>CM059868.1:12696207-13922260 GCA_030490815.1 Acer saccharum | reverse complement strand
ATAGTGGATCACTTCTTCCGTCACCGGCACCGTGGATGTTTCCCCGCCTTGGGGTTTTACACGTAAAATATGTGTTATGCTTGCTCCATCTATTATTTCTACTTTCATTACGTTATCTTGCAGGTTTCATTAACCTAAAATTGTTGACCGTTGACTTCCAAAATCACCATCAACAATTGGTGCTAGAAGAAGGGGGAGAACTCAACTCGAGAAACCCTCATGAACAGACCACAGAAGGACTCTGATGTAGATCCAACACTTGAAGCACCCACAAATGACTCTTGGAAGTGCTAGGGAGTGGATTAACTAACAAACCCTAGCAGGAGCTGCGGCCGTGACCAATTTCGGAGGAAGAATATTGTGAGAGCAATACTCAGAGCTTCAAAGTATTAAGAATCCGTCTGAGGAATTGCTTTCGCATTCCGACAGCTTACAAAAGAAAAGAGAAGAGAGCTGTCCAGAATCGCGGAATTGCTAACCAATACGCACTAAAACGGGCATATCTCCATCTATAGAAGTCGGATTCACAAACTATAAAAACCACTGGAAACTAGACATCTAAGGCTTTCCAAGAATATATGGTTCATATCCTAGTTCAATCCGAACAATATTTGGTGTCTCCCGCAATATTGAAGAAACCAGATCGCGCACAGATTTCTGATCTGACCATCGAACACTAAAACAGGAATATCTCCCTCTATAGAAGTCAAAATTATGAGCCGTAAAAACCATCGGAAACTAGACATCTGGACCTTTCCAGAAATATAAGGTTCGAAATCTGGTTCAACCTGTGGAATATTTTATGGTCCTCGAAACATTGAAGGAAGTGATTCGCGGAGGATTTTCCAACTTGACCACCAGACGCTAAAACAGAGATAACTCTCTCCAGAGAGCATGGAATCATGAACCGTAATTTTGCTGTAAAATAGACATATAGATCTTTCTGAGGATATGTGGGTCTCAACAAAATTCATCCCGAGAAATATTTGTCGACTTCCGGAACGTTACGGTTCAGCATAAAGTTTACCTTGACGTGATAGAAACCGAGCCCATCTTGGTATAAAACACCCAATGCCAATTCTCAACTGAACCCACTCGGCTCTTCATCAATGATCCAATAGTAAAACGACTAGACTCTAGGTTCGGTAAGTGGCTGAGGTTAGTCAATTTACAGTCTAATTTTATGATTTTATTTACATTGTGCAAACAAGGAATATATGCATAGTTACTTAAATAACAGTGAAAACTGACCAAATAATGATTATTCGAGATTTAATCGGGACTTCGATCTTGATAAAATCATTCGGATTCGGGGGTATGTTTTCACTTAATTATTATTACTATTGATATCGTCTTGTATTGATAACCGTATAGAATATCAGGATGCTTAAATCTTATACTATGAATACACTCCTAATTTGTTGAAATTAGAAGTTGCATATTGTGCTTTTCTATTAAAATATTTGCATGGATTGCCTTGACTTGGGAGTGCATTGCCGAATAGATTCAGTCGGCAGCAAGTATGTCACATGATTATTATTATTCTAGATTAATAAGAGTAAAATATACTGATTGATGTTTAATGTCGTTTGTGATACTGTGATTAACCAACAATAATTCGATTGAATTTAATTTAGACTTTGATCTTGATAAAAACAATTGAATATTTGTTGTCTAATAAAATTACCAAGCTCATGACATACATAGCTTATTTAGCATATAATTGTTTTGGGCAAACAATACATTACGAATAATGCATGGTTGTCTGTGTTATTAATTTAATTCGTTAAATAATAATGAGAAGTGACATTGCTAGAGCCTGGATGCAATCGCACTAGTTGATTATATGCACCCTCCATGTCTAAATGCTTATTCACTTGTGATGGGTTGTTCATTTAAATGCTGTGGAAAAACTGACTCCGTATTATTAATAGTGTTGTGATCTGTTATATATTCGATGTTTGAGAGTAATTATAGTCTTTTTTAATATCTTTCGAGTAAGTGTTATTTAATGAAATTGATCAAGACTTTGATCTTGGTAAGAAATGCTTCCAAAAGCGTTTAAAAACAATACCAAAAGTGTTCGGATAAAAAGATTTATAGGTGTCAAATTTTTTTTCGACACTAATCGTTAATAGTACCATGTATGAGTTGATCGCTTCCAATTATTTGGTCTCATTAAAGTCATCCATTGACTAACAATTTGCTGAGAATTTTTATACCAAAGAGTTTATCAAGTTTGACTCAGATAAGGTTGCTTTCCAAAAACTTCTTGATCGGACATGTCAACAATTGGCGCTATAAAAAAGAAGCTCGATCTATAAGAAAGATCGGCCAAAAAAGAGCCCAACCTATAATAAAGGTCAGCCAAAAAAAAAAAAAAAAAAAAAAAAAAAAGGCTGTCTACGAAAAAGATCAGCCGACAAGAGAAGTCGGATCTTAAGGGAGTCATTACAACAAGTCACATGCACAGTAATCAAGAAAATCCCAGCGACTACAGCATAAACAGAAGAAACACCTGAGACACTTTAGCAAGCCCAAACTAAAAACAAAAAAAAAAAAGGTGCTAGGGGGTGGGTCATTTGTTGTATCAACACCAGGAGATGTGCAGGCAAGCGAATTGCAAACAGGGTACAGTGAAAATAATTTTGCCCGAGAGAAGGAAGAAATCGCAGAGGGTTTCTATACCTGACCGCTGAACTTAAAAAAGAGTTTGCTAAAAAAGAAAGAAGAGAACAGAGTGCAAAAATAACACAATTCTCGGTTAATAAGATACTCGGCTTAGTTATGGCACTGTTCGAAAAAGAGCTGGAGATGATCAGTTTAATAAGATACTTGATCATTCTTGAAGAAAAACTGATCAGTTTAATGAGAAACTTGGTCAGTCTAATGATGATCAGTTTAATGAGATACTTGATCAGTCTAGAGATGATTAGTTTAATAAAATACTTGATCATTCTTGAAGTTGAAGAAAAACTTATCAGTTTAATGAGACAATTGATCAGCCTGGAGATGATCAGTTTAATAAGATACTTGATCATTTTTGAAGAAAAATTGACCAGAGGTATTCAACCATTGTAGACATTTCAGCTCATCGTTATGTTAGATTACCCCAATTGGTTACTCAGCGAAAAAAATTTTTTTAAAAATAATAAAAAAAAAAATAAAAAATAAAAACGATGTTAAAAGTACTTGTAAGGATTCCCATTTATTGATTGGCTTATTTTGTGGACAAACCATATATTGGGGTATGAATTGTAAAGGTAGTTTAGGTGATTGAGGATCAAGCTCAAAGGCCCTTGTTCAAGACTTCAAGTTGATAAGCACCAAAGGTAAACTTCTAGTGCTTGATTTGCTTTGAAGAGATGTAGTTGCACACACACACAACACTTGCGTATCTCTTATTCTTGAATGTTGTGTGTTTGTATTATGTGTGCATTTTGATTATTTAATCTCTCTTCTTGCATATGTTGATTGCATCTTGTAATTAAAATGTCATATCATGATAGGTTTTTAGGACGCATTTTTTCTTTACCTTTTTGCCCTTGCACTTGTGTATGTGAGCATAAAAGGAGTGTGTTGGTCGCTGGTCTTGCGTTGGTCGTCCAGCGTAGGCATACCAGCGCAGATCGCCCAGTGGTCTATCGCTGGTCCTGCGCTGGTCATCCAGCATAGGCACACCAGCGCAGGATGCCCAGTTCTCTGTCGCTGGTGTTGCACCTCTCACCTGTGCTGGTCGTCCAGCACTTAGTGCAAATTGTGTTCATGCGCTGGTCCTACGCTAGAAGACCAGCGCAGGTCACTAGCGCATAAGGCAAATTTTGGTGCGATTTTTCAAAACGACCACACTTTACTTATGACCTCTATATATATAACTCTATGTTTTTAGGTCAAGTAAGAGAGTTCAAAATATCATATATTTTCCTTAAAATATTTTTCAAGTGAAGAATTCTCAAAGAACTCACCTTTAACCACTCAAATCAAATCCTTTGTGCATCAAATTTCATATTGCATCTTCTATGTCTATATAGAATGCATCCATGCATGGGTTTGCATCATCACAACTTGCTTGGTAAGATTTTGATTAACTTCATCTTATTTTAGTATTTTTACTATCAAGCCATCTCGTTTAAATTACTTGTATTTTTTAGATCATATGCTAAATACAAGAAAAGAGAATTGATTGTGATGAATTGATTGAGTGTTGTATTGTGATAGCTAATTAGGTTTTTGCTTAATCTTGATTAGCTAAGCTATTTGACATGTCATTTAGCTCTTGATATTTAGGATTGATTTAATTGATTATATCATCATCTTAGATAAGCATCTAAGGTTCCCTAGCCTTGTTTGTTATTTGAATATCATCATATATTTACATAGGTTGCATAATCTCTTCATTGAGAATTAAGACTTGTGGCTAAGAGTGCTTAGGCCATAAGCAAATTGGACTAGAGCCACTTTTAAAGGCCCGCGTGGTAGAAGTGGGGGGTTATTGACCGGAGTGTTAGACAAGGTCTACATAGGTTGTAAACTCCATTTCAATTAGTGGATTTCGAGGTTCGAGTGTGGCGCACTAAACAGCCCATGATTTTTCCCAGTGGTTGGGTTTCCACGTATATATCAAGTGTTATTTAATTTCCGCACCATATTACACTTGCTATATTATTGTGACTAGTTAGGGGTATTTTTCGTAAAATTGACATACATGCGAAAATTGGGTAATATTAGTTAAAATCTATTCATCCCCCCTCTAGATATATATCATACACACCGAGCGTTTATTTGTTTCAGTACTGTTCGAATGAAACATACTTTAACAACTGCTGGGGGGCTAGGGGGTAGCACAGCATAATAAAAAAAAAAAATCATAGTTGCAAAAGTTGTTTTAGCGAAGTCATCTCTATCCCGGTGATTCGGCTGATATGTGTATATAGAAAAGAAGATGAACCATAACAGAAGTTGCGGAAGTTGAAGTACAAGAATAAAGCTAGTGGATCGATCACCACCTTTCAGCACATATAAGAAGTCACATAACAGCGGACCATCTCAATCTCGGCAGTTTAATCAAAAGATTGCCCGCAGCCACAAAATCCGGTCACTCATTGCCAATATAAAAAAGAATAAGATGGATCATTGCAATTCATAGAAGGTCCTAAGGATCGTTCAACCTAAGGAATGTTTGACGATATTCGGGACATCACAACTCTACGTTGGAGATAAAAACACCCACTACACAAGTTAGTGTTGATTATTAAATTGTCTTGTTTGCTTCATTGTAATGATCTAGGGAAACATAAGACAAAGTATCATACAAAAACACAAAGAAAGAACGACTTGTGATTTGCAAACTCAAAATGAAAAGGTAACCAATTTCGAATACCTCATCAAGTGGAGTTAGAGGTAAAATATAAATTATCACTTAGTTACTTTTTATTTGGCCTATACATCAAATCTTCCTGGATTTCATAAACCGCACATTGATGGCGAGGAGGTAAAATTACATCCAGCAAGAATCCATAGGTATTCAGTATTCTATCCTGAACAGTAACCATCACCAATAACGTGCATGGATCCGACTATTTTTGTTTGGCACTATTATAAAATATATATGTAGGTTTAGTTATCGCATGCCTCATTATATACTTGTTATAAATCAGTATGTATTCTCCACCTTTTGTGTATTCAATTAAAGAGAGAAAACCATAAGTAGACATAACACTTATCATACTTTTGTTTTTAACCACTTTTGAATTTTTAATTGTTAATAACCACTTTTTTAAAAAAAATTCAGTTTAGTACCATAAATTACTAGAGTACCCCTGAAAATAGTGTTTTTTAAACCTAAACAAACTTGAAATCACGACTAAATTGAAATACACAAACTTGAAATCATGCCTAAATGGAAATATTCAAACTTGAAATAATGCCTAAAATAGAAATATTCAAACTTGAAATCTGGACTAAATTGAAATTATGATAAGTTTTTTTTTTTTTTTTCCCCTCTTTCTTCTTCCTCTTCTTCTTCCCCAAATTCAAATTAGGTTTAGGTTTTTAGTTTCTTTTGCCACATCGCCGGCGCACGTGAAGGACGGCATGGAGGACGGCGTGAAGGACGGCATGGAGGACGGCGTGAAGGACGGCATAGAGGACGGCGTGAAGGACGGCGTGAATGGCGTCGCGAACGATCGGGAAGGACTCCCGCACGATCGCGAAGGACTACTGCACGATCGCGAAGGACTGCCGGCGCACGTGAAGGATGGCCAGAAGCTCGCCGGCGCTCGACGAAACCTTCGTTGGCGCTCGGCGAGAGAGAGATCAGGGAGAGGAGGCAGATCGGGGAGAGAGAGAGAGGTAGATCGGGAGAGAGAGTAGAGGAGAGAGAAAGAAAAAAAGAGAAAAAGAGAGAGAGAGAGCTGATTGGGATGCTTTTATATGGGGGCATTCCAGTAATTGCTCAAAAAGATGGTTATTAACAATTAAAATTATGCATGTGGTTAAAAAGGAATTTCCTATAATTATAGTGGTCAGTTTTGGCAATTTCCACTCAATTAAATGTGGCACATTGCTATTCAGCTAATCAGCTGGCAACAGGTTGCCAAGTTTGATTAAATCATGTTGTCAGGTTTAACACTCAAGTTTAACTTAACCAGTCCATTTGTGATGCTTCGTTTAATATAAGATTATAAATATCTGAAGCTGTGGACATACCTACAATAAATCTAGGTATATGCATACTGTGATGAATTCTTAGATTTACTATAATGTTAAGACTCATAGCACAATTGTTTTTGTCATAGCATTGTCCAATAAAATGTCTTTAGTCTTGGTGATAAAGAATAACAGTATTTTGATATGCCTAAACACAGTGGCAGAATCAAAACTAAATTACGAGGCCTAAGATATTGAATTTATGTAATCTAGATATATTAAATCATATTATCTATTAAATTATGTCTACTTCATATTACTATGCTTTCACATGCAAATACACGGCATACATGAACTTGCAGTGCGTTTCTCTCTATTTAATTATTTGGCCTGATAAAGCATAATTGTTATTACTTGTGCAAATATTACTCACGTGTTTGACAGAGAGACAAGCTTAAAACTTTAGTACAGAAATCGAGCTTTGTCTCAGTATGTGCAAAACGAGTTTTATCTCGCCGTATGTAGAAATTCAAAGAAAAGGCCAAATGGGCCAGAATCTTCACCAACAAAGGCCAAAGGGGCCAAAATCTTCACCAACGATTAAAACTTGGCTGAACAAAGAAGAAAAAAGCTCTCTAAAGTAGAGAATGAGACTTAGTCTCATAAGGAGCTCGGGCGCCATGAAACTGCAAAGAATGAGTAGATAGTGTCCGAGGGGCGGAGAAGCTGGAGTAGCATGCCGCCTAGTTAAGATGATGCAAACGCATCACCCAACAAAAAGGCAGACCCGAGGCACTAGGATACCTGGAAAACAGAATACCTGGCAAACTGCTCAAGGTGCCACTGGAATAGGTCTGGTGAGATGCGCGGCTGTGTTGGCCGGTATACACTACCCCAACGATTCAGTAAACCCCTGTAGCAGACAAAACCTGGAGACGTCCTAGGTGACTTATGCAGAGACCTAAGTGTATGGTCATGGTGAGTTTTGACGTAACACCTGGGTAAAACTAACCAGTTTAATGAGACACTTGGTCAGTCTAAAGACGATCAGTTTAATAAGACACTTGATCATTATTGAAGAAAAAACTGACTAGTTTAATGAGACTTGGTCAATCTAAAGACAATCGGTTTAATAAGACACTTGATCATTATTGAAGAAAAAATTGACTAGTTTAATGAGACACTTGGTCAGTCTAGAGATGATCAGTTTAATAAGATATTTTATCATTCTTGAAGAAAAAACTGACCAGTTTAATGAGACACTTGGTCAGTCTGAAGATGATCAATTTAATGAGATACTTGATCTTTCTTGAAGCCAAACTGGGGATAATATATTTGTTCAGACCAAGGTAACTAGATACTTAGATAAACCAGTCAAGTCTAACAAAAACTTGACCCAATAAAACCAATGGATTACTCAAACATAATGCCAGTTAATGAGATACTTGGCTAAATTAAGTTAAATGAGTTATTTAGCTTAAACAAAGAAATCAACGTTACACTCGGGTAAAATAAAACAAAATATTTTTATTATTTACACATTTATGAGTGTGCAGGTATACCAAATTGATCAAAAAGAATAACTGACTGGGTGCAAATAAAGCACTGTTAGCTTAAGAATTGATTGGGTGTGAATAAAGCACTGTCAGCGATCCGGCTTTTTGGAAAGAAGGGGGTAAAGATTTTTCTGTTTAGATTGCATCTGTTAAGTTTAAAATGTGCAGGTACAAAGCTCCAATGGGCAAGTTCACATAAAAATAGTCAGGAAGCTTTTGTTGACGGTGATTTTTGATGGTCACCAAGTCAATGATCTATTTTCGAATTGCTATAGTTTATGAACGAGAACGATTTAAGATTAAGAAGAAATAACAAGCGATTACATGGTAAAACTCCAATGGTTGGAGAAACATCCACGGATTGTTGCCTTAGCAACGAAGCCAAATTCACTATCAAGAATGGTTACAAGAATATTACACTTTAATCTCTCTCTCTCTCTCACTGTTTTTTCACGTACCCACTGTTTGTGCATAGAGGGGGTATTTATACATGTTGTTTTTTAGGGTTTTAAGGTGGCCGCTAGGGTTTAATGTTGTGGTGCCCAAGTCTCAAGCGGTTTCCTAGTCTTAATTAGATTATGTTTCCTCTTTTGGCTGAGTCTAGTTCTAGACGAGATTCTTTCTCCTTTATTCGCGGGAGAACTGCTTGGTTCCTTGTTGAACTCTAATGGTCCACATCGTTGCTTATCGTGGACGTGCTGGTCGCTGATTATGATTGGCATATGAATGTTGGTGACTGTCTCATTGATTCCCGAGTATGTATGCCCGAGTGTGCCCAAGTGAGATTTGCTGCCCGAGCTGATCGTCTTCGTTTGTGGTCGGACTACTTACTCTCTTTTCCGAGTAGGTTATCGTGGGGGTTTCCGCTCCATAAGTTGACTTATCTTGACTCCTGCTAGCCTGGCCTTTTATGGTGATGACGTGTCCTTCATGACTATTTTTACCTATAACAATACCCCCTTAAATATTTGAGCCTATCACGCTTAGTCAGGTCCTCTCGGGATGAATATTTAACCTCAATACTTCTTTATAACTAGTCCTCATTTGTCGTTTTCTGTATTAATGTATCCTCGTTTGAATCAAAGCTTTAAATGACGTGTCTTAATTGCCACCGCACACATTCGATTCATCAATCATTTCAAATCTTTTGATGGTGACGCTCATGCTCTCCGACGGCTCAAGATGTTCTCTTGCTGCCACTTGTCCTTTTTTGTTTGGCTGTGGTACAGTGCATTTATAAGACGTAACCTTTCTACTCGCCTGCGCGCAGCCCACGTCACGGCCCATGCCCCTCTGTTTTCCCGCTTTTTCTACAGCCTCTCCTAGGGTTTTTGTATTTTTGAAATCGAGACGTCACCTATATATGCCGGCTTCGCTTTTACCTTTCCATTTTTATCTCTTTTTCTACTATCTTTGCGTGTTCTTCGAGAGAAACTTGCCTGTGTCTCTTGTTTCTCTGTGTACTTTGTTTTGTTCTTTTTCTTGACCTCCTAACCCTGCTTCTCTGAGATTATCTGCTTCAACCCCCAGACTTTTTCTCGAAGACTCTTCTTCTGCAATCTGCATCGTCTTCGTTTTTCGCTACACCAAGGTTAGTTCTTATGGATCCTGCAGCTAGGTACCATCTTTTTACTGTTGGTATGATTGCTATTGAACAAAATGATGCTCTCACCGCGTCGGCTGTTCACAGGTTGCTAGAAGAAGCTCCTTTCGATCAACCGCGTTTTACTGACGCCGATGTGTCCGGACTTTTTCGTGAGGGGCCTGCTACTTCCGAAGTTCCTCCTGTTTCAGAAGTTCCCTCTGCTTCTTCGAGTTCATCACTGCCTGACTCATATCAGCCCGAAGCTCGGTCAGATTCTTCTTCTGCTTGTGTTGATACTCGGCCGTGGAGAAGACCGGGAAAAAGAATGAGTACTCACAAAGTTTATAAGGATTCCCACTCCCGGGAGAGCCGAGTGGCGGCCCAGAGGATCGTTAAGAATGATATTGAAGAGGAGCATAGGGTCACTCGCATTCCCTTTTCTCCCGAGCGGATATGTATCTATGATGTCGAGCCGAACGTGGTCGGCCCTGACGAAATAACAAGATATATGCGGTGGTTCTATCTGGACGGCAATGTGATTTCGCTGGTTCCAGCTAAAGGTCGGGCTGCATGGAACCCCCCTCCTGGCCACGTGGCAATCTATGGGGCCATGCTCGCTTGTGGCATTACTCTTCCCTTCCAGCCTTTTATCACTTGGTTCTTGGCTGAGGCCCGACTTGCTCCGGCTCAGCTAACTCCGAATAGCTATCGGATTTTGATGTGCATGTGGCACATGTGGCATAGAATGAAGCGGCCACCTCCCACACCTCGTGAAATCCGACACTTCTATTCGCTGAGGCCCGTGGGGAAGACCGAGATTTATTTCCTTCAATCGAACCAGCCCGAGTTCTAGATTTCAAAGGACGTTGTGGTCAAGGGTAGAATCGAACCGACCACGGACGAAAAGATGAAGGGATTTGTTTGGGGCTTCCCCACCTCAAACAAATTTTGGAAGAACAGTTGGTTCTTTGTGGGCAAACGCTGGGGCCAGTCGATCAGTTTTGATCTTGATGGCACTCGGCTGACTTGCAGGGTTCCTCGATTCTTCTGCTCGCCTCAATGGAACCATATGACTTCTGCCTTTACCGACGAGGAGCTGAAAACCTTGGCTCGGGCGGCAGTCCGCCCTTTGGAGAAAAGAGGCAAACCCTATCTCTACAATGAAGGGAAGATGATAAAAGCCCGCCTGTTCCCTTAGATTTCTGTGCGCCGAAAACGCCGTAAGTTAATTTTCCTTACTGTTGCATTCTTGTTCTTAAATTTATCTACTAACTCGGACCCTTTTTTTTTTTTTTTTTTACAGTGTTTGATGTAGACATAGTCTGCGATGCTCAGGCGCGCCGGATGAAAGGCATTGTGGAAGCCAGCCGAAAAGCGGCTCTTCACCAGTGAGATGCTGGAATAGCCCCTCCTGAAGATGACTCTGACGGGAGCGCTCCCGAGGATCTTCCCGAGGGAGACGATGAAGAGGGAGTGCCCGATTACATGCCCGAGGAGACCCATGAACAAGAAATGGCCGCTTGTTCAACTGAGGCCACGGGCGACCCGGAAGACTTTGGAGTAAGTAGGACCTCTGCTAATCAGGACAATCAAGCAGTTCCTTCTTCCAAGGGGAAAGAGAAGGTAGGGGACCCCTCTGAGCCCGAGCAGGCGACTTTTCCCAGCGGATCTAGTTCTCCCCACTCTGCTGCAAACATGCCAAACATTACCTCTCAAGGTGTTGAAGCAGTTGGGGGACATCCGGGCGCGGTAGCTCTGGAGGTTTCGACTTCAGCCGAGCCGAATCCTTCTGCCTCGGAGATTCTAACTCCTGCTGATCCGATTTCTACCCCCGGAGACAGCAACGTTGAAGCGAGGCAGCATGGGAAGAGGAAAGCCTCGTTTTCTTCTGGTCGCCCTTACCCCAAGATTCCCCGAGTAGTTGCATATGTTGATTCTTCTTCGGGCGATGAGGGGGAGGGTGATGTTGAAAAAGATGCGAGCGTGACCCCTTCGCGGGAGCAGACCAGAGATAGTGTTGGTGGCTCAACCGACCTTCCTCGGGCGGCCTCATCTGCCGGATCGATGATCCTACCCCTGAGACTATGCTAAGGGCCATGGCTTCAGGCCGAGCCTATATTGGGGAGGATCACTAGAGTCATTTCAGGACCGGGACTGTATCTGACCGGCTCTGTAATTTTTTTAACAGTGCTTCCTATGTAAGTAAGGCCTTGGTCCATATGCCTAATTTCGTAATTTTCTTTTACTTTTGCTCTCATTTTTACTTCACTTCCGTTTGCTGTTAATTTACCGCAGATGGTGGCTGAGATGTTCGAGGCTTGCCAGGCTGGTGAAGCTCAGGCGGAAAGAATAAGGCAGCTTGAAGCCCAACTGAAGGAGAGTGAAGACCGTCGCTCTCGGGCTGAGTTTGCTCACCAAGAGGGGGTTAGATCAAGTCAGGTGCTTCTGGATCAATGCTTGGCACGGTAACTGGAGGCTGAGCAAAGGGCATCTCTTGCTGCCGAGGAGGTCAACACTATGCGGGATCAATTGTCATCCACTCAGAATGCTTTGCTTCGGGCCGAACAGAATGCTGAAGACGCCAAGTCAACTTATGAATGCCGAATCGAAGACTTGGAGCGTCAAGCCCTGACAGTTAGTTCCTTGTCGAAGGAAGCTAGGCTGGAACTGGAGCTACAAAACGTTGACCATTTCAAGAGATCTCCAGCCTATGATGCTTTGCTTCTCCGGGAATTCTAGCGGGGAATGGTCTCGGCTGGCGAATTCTTTAAGCAGAAAAACAGGACGACTGATCGGGCCAAGGCCAACTGGAGCCTCTCAATCAGAAAGCATGTGGATACATCTCTGGAGTCCCTTCGGATCCAGATGAAGGAGTGGCGGGCATATTGCAAAAGTAAAGGTAAAGCGCCACATCCCATGCACCTTGAGGTTCCTACCACAGAGTCTTTCTCTACCTTTTACGCCTGTGAGAAGGCGGGGATCAATAATGAGAGACCTAACTTGGGGCCAGTTCCTGGTACCGACTACAGCTACTAGATGGATGACAAGGAAGATGTGATTGTGTGGCCTTCGGACGACAGCCTTTGGAGTGAGTATGTGATGGAGCCTGACCCGGATGTCGACGGAAGTAGCTCACAACCCCCGGCGCCTTCCTCTTGATTTTTAAGCCCTTTTGTAATTATCTTTGTATTCATTGTTAGGTTGATAATTAGTGTTGGCATTAATTCCATATCAAAACGTGTTTTACTTGTAATGTTTAGTGGTTAGTAAATGAAAGATTTCGAAGACGAAGGACGTCTCAACCATTATTCGTTCAAGTTGCCGGCTTTTAAGAGTTTCGGACATTATCGGTCTACAAAGGTATACAAAGACCTCTTATCTCTTACAAGGCTAGGCACACACTCACACATATCATTCTTGTGTGTCCCTTCATGATTTTTATTTCATTTACATTTCACTTTCACACACTTGGCAAAATATGCTCATGCATTCACATTTAGTTAATAAACTTTGTGTTTTGCATTTTCTAGGACTATGTCCGGAAACTAGCATATGTGTGTGTATTTGTGTTTGTATATTTCCGTATTTTGTGTTTAGGACTTGAACATGTTCTTATTCAATGCCTTATTGAGTTCCGGTCGTTTCGGTTACTCATTCATAAGGTTTCGAGTCCAAACGTGTTGACTATGCCACTTTACGTTCTCTTACGTTGTGTTGACTTCATCGATGATTTCCGAGATGATTTCTCAACCGTTTTTCAAAGTTGTATAGTTGTTTTCGTGCGTGAGAGAGTCACGGTTCGTAATCCAAAAACGGATTCGAATTCGGAGTTTGGACGCCCGAGATACGGGCCGACGAACCGAGGGAGCGCGGGAGAGGACAGCCCAGGCTGTGGGCCACATGGGCTGGCCGTGGTTGAGGCCGTGGGCCCCACGGCTTGGAGCACCCTCTGCTCCCGTGTGGGCCACGCGCCCCCCACGGCCTGGGGGTGACGTGGCACCACGTGATTGGCCGAAAAAACTTCTTCTCTCTCCTCCTATTTCTTCCCTCTCTCTCTCATTTTGAATTTCCAAGAAGAAAAAATGAGTTTTCCCGTCAGCCCTCTCCTCTGAATTTTCAGATTTTCGAAACACCATATCTTCCTCATCCGGAGTTGGATTTGAGTGATTCAAGTTGGAGAGTGTTCGTATTTGAGTCCTCTAACATCTCCAAGTGGTTTGGTAGCTGTTTGATCGTGATTTCCAGTGGTTGATCACTGAATTTCGAACCAGCTTCAAAATCCGAGGTAATGGTCTCATCTTAGGGATTTCTTGTTATTTGACCTTCCAAATGCTTGGGGTTTCTTCTTCTATATCTATGTTATTGTTTTATGAAAGCTATTTGAAAAGGTAGCTTGATTATCATTCCAATTGAAACTCAATTTGTGGACTTATGTTGACTAGATTTTATGATTCTAGGTTTTACATTTGTTTGTGAGTTGTATTGTGATTAGAATGGCATCTTAGGTTGTTTGATACTTAATTGAATTAATTTTGTGTTAAAATGACTTTGAGATTTGATTTGGTCCTTTGATTGAAGAAATCAAGGATTTGTGTATTTGTTTGTGATTTAGAGAATATAGGTTTTGATTGATGTAAATCTCAAAACCTTGCTCTATATTTTTGTCTAGTATATTGATTGATTTTAATCTCATATATCTAGCCTTTGATTGTATATTGATAGCATCTTGAATTAGGACTTAATGAACATTTTGTGATTCAAGTGTTATGTGTGTGAATGAGACTTTGAGTGTATGTGTTAGGTGTTTCACATGCTTAGATTTCTATTCATGTATTTTTGCATCTAGACTTGATTAATTGTGTTTTCACATGTTTAGGTCTATTTGTGCCATAGAATGTATTGATCACATGTTCTATGTTGAAATGAATGTTTGCATCATTTGCATTCACATGATCACACTAGGAAGTCCTTGTAAAAGGCATGAAGTCTTGGTTAGAGTCGGGATGACTCGGATAGCCAAGCAAGAAGACTTGCCTAGAGTCGGGATGACTCGGATAGGTAAGCAAGGAGTCATGGCTAGAGTCGGGAGGACTCGGATAGTCATGCATGGGAGGCTCCCTAGAGGCAAGAGTGCCTTGGATAGGGAGTTGGCTAACATATTGGTAGGCCTAGGCATATGGTTAGACATAGACTCCGATAGAGCGGGGTACACGGGATGTGTATGCACTCTTGAGGAATTTCTAATCTTCCATCGATGTTGGTTGAGTGTGTTGTCCAATATATGGTGGTTCCGCATCATTGAGGGATTTCATACTTTCCAATAGGGTTGGGTAGGCTTAGACTTCACTAGGTTGGGTGAGCTAAAGATTGGTCACTTTGTGAATGTTCTATGTTTACTTTCCAATAATATAGTACCCAATGGTTGTAGTTCAACCCGTGGATGTTTCCTCCTTGGAGGTTTTACCACGTTAAAAAATCCCTTGTGTTAATTCTTTCTATCTCTTCTCTTATATTTTAATTGTATATTTTATTGTCTTGATTCATAATATTCACTTGTGATGTATTGTGAACCAAGTCTTTGTATAGTGTGATTAGTGTATTCATTCTATAGATCAATTTGTATCTTTGATTCTTTTGTATATTGTAATATTTGTTTAGTGACATTTTGCTCACTCTTGTAACACATTGAACATCTTATGAAATACAAGCTTATTTTGTTGTTATGTTTATTTGATATTTTACCTCACATGACTTGTTGATATACTTAGACATTTCTCTTATGATTGTGTCATCGTATTGTCTATATATGTCTACCTTGGCTTATTGTGTTGTGTGTAAGGCTACCTTGAGGGACAAACGGATGTTTGTTCAAGGGTTTGAAAAAAGGTGTAAAAACTTATTCACCCCCCCCCCCCCCCCCCCCCTCCAGGTATGCTTTAAGCAATTTAACTTCGTTTGTGTACATTCATTCATCATATACATTCTTAATAAAATTCTATTCTTATATTCTTACTGTTCTACTTTTCTGCATGACCAACGCATAAATGGGACAATCTGAGCTTGTTTAGTCCGCTTGTACTTGGCCATCTTTGAATTCATGGATCCTTCGGGAATCCTTAGCTATACTTTGACCGAGTGCCTTATAGCCGGTAGCTAATTTTAGCTGAGTATCTTATGTAACTGGCTTTTTAATCGATTAGGCCGAGTATCTTATGTAACTGGTAAACTAATTTTAGCCGAGTATCTTATGCAACTGGCTTTTTAAACGTTTAGACCGAGTATCTTATTTAACTGGTAAACTAATTTTAACCGAGCATCTTATGTAACTGGCTTTTTAATCGATTAGACCGAGTATCTTATTTAACTGGTAAACTAATTTTAGCCGAGTATCTTATGTAACTGGCTTTTTAATCGATTAGACCGAGTATCTTATTTAACTGGTAAACTAATTTTAGCCGAGTATCTTATGTAACTGGCTTTTTAATCGATTTTTGAGGTTGTTTTACCTCAACGTTACACCGAGGCTCGCCACGACCATACATTGAGGTCCTTGCACAAGTCACCTAGGACGTCTCCCGGTTTTATCTGTGCAAGGTTTTACCGAATCGTTGGGGTAACTTGTACCGGCCAACACGGCTGCGCATCTCACTAGTCTTTCTAGCAGCGCTCCGAGCAGTTTTCCAGTTATCCTGGTGCCTCGGTTTTACCTTTTTGCTAAGGGATGCGTTCGCATCGCCTTGACTAGGCGGGCACGCTACTATAGCTTTTCCGCCCCTCGGGTACCACTCGTCCGCTCTTTCACGGCCTTATAGCGCCCGATTCTCTTTGGTGTTTGTTTGGCCGGCTTCTAAGTGGCCGCTATTGAAATGTTGCTCATGGATTTTATTGATTCCTCTACTCCATACTAGCAACTGAACTTTATTAGATGATCAATATGATAATGAAATCGACAAATAAATCTAAAATAATCAAAGCGGAAACTAAAAACTGAGCTAAAGCAGAATAAATTAATCATAGAACCATAATCGGATTCTCTAGGGATAGAAGATTTTTAGATATTGTGCGTTGCATGGTCGGGGTACCAGGCTACCCTCTGGTCGGGCTATCATGTAGGCCCCGTGCCCTACGATTCTTTTGATGATGTATGGCCCTTCCCATTTATCGGCGAGAGATCCTGATGATTTATCCCTGGTATTTGGGGATACTCTTCTTAGCACTAAATCCCCGAGTTGGAATCTCCGCTCCCGAACGTGGGAGTTGTAGTACCTAGCAACCCTTTGCTGGTACGCGGAATTTCTTACTTATGCTGCATCTCTGATCTCCTCAAACTCGTCTAAGTTCTGCTGCAGTATATCTATATTGTGCTCGGGGCTGTATAACTGAACCCTGGGGGATGTAAAAGTTGTTTCTGCTGGGATAACAGCCTCTGTCCCAAACGCTAGCGCGAAAGGAGTTTCCCCCGTGGACGACCTTACAGTTGTTTGGTATGCCCATAGTACCTCGGGCAATTTGTCCGCCCAGCCACCTTTCTTTGCCTCTAGTTTTGCTTTCAATGTGTGCTTGATCACCTTATTCACAGCCTCGGTTTGGCCATTGGTTTGAGAGTGAGTAGGCGATGCATAGTAGTTTGCGATCTTGAATTCTTCACACATTTCCCTGAACTTCTTATTGTCGAATTGAGTTCCATTGTCTGTTATGATGATACTCGGGATCCCGAACCGATATATTATATTCTTCTTAACAAAGCTGGTGGTGTTTGCCTCAGTGATGTGTACAAGTGCCTCTGCCTCTGCCTCTGCCTCTGCCCATTTGGTAAAATAGTCCACTGCCACAATGGTGTGCTTTGCTCCTCCCTTTGTTCCTGTGGGCATTGGTCCTATTAGGTCGAGTCCCCACATGGCGAAGCGCCAAGGTGAGGTTAAGCTTCTAAGTAATTCTGGGGGTCGCCGAATGTCGTTTGCTATTCTTTGGCATCTTTCGCAACTCTCTGCGAATCGCTGCGCCTCTGCGAACAGAGTCGGCCAGTAGAATCCTTGCCTGAGTATCTTGTGTGCTAGGCTTTTACCCCCGGTGTGGTTCCCACACACTCCACTGTGGACGCTTTTTAGGATCTCTCCGGTTTTTTCACCGAAAATGCATCTTTGCAGCACTTTTGAGAATCCTCTCCTGTATAATTCTCCCCTCAGAATCGTGTACCGGGTTGACCTGTATCTAATGCGTTTAGCCTCCACAGCATCCTTCGGTAGTATGTTTTCTTCTAAGTACTTTCTGAGTTTGTATGTCCAGTCGCCCGGGGCCGGTCGGATCTCTGCTATTGTGATTTCCTCGGATTCTGCTGTACTTGGTTTAGTCAGATGTGCCACAGGTATTGCTTTAGATCTGATACTTGTGGTGGCTGAAGCTAGTTTGGACAAGGCATCTGCTTTTTCGTTCTCTTCCCGAGGGATCTGAGAGATTCTGTACACTTTGAACTTTCTAAGTAGCCTCTTTGCAATGTCCAAATAAGCTATCATGTGCTCTTCCCTTGCCTAGTATTCATCCAGTACCTGATTAACCACGACTTGCGAATCGCTGTAAATTTCCAGCTCGTCTGCCCCTAATGCTATGCAGACCCTTAGGCCGGCCAACAAGGCTTCATACTCTGCTTGATTGTTGGTTGCTTTGAAATCAAACCTCATGGCGCATTCCACAGTATCTCCCTCGGGGGTTGTTATGACTATTCCTGCCCCGCTGCCATGTGTGTTTGATGATCCGTCTACATGTAATTTCCATTGGAATTTAGTAGTCTGTTCATCTTCCATTACCCTTCTTACCTCGGCGTCTGGCTCGGTGAATTCCGCTATAAAGTCGGATACCGCCTGCCCTTTGATTGCCGCTTTTGGTGTGTATCTGATATCATATTCGCTGAGTTCCACGGCTCATTTGGTCAGCCTTCCCGATACCTCTGGCTTTTGAAGAATGAGTTTCAGTGGGCAGTCTGTATACACCTCTATTGTATGCGCTTGGAAATATGGCCTCAATTTCCTGGCCGATGTGATCAGAGCTAGCGCTATTTTTTCTGTCGGCGAATACCTGGTTTCTGCCGGTAACAAGGCTTTGCTTGTGTAGTACACTGGCTTTTGTATTCCTTCCTCTAATCGGATCAATACCGAACTTGTCACCACTTCTGTGACCGAGAGGTATATGTACAATGTTTCTCCCACCACCGGTTTTGAAAGGATGGGTGCTCTCCCCAAATATTCTTTCAATTTCTGAAAGGCTTCTTCACATTTTGTACTCCATTCGAGCCCTTTTCCCTTTTTTATTGCTTTAAAGAATGGAGCGCATTTGTCTGTTGACTTGGCTATAAACCGGTTGAGTGACGCAAGACATCCCGTTAGCCTTTGCACATCTTTTAGTGTCTTTGGTGAAGCCATTCCTTCTAATGCTTTGATCTTCTCGGGATTTACTTCAATTCCCCTCTGGTGTACCTGAAAACCTAGAAACTTTCCCGACGGTACCCCGAACACACATTTGCTTGGGTTGAGCTTCATTTGATACTTCCTTAGGACGTCAAAGGTTTCCTTCAAATCTTCCGTGTGTTTTTCTGCTGTGGTGCTCTTGGTCAACATATCATCCACGTAGACCTCCATGTTCTTCCCAATCTGCCGAGCGAATATCCTGTTTACCAACCTCTGGTATGTTGCCCCGGCGTTTTTCAATCCGAATGGTATCACTTTGTAGCAATACAAGCCCTGGTTCGTGGTAAACGATGTCTTTTCCTCGTCTGCTTTGTTCATCCGGATCTGATTGTATCCCGAGTAGGCGTCCATGAAACTCAGCAATTCGTGTCCTGCTGTTGCATCTACCAACTGGTCGATCCTCGGCAGTGGGAAACTATCTTTTGGGCAAGCTTTGTTCAAGTCTGTGAAGTCTACGCACATCCTCCATTGTTTGTTCTTTTTCTTGACCAACACTACATTGGCTACCCATTCCGGATACTTGACTTCCCTTATCGACCCCGCGGAAAGTAGCTTCTCTACTTCTTTCTTGATTGCGATGCTTCTTTCTGGATTGAATAATCTCCTCTTTTGTACCACTGGTCGGAACTCTGGGTTGATGGAAAGATGATGTGAAATCACCCTCGGGTCTACCCCCAGCATATCTTCGTGACTCCAAGCGAAAACATCCTTATAGTCTCTTAGCAGCGTAACAAGTTGGGTTTTGACATGTACGCTCAAACTTGCCCCTACCTTCATCGTCCTACTCGGATCTTCTGGATCTAGTGCCACCTCCTGGGTCGGCTCGTCTTTCTTATCCTCGGGTTCTTCTCTAGGATCCAACTCAAATTCTTTCGGCACTTCTGCCTGCTCTTCAGGTTCTCCAACCTTTTGTTGGGCCGTTACTGTGTATACTTGGTGTACTTCCCTATCTTTATATACTGACAAGTTTGCTCTTCGGGCCATCTCTTGTGACCCCTTGACCACTCCTACGCCTACGCCATATTCGGTCGGGAATTTCATCATGAGGGCATAAGTTGCTGTCACCGCCTTGGCTTTATTCAAAAATGGTCGGCCCAATAAAGCGTTGTACGGCCAGTTTTCTGTATCTACCACCACGAAGTCGAGTAGCACTGTTTTTTGGCAAGGAGCCTTCCCGATCTTCACGGGTAGCTTTACCGTGCCAAGCGACCTTACTTCGACTCCTCCAAATCCTCTAAGGGGTGTGGGAAACGGCTGTAGGTCTTTCCTATCTAGCCTCAGCTGGTCATATACTTCTACACTAAGAATGTCTGCTGAACTCCCATTGTCAATCAAAATTCGATGAACTTCTCTATGACCGATCCGTGCGCTGATCACCAGTGCATCATTAGGCCTCACATCTACTCCGTGTGAGTCGGCTTCTGTGAATATGATCGGGTCCCAGCCCTCCTTGATTCTCTTCGGGTCGGGTTCAATAGAATTGACGTCCAAGTCTCTCCGTGCCTCCATGGCCTCCCGGATTTCCTGGGTCCTTTCCCTGTTACTCTTGCCAATCGCTAGTCCTCCGAAGATAATGTTAATTGCTCCTTCATCCTCGGCTTTCTTGGGACTAAGCTTTCTTGCCCGCCCGTCCTGTCGGCTATCCTTCTGTCCATCTGCCCTGTCTACCTTTTTTAAAACAATGTCTTTCAAATGCCCTTCCCTAATGAGGGTTTCAATATGGTCCCTGAGCTGGAAACACTTGGATGTCTTGTGCCCATTCTCCTTGTGGAAACGGCAATACTTGGTGGTGTCCCCCGAGCATATGTTGACTGCTTAGGCGGCTCTTTAGACATGTTCTTCTCTTCTAGGATTGCCAGGACTTCTTTTTGATCTTTCTTCAATGGGGTATAATTTGTATATATACCCTGGAACTTCTGCCGCGGTTGATCGGTTTTTGGGTCATATGCTCGTCGTCCATCCCGACCATCCCGCTTTTTATTCTTCTGTTTGTCACCTTTGGTATCGGGTGCCTTTGTCTGGTCTTTGGTTTTGGATCCCTCCGGGCGACCGCCATGCACGAAGTAACCTCCTGTGGCAATTTCCTCCTCTTCGGCCAGGGCATAACCCCCTGCCATGTCCATCATATTGGCATAGTTGGTCAGTCGGGCTCTTCTAAGGTCAAAGGACAATTGGCCATTCTGAAGGTTGTTGATGAATGCGGCAATTATTGCTTCGTCATTTGCACTCCCAATTTCGGACACCTCCTGACCGAACCTCCCCAGATATCTCTTCAGCGACACGTCTTTTCCCTGTTTGAGTTGGGATAAGTGAGCCACCGACTTTTTCATGTGTACATTCCCGAGGAACTGCCTGGAGAAGGCTTTGCTCAGCTCGCCGAAGCTGCTTATGCTTGCTGCTGGCAATCTACTAAACCACCGAGAGCCTAGATCCCCAAGAGTCTGGGGAAAATTCAAACATAGCAGTGCGTCATTGTGGACATACTGCGTCATAGCACTCCTGTACCTCCGGACGTGTTCTTTTGGATCGGTGTCCTTCTTGAACAGCTCAATGTGGGGCATCTTGAATCTCTCCAGGAAAGGCATCCTCAGAACCCCGTTGGTGAAAGGGCTTCCGGATTCATCATCTGACAGCTCGTTACGCCCATATCGCCTGACTAATGCATCCATTTGTCGACGATTATTTTGAACTTCCCGGGTAAGACTCTGTATGAGTATGTTTCTGTCTCCTTCAGGTTCCCCTAACGCATTGAAGTTTTGACTTATGGTCAGTTTTTGGCCCCTCTCCTCCGGATTCAACTCTCTACGATCTCGGTTTAGGCCATGCAGCCAGACTGTGCCCCTTTGGCGCTTGCGATGATGATTCTGCTCACTTTCTTCCGAGGAGGATGACCGGTCTCTCCGGTGACTGCGCCTCCTAGGGTGGTCTCGATCCCCAGCTATCCGATCTTGATCGTACCCTTTGTCAGAATCATTCCCCTCTCTATGCTCCCTACTTCTCCTAGCCACTCTTTCAGATAGCATCTCTGGTCTGCCTGTAGGATCTCGTCTTGCCTTTGGGGGTGCATCAGGCGTTGGTATCACCACTGCAGAACGCAATCTCGCTGTCTGCTGGTTTGGGGTGGACAGATTGTGAGGCGACATCAAACCTTCCGTGACAGAAAGGTCAATTCCTTGCCTTGCTGCGTCTGATATAAGTTGTTGCAGGGAAGCGCGGAGTCGTTGCGCGATTTCTTCATTGGTTGTAGGGAAACGTTGAATACCAGCCAGGGCGGCTGATTGGTCTACCGTTGTTAGGGTTGCATCTACAGTGTTGAGCACGGTGTCATCTTCCAGCTCGTTACTTGGCATGCCTTGACTATACCTGGAATCGCTACCATCTCCTTCGCTAGCCATTGTTGTCACAAACTTTCGGGTTCCCCTCCTTCTAGCGCCAATTGTTGACGGTAATTTTTGATGGTCACCAAGTCAATGATCTATTTTCGAATTGCTACAGTTTATGAATGAGAACGATTTAAGATTAAGAAGAAATAACAAGCGATTACGTGGTAAAACTCCAATGGTTGGAAAAACATCCATGGATTGTTGCCTTAGCAACGAAGCCAAATTCACTATCAAGAATGGTTACAAGAATATTACACTTTAATCTCTCTCTCTCTCACTGTTTTTTCACGTACCCACTGTTTGTGCATAGATGGGGTATTTATACATGTTGTTTTTTAGGGTTTTAAGGTGGCCGCTAAGGTTTAGTGTTGTGGTGCCCAAGTCTCAAGCGGTTTCCTAGTCCTAATTAGATTATGTTTCCTCTTTTGGCTGAGTCTAGTTCTAGACGAGATTCTTTCTCCTTTATTCGCGGGAGAACTGCTTGGTTCCTTGTTGAACTCTAATGGTCCACATCGTTGCTTATCGTGGACGTGCTGGTCGTTGATTATGATTGGCATATGAATGTTGGTGACTGTCTCATTGATTCCCGAGTATGTATGCCCGAGTGTGCCCGAGTGAGATTTGCTGCCCGAGCTGATCGTCTTCGTTTGTGGTCGGACTACTTACTCTCTTTTCCGAGTAGGTTATCGTGGGGGTTTCCGCTCCATAAGTTGACTTATCTTGACTCCTGCTGGCCTGGCCTTTTATGGTGATGACGTGTCCTTCATGACTATTTTTACCTATAACAGCTTTCAAATGCAAGATCTGGGCCACCTAAACCGAACGCCTTAAGGTTGGCTTGGCTCGGCTCGCTGCAAAATCAAGTAAAAACCCTGAAAGTGGGTAGAAACTTAGATACGCCGAGCGAACACCTGGAACAATTTGCAAGAAGTACAAAAGCCAATGAGCAATTGCAAAAGAGACAATAATGAACAAAGTCGAATGCAAGTAAGTTGTAAGTCAGAATTGTATTTATATACATAGTGCTTTCTTTTTGCAGGAGTATTAGATAGAAGGTATAAAAAATATATATATATCCGATCTGTAAGAAAGATCGGCTAAAAAGAAGACCGGTCTATAAGAAAGATCGGCCAAAAGGAAGAATCAAACCTATAAAAAAATATCAGCCGAGAAAAAGTTCAAATGGACAAGAAAGATTCAGGCCGGACACTTGGAATGACCCGACCAAAGAAGAAAAGAATGGCTACCCAGACAATGTGCAAAAAGCGTGGCTCCTACCCTACATGTCAGCATCAATTCAAGAATAACAATGATGCTAGGGGGTAGATTCCAAGCAACATGAACCCCTGGAGAACAAAAGCCCCCAACTCGCCATGAGCATGTATATATATATGACAGTGGTCTCAGGGGGGGAATACTTTGAAGCACGATCTCTATAGAGCGACATCTTACCTTGCCAAGAGCGACGACATATACCGTATTTTTCTCAGCTTGTGAGGAAAGACACAGCTCAGGGAAACCTTAATCAGTTCCTTTTATGATCTTCAACCTCGACATTTTCAAGCTGTCTTGAGCCCTAAAACTTCAAAAGATCGTCAGAACTTGCCTTTAAAGGATACAACAAAAGCAAAGATGTTTCGGATAGAAGCATTCTCAGCTATTCAAGTCCTAAAAGATAATTGGAAGCAATTTGGAAGATTTCTTGATCAAACCTGTGAAAATAACATCTGCCGATGGGTCAACTTCAAGAATTAAACTGTATCATCTCAAAAGGAACTGGGTTTTGAGCCTTATATGGTTGGAAAGGTATGGAATTTATCTTTCCGTATAATTTTACGGTTTGTAATTTCGAGTTTTCTAGAAGGAGTTATGACCATTTTACTACCCAAAGGTCAGCCCAGAATTTCTACGCGGGCAGCATCTGCTGATGGGTCAACTTCAAGAATTAAACTGTATTATCTCAGAAGGAACTGGGTTTTGATCCTTATATGGTTGGAAAGGTACGGAAGTTAGCTTTCCATAGAATTTTACGGTTTGTGATTTCGAATTTTCTAGAACGAGTTATGACCATTTTAGTACTGAAAGGTCAGTCCCGAATTTCTACGCGGGATTTTGGAAATAAAGCATTGCAGGCTACCTATTCGAGAATGAAGGTCTTAGACGAATTTGCTATGTTTTGGAAGATTAATGAATGCCTAAAAGTCACTTTAATTCAGTTTTAGTTGATCCTAAACTTTCAATGTTAGGATTAGTTGAGAGTGGATTAAAATTCCTAAAGCTAGAAGGGTTGTACTCTCTATTTTGAGTCACATTGAATTAGCCTTATTGGAGGTATATTATGGAACTAAGAGGAGACCTAATTCATAGATGTTTAAAAGGAATTACAGCAGAAAGATCGAATACACGGTAGCAGAGTGCAAGGAAGATCCAAGCGTTAGTAAGATCCGCTTGAATATGGATCGAAGTGAAGCCGAGAAGACAATCCGAGCGTTAGTAAGATCCGCTCAAGAATGGATCCAAGCGAAGCCGAGAAGACGATCCGAGCGATAATAAGATCCGCTCAAGAATGGATCCAAGCGAAGCCGAGAAGACGATCCGAGCGATAATAAGATCCGCTCAAGAATGAATCCAAGCGAAGCCGAGAAGACGATCCGAACGTTAGTAAGATCCGCTCAAATATGGATCCAAGCAAAGATGAGAAGATGATCCGAGAGTTAGTAAGAACCGCTCAAACATCCAAGTGAAGCCGAACCATGTTGAAAGATGATCTGAGCGTTAGCAAGAACCGCTTGGAGAAAAGGATCAGAGAAGCTGACAGACACCAAAAAGGGGTCTCACATCCGCCTAAAGGAGCGAGAGGATCTGAGCATCATCAAGAAAAAGAAAAGAAAGACCCAATCCAGGTGAACCGAGTAAAATTGTCGCTTTAACAAAATCGAGTGAAGCATCAAAAAGTTGGGACCTCCTCAGAATAAAGAGGCTTAAAAGCACCTGAGCACCAAATTTTAGGTGTCAACCTATACAGCTTGCTGTGGCAATTCAACTTGCCATTATCTATTCAGCTTGGCAAAATCACTCAGCTCGCCGTAGCTATTCAACTCAGCGAGTCCATTCAGCTCGATGGCTTTTCAGCTCTTCAATAAAAGAAAAATGCAAAGCTCATCCCAATGACGAGATCATAAAAATAAAAATAAAATAAATAAATAAATAAATAAATAAATAAAAAAGGATCTCCACATACAAAGCTTGTGGAGACAAGGTAGCTTATCGATCGCAACTAAAACCAAATGCAAGTAAGTAAGAATTTACGATTATGTGTTATACAAACAAAGTGCTTTTTTTTTTTATTATTACAGAAATATACAAGACAAAAAATTACAAGAAAAGAGTTAAAGAGCGAGCAGAGGCTCAGCGAATGCCCGACAATTGTTCAACATCAGCCGGGTAGACAGTAACGTGGACTTAAGCTGAAGAAGAGCAACAACAAAAAAAAAAAAGGAAAAGAGAGAATCATAAGCCAATCACTTAAAAAGAAGACTAATCACCTGGCGGTTAACCATGGTCTGACCGAGCCAAGTGCAAATTCATCTCATAGTATCCAAAGGCATCTCAGCGACCTAACTTGTGTCCCAAAGACACTTGCAAATATAGGCCGAAGAATGCATCTCAACAACATAACCTGTCTTGAAGAATCAGTCTACAAGAGAATGAAAAATGATGTGGTCAGAAAACTATTCAAATCCCCTTCGTCAAGTTGCCAATAACTCATCTCACGGATTTGAGGGGGTATTGTTGTAGGGGTTTTTCGTCAACATGACACATCAGCAAGGATAGCGGGTAATGCGGAAGTACAATAATTCCACGTCATCAAAAGTCAACTAATCAACGAAAAGGATGTTGACCGAGGACACGTCATCAAGTTTGGACACGTCATCAAGAAAGCTAATATGGAAGTTAGAAACGTATGCACCAAGTAAAGTCGTCCAGTAGAAGAAGTCGTAATAAAGCGAAGATCCTACTTGCTGAAGATCTCTACTCATCAAGATCTACTCGGCCAAAAACAGGAAATATAATCATATCAAGATACGTCTTATCAAGCGGAGATCCACTCAAATATGAAATCTACGAATCACACTCCAAGTAAGGAAATATCCCTATTTCCTCTCCAGTACCAAAGAAGTCTAATCAAGAAAGAACTCAAAGCTTCCAGAAGGATAAACACCAAACGGGAAAATGAGTCCTAATCAGTCTACTCTACCAGAATCCTACAAAGACTCTAATTAATGAGTCCACCACTTATACGACAGAAACTAGGGCAACCCTAGATCGAACCCTATAAATACATCCATGTATTTATTATATCATTATGATCATCATGAGCAATTTACACTGACATGAGAAAAGAGATACGATACATAAAAGAGAAAGCGAGTATTAAGTGTGTAACCCTTATATTCAGAGTGGATCACTTCTTGCCGTCACCGGCACCGTGGATGTTTCCCCGCCTTGGGGTTTTACCACGTAAAACATGTGTTATGCTTGCTCATCTATTATTTTCTACTTTCATTACGTTTATCTTGCAGGTTTCATTAACCTAAAATCGTTGACCGGTTGACTTCCAAAAATCACCGTCAACAATAGTTATTTTGGGTAAGTTTGTATTTGATGATTGAAAGCCGATCTTCAAATTTGATTATTGAATAGGCAATTTGATTATTGATTTAAGATATTGCTAAATTTTTATGACTTTGTTGAACGGTGTTTTTGGAATAAATAATTAAATTTTGAGAAATCTGCCAAATATAACCAAATAGATTATGGAAAAGATGTTTTTAGCCTTGTTCAATATTTTAATTGTTTATAACCATTTTGTAATAAATTCTTTCAATCCCTAGCCAAAATTACAAAAATACCCCAGCCAATTAATTTTTTAATTTTTAACTTCTTCTTCCACTTTCAACTTCAACAAAGCTTTGATTTTGACTTTTACAAAATATTTTGTTCTGGAAACTGAGATCGTCAAGTAAACCTGGTTCTGGTTTTGTGTTATTGCAAAAATTTGGGTTGGATTTGGAGAGATCCATCTTGCCATATCTATTATTGCTTGAACTGCCAGAATTAGTACAGAACACCATCCAGTAGCCCAGCTGCAGTTTGGTAAGACAACATGTCATTCATGGATCTCCCATACTTGTTGATTTTGCCAACTAGACCTACATTTCCATTTAGTCAGTGTTTTAAGCAACAACATCAAAGCTTATGCCAAGAGATCTCATCCCGGAACAGTAGAACTTAGCTTCAACCAATTCTCCAAGTAGCTTAATTCAAATATCTTATCTAAGCCTAACATGTACTATAGAACTCTTCACCTTCTTACACTAAATGATATCATATTTCTAAAAGAACTGAATTTTTCAAGCACCAAAACACAATAATATCAATTCTTCCATTGATCGGAAATTGCCAACTTATGAAATTTCCAACTCCAACCGGAAATTTTCAACTCATAGAAAAATTCATGGATCTTGCCAAATCCAACCCAAATTTTTGCAATAACACAAAACCCATGTAATATAAACAATAATTATAAAAAATAATGCAAAAACTTAAAGATTTTACACACATTAACCACTTCAAGAGCTAATCCAATCGATTTTCTCTAAAAAAATTCCCAAACTAGTTCCCTCAAATTTTCAACTCAATGCCGACACTAAGCTTAATTGATGATCTCATATTTTAGACCAACATTTTCGGTTTAGATTTCACAACTTTGTTAAAACATAGAAGTAGAAGAGGCGAAGGAAAGAGGAGTCTCATTGAAGAGAAGAGAAAGAAGGAAAAGAGAAATATTTTGGATGCTTTTATATAGGGGAATTACGATAATAGCGCAAAAATTAAGTTATAAACATTTAAAATTTGAAAGTAGGTTATAAACGATTACTCAATGTTTCAAATGATTAGAAATGAACTTCTCCCTTAAATTTTGATTACTCTCATACTTTTGAGGATACCTGTTAACCATCAAAAATGGCAGGGGTTCAAAAAAGAATTTTTCATCAACATTGGGGAATAACCAAAATAGAAAGACACCATAAAAAAGCATTACGGTACCCCGCCTTTAAAATTAGACGGGTATAACCTCCTACCAGTCCAAATCAAGATCAAAGGTCCTTAAACTCAAAGGTGCCAGGAAACAAAGAAGCCAAGTTCCAAGGACTCCACTACTGCAAGATCCTAGTATCCCGCTACCATCCGGCATCCCGGTATCCCGGTACCCTGGTGCACTTATACAAAGTTTAACAATCAGGTAGAAAGCGAGATGTCTATGTACCTCGTTTTCTCCTAAAGCTAGCCAGCCAAGCAGCAAGTATCAGATTAACAGACTACTAAGTATCAAGGTATGACCAGGTACGCCGAAGATCAAACTACATAGAAAGACAGTGTGACGACAGCGTTTAAATAAATAAGAAAGTTGATTTCTTTCCCGCCACTCAAGAGTTCTATTTGAAAGACAAGTCAACTCCATCAGAATTCCGCCAAATAAGGGATCGCTCGATTCCTATAAGGAAAGGGACGATCTTCTCGCCAATCGCCATGGAATGTCCCGAAAACTCTAGGTCACTAGACCGAATTTAGAGGAATGCTGGGCAAGTATTGGGACATATATATACATCGTGTTATCACACAAAAAAGGGACCGGAATTCCGAGTCTTGAATCCTACTTTATGTTTTCCACTTATCGACATGCACGAGAGCTCCATCACCATCGCCAACTAAGCCTTTAACCCAATCACCATAGCCATATGAATATCTTCGTTGTATCTTTGTTATATGTTTACTATCAATAAAGAAGTTATATGTGATCCTATTGCTACGTTATTTTTCACCCACCATTATCATTGTCTTTTACTGGTTTTATTAAGAAGCTAAAGGTATCGAACTACTTGATATCTCTCCGACTAAGATCTACCCCGATTTCAGTCACTAAAATTGTTAATTAGAATAATCACCCCAAGTGAGAATTTTCGATTAACAATACCATTAAAGATGCTCTTAGGTGGGTTTTCGTTGTATTACGTTTGGACTTTGGATAAAAAAATTTCTATTTCAAACCAAAATTCGATCCCTTTATAATTAAAACTTTTGTTTCTTACAAATTCTGATCACAACACAAATATATATATATATATATATATATATATATATTATGAAAATAAATATATTAAATTGTAAATATTTTTTTATATATATTATTTAGTTTATTAATTATTTATAATAGTACTTTTTATTATTTTAAAAATTTTAGTATAACAAATATATTTTAAAACATTTTTGTTCTAAAAATTTTATTATTTTTTATTTTATAAAAATATAATACAATGTCATACTGATAAGCACCTTACACATGATTGTATTAGCATAATCCAATTCAATCCAATAAAGTCCAATCTAATCCAATACTATATAGTACAATATAGTACGATGCACTAAACATGCCCTAACACACTTCATCTATAACTTCCCACAAAATAGACACTTAACAATCCTTCCCTGTTCAAATCATCCATGTCATCAAACATGAATTGATTGTTCTTTTGTCGTCACTTTGAATAATCTTCTAAATAGGATTAGTTTGAGATCCAAATTTGAATACTCATCTTATGTATAAGAGATCTCGGATCGAATCGGTATATCATTTAGCTAAAACCACACTTTTGATATAATTGTAAGTCGCGCAGCGGAAAAGAGTCAAAACAAACAAAGATTTTTTTATTAATAATGATAGGTTTTAAAATTTTTATCGTCTTCTTGGGACCTTTTGCATACACGAATATGAGGAAAAGATTTTTTTTCATACCTTTAAAGAACACTCATTCATTTTCTTTTCGATCCTTCACCACTAAGCCTTATGAGCTATGTCCCGTGATCTAGCAACTGTGTGTGGGCACGTCACGGATTCCGGGAGCAGTTGAATGGAGGCTTGAGAGAATCAGAAGGCAATCCCTTGCTTCCTTGCTTGAGTTCGGCCACCTTAGGAGCCAAAGAAAAAAAATCTTTTCTTTTTCTCTCTCTCCTTGCTGCACCACTCTAGTATCTCTTGGGTTTCGATTAGTTTCTTTTTCCTGATAAGTATATCTTATATCTTAGGATCCTAGGGTTTAGTAGACCAAGTCAAAATATGATTCTAAATCCTTTTTTTTTTTAATTTGGTCACCACTAGGATTTGAACATTTAACCTATTTAGAGCAAATAAAATAATCTTTATTATTTTATTCTTTTGCTCTTGTCAAGGTTCGAAACTGAAACCTCCATATATCAATTAATAATTCTTAATTTTTAATATGTCAATTAAATAATCATATTATTTAATAATATTTAATTCATCAATTAAATAATATATTGATTAAATAATCATATCATTTAATTAATTCCCATAATATATTTAAGTTGCTTTCGTAACACAATTAATTGGACTATCCAATTCTCCGTGAGCCTTGTTACTATCAATCGTAAAGGGCTAACAAGGGGACCTAATGGACCCACAGTTTTGAGCTCTAATAATACTTAGAAAAATTAATTAAACTCTTTAATTAATATTTCACTATTATTAACCTCGGAGTCATTCCACTAAAAACCCAAGGTTGTACTCTCGTAACTGTAGATGTTTTACACAACCAAATAATTAGTATCCATCGATATAACTATTACATATGGTATGATCCTCCACAAGTAGTTCATAATTAGAGTTAGGTCATAAAGTCCGTTATACCTCTCTAATTATATCTTTTCCCTTAAGTACCATTGATTCTCTAATGAATGATTATATCCTACATTCCTTTACGGAAGAAGGAGAGCGCTCTTAATCGTTCAAGTCTCAAATCAACAATTAAGGGAACTACTCATCTACTTCTCGCTAGAAGAAGTGGATTCCACTATTGTGTGCATACCTTCCCAGCCACAAGCCAAACCGTGATTCCAAGATACGGAGTTATTGATCGGGAATGCTACTCTGATCTCACTCATAGTATTTCAAGAAACACGATCTAACTCAAAGGAGTCAGTAAGACATTTAGGATTTAGATCACCCATATACAGCCATCATTTGTTGATATATATATGAATCTTTTCAACTAACGGATCTTAGTGATAGATTCATATAGATCGTGGCCCAGTCCTATATGATCACATCATATAAGGTGCCTCCATTCTCATATCACCATATGAGTAGTCTAGGATAAGACCACCGTACATTACGGAATGGACCGTAATTGTAGATTAACCACAAATAAAGTACCCAACTTTATTTACTTTCTACGGACTCTTTAGATTGCATGTCTCAAAATGAATTCCTATGTATATGACATTCATATACTCAGTTTGAGATTACATATAGCAATATTGGATGTTTAGCACATATAATATAAACGTATGAGTCATGTTAATTGAATGAAATAACTACATCCTTTATTAATGCATTTATAACATTTACTAATTACAAGTTTTAGGGCATAAATCCTAATAATAATTAATACCGAAATTGCATCCACATACATGAATTTAGCAATCGGAAATGCTAGGATTTTGAGTATTAATTGAAATTATTCTATATCAAAATGTTATTTGCTTTATATTGTGTTGTTGTCCTTAAGTTACATGGTTTATCAAACTTCAAAGAAACCGGACAACGTTTCAAGTAAAGTGTTGCCTTTGTTCGAGGAAATCGCTAAATGTCTACAAAGGTAAATTATACATCTTTCCTCTTACAAGGCTTAGACGCACACACACACAATTCGTTCATAAGTGTCCTTGCATAGTTGTGCCCATTTAGTATAACACATTCACATGCTTAAGTATGCTCATGCATTGTTCTCATATTGTCATACATTGTAAAAATGCATATACTAGGACTATGTTTAGGAAAATGCATCCTTGTGTGATATTGTGTTTATTTGTTTAAGTATAAGTGATTTAAACTTGAATTTTTTCTTAAATGATTCCTTTTTGAGTTCCGGTCATTTCAGATACTCACTCATTAGTTTTCGAGTTCAAACTAAGAAGTTACGAAACTTTACGCTCCTTAACAATGCATTGTCTTCGTCTTCGTATATTGAGTCGAGTTCACATCCAAATGTCAAAGTTTCATGGTCATCCTCATGTGTAAGTGAGTTACGGTTCATAATTCAAAAATGGATTTGAATTCTGAGTTCAGAGGCCTAAGGACGGTCTAAGAATGTGAGGGGAGTGCGAGGAGAAGAGCCTAAGTGAGAAGGCCTCACTTGGGAGGCTTCCCGTGGTGGCCACGTGCCTCCACGGGGACAGCCTATGGCTGGCCTCCTAAATGGGTCCCACCTCACCTAAACTTTCCCTCCCATTCTCTTTTAAATATCTTCCCTTTCTCACTTGTTCAAAAGTCGAAGAAAATTGAAAATATAAGAGCATAATTTTCTCTCCAACTTTCCTACCTTCAAAACACCATAACTTTCTTATTCGAACTCCGAATTGAGTGATTCAAGTTGAATAATCTTCATAATCAAGTCCCCTACCCTTTCCAAAAGAGTGTACAGTTGTTTGATCGAGTTTTAGAGTAGTTCCACTATCAAAACCGAACCAGCTTGGGATTTCAAGGTATTGAGTCAAACTTTGTGATTTTATCTTTTATGATTCTCAATTGCCTTGGGTTTTATTCTTACATATGTATGTGTATGTATATTTAAAGCTATTGAGAAAGATAGCTTCATATCAAAGCTAATCAAGTCTAATTAGAAACAAATGTGAACTAGTTTTCTATGATTCTAGTAAATCACATGTTTGAGAGTTGTATTGTGCTTAGCTTGATATCTAGGATTATTTGTGACTTGATTGACTCATTCTAAAATCAATAACCTTGCTAGAACATTCATTAATCATATATTGTGATTCTAACATTTTTGGTGTATGTTTTTAATATCTTGAATTTGTGCTTCATGAATATGATTTATTCAAGAGTTAGCTTTGTGAATGAAACTAGAAATTACATATTCTAGGTTTCGATTCATTGTTTTTATGACTAGACAATGTTTGATTTGTGTGCTCACATGATTAAGTCTATGTCTACATGATTTGTACTTGATCCATACATCTCATATGTTCATGCATTATCTTGTGTGATTGCATCACTTAGATTGTTAAACTAGAATATCATACATTGTGTGCTCATTGTCCAATTCTAGTTTCCATAGCTCATATTGATCATATGTCATATGTTGAATGTGCTTGCATCATTTGCATCACATAAATCATTGCCTTGTAAAAGGTGGAAGACTTGGCTAAAAGTGTAAGGCTCCAAGTAAGTCCAAGCGTGGAAGTCTTGGTTAAGAGGTGTGAGGCCTCTAAGTAAGTCCAAGCGAAGTCTTGTCTAGGGGTATGAGGCTCCGGTTAGACAAGCGTGAAAGTCTTGGCAAGGGGTGCGAGGCTCCTATAGGTCCGAGCAAGAAAAGTCTCTTGTTGTTGAGTGATTCTTCAACATAGAGCAAGGGAAGTCTTGGCAAGGGGTGTGAGGATCCTATAGGTCCGAGCAAGGGTATTCTCTAGAGGCATGTGATGTGTCTCGGTTAGAGAATAGGCAAGTTCTTCTCTAGTGGGAATAAATAGGGAGAAATCCAATAGATTGTGATACAAGAGAGTTGGTCACATTTGAGGGTGTATTCTTATTTAACTAGTGAAAAACCTTTTGTCGGTGGTTGTGAATTCAACCCGTAGATGTTTCCTCTTCGGACGTTTACCACGTAAAAATATCGTGTGTCAAATGTCTCTTTCCTTGTCTCTTGTATTTTGTTTAGATTAATCATATTGATCTTGAGTGCATTGTAATTGATTACATTCTTGTGAGATTAGATCTTTGATTATTCTTGTATCTTTTATATGTACTTGTACTATTGAGACATTCAATGATGGAATCAAGTACTTGGTGATATTTGTTATTTTGGTATATCCTCCACATGCAATCCATAGGCTATGTTTGAACTATATATTGAATATGCTTGTTAATAGTCTATGCATGCACATTTGTGTTTATAGTGGTGTTTTATAAGCTACTTAGAGGACAAACTTTTGTTTGTTTCAAGGATTCGAAAAAAGCCTTAAAACTTATTCACTCCCCCTCTAGGTAAGCTTAAGGCAATTTAACCGTGATTGTATTTACAAGAAAAATTTGAAATCAACCAAAATTAGTTTTATTCGCGTGATGAAAATCTCCTTAGTGTTTTTATGCTTGAAATATTTTGGTATCAAGGATCCAAAATTTTTCATTTTGAGTATAGATGAATCATCATTTTCCCAACTCGAGACCTCAAAATTAGGGGTGGAGCCCTTCAAGGGCTTGGGTGATGTCACACCCCTAAAAATGAGCATAGGCAGTGAGGTCTATAATGGACTTAGTGTTGGTGTGTCAAGCCTAAAACAAGGTATGTTGGGTGGTATGACCTTGGGCAATGTAAGGTTTATAGTTTGTGTTGGCATCAATTCCATATCAAAACGTGTTTCTCTTGTAATGTTTAGTGGTTACTATATTGAAGAATTAAGAAGACGAAGGACGTCTCAACCACAATTCATTCAAGAAGCCGGCTTTTAAGAGATTCGTGCATCATTGGTCAACAAAGGTATTAAAGGACCTCATATCTCTTACAAGGCTAGGCACACACACACACATAGCATTCTTGTGTGTTCCTTCATGATTTAATTTCATTTATATATCACTTTCACACACTTGGCAAAATATGCTCATGCATTCATATTATGTTGGTAAACTTTGTGTTTTACATTTTCTAGGACTATGTCCGGAAACTAGCATATGTGTGTGTCTTTGTGTTTGTATGTTTCTGTATTTTTGTATTTGGACTTGAATATGCTCTATTATGATTCCTTATTGAGTTCCAGTCGTTTCGGTTACTCATTCATGTAGTTTCGAGTCCAAACGATGTAGCTACGCTACTTTTCATTCTCATTCGTTGAGTTGACTTCATCGATGTTTTCCGAAATGATTTCTCAACTGTTTTTCAAAGTTATGTAGTTGTCGTCGTGCGTGAGAGAGTCACAGTTCGTAATCCGGAAATGGATTCAAAATCGGAGTTCGGATGCCCAAGATACGGGCTGAAGAACCGAGGGAGCGCGCGAGAAGACAGCCCAGGCCGTGAGGCCACTTGGCCTGGCCGTGTGGGAGGCCGTGGGGCGGCTCTCTGCCCCCGTGAGGCCCACGCGCCCCCCATGGCCAAGGGGTGACGTGGCCTCACACCATTGGCCATTTTGGCTCTTCTCTCTCCTCCTATTTCTTCCCTCTCTCTCTCCATTTGAAAAACTAAGAAGAAAATTGCAAGTTTTCCCGTCATAATTTTCTCCCAACTTTTCCCAACTTCCAAACATCATATCTTCCTCATCCGGAGTCGGATTTGAGTGATTCAAGTTGGAGAGTGTTTGTATTTGAGTCCTCTATCATCTCCAAGTGGTTTGGTGGCTGTTTGATTGAGATTTCTGGTGGTTCCACACTGATTTCCAAACCAGCTCGTGAAACCAAGGTATTGGACTTAACTTTGGGATTTCTTTCTTTTTAACCTTCCATTTGCTTGGGGTTTCTTCTTCTATATCTATGTTTATGTTTGGTAAAAGCTATTGAGAAAGATAGCTTGATTATCTTTCTAATTGAAAGTCAATTTGTGGACTAATGTTGACTAGTTTCTATGATTCTAGGTTTTACATATGTTTGTGAGTTGTATTGTGATTAGAATGGCATCCTAGGTTGTTTGGAACTTGATTGAATTAATTTTGTGATAAATGACCTTGAGATTTGATTTGATCATTTGATTGATGAAATCTAGGATTTGTGTATTTGTTTGTGATTTAGAGAATCTAGGTTTTGATTGATGTAAATCTCAAATCCTTGCTCTATGTTTTTAGCTCGAATATTGATTGATTAAATCTCATGTATCTAGCATTTGATTGTATATTGATTGCATTTTGAACTTGTACTTCATGAATATGTTTTGATTCAAGTGTTGTATATATGAATGAGACTTTGAGCTTATGTGTTTGGTGTTTCACATGCTTTAGGTTTTATTCGTGTATTTTGCATCTAGACTTGATTACTTGTGATATCACATGTTTAGGTCTATTTGTGCCATAGAATGTATTGATCACATGTTCTATGTTGATTTTATTGTTTGCATCATTTGCATTCACATGATCACACTAGGAAGTCCTTGTAAAAGGCATGAAGTCTTGGTTAGAGTCGAGGTGACTCGGATAGCCAAGCAAGAAGTCTTGCCTAGAGTCGGGATGACTTGGATAAGTAAGCAAGGAGTCATGGCTAGAGTCGGGAGGACTCGAATAGTCATGCATGGGAGGCTCTCTAGAGGCAAGAGTGCCTTGGATAGGGAGTTGGCTATTGTATTGGTAGGCCTAGGCGTATGGTTAGACATAGACTCCGATAGAGCGGGGTACACGGGAGGTGTATGCACTCTTGAGGAATTTCTAATCTACCATCGATGTTAGTTTTGTGTGGTGTCCAATATATGGTGGTTTCGCATCATTGAGGGATTTCACACTTTCTAATAGTGTTGGGTAGGCTTAGACTTAGACTTCACTAGGTTGGGTGAGCTAAAGATTGGTCACTTTGTGAATGTTCTATGTTTACTTTCCAATAATATAGTACCCAATGGTTGTAGTTCAACCCGTGAATGTTTCCTCCTTAGAGGTTTTACCACGTTAAAAAATCTCTTGTGTTAATTCTTCCTATCTCTTTCTCTTATATTTTAATTGTATATTTTATTATCTTGGTTCATAATATTCACATGTGATGTATTGTGAAGCAAGACTTTGTATAGTGTGGTTTGTGGATTCATTCTTTTGATCATTGTTGTATCTATGATTCTTTTGTATATTGTAATTTTTGTATAGTGATATTTTGATCACTCTTGTAACGCATTGAACATCTATTGAAATACAAGCTTACTTTGTTGTTGTGTTTATTTGTTCTTATACCTCACACAACTAGATGATATACTTAGACCTTGTCCTTATGATTGTATTCTTATATTGTCTATGTATGTCTTCCTTGGCTTATTTTGTTGTGTGTAAGGCTACCTTGAGGGACAAATGAAAGTTTGTTCAAGGGATTGAAAAAAGGTGTAAAAACCTATTCACCCCCCCTCCCCTCCCCCCCCCCCCCCCCCCCCCCCCCCTAGGTATGCTTTAAGCAATTTAACTACGTTTGTATACTTTCAGGCAAGACATGTTGGGTGACATGCCTTGGTTGGAGTGTGCAATGTGTTGACTTCAATGGGTTGGCATCATGAAAAATAAGATTGGATTGTGATACTAGTTGGCTTGGCATTGTGTAGTAAATGGGCAAAGGCAAGGCAATGTTGAGGCGTTTGTGCGCACTGTGTAAAAGAAACATCATTGGCATGTGCATAAGGTGGCATTGGTGCACGCTGTGTGCGAGAAACAAGCTTGGCGTATGCAGTGTTGGTGCGTGTTGTGCAAGAAAACAAGCTTGGCCTACGAGGGACATCGTTGGTTGGCTTTGCAATGGGCAGCACTGGTGCGCTGTGTGCTATGGTTAACGTTGGGGCATTATGTTGGCTGTGCAATGGGTAACATGTGCAAGGCACGTGAGAGCAACATATGAGAGGCACATGGGACTAAGCATGTGAGAGGCATGTGTGGCAGTTACTAGAAGTTTTGTGTGGCATGTGTGTTGGGGAAAGTGCCCTAAGAACAAATGTGGTTAATCTTTTGCTGAATTAATAATTAGATTGTCATTCTATTATATATTTGTGTGCATTTAATGTTATTAATATTGTATTAATAACATAAAATTCCATGATTATTAAATGTAATATTAAACATAGTGTATAAATCGTTATATACATGAGGATTATGTTTAATATAATAATCTTAATTGTCTGTAATTGATAATTAAAGTTGGGATCTTTAATTAATTAAAATTACTAGTACAGTTCATTCCCATTAAGAATGGAATAGTTTATCCAAATTGTTGATGTGGTGACATTAGAATGAAGGTACTTTGTAGAATAAAATTATATAAGACGTGGACACGATAAATTGGAATCTTTAATAATCTCTGTGTTGAAATAAAGTATTCCCTTTTATCAATTAGATGGTCATATATGGAACGATCTTAATCATGAGTATTTAACAGACTCCTACTTATAGAGTTGTCTCTTTTAACTTACTCGGTATGGTTTGCTCTAATTGCCAAACCTAAAAACCTTGTATCTTGGAGACATGATGATATACTTAATTAGCTAAGAATAATAATATACAAGAAGGAATCCATTCCTTCTTTATTGAAGCAGACAAACAGTTCTCTTAAATAAATGATTCGGGTCTTGAGCAATAGAGCGCTCAATTTATGATAAGATCATAAATAATTGTTCATTAGAGAATCACATGCACTCAAGGATAAAGACATAATTGAGAGGTCAGGGGATTTGAACCTGGCTCATATTATGAACTGTTTATGGAGGATTGATCTATATGTAATGATTATATCAATGGACTGTTCAATTTCTATTCGAGTAATTAATTCTATAATGACAAAAATGCAGTTCTAGTTTTTTTGTGGAATAAATCTGGAATTAATAAATCTAATATTTAATTAAAGAGTTTAATTAAATATTAAAGATTTATTAGAGCTTGAAATTATAGGTCTATATGTCCCAATACCATCTCTATAAAACTATATTGAACATTAATGTATATTGTGGCTTAGTGATTAATTTGGAATTAATCATTTATACATAAAGAGGTTTATGTATTGTTTTATTAATTAAATAATATTTTGATTATTTAATCATATATAATATAATAAGTTGATTATTTTATTATATATATTATAATTTGATTATTTAAATATACTAGTAGTAAGGGCACGTGCAATGCACGTGCCAAATTTGTAATATTGAAACGTAAATATGATATATATATATATGACCCTGACTCGAGCCCGAACTCTTTTGTAGAGACTGATTTTAACCGAATTCAAAAATCATTGATCCTCAATCAAAGATTCAAAGCCTTAAATTTAACCCGAGTTCATCAACAACACCGCCAATGGAGCGTAATGCACACTCCTCAATTATTTGGTAAATAAATACGGAACCTTAAGTATATAAAAAGGCCTAATAATTAATCAGTAATCACCGTCTAAAAGTGTAAGCTATAAAATTATAGCTCAAACTCAGTATCCAATTAAAATTGTTAAACTATAGTAATGTTAGGCTACCCAAAAAAATTATCTACATAAGATGTCATATAAGTTCTTAAATTATATTTGATTTATTTCTATTCATTTGTTCAGATCCATGTTATTATTTGACTTATATTTGATAATTATACACATTAGATAGTGTCAAGAAGCTATTATGTAGCATTATAATAAAGCTTTAAAGAATCTCAAAATAATTTAGTTATGATATTGACCGTCTAGCTAATCCAGAAACTATAACTAATTAAGGAAATACAATTACAAAACTTCACAAAAAACAACAAGATTGAAAAACAATTAATCTGAGAAAATTTCTAAAAATATATAATTGCCAAAAATACGCTTTCTCTGTTCACAACTGGCAATAACCAAAAACAACATATATGACCTAATGTAGAATGTCCATAATTCTAACCAACAAATTCAACACTCTAAAAACAATTCTACCCAAAGGGAAGCCTTATGAACTTAGAATTGATTTAGGATCAAACAACTATCAAAGAATGTCACATGTAGTTCTAGTTTTCTCTTTATTAAATAATAATTGTATTATGCTCTCTCAACACAAAGATTTGAACATATTTTATGTCAATATTAGTTGATTCAAAATCAAAATCATAGATTTACATGTATGTATATAAACACTGATGAGACATGTAAAAGGGCTTGAAATGAGATAGGTCGATTTTTAGAATAAAAGATTGTTAAGGAAAGTTTAAAAAAACTCTATTCGAATTTGATTTTCCTCTAGATGGACTTGGATCCTCTAATGTGCTTATCTTTTTCCTGATCTAAAACAACTGAAGATAATATTTTACATTTAAAATAACAAAAATGAAATCAATTTATTATTATTATTATTGTTGTTGTTGTTGTTGTTGTTGTAGTATTATTATTTTAAAAATTTATTAATAATAATAATATTAATATTATTACTATTTTTGTTCTCAGCATTATTATCATTATAGTATTATTTTTACAATTTATTGATAATAATATTATTACTATTATTGTTATCATCATTATTATCATTATATTATTATTTTTAAATTTTAAAAATTATTATTATTATTATTATTATTATTATTATTTTAAAAGTTTATTATTATTGTATATATTATTGTTGTTGTTGTTGTTATTATTGTTATTGTTATCATTATATTATTTTTATTATTATTTTTAAAATTTATTAATATTATTATTATTATTATCATCATCATCATCATCATCATATTTCTTTGGGCTTGAAAACTTATTTGGACCAGAAATAATTGTAGCCCAAACTTATGTAGTCTGAAAGAATATCTGGGCCCACTTCCATTTGAACCCAAAATCTCATTTGGGTCAATATTTCATTTAAACCAAATTTGGGCCAGCACCCTCCTTTTGAAACCCAAACTCTCTTGAGTTTTGTAATGAATTTTTAGAATATGATACCAATACCCATTTTTTACTCATTTCGTGTATCTAATGACCCTAATTTATATCCTTTCTCTTTCATCAAACACCCAATCCTTTGAGCTCTGTCTACTTTCTTACCAAAACCACAACAAATCCATGATTCCTTCTTCTCTTCTTCGGATTTCATCCCTAGTATGGATTTTTATATTTCTCCTTTACAGATTTCTATTTCAATTTTCTTCTCTTGTTCAGTTTTTGATTATAAGTTTTTTTTTTTTTCCCGATTTTAGGATTTTGATTTCCAAAATCAGGTATGTTTTATTTCTTGTTTTAAGGTTATTTTGTGGTGGTTGCATGTGGGTTTTTGAATAAACCAAACTTCCTCTTCTCTTCCTCAGATCTCGTTTTTAGATTTCTTTCTTTTATTTTATTTCATCCACATCTGTTAACTGTTATTTTCTCTTTTTCTGATTTCTATCTTAGTTTTCTTCTCTATTTCAGAATTAGAATTTTGATTTCAAGATTTTTTTTTTTTTAATTATATATGGATTTCTAGTTTAATTTTTTTTTTTTTTTTCGTTTGTTCATTTCAAATTAGATCCATGCAGTAGCATCAATTTATTAGTTTATTTAACTTTTTTTTTTGTAGATGTCAGTTTTTACGTTATATCCTTCAGCTTTAGATTTGAAGATTTTGTTTTATTTGGTCTTCAATCTGATAATGACCTATTGTTAAGAATTCTATTTTATTTTTCTTTTCAATTTTAGATTTTTGTTTTCAAGATATTTTTTCTCCTTTTAAGTATTTCTTATCAACCGAAATGACTTATATTTTGATATAATTTGGTTTGTTTTGTCACAAATTGGTTATTTTGGAACTATTTTTTTATATGATTATTTTTAGGTTCCATATTGATGTGTTCTATATCTTCTATCTCAGTAGATTAATTTGGGTCGCAAATGTTGAATTTGAAGTTTGAGCTTCATGCTTTTATTTTCTCTTGTTATGGTTTATTTTTGTTTTTCAGGATTTCTACATGTTCATCATCCTACTGTGATCTTAAATTCAACAACCCCAGTAAAAAAAATAAATCATATTCAACCATCATCATCAAAACTACAACCTTTATACATCAATATAAATAACCTTTAAAGCAATAAATCAAAATCCACAAACCTAGATGTGATGCCTTTAGATCCAGCAATCGGTTGGTTTTTTTTGCTCCGTTTTTTTATTTTATTTTTTTTTACAGACTCACTCTTCTCTTTATCTCAATTTTTTTTCTTTTATTCCTATTTTTCCACCTCTTCACCGTCACAACCTAGCATAGCCTAGGTTTGCCACCTTTAATCACGAATAACGTAATAGACACGTAAAAAAGAAAGAATAAAAGGGGAAATATAAGGCTGTTAAAAATAAAAAAATAATAAATAAAAATAAAAAAATAAAAAATAAAAAAGGATACAGAGATAAATTGGACAATTGAAGGCAATAAAACAAAAAAAAAAAAAAAAAAAATGACACAGAGTAAAATAAGGTAAATGGTCAAACCATGAATTGTCCTCTTAGAAAAATAAGGATATATAAAAATAATTTGATTATTTTAATTTATATATATTTATATATATTAATCAAAGGGAAAATATCATTTTCGTCCCTATGATTTACCATATTATCCATTTTGATCCCCATTGTTTCAATATTGGCTATACAGGTTCAAACGTTTTCAATTAATCCCTATTTTAATCCCTACCGTCCAATTCCGTTAGGGTTTTTCAAAATTTCGTTAGGTCAACAAGGATAAAACGGTAATTCAACATCAGTGTTTCTAGAAGCCTGTCTGAAGAAAGGGCATAATGGTAGTTTTGAAATTAATTAAATAAAAAATGAAAAAAAATATAATTAAATTTATAAATAATTAATTTTAAAAATAAAACTAATTAAATTTATAATTAATTGAATTTAAAAATTAAACTAATAAAACTAATAATAAAAATAAATAAAACTAAATAAAATTAAAATTAATATATATATATATATATAACTAATTAAAAAATGAAAAAAAACTAATTAAAATTAAAACTAATATATATATATATATATATATATATATATATATAACTAATTAAAAAATGAAAAAAAAAAAAAAAAAACTAATTAGAAAATGAAAAAATAAATCAAATAATATTTTAAGTATGAGAAGCTTGAAAGCACACTTGAAATTAGTTGAAAAACTCCAAAAAGAAATAAATCAAATATGCGGTTCAAAAACTTCTTCATGTATTCATCAGAATATGTTAAAAAATTCAAAGAATTCCCATCAAACCATTCAAAGCTCTACACACCTCTCTCTCGCATCCCCTCCCTTCTTCTACACTTTTCTTCCTCTCAACTGAAACCCTAATTACATTCAAACCTGAACCCTTAATATTAATACATGATCAGATTTCAAAATTAAACAATCTCTCTCTCCGAAACCTAATTACATTCAAACCTGAACCCACTCGAACCCCCACCATATCTCTCTCTGAAATTCTTCTCTCAGATATGGTATCACAATAAAACTCTTTTTTTACTCACTCACAAATCTAATTTTGGTGTGGAATAAGTTTGATTTTCTAGGCTTGGTTGATGCTCCTGATTTGGCCAAACATGGAGGCCTCTGTTTCTCTTCAAATCTCTTCAAAATTTTCACTCTCTGTCTTCATTCCTCTTCATTGTCACCAAACCAGATCTCAAAACCTCAAAAAATCCAAAAGCTACCTTTAAAATACTCATTTCACTCTCCACACAAGACCCACGAATTCCTTTAAACTTTGTTGTAATTTCCTCATATGCCACCAACATATGTTCTCTGTTACTCTTTGATCGTAAAGCACTCAACTTTAATTATTTTGATTGTTTGTTTAAGGGTTACAAAAACAAGTTTAACATATGTTCTCTGTTACTCTTTGATCGTAAAGCACTCAACTTTAATTATTTTGATTGTTTGTTTAAGGGTTACAAAAACAAGTTTAACTCCAACCTTGTGCTTGAAATTTTGATGAATTATATACAATTGGGTAGGATAAAGACTCTGGAGTTCTTTTCTTTGGCTGGAATGCAGATGGGTTTCCAGTTTGATGACTGTAGCTGAGTACATGGCTGATTTTCTGGGTAGGAGGTACTATGCACGGTGAGGGTTTGTTTACAATCTCGAATTTGTGTTGATCTGGGTGGATTGTTTGTTGATTTTGGCAGATTTTGTTTTGACAATTATTGTTTTGGTGATGGTGATGGTGATGATTCAAGGTCTGGATCTGGGTTTTATTATCTGGGTTTTGAAGGTTTTATTATGTGTTGATTTTGTGTTTTGAAAGTGGTTTTGTATTGATGAATGAAGAGGTTTTGTTTTGGGTTTTGAATTGTTTTTGTGATTTTGGTGGTGGCTAGGGTTTGAGGAATCTTTTTTTTTCTTTTTTTCTTCTTTGGGAAAAAGTGGAGTTTCTTCTTAATATTTTTGTTATTTTTAAAAATTGTAAATAATTAGTATGAGGGTAAAATTGGAGGGCATTAGGGTCTTTTAACTGGTATCAGAAATAATCAGGGGCAGCATGGTCATTTGACCCTCTATCCCTATCAGAAACCACTTTATCAACGGAAAACGTAACAAAAGAACTAAATGGGTTAATACTGGAACGAAAGGGACTAAAATGGATAATATGGTAAACCATAGGGATGAAAATGATATTTTCCCTTAATGAAAGGTGGTGGTGCAGAACGCACCACTCAAAAGCTTTATTATTAAATTGTTTTATAATATTTCTTTTGAGTGGTTGAACTAGTATGTTTTTTCTTCTTGCGTTTTTAATTGAAAAGTTTCTGTTACATACCCAAAAGTCTGTAATGAAAAGTTACAAAAATAGAAAGAATATTGAGAAATTAAACAGGTTAATTCGAGGAAACCTTAAACCTCCCAAATATTGGTGTTTCGAGGAACCAATAACCTCCCAATTACAACACAAATGCAGACAATAATTCTTTAGATACTTTTCATTAATGAATTGAAGCTATTTATACAAAATATCAAAGCTCACTCTCTCCTCACTCTCTCCTAAACTTAAGCAATTAACTAACCCACCACCCATAATTAAATGAGCAATAAACCCACTAACCCACCACCCATAATTAAATGAGCAGTAAACCCACTAACTTAATAATTTAATTACTTATTAAAACAAAATAAAACATAAAAATAACATTACAATAAATATCTAAATAAAATTAGCAGAATCGTATCATTCCTTCCCCCTTAAATCAATCCTTGTCCTCAAGGATTTTAAAATGAGATTAATTTGAAGTTGAATTCTGGATGCTTTTCGTATGAAGAGGATTGTTGCCACCGGAAAACAACAAGAAGTCAGCTTAACATTTGATGCAGTGAAGAACTTGTCGGTACCATCGCCAAGATCGAATTCTGCATCATCTTCACCTACATGAATTGAGAAACAATTTTTACTGCAATACTTTGGTCCAATTTCTTTTGTCAACCTTTTTATAGGCATAAAAAAGGAACCCATAGAAGCAGCAATTTTGTTCTGTTGAGAAGTTTCTAAAGAACACATTGGTGTAGAAACTTCAATTGCAGTAACTTGAGAATGTTGAATAGTCTTTTTGGTATCTTCATTCGCAGTAACTTGAGAAGACTGAATAGATGGACTAGATAATAGATCAATACGAGCAGTGAGTTTGTTAAACAACTCAATTATGTGATTGATGATCTCCTTTTGCTCAGTTGAAAGAAACTCTACTTTTTTCTCCAACCTCTCTACCCGTTGCTCCAGGTTCATTGTCATTGCCAGGCTCTGATACCAATTGTTACATACCCAAAAGTCTGTAATGAAAAGTTACAAAAATAGAAAGAATATTGAGAAATTAAACAGGTTAATTCGAGGAAACCTTAAACCTCCCAAATATTGGTGTTTCGAGGAACCAATAACCTCCCAATTACAACACAAATGCAGACAATAATTCTTTAGATACTTTTCATTAATGAATTGAAGCTATTTATACAAAATATCAAAGCTCACTCTCTCCTCACTCTCTCCTAAACTTAAGCAATTAACTAACCCACCACCCATAATTAAATGAGCAATAAACCCACTAACTTAATAATTTAATTACTTATTAAAACAAAATAAAACATAAAAATAACATTACAATAAATATCTAAATAAAATTAGCAGAATCGTATCAGTTTCCTGCTCCATGCTTCTTTGTTCCGCCACCCTACAGTCTACACGTATTATTAATAAACTTTTAATTGTTAATTTTTATTAATACAAATTACAAAAAGGAGAGAAAGCACTGTCAATGCTCAAACTCTCATTTTTCAAAGTCAAGTGTAGGCACCGCCCATCAATAAATGTTTTTCATTATGAATGATTATCTATTATTGATTTAAGTGGTGCATTGCTCTCTCTCTCTCTCTCTCTCTGAGGCTCTCGCCAAATTACACAACATCAAGAAAGCTCTTAGTTTTCTTACATGAGAGAATGAAGAAAAATGGTTTTTCTTCATCAACAAAATTGAGAGAGCTACTAGGGTGGTGAGGATTATCAACAATCTTAACACTAGGGTGGGTGATATAAAGAAGCATAGAATAGGAGTTACTTTTCAACCTTGCTTTCAATGTTATAAAGAAAAACAAACAAAAAAATCTGCACATTTTGAAAAGCAAGAAGACTTCTTGCTTGCCGCCCACCCTGATCGTGTGATGGAGCGTGGTTCTCCACCGAAGGCTCCTTAGAGGAGTGCTCTGATAGGTACCTATGGACGTCACCCCAAAGAGTTGGGACCGAGCCCATACCCAAAGAGTTGGGAATTGAACTAACAATTGGTATCGGTCTAAACCGACGGCAAGCAAGAAGTCTTCTTACTTTTCAAAATATGCAGATTTTTTATTTGTTTTTCTTCATAACATTAAAAGCAAGGTTGAAAAGTAACTCATATTCTATGTTTCTTTATGTCACCCACTCTAGTGTTATGATTGTTGATAATCCTCACTACCCAGCTTTCTCTCGTTTTTATATATTAACACATAAGAAACATGGTAGAGATGCTTGGTGTTTGGCGAACTAGAGAAGAGATTTTTGTTCTCTTAGAAATATTAATTTGGGTTTTTGGTTTCTTTTAAAACAAAAGAAACAGTGAGAAGAAAAAGATTAAGAAATGTTTTTGTTGATTGTGTTTTGATAGAAATTTTGCTTTTGTATTTGTTTTCGTTTTTTTTTTTTTTTTTTTTTTTTTTTTTGTATGTGCAGTTGCAACTCTGCTTGATTATGGAGCTGGAAATGTTTGTAGTGTGAGAAATGCAATTCGTCATCTCGGTTTTGATATTAAAGATGTGAGCTTTTTTTTCCTCTTTTTTTGCTTCGCTTTATTTACTACCTGCAATACTTGATTTTTCAATTTGGTTTTGTTCCACACACACACACGGCCCAATAAATCATTTATAAGTATGGTGATTTTGAATGTTCAATAATTATTGTGGATTCATTTGACTATAATGTTATACCTGTAAACAAAAGAGTCCACCAGAGAAAGTGCTCAAAAAGGGTTGCTCATTAGTCACTACCTCTAGTGTGACCCATTTTAGTAGCTGGCAGTGGTACATTTGTGTTTATTATCACTACAATTTAAAAATAAAAAATAAAAAATAAAAAATAAAAAACCAGGTATATAAAAATATATCACTTTTTCCTTGAAGTGACTGGTCTACTAAAACAGTTTTTAGCTGAGACATTTCTGCATATTATGTTGTTTTCTAGGATCATCTTATATAATTTTATCCTTTGGACGCTGTACAATTTCTGAAACACATGCTCATAATTTGCCTCATATTGCTTTCTTTTTCTTAAAATAGTATCAATTGATCTTAATTAGTTATGTTTTCCCACTTCCCAGTAACATGTAAGTTGGATTTTTCAACGGGAGAGAGAACTCAAATGCACCAAAACTTAAGGATCTCAAAATTTTAGAAACCGGTAAAAAGACTTACAATTTCATCTCTTTCTCTTGTATCTTTTTTCTCTTGCAGGTTTTTGTTAATAAAACATTGATTTATTTTAGGACGTATCTGGTAGCTCGGGAGCACAAGTAGATCAAAGTCAATGGAATGCTTACTATGGTTACGGACAAGGCTATGATCCCTATGCTTATGGGGTTGCTCATGATCCATCATTATATGCACATGGTGCATATGCAGGCTACCTACAGTATCCTCAACAGGTAAGGTGTTTGTGTTTTAAACTAAGTACTGTACTAACAACAACTACCATTAATATATACTTTTTAGTTTACTGATAAGAATTGATAACCAGACCTGCCAATCCAGCCCAATTTACTTATAAGTTGATCTGATGCTTGAGATTAATGTCAAAAATGATTTTCGAAAAATTTGAATCTGGGTAGTCTTATTAGTGCAATTCGGCATCATGGATAAAAATAAAAAGAGATGTGGAGATGTGACAAATATACTCTGCTTCTTGCAGATGAAAGAGAGGAGATTTCCAAGGCTGATTCCAATAAGTTTGACATTATAATTAATCAACTGGATAGCTTACATCAGCAAGGTTTTCATCTTATATTTTCTTGCTACTTTTATATAATTTTGATTATGCTTAATATATTCTTTTAACTTATCATGTCTTCGATTTTGATTTGGTATTACATGAAGTTGTGATTCTTTTTACATTATTCAACATTCTATTCAATTTGGTTAATATTTGTTTCTAAGAGAATAGTCTTGGCTTGCAAGTCTAAGAGATATTGGAGTTGCAGTCGCACACACTTTCTGTAGCACTTGTGGATGCTCTACCATGTAATAGCAATTAAACTGTTATTATTATTATTATTTTATATTTTTATGGTTTATCTGTTTCAATGTTTTTGAATAGTTTTGACTATTCAATTTTGTTCTTCCTTCCGGATTGGGCTTATGAATATCGAGCTAAAGCAGAACGAAAGGTGTTGTTTGTGGAAAACGTGTAAGGCCAACTGAAAATACTTGTCCTGGAGAGGTATGATTAATTATTATTTTTACTCTTGGATAGATTTAAGTTTGTTAGTTACTTAGCTGTAAAAATGTCTTACATTATTCATTCACTTGGTGTGTTCCCTATAGGTTTGACAAAAAATACTATTTTAGAAAGTATTTCTGCCCATGGTTTGATATTGAGATAGAAAGTTTAAAGTCCATGGAGTGGAGACCACATAAAGGCTCTACTTGACAGTATCATCGGGTGACAATTAGTTAGAAGTTTTACAGTGTGGCTTAAAGTTATGTTATTTTAGATTAGGTCTATTTATGTTTATACAGTAGTAAGCTATGTAAAATCATATTATGTAAAATCATATTTGTTAGTAGAATTTGTAAAATGATATTCTTGGTTATATTAATTTGTTCTTCAATTTAATATTATTGCAATGAGCCAATGACATGCTTTATTTGGCTTCTCTATTTTTTGTTCAATTTAATAATCTTTTCATATGGAATAGTTTCTACATTTGGGCCTTTTTTTTTTTTTTTTTTTTTTTTTTTTTTGCCTCGAAACTCATTTTATACAGCATTTTTTTTGGCCACAAAACTCATTTTTATATGGCATTTTTTTGACTGCCCTAACATTAGTCTTTTATAGCATTTTTGGGCCGCTCCAAAATGCATTTTAAACGGCATTTCTTGGTTGCCTAAAAAAAAAAAAAATTGCAGCATTTTTTACGACATTAGTGACATGTTGATAGACTTTTGCGACTTTCTTCGTAATGACATTTTACTAAATGCCGTAAAAGAGATTTTGCCGCATTTTTCAAAGCTCATAAATGTCAAGTTTTCTTGTAGTGCCTCTAAAGAATATTGTGAGATGGTCTCTCAATATTTTTCCAGTTGTCTTAAGTGTTGAGTACACAACAAGTACAGAAATTCGAGAGTCGAATTTTTCTATTCAATACCAAGACGCCCACTCGTCGGTTCTTTAGTGTTGGAGATTCGGTGTGGAAGAAATTGGTTCGAGGGGATCACGAAGATTCTACAATGGAAGAAATCGGTTCGAGGGAATTACGAAAATTCTACAAGGATAACGATTTCTTTCCTTACTATTTATAATTAATATTAGAATCAATATAATCACAACAATCTGGCTAAACAGTTTTGTTTTTATATAAAAAATTTAAAACCGGGCCCACCGCCCTTCCGCTGCATGGATACCAATTCCGGTTCCCAGAACCAACAATTGATATCAGAGCCACGTTGTAATTTATATTGATATTGATATTAAAATTTATTCCGATAGTAGCCACTTTGCATTAAATGTGATTTAATGGTAATTTTTATCCATGTGATGAATGATAAATAAAAATGATTTTTGGTCGTTAATTGTATGGTTCCTTTGGATTTTATATTTTATCGCTTCTTCAATATTTAGATAAAATTTATAAACCCGATAGGGTATAGTTTTTTTAATTGTAAATTGTGAGATTGAAAAAGACGGTGTAATCAACATATCGATGAGATTGGATCGCATCTTGGAGGAAAATTACAACAAGACCAATTTTGTAATTTGATTCATTTTTGGTTTGTAATTTGATTAATTTTTTGGGTTGTAATTTAAATATCCAAAGGAACTCGGCCAAAATTCATTTAGCTTTTATTTTACTTTTTCATATTATTTTTTATGCGATAATTATATGATATGTTCATGCATATAACATGTCATCTTAGCTAGTAAGTGCCTACTGGAATCGTCATAACATGACATTCATACATATTCTATTCTAAAACTGTTTTAGATTAGAAAATGTTTTATAATTTGTTATAATTGTTATTATTTCATAATATTGGATAGTTTGTAACTGAAATGCATCAAGTCAAAAAATTGAGTAGGAGAGGGTAATATAGCGATATTACCCATGGTCTCCACAATTAGTACAACACAGTGAGATTTAAATGGCGCCTCGAGACGCTTTGATTTCGTCCCCCTACGGATGGTGTCCATTTGAGTCAATAACAAGGTTGTCTTCCATGCAATACGATTTTTAGATGTATTTTAAAATTGACCTACCCTACAGCGGCAATTTTGAGTTAAGTCGAAAAAATCTGAAATGGTGGGTTACACTCAAAAGATGTAATTAAACTTGTTAATTACAATCTTGACCAAATCCAACCGTGGTTATTAAAAGTTGAAAATATGAGATATTTTGTTTTAACTTTTATCATTGATATTATTACATAATATTAGATATTTTGTAATTAAAATACGGCAATTCAAAATATTGAGTGGGAGAGGGTACTATGACAATATTACCCATAGTCTCTACCATTAGTACAACACCGTGAGATTTAAATGGCACCGTGAGATTTAAATGGCACCTCGAGACGCTTGGATTTCGTCCTCCCTGTGGAGGGTGTCCATTTGAGTCAATAGCAACGTTGTCTTCTATGCGATAGGATTTTTAGATGTATTTCAAAATCGACCTACCTTACAGTGGCAATTTTTGAGTTAAGTCTGAAAAATCTGAAATGGTAGGTTACACTCAAAAGATGTAATTAAGCTTGTTAATTACAATCTTGATCAAAGTAAACGGTGGTTAATGAAAGTTGAAAATATGTGATATTTTGATTTAACTTTTATTGATTGAGAAAGTCTCAATTCAATTGTCAAATGTGTGACCTATCCTACGACGGCACGTTATTTGTGAAAATTGAATTATCGTGGTAAATGAGTAAATAATTTTTCTATATCTTTTACATGCACCATGCATCATATTTACATTACCGAAGTTTATATATGTGATATATATGTATTGTGCACACATATTTAATATGAATGATTATTATTTAATTTCAGCAAACCAAACATGTCCAATCCAATAATCAAGATACTCACTACTAAAACTTTGACCGGTGAATATTTTGTCAAATGGAAAAGTTGTAAGGATTCCCATATCTTGATTGGCTTATTTTGTGGACAAACCATGTGTTGGGGATTGTATGTAAGGGTAGCTTAAGTGATTGATATTCAAGCTCAAGACCCTCTCATGTCCTCAAGGTTGATAAGCACCAAAGGTAAACTTCTATGTGCTTAATTTGCTTTGAAGAGATTAGTTGCACACACACACACTCACATCTCATGCTTAATTCATTTTCTTGTATGTTGTGTATGTGTTGTTATTATGTGCTCATTAATGTTCATTAACATCTCTTATTGCATGCTTTACATGATTGCATTTTGTATGACCAATGTCATGTTCATTCTAGACTTAGGATTGCATTCATTGTGATGGGCGCTGTACAAAGTGCTGTACGAACATCGCCCATATAAGCGCTGTACAGACCTGATCGATTTAAATCGGTCGCTGTTGGGTCGCTGTACAGGCGCTGTACGTACAGCGCCACTCTGTTTTCCCGAGAGATCAGAGTATAGGCGCTATACAAGCGCTGTACAAGAGGCACTCTACGTACAACGCCTAAGGCAAAAATAGGTGTAACTTATCAAAACGCACCACTTTGGTTTTGACACCCTATATATATGCCTCTATGACTTTAGGTCATTTAAGTGAGTTGATTTTCAGATTTCATACTTAGAATATTTTTCAAGCAAAGAAAAATACAAAAGAACTCACCTTTAACCACTCAAATCAAATCCTTTGTGCATCAAATTTCATATTGCATCTTCTATGTCTATATAGAAAGCATTCATGTATGGGTTTGCATCATCACAACTTGCTTGGTAAGATTTTGATTAATTTCATCTTATTTTAGTATTTTTACTATCAAGCCATCTCTTTTAAATTACTTGTATGTTTTAGATCATATGCTAAATACAAGAAAAGAGAATTGATTGTGATGAATTGATTGAGTGTTGTATTGTGATAGTTATATAGGTTTTGCTGAATCTTGATTAGCTAAACTATTTGACATGTCATCTAGCTCTTGATATCTAGGGTTGATTTAATTGATTATATCATCATCCTAGATAAGCATCTAAGGTTCCCTAGCCTTGTTTGTTATTTGAATATTCATACATATTCATATAGGTTGCATAATCTCTTCATTGAGAATTAAGTCTTGGGGCTAAGGTTGCTTAGGCCTCAGGCAATTAGAACTATAGCCACTTTTAAAGGCCCGCATGGTAGAAGTGGGGGGTTATTGACCGGAGTGTTAGACGAGGTCTACATAGATTGTAAACTCCATTTCAATTAGTGGATTTCGAGGTTTGAGTATGGCACACTAAACAGCCCGTGGTTTTTCCCAGTGGTTGGGTTTCTACGTATATATCAAGTGTTATTTAAATTCCACATCTTATTACACTTGCTATATTTTTGTGACTAGTTAGGGGTATTTTCGTAATCTTGACATGCATGCGAAAATCGGGTAATAACGATTAAAATCTATTCACCCCCCCACCCCATATAGATATATTTAGAACACACCGAGCGTTTATTTGTGAACTTTCAAAAGTAATATGAACATCATGCTTGTGTGTGAAAACTTCAAGTTCGTCCTGACGGAGGAATGTCCTCCACGACCTCACGCCAAGTCATCAGCAAATGTTGCTGAGGCATATGATTGCTGGCAAAATGCCAACAACAAAGCCCGATGCTACCTATTAGCAGGCATGTCTTACGTGCTTAATTAGATGTAAGCACGAAACGGTTGAAACCGCAAAAGGGATTATGGACTCCCTACAGGCAATGTTTGGGCGCCCTTCTGAATAGTCTCGTCACGAGGTTGTAAATGCGCTTATGAACACCAAAATGAAAAATGGTACTTCAGTCTGCAAGCATACGCTCAAAATGATTGAACACATTAATGAGGCAGAAATACATGGTGCTAATATTGACGAAGCCACACAGGTGGGGATGATTTTAGAAACACTATCCCCTAACTTCCTTCAATTTAAAAGCAACTATTTCATGAATAAATTGAAGTACAACATGACTCAGTTGCTTAACGAGCTTCAAACCTTCGAATCCATTTTGAATGAAAAAGGGGTGAGGCAAATGTTGCCGAAGCAACAACTTCCTTTTCTGGAAAGTCCAAAAGAGGAAGAAGAATAAGAATAAAGGAAGTGGCAAGTTGAAAAATAAAAAGGGCAATTTCAAGGCTAAGAAAAACAACAACTACTGCAACAAAGCAAAGAGCTCTAACAAAAAGGCCAAAGGAAAATGTTTCCACTATGGCATAAATGGTCACTGGAAGAGGAACTGTAAAAAGTACCTCGAAGAGCTTAAGATCAAAAAGAAAGGTAAATTAGATTTACTTGTTCTAGAAGCTTGTTTAGTTCAAAATGATATGTCTTCTTGGATAGTTGATTTAGGTGCGATTAACCAAGTTTGTTATTCTATGCAGATGTTTGATTCTGCAACAGAACTAGCCAATGGGGACTACACGATGAGAGCGGGTAATGGGGCTATGGTGTCGGCTAAAGCAGTGTGAGAAGTGCGACTTCTCCTTAATAATAAATTTCTTGTTTTGAACAATGTTTATTATATTCCCAGTTTTAGAAGAAATTTGATTTCTGTTTCAAGACTGTATGAACAATTATTTAAGATTTCTTTTAATAATAAAGTTGTTATTATTTCTAGAAAGGGTTTAAATATTTGTTCTGGAATTTTAGATAATGGTCTCTATTTTTTAAGACCAAGCTCTAATACACTGCTTAATATTGAAATGTTCAAAGTCGAACAACCAAAGTTTAAAAAGAAAAAGATTTCTCATGATGATAACACATACATGTGGCATCTTAAACTGGGTCATATAAACCTAGATAGGATTGAAAGACTAGTAAAGGAAGGTCCTTTACGAGAGCTAAAAGTTGACACTCTTCCAATCTGTGAATCTTGTCTGGAAGGTAAAATGATCAAACGATCTTTTTCGGGAAAAGATCAAATAGCCAAAGAACCTCTTGAATTGATACATTCTGACCTGTGCGGTTCGATTAATGTACAAGCAAGAGGAGGATATGAATATTTCTTCACTTTCATTGACGATTATTCTAGGTATGGTTATATTTATTTAATGCAAAGGAAATCTGAAACTTTTGGAAAGTTTAAAGAATTCCAAGCCGAGGCTAAAAAGCAATTAAATAAATTGATTAAAACTCTTCGATCAGATCGAGGAGGTGAATACCTTGATAATGAATTCTTAGATCATTTAATCAAACATGGGATTTTGTCCCAATTGACTGCACCTGGGTCACCACAGCAAAACAGTGTCGCAGAAAGGAGAAATAGAACATTGCTTGATATGGTGAGATCCATGTTGAGTTACTCATCATTACCCATGTCATTCTGGGGATATGCACCACAGACTTATGTATACATACTTAATTTAGTTCCATCTAAGTCCATACCTAAGACACCCTTAGAGTTGTGGATTGGTAGCAAAGTTAGTTTGCGACACATTCGCATATGGGGGTGTCCTGCACACATACTTAAAGGTAGGACTGGGAAGTTGGAACCTCGATCTGAAGTATGTATATTTGTAGAATATCCAAAGGGAACGAGAAGAGGTTTGTTTTATAGTCCTCAAGATAATAAAGTATTTGTATCGACAAATGCAACTTTTCTTAAAAATAACTATATGACAGACTTCAAACCTCATAGTCAAGTTATACTTGAGGAGTTACTTTTTAATGAGGTCAGACCAACATCGACAACTGTTGTCGAACGACAAAATGAGAAGTCCACAACTCAAAATCATAATGATTTACCACCTCGTCGTAGTAGGAGGGTTGTGAGACAACCTACTCGCTATCACTACAAGAATTTTAGTCTTTCTAGACATATTATTTTTGTGGGGAAAGGTCAAAATTCGTCTGGAAAAGTATTACGTGACGAAAAAATTTCGTCGGCAATTTCGTGGGGACATCATGGTCGGGTAGGGTATTAGGCGATGAAATTTTGACTTTTGTCGGCTAAAACAGGTTTTAGCCGACGAATTTATTTCATCGGCTAAGAGTATACATTCATCTGCAGAGATGTTGGAACTTTAAAAATTATTCGTCTGCAGAGATGTTGGAACTTTAAAAATTAATCTGTCATCTGGACACCCCATTGTCGACCACCGCCGGCCCACCCTTGGTAATATTGACAATTAATTGTCATTATGAGGAATCGAACTTGCAACCTCATATCAAAGTGGTAAGCCTTTACCGCTGGACTACAACACTTGATTTGTCAACAATTGCACAGTATTTATATATAACCTATATGAGTTGTTAGAAATTAAAAATTAAAAAAAATTTTAAAAAAAATTAAAAAATAACTTGTTAGATAAATTTAAATTTATTCAACTAATCAAAAATCTAATTTGAATGACAAACATATATTGAAAAATATTTATTGGATTGCAAATCGGGTTTGGTGATAATGTTTTTTTTTTTTTTCAATTTTTGTTATTTAATTAAATGATCAATACCTCAAAGTGGTAATCAATTGAGATGGTGCTAATTGAGAATGTGATAAGAGTTAATTAATTAACAATTAAGGACAGATAACAGATTAGTTTAATGAGGACCAATTGTAGAGAAGATGCCACACCCTAAACCTAGGAAGTGGAAATCTATTGGATTAGACTTTATATATATATATATATATATATATATATATATATATATACACATAAGTATATAGTATATATTTTATTTAATCAAAGTTTTATGTACTGGGTGTCCACTACTGATTAGTTTGGTGGTGGTGGATTTATCCAAAAAAATTAATTTTAATTAATTAACTTTTAATATTTTTTAGCATATATATTTTTTAATTAATTAATTAATTTTAGTATATATTTTTTTAATTTTAATTAACTTTTCCCTTCAAATACAATGTTTGTTGGGAAAATTTTCCATTAACTTTTCCCTTCGAATTTTGAGTTTTGTGGGGAAAAGCTTTGTACCCTTTGCCGACGAAACTCATTTTGTGGGAAAAGGTTGGGAAAATTTTTGTACCCTTAGCCAACAAATTTTGAGTTTTGTGAGGAAAGGTTACCTTTTCCGATGAACTCGTTTTGTGGGGAAAAGTTTTGTACCCTTTGCCGACGAAACTCATTTTGTAGGGAAAGGTTGGGAAAAAATTTACACCCTTAGCCGACGAATTTTGAGTTTTGTGGGGAAAGGTTACCTTTCCCGACGAAACTTGTTTTGTGGAGAAAAGTTAACTGTGCCTACAAATCTTGCTTTGTCTCCTAAAGTTTTGTGAGGAAAGACTAAATTTCTTGTAGTGTATGGACAAACCTGGGAAGCACAAGTTGTGATTTCTAATCTTGGTAAAGATGATCCATTGACATATCGATGTGCAATGGAAGATTCTGACAAAAAGAATTGACAACAAGTAATGAATCTCGAGATGGAGTCAATGTACTCCAACTTAGTCTAGAAACTTGTAGACCTACTCGAGGGGGGTTAAACCTATTGGCTGTAAATGGATCTATAAGAGAAAAAGGGGAGTGGATGGGAAAGTGGAAACTTTCAAAGCTAGGCTAGTGACTAAGGGTTTTACCCAAAAAGAGGGAGTTGACTATGAAGAGACTTTCTCGTCAGTAGCCATGCTCAAATCCATCTATATACTCTTATCCATTGCCACATATTATGACTATGAGATATGGAAAATGGACGTCAAGACGGCTTTTTTGAATGGTCATCTTGATGAGAGCATCTATATGGTGCAACCAGAAAGGTTCATAGATAAAGGCCAAGAGCAAAAAGTTTACCAGTTGCAAAGGTCCATCTATGGACTTAGCAAGCTTCTCGATCTTGGAATATTAGATTTGATGAAGCGGTTAAATCATATGGATTTGATCAAAATGTTGATAAGCCTTGTGTCTACAAGTACATCAAAGAAAAGAAGGTGGTCCTCTTAGTTCTTTACATTGATGACATTATTCTCATTGGGAATGATGCAGAATCTTTATCAAGTGTAAAGAAATGGCTAGCTAACCAATTCCAAATGAAGGATTTGGGAGAGGCAAGATATGTTCTTGGGATCTAATTTATACGAGATCATAAGAACTCAAGCATCGTATTTTGATAAAATGTTAATCAAGTTTGCGATGCACAACTCCAAGAAAGGTAATCCACCTTCTCATCATGGAGTTACTCTTTCTAAAGAGCAGTGTCCTAAAACACCTCAAGAGGAAGAGAATATGAGACACATTCCATATGTCTCTGCAGTAGGCAGTCTTATGTATGATAAGTTATGTACTAGACCTAACATATGCTAAGCAGTGAGAGTGATCAGCCGGTATCAGTCTAACCCATGATTAGATCATTAGGTAGCAGTTAAACACATTCTCAAGTATCTTAGGAGAACGAGAAATTATATGCTTGTATATTATAGTAGGGATTTGATTCCTATTGGCTACACTGATTCTAATTTTCAATCAGACAAAGACAGTCGAAAGTCGAAAGTCGATGTCTGGGTCAGTGTTTACCATTGGTGGTGAAGCCATAGTTTGGAGAAGCATCAAACAATCCTACATTGCTGATTCCACTATGGAGGCTGAATATGTGGCTGCCTGTGACACAGCTAAAGAAACAGTCTGGCTCTAAAAGTTTTTATCTGATCTGGAAGTTATTCCAGATATGAAAAACCTATGACACTTTATTGTGATAACAATGGAGCCGTGGCTAATTCGAAAGAACCTAGAAGCCACAAAAGAGGAAAGCATATAGAGCGAAAGTATCACCTTATAAGAGAGATTGTCCATCGTGGTGATGTGTTTGTTCTGAAGATTAGATCTGAAGATAACCTTGCAGATCCCTTCACAAAGACTCTTCCTACAAAGAGATTTGAAGGCCATCTAGAAGGACTAAGGTTAAAGGACATGTCTCATTTGCTTTAGGGCAAATGGGAAATTGTTATGGAAAGTGCCCTAAGAACAAATGTTGTTAATCTTTTGCTGAATTAATAATTTGTGATTGACATTCTATTATATATTTGGGTGCATTTAATGTTATTAATATTGTATTAATAACATAAAATTTCATGATTATTAAATTTAATATTAAACATAGTGTATAAGTCGTTATATACATGAGGATTATGTTTAATATAATAATCTTAATTGTCTGTAATTGATAATTAAAGTTGAGATCTTTAATTAATTAAAATTACTAGTATGGTTCATTTCCATTAAGAATGGAATAGTTTTATCCGAACTGTTGATGTGGTGACATTAGAATGAAGGTACTCTGTATAATAAGATTATACAATACGTGGACACGATAAATTGGAAGTTTAATAATCTCCGTCTTGAAATAAATTATTCTCTTTTATCAATCAGATGGTCATATATGGAACGATCTTAATCCTAAGTATTTAACAGACTCCTACTTATAGAGTTGTGTCTTTTGACTTACTCAATATGGTTTGCTCTAATTGCCAAACCTAGAAACCTTGTATCTTGGAGACATGATGATATACTTAGCTGGGAATGATAATATACAAGAAGGAATCCATTCCTTCTTAATTGAAGCAGACAAACAGTTCTCTTAAGTAAATGATTCGGGTCTTGAACAATAGAGCGCTCAATTTATGATAAGATCATTAATAATTGTTCATTAGAGAATCACGGGCACTCAAGGATAATGACGTAATTGAGAGGTCAACGGATTTGAACCTAGCTCATATTACGAACTGTTTATGGAGGATTGATCTATATGTAATGATTATGGATTGTTCGATTCCTATTCGAGTAATTAATTCTATAATGACAAGAGTGCAGTTCCAGTTGTTTAGTGGAATAAATCTGGAATTAATAATTCTAATATTTAATTAAAGAGTTTAATTAAATATTAAAGATTTATTGGAGTTTGAAATTATAGGTCCATGTGTCCCCATTCCATCTCTATAACACTGTATTGAACATTAAGGTATACTGAGACTTAGTGATTAATTTGGAATTAATCATCTATACATAAAGAGGTTTATGTATTGTTTTATTAATTAAATAATATTTGATTATTTAATTATATATATTAAATAATATTTTGATTATTTAATCATATATATAATATAATAAGTTGATTATTTTATTATATATATATATATATATATTATAATTTGATTATTTAAATATATATAATATTTATTATTTTAATATATATATATATATATATATATTATTTTTTAGAGTGGTTGGGGTGGGCGGCAAGCAAGAAGTCTTCTTGCTTTTCAAACTATACAGATTTTTTTGTTTGTTTTTCTTCATAACATTAAAACCAAGGTTGAAAAGTAGCTCATATTCTATGCTTCTTTATGTCACCCACCCTAGTGTTATGATTGTTGATAATCCTCACCACCCTAGCTCTCTCTCGTTTTTATATATTAACAGAGAAGAAACATGGTTGAGATGCTTTGTGTTTGGCGAACTAGAGAAGAGATTTTTGTTCTCTTAGAAATATTAATTTGGTTTTTGGGTTTCATTTAGAAACAAAAGAAAGAGAGACAGTGAAAAGAAAAAGATTAAGAAGTGTTTTTGTTTTTTTTTTTTTTATACAAGAGATATAAAGAAGAGAAAAATGTTTTTCTAAATACCAATGTTCTAGTAAGCGCTAGGTGCTAGTCGGGCGGAGACCCAGCGCCTAGCGCCTAGGCCGATTAATCGGGGATTAATCGGGGATTAATCGGAAAACACAATTACAAAGAAATTCCAATTAGAAATCCAAAGAAAATTCTTTATAAATCCACAAATGCCAAATTACCAATCAAAATCCCCAAACACCCATCTAAATGCAATCACAAACCAATCTAAATCCAAATCCAAACATAAAGTTCAGGGGCATTGGAGTAATATTGGTCAATTAGGGGTATAAGTGTAATTATTGAAGGAATATTGAAGATATTGTGATTTTATAAGAGATGAGGGAGCGTTTCGTAATTTGCCACAAAAATCAGAGCTCACCACATCAGTATGAAACGCTGCGTTTCATTTAAATGGGTGAGGCCCAAAAGTTGGCCCAATTGACTCCAAGTGGGGCCTGTGTAACCCCCAGCCCGCTACTAAATGCACCCCACCTTCCTCAACTTCATCTTCAACCTCACGCCTCCTCCATTGCCGACCAAACCCAGCTGGTCCAGTCATCGGAAATGGCGATCCCACGCCTTATTCCAGCTGATTTTTGGTGCAGAAGAACGGCGGAGTCAACGGCTTTGACCCGCCTATCCCGATTACGCGGCCACGTGGCCGATTAAGCGCCCACCGCCCAAATGGTCCGATTTACCCCTTTTCGATGCGTTTTTCGGCCGCCTAACTGTATTGGACCGCTTAATCGGTCTAGACGGCCGCAAACTAGAACTATGCTAAATACTAGCCTCTAAAGAATATTGTGAGATAATATCTCAATATTTTTCCAGTTGTCTCAAGTGTTGAGTACACAACAAGCACAGAAATTCAAGAGTCGAATTTTTCTATTCAATACTGAGACACCCACTCGTCGGTTCTTTGGTGTTAGAGATTCGGTCTGGAAGAACTTGGTTCGAGGGAATTACGAAAATTCTATAGGGTAACGATTTCTTTCCTTACTATTTATAATTAATTTATTAGAATCAATATGATCACAACGATCCAGCTAAACGGTTTTGTTTTTATATAAAAAATTTAAAATTGGGCCCACCGCCCTTCCGCAGCGCGGATACCAATGCCAGTTCCCGGAACCAACAATGTGTGCAAGTTGTGGGCAGATGTATGGGATAGTGGTAGTTACTTTCTAATGGATGATATAGGAAAATTATTGGGCAGTTACTTGCAATTCCATGAAGACAAAGTCTTCAGGTTAAGGTGGCACACTTAGAATGATCCATGTAGGCTTGTTATTAGGTATTAAAAGCATGTTGATCCAGCAATGCCTAGCAGTTAAGGTTTGTTAAATGTAAGTGTACTTGTGTGCACTATAAATAATTGTATTTGGGTAGAGACACGAACTAGATAGAGGGAGTTATTGTTGTGGTGATCCTACAAGCATTGTAAAGAATTTCTTAATCAATAAGAGTGTTGATCGGGTTGAGAGTGGATTCCCGTAATTGGTTTGTGTTTGTTCTTACTTTTACCTTTCTACATTTGAGTTACATTGATTATGTGCGGTGAGAATTAGTGCAAACAGTGTGTGAGTGTGATGTGTGCATTTCAGGCTTTTATGTTGCATTGCTTGTTGACTTCGTGGACAATCATAGTGATGGGCTGTGGTTGGCAAGTCGTCAAACATTTGGTGTGCGAGATACTAGTGTTGGCTAGATCATCGTAATAGATTGAGAACATGCTTGGTTTGGGAGAAAACAAGCTTGGTTGTGAGATTAAAACAAGCTTGGTGGCTATAAAGTTTGCTGCATTTCATCGAGCAATTGGTAGATAACACATATTCCACATGTATTGTTTGGAAAGGCTGGTCAAGTAAGGGTGTTTGGCACCAGACACTGAAGAAAATTCGTAGGGGGTTTTTGTGAGTGTCACGGTACAGCCCACCCAAGTTTTTTGTAGAATATTTTTTTTGAAGTTAGAGTTAATCTTTTTTTTTATAAAAAAAAAAGTAATTAAACCCAAATTCAATGACCAATATTTGCACAGTTTAATCTTCAACTTAAAATTAAACTCACTAAAGCCCAATAAACTAAACTTTATAAAATATCCCCAACTTACCCAAAAACTTTGAAATAAATCAGCTAAAGTGAAAAAAAAAAAAAAAAAAAAAAAAAAAAAAAAAAAAAAAACCTCTTCTTTAATAGCAATCATCATTCAACCGATTCCTAAACCCCACAATGCCTCGTTTTCTCTTTCTTTTCCACTTTCCCAATTCTCAAACCTTAACTTCTCTCTTCTCTTAAATCTCTCAAATTGAAGGTAAATTCCCTTAACTTTAATATTTTTTTTATTTACTTAGAATGAATTTGATTTTAGGTTTTTTATTTTATGATTGATATTTAAGTATTGTATTTTAGGATTGAGATTTAGGATTTGTATTTTAATGTGTTTCCTTATGGGATAACTTAGTTAGAAAAGAGATCAAAAATCTTAGTAAAGCTAAGATTTATTTTATTTTTGGTGATTTGAAGAGAAAAATATACATTGAAATTTTTTATTGTGTGATCCACTAGTGGTCAACACCATTGTTTCTTACTAGGTAGATTCTTGATGTTTTTTTTTTTTATGAAATTTCTCTTGTATCGTTTTGATTTGATTATTACAAAGAAAATTTTTATTTAATAGTTAGTTCAAAATTTCAGGACTTTTAAATGAGAGCTTCTCTTTACAATCCATAAATTATCTATTTACACTCCAATTTTTTTTTTATTATTATTAATGACAATTTGAACATAAAATCAAATTATTAAACAAGATAAAAAAATTCTAAAGACAGTCCAAACTAATTAAATTATTAAAAAAAAAAAATTCTCTCTCCTAAATCCTTAGATTAAATATTACGTATTAAACTGTCTCTCATAAATCTGTTATTACCATATTAAATACTTTCTCCTAATTACTCTCTCTCTCTCTCTCTCTCTCTCTCTCTCTCTCTCTCTCTCCATTACTCAAAAAAAAATCTTATCTCCGTACTTTCTCGATCAATCTCTGATTACTAGTTAAGGAAAAAAAAAAAAACTTATGAATATTTTGGTTTTTTACTAACAGTATCATATATATATATATATATACGAATTTTCTATTATCAGTTCGAACTGACAATTAATATATCAGGACAAAGAATGCGGATCACTAGATTTACATACTTTGACTCAAAATGTATGCATTTGTCAAAATTTCTCCATAATCTGTGGTCCACATTCTTCGTCCTGATATATTTATTGTCATGACGAACTGACAATAGAAAGACTATATATATATATTAAAAGTCAATACAAATACCTTGTTGTTAAAAAAAATAGATATATGAAAACTTGATTTGTTACAACTAGATTCGATAAAGTTCTATAGGCAATCACATACTTGCAAAAGTAACAAAAAGCATTTTCATATTTCAAATTTTTTTTTTTTTTTTTTTTTTTTTTTTTTTTTTTGTTGTGAAAAACAAGGTACTAGTTTTTTTTTTTTTTTTTTTTTTTATTTTTTTTATATACATATATACAATTCCTAAAATCAAGCTTATTCGTAAGTTTTTTTTTTTCTTAAATGTTAGTCTTACTTGAGAAAGAATGGAGATAGAAAATTAGAAATATGTATTGGAGGAGAGAGAATTTAATATGTAATATTTAATCTAATGATTTAAGAGAGATAATTTCTTTTTTTTTAATAATTTAATTCAAAAAAGATTACTCTTTGAATGAATCCAAATGCTACGATGGTTTGTCCTAACTTTTATTAAAATAAAATTGAGTGTCTTTAGAATTATTATTTTTTTAAATGGAGTGGCTTTAGAATATGAGTGTCAAAAGATAAAAAGGATAATCTTGAAACAAAAATAAGTGTCTTTAGAATTTTTTTAAAATTTAAATTTTGAGAATTAAATGTCTTTATAAAAGAAGTGTACAGAGAAAAATTCGAATTGTCAAAAGAAGCTCTCCTTTTAAATAAGAAAAAAAAATCCACGATAACTTTTGTCTCGAATTTCACCGGATAAAACAATTCATTTGATTCCTTCAAATAAACTTGATTCGAGTCATCATCCTTTCTTGTAGTCTGAAATGTGAAATGTCTCCAGATGACTAGATGTACTAAAAAAATGCTACAATTTCTTTTCTTTGGCCTTATTCTTCCAATCGAACCTAAAATCAAGGACCTACCATTGACGATCGACTACTATCAATTTAAATGATTTGATAGGAAACTCACACATAATCCATTGACCGCTTCTTCTTAGAGCAACTCCAACCAACACTTCAAACCTAACACCAACTTCAAATTTTCCATTTCCCAATAAGAAATTTTTTGTGTTCATGAGCAACACTATTTTTTTTTTTTTTAAATCCCTAAATGTCACATTAAGCTTTATTTAAAAAAAAAAAAAAATCTAATTTAACCCGTTTATACTTAATTAAAATAAAAGGTATTCCTAAAAAATATACTGTTTGAAAGATCTCATTGAGATCTTTGAAATGACACCCATATTGATATATATATATTCAATTTATTTAACTTACTTACTAATTATATATTAAAATAATGTTAAACTATTATAATAATTTAAATATTTATTAGAAGAATATTTTTTATTGATGTAAAATTTGGTAATAAACATTGAAATGGAAAAAAATTTAGTGTAAGTATATTCCCAGAGAATTCCTAGAAGATTTCCATTCAACTCCAAATTAGAGTAGAATTTGGTGTTGTAAGTTGGAGTTGCTCTTACTTCTCATGAAATAGACACACAACAGTTCATATCAACAATCCATGTGAAATTAAAACTGTTTTCTGCCTGTATTCACTATCCATCTAATGTTTGCAGACAGACGTTTGATATACTTCTATCAATCAATTAATGAGTCTTCAGTGTGCCTTTTCTGACATATATAGCTCTACAAAAGTTTGTTAATGTTGTAATATAATAAGGCATAATTTCAGTATGCGAAGATTTCTCTTTATAGTTTGCATTGAGTTGTTTAACTTCACAGACTCGCCGATAGAGGTGTAGCTCAACTCGTAGATGGACGAGTTTGGGGTTTGAGTAAATGACTCCCAGGTCAGCAGTTCATATCCTATTAATGGTGAAAACTTTTAAATAAATAAAAAAATACTTGATCCTGAATTAATAGATATTATAAAATAAAATTAAAAAAAATCACAGACTCAGTCAATGAAGTACAAAGGTTTGGTGGAGGTTACATAAATTTTCATCTACTAATTCAATGGTTACAAAATTAGGTGAAATAATTTCGGCACCTTATTGTTACTTTTTTCCGGTTTGTACTTTAAAGTTTAAACTTACCTTTTTCTTTTTCAAGAAGCATATTTATAGAAATTGACAAGTCTGTGATCTATATTGACTTTAAGGGCATCTCCAACCCGAATAGTTTTTTTAGTGCAATTTTTGCACTAAAAATAATGCAACTTTCACACTATTTTACTATTCCATCTCTGATCCATCGCACCAAATTTTACTCTAAAAAGAATATCCCCTTGAATATTCCCTTTCTTTCCCTTTTTTTTTTAATATTTCTCCACAATTAATATTTGATTACATAATTAACATAATATTGCAATACGATAAGAAATTATGAAATTAATACATTAAAAGAAATTAAATTTAATTAGGTAAAATATTGCATTTATTATTAAAATAACTTAAACATTACATTTCATAAAATAAAAAAATAAAAAGCATAAAAATAAAAGTACATATTGATCATAATCTAATTATCTGAATTAGTATATTCATCCCACAAATGATCTATTAAGGCATTTCGGAGTGCAATGTGAGCCTTTTTATGCCTAATTTCTCTATGTCGAGCTAGGAATTCTTGAAATCGAGTATTTTCATCTAACATCATCTCAACTTCTGGAGTTGGTGCTCCCATATGATCGTAGTCATTATATCATGTAAAACATATTTATGCCAAAAACACGCCAGTCTTGCCGCAATTGCAAAACGTGATTGGAGAAATCCAAATGCACGTTCTACGTCTTTTCTACATCCTTCTTGTTTCATTGCAAATAATTTTTTTTTTTTTTTTCTGACCACATGGATCGTGAATAGTTTGTACAAGCGTAAACCATTTTGGGTATATACCAACAGCTAAATAATAACCCATATTATTTTTTTTTTCCTTAAATGACATAACGAGCTGGATGAGTAATACCTTGAGCAAGGTTGGCAAAAAGATGGGATGCCTCAAACACATTAATATCATTGTTTGTGCCCGGCAAACCAAAATAGGCATGTCATATTCACAGATCATAATCAGCTACAGCCTCTAGAATAATAGTTGGGGATCCACTACGACCTGTATATTATCCTGCCCAAGCCATTGGACATTTTTTCCACTTCCAGTGCATACAATCTAGACTACCCAGCATTGTTAGAAAACCACGATCTTTACCAATATGGAGTAGTCTGGCAACGTCAGTAGCGTTAGGTGATCTTAGATACTCATCTACAAATTCCTCCACAATAGCATGACAAAGTCTCTTCAAACTTTCAATTGTTGTAGACTCTCCTATTTTAATCTACTCATTAGTAGCATCCGCTAGTAGACCATAAGCCAACATCCGAAATACTACTGTTATTTTTTGAAGAGCGAACAAACCTAGTCTACCCACACTATCTCTTCGTTGCACAAAGTAGTTGTCATGAGCTTCCACTTTTTCAACAATATGAAGGAATAAACTTCTACCCATTCAAAAGCGTCGAAGGAACATTTGATCGTTGTACCGTGGGTTCTTAGCAAAATAGTCGTAGAACAAACGATGATCATCACTTTCCCGGTCTCGATTGACCACTATATGACTAGGAATTGAGCCTTCATGGGTCACTGGGTTGTTTTGTTGATTGAGATACTGAGCAATGGCTCGTTGGATGTTACCATGTTGGGCAATTATCGCTTCTTGTTCTGCATCAATCGCTTCAAGATCTGCCAGAAGTTGTGCTTCCTCATCGTCGAAAGATGAATATGAGAAATTAGATGGACCTCTGATATTGAAATTCATTTTTGCTTGGAGTTGAATTGAATGAGTTTTAACAAACTTTGGTGTAGGCTATTTATCATTGTGAAATATACTATTCTAAATAAGAAATATGAGCATGGCTAATTGCCAACCATTGGATGGATTGCATCACCATCTGAACCATAGGTCACCTCTCGATTATAATATCTTATATTTTTTATATGGACTGATTGGCAAGTTTTGACCTGGGTCATGTATTTACCAAAACAGGGTTGAAAGAATCCCCAATTCGATCGAAGAACATAAGCAGTGATAGATATAAACAAGTTCAAAATTAAGATTAAAAAGAGGCAATTACATAAAATTGACCAATGAATTGTTTAATTCACATGCTCAATTGCATATTCCAACACTTAACTCGATCGAGTAACTCCATTTGAAAGAATCCCTAATTCTGTCGAAGAACATGAGCAATGACAGATATAAACAAGTTCAAAATTAAGATTAACAAGAATTGATTACACAAAATTGACCAATGGATCATCTAATTCACATGCTCAATTGCATATTCCAACACTTAACTCAATTGAGTAACTCCATCTCATACGAATCCCCAATTCGATCGAACAAGATGAGCAGTAAATTATAATATCCAGAATATAATTTTCAATTTAAAATAGCGATTGCGATACACGTGCTTTTAGAAGGGCGAGTGGATGATAGCTGTATCCAGCTAGTTGCGGCTCAAAACGTGGCCGATAATAGATGCAAGCACATGTGGAAAAGGTAGATACCGAAAAAAAACACTTTAATTCAAAAAATCCAACACGTGAACCAAATTCATTGAACCTAGACATCCAATGCGCGTTGTGGGGCCCACTCACTCACTGGCCAACCATTGGATAGGTTTTCAGAGCATCTGAACCGTAAGACACCTCTCTGCAATAATATCTCAACTTTTCTAGAAATATGATCTTCACTTTTCCTAAAATATCAAGATAAGATATCTAAGCTATTAAATGCCAACTATTGGATGGATTGCATCACCATATGAACCGTAGGATTAAATCTCGAAAATAATATCTAGACTTGTCCAGAATTCTTATCTTCACCTTTCTCAAAATTTGAAGATAAGAAATTTGATTTCAAATGCCAACCAATGGATGGATTTCCTCACCATATGAACCGTAAGATTAAATTTGAAAAGAGTACCTCCTAGTTTCTATAAATATCAACCCACACTAAATTAAACCTATTCCTTCAAATCTCTTATCCCTTCGAATTAATTATCTCTTCAAATCACTTTTTCCAAAAAAAGGTTTTCAAACTGAAGTTCTTCTTACACACATGCAGAAGACACACACCTTTGTCACATATATGTTGATATTTCACAAAACCCGATCATTGGTATTTACCAATCCAAGGATATGTTCTGATATCGAGTTGAGAGTGATTACAACAACAACAAACTAGATTTTATCACCAAACTTCATGGCAAGAGAAGTTTGCAGTGTCGAATGTGGACTATCCTTACCGCAGTTGGGAAATTGCGGGGATGCCTATGACAGATCGAAAGTCTTAATCCTAATGGTGCCTTTGAAGCTGATATTGTGAGTATTTGTTAAAATTAAAGTTGTAGAAAATTTATATTTAATATTAAATTTTAACAATATATATTTGCATCATTTTGCAGATAAACCGGGCAAAAATCTTATTAGCACAAGATAAAAAATACAAAAATGGATTCAAGTATGGATTCAAGTTTGACCATGTGTGGCCTATCCTTAAGGATATGCAAAAATTTACAGATAACGATACTGTAACATCAGCCTTTCGAAGGCAAAATGGTCATTTTGTATCATCACAATAAGACTTTCCAACTCCAAAGTCTCCCACAATGGCATCTCTTGGAATATCTTCATTTTCTCTAAATATAACTAGTGATGACGTCGGGGGTAGTTCATCTCAACGGCCCGTTGGGGTGAAGAAAGCAAAATTGATAAGGATGGCTGCGGAAGAAAATTCAACATTTGTTGACACTTTTAAAGAAGGACAAGAAAAACTCATGGAAGTTTTTGAAAAAAAACAATCAGGAGAGGCAAAGAGCTAACGATATTTTAGAGAGAAAATTGGAGCTGCGGGAAACCAAAATTGTAATTATGGATTTGAATACCATAACTGATCCAATAAAGTGAGAGTTTGTGAATCAACAATAATTAAAAATTATGGCAAAACATGCTCGGCAACAAGGCCAGGGATCCCAAAATACATCTGGGTCTTTTGGTGATTTTTTCAATAATCTTGGAGGATCTGAAAATGGTATTCCAGACTATTAAATCGTTGTTGTAATTTATGTTGTATTTTTCCTTAATTTTAGTGTATTCCAATTAATGGTAATTTATTTTATCACTATGAGGTTTGTATTTCATTTTTAATGTTTTTATTAATTAATGTATTTTGCTTTAATTTCCGCTGTCTTGAATTAAGTGATTTATTTAAAAAAACAAATTGCATTAAATTTTTTTAATTATACACTTCATTTTAGTTTATTATAAATGTTAATATCAATAATAATTAAATCAAAACAAAATCATTAAATAATAAAAAGGACCAAATTGGAATAAATTTAATTGATTAAGGGTAAAACTGTGAATAAACAAAACCTTTAAATAAAGGATATAATCAGAATATATTTTAATAAATAGGGTTAAAATGTGATTTTATAAAAGTTGAGGGATAGGAAAAAAAAAGAAAATGGAAACAGATTTTGCGCAAAATGAACAATGTTGCGCAATATATTGCGCGACCCTATTCATCAGTACACAGATGCCGCAAAGAATGGAGCTAAGCTAGAGGGGATTTCTGCTGCAAATTGGAGATGGCGCAAGGTTTATTACAGTGTTTTAGATGGTCTAAGAAAGTGATCGCCAATCGGTTAGGGTAAAAGTAGATAGTGATCTAGTAATAATTCCGTCTCCTTCAAAAGGAGATCAATGCAATATAATTATGAATACAAATCATATATAATCTATCAAATCTCAAACGTTTTATCTCTACGGATCACACAAACGTGAAATTGTTATCACAAACGTTTTAATTATAACTTTTAAAGTGAAACTTGTTACAAAACACATATATTTTGTTACCAATATAAACCAAGTTGTTATATGCTACGGCAAAGTTGTTACGAGCTACGACTTTATTGTTACATATCATGTCAAATTTATCACAACGTTAAATCGTTACCACATAAATGTTAATTACAATTTTTTATGTAAAATTTGTTACATACTACTAATATTTTGTTATCCATATAAATTGACACATCACATCAATGTGAAATTGTTACCACAAACACTTTAAATATAACTTTCTATATAAAACCATAAAGATATTCTGTTATCTATATAAACCGAGTTACTACTTGTTACGACATAACTGTTACGAGCTATAATTTAATTGTTACACATTATCTCAAATTTGTTACAAAGTAAAATTGTTATTGCACATGTCTTAATTACCCAACTTTTTATCCAAAATCTGTTATCTTGTACACAAATTATGGTACACGTAGTTTATCATATAATAAATAAATAAAATACTTAAAAATATTTAAAATGAAATTTTAATTCAAAAATAATATGTTAGAAACATTTATAAAATTAAATCAAATTAATATTAAGTTCAAAATATATTACGTCAAAAATATTATAAAAAATAGTTTTTTTTTTATTTTCAAAAAATAATAATAATTTAAATTTTAAAAATTCCATTTTAACTCTTTTAAATCTATTATGTTATAAATATTTAATTAAATTAAATCCAAATTAAAATAATTTAAAATACCACAAATTAATTTAAATCACAAGAGTTTATTTGTGGATATACATAATCCTTATCTAATCTTTGTGAAGAAACTTAATCTACCTACTGATGTAAGGTTTGAAACATGATTTCAAAATAAAGAAGTTCAATTTAAAAATTTAATACAATACAATAAAATTATACTTTTAAAAAATTATCTGGATAGAACTGTAACAATACTACAATAGTGAGAAGACAACATATGTTTGAAAATGGTGAGAATTGGAGTTTACTGCACATACAAATTATGAAAAAGAAACTAAGAAAAAAAAAATTCAATATAAAAATTTAACCCAATACAATAAAATTATTTAATATGGAAATCAATTAAAAAATTACTTAGATACAATTGTAACAATGGTGAGAAGACAACTTATGTTTGAAAATGGTGAGAACTATACAAACAAGTTTTGAAAAAGAAATTCAAATAAAAGAAGTTCAATAAATCCAATACAATAAAATTATTTAATAAAAAATTACTAGATAGAGGTATAAGTTTGTAACAGTGCTGAGAAAACAATTTATGTTTGTAAATGGTGAGAATTTGAGTTAACTCAAACCTGATGGAACTGTAAAAAAAATAAAGTAAGTTGTAGAGTCAATCAAGTACGGACTTGATATTTTTTCTTAAAATAAAATAAAAACCGATATTAAATAACAATATGTTAATGTTAAAGAAGAAGGGTAATCTAGGAAATTAGTTGTTGGAGTACGGTGTAAATAAAATGAAAAGGAAGGCTATTTATAAATGTTAGGAGTTTAATGTGATTGAATTAATATTATCCACATGTCAACACATGAACAAAGAGTGGGTTGAGAGGGTGTATCTAGCACTCCTCGTAATATTATTGGGATTTAATCTCCCAATAAGATAGTCATATATGTTGTTTGAGTTCATTTTTGCTCATCCCCTTCAAGAGGGGTGAGCATTATCCCCTCCCAAAAACATGACTTATGTCCATGGAGGGGGTAAATTTGTCCACACCATGTTATCTTTTTAAACAATTTTACTCCTCCGTGGATATATGTTAGTTTTTGGGAGGGGGGGTAATGCTCATCCCCCTTCAATGGTGAGCAAAAATGGACTCCAATTGTCCTATTGGCATAATTTCAGTATCCAAAGATTTCTCTTTTTAGTTTGTAATGAGTTGTTTAACTTCACAGTCAATGAAGTAATAAAGTTTGGTGGAGGTTACATAAATTTTCATCTAATTCGATGGTTAAGAATTTTCTAGTTTGTACTTTAAACTCACTTTTTTTCTTTTTCAAGAAGCATATTTATAGAATGAGGAGTGCTAGATACACTCTCTCAATACACTCTCTGTTCATATGATGACACATGTGTAACATTAATTTTTCACATTAAATTTGTAGCCTTTGTAAATAGCCTCATTTTTCATTTTATTTACAATACAAATCAACAACTTATTTCCTATATTACCCTTCTCCTTTAACTTCAACATTACCATTTAATATCAGTTTATATATATTAGGTGTGTGTTTTTTTCAAGACTCTACAACTTCTTTTATTTCTTAATTGTACGGTCCCAAATTGAATTGTTCGGATATTTCTTTTCACCAAATTTTCATTACCAAACACTAGCTAATTTGATGGCTTTTGTATAGAATAAATAAATAGTAAAATAAATTACAGTAAAATAGTTTTAAAATATATTATAAAAAATTCATATAAACCGAAATTCATTATTTTAATTTTTATCATTCGAGGAGAAGAATGTGAACCTCAGTTACCCTTATTGGGTCTACTCTAATTTTATATGTGTTTGAGCCAAAATCTTTACCTTTCAAGATTTAGCTAATGAAAGAAGAAAATTTTCTCTCTATGTGATTAAACAAAAAAACAAATGGATCTGGTTAGATTGACAAACAAATTAAGTCAAATTAAAGCAAATCAATTTTAAATTAAAAGATAAAAAATATGTAAGTATCTACTTAACATTAGATTTTTTTCTTTATTTTTTATTTTTAATTTAGATATAAACATTAAGTTTTACTGATCTTGTCTTATGAATTTTTTATAATATATTTTTTAAATTATTTAACTCTAATTTGTTTTACTATTTATTTATTTTATACAACAACCATCAAGTTAGCCAATGATGTAAAAAAAAATGTTTAAGTAAGTTTGGTGAAAAATAAATAGATATATGAACAATACATATATTTATAATAAAAAATTTTTTTTAAAAAAACTGATATTAAATGACAATATGTTAAAATTAAAGAAGAAGGGCAATCTAAGAAATAAGTTGTTGGTTTGGATCATAAATAAAATAAAAAGGAGGCTATTTATTAAAGGCTACAAATTTAATGTAAACAAATTAATAATGTCCACATGTCAGCACATGAACAGAGAGTGGGTTGGGAGAGTGGATTGATAGAGTGTATATAGCACTATCTAGGGATCAATGCAATTATGAATACAAATCATATATTTTCTATCCAATCTTAAAATTGTAATAATTAAAATAAATAAAAAGGGCATGTCCCACTTTTAGTAAAGTGATTTCCTTTTGTAATAAAATTGTTATAGCGGTTAATCTTATCAGGTTTAAATATATACCGAACAAAATCACCAAATCGTAGTTTATTTTATTATAATAGGTCAAGAAAGTATTACAACCAATGGGTTGAGAGCAATTATACAACTATCATGTACTTTTTCAGGGTTTGAAGGGAGAGACTTGAACCCACGACTTTATGGTATGAATGATGGGCAAATCACTTGTTCGTAGAATCAAATAAAAAGTACTAAGAACTAACACAAGAATCTTAGATATTACAACGTTGTTACAACCTATGGCTTTATCGTTACACATCACGTCAATATGAAATTGTTACCACAAACACTTTAAATATAACTTTCTACATAAAACTTATTACATAATATAGATATTTTGTTACCTATATAAACCAAGTTGCTACATGTCACAACATGAGCTACAATTTAATTATGGGATAATTACCCCGGAGGCCATCGAATTGATGACACACTATCAAAATGGCCACTGGATTAGAAAGATGTTCCAAAATGGTCATTTTTTGCGAACTTTGTGACACTAATGACAATTCCATCCAATTCTATCTAATTCCATCCAATTAGTGGCATTTTGGTAAATAAGGGGATGACATTAATTTATTTTAGATGTTTATTGGAAATCAATTTTTTCTTTTGTTTTTTGAAACAAATAATTATATTTAGTGTGTATATATGTATAACATATCTCATATATATATATATATATATATATATATATATTTAAAGAAGATTAAGGCTACAAAATCTAAAAAATCTAAAAAATAAAGAAAAGACACGTTTATTGATCTAAACCATTTATTTTGTTTTTTTTTTTAAAGAATAATTACATTTAGTGTACGTAAATATGTATATATATATATATATATTTACGTACACTAAATATGATTATTCTTTTCAAAAAAAGAAAAAATTGATTTCCAAAAACATCTAAAATGAATTATTGTCATCCACTTATTTACCAAAATATCACTAATTGAAAAAATTGATTTCCAAAAAACATCTAAAATAAATTAATGTCATCCCCTTATTTACCAAAATGCCACTCATTTGATGGAATTTGATGGAATTGGATGGAATAGCCATTAGTGTCACAAAGTTCACCAAAAATGGCCATTTTTGAACAACTTTCTAATCAAGTGGCCATTTTGATAGTATGTCATCAATTCGATGGCCACTGGGGTAATTATCCCTTTAATTATTACAAATCATTTCAAATTTGTTACAAAAGAAAATTGTTACTACACAAGTCTTAATTACTAAAATTTATCCAAAATTTATTATCTTGTAATAAATTATGCTACACGTAGTTTATCATATAATAAATAAAAAATACTTAAAAATATTTAAAATGAAATTTTAATTCAAAAATATTATTTTAGAAACATTTTATAAAATTAAATAAATTAATATTAAGTTCAAAATATGTTGCATCAAAAGTATTACAAAAAATACATTTTTTTTTTAATTTTCAAAACAAAAATTAAAATTTAAAAATTCCATTTTAACTGTTTTAAATCTATTATGTTATAAATATTTAATTAAATTAAATCCAAATTAAAATAATTTTAAATATCACTAATTAATTTAAATCGCATGAGTTTATTTAGTGGATATACATAATCCTTATCTAATTATCATTTAAAATTGTTCAAATTAAATTCAATTAGTTTATTACATTTTTATAGTAAATTTTTAAAAAATCTAAAATAAAATAACTTGAAATCATTTGGTTAACGAATTTGGATCATCTACTAAGAGTATCTTTAGTGGTATAAGCAGATTTGAATCCTCAAAAGTTGCCACCTCATCATTTGAGGATGTTTTCATGGATCATTTGAGGATGTTTAAATCAAAAATCTACTTCTGCCATATTTTTTTTTTTAGCTGTTCCTGCTCATTTTTATTTCACAAACCTGTAGTATTTATATATATACCACATATCTCAAGATATTAAGTACACTTTTTTTCTTTTTCTTTCTCTGGACATCAAAATGATGGATATCTCTTTGAGTTTCTTTCATCACTAATCTGGTAAGACTGATCAAATCAATTCTCTATTTTTTAGGTGAATTAAATCTCAATTAATAAATATTTTACCCTAAAATCAACCACTGATTGTTGTTACAGAATTATAATAAAATTTTATTGGAAGATTCTTGTAATAAAATTCCGATAATATTATTGGGATTTAATCTCTTAACAAGGTAACCATACCCTGTTATCCTATATGGCATAACTTCAAAAGATTTCTTTAATAAAGTTTGGTGGAGGTTACATTAATTTTCATCTAATTCATTACCGATCATTTAATTTGATGGTTACAAATTAGGTGAAATAATTTTGGGACTTTGTTGTTTATTTATTATTTTTTTTTTTTCAAGAAGCATATTTATAGAATCTGACAAGTCTGTGATATAGGAATCAATGCACTTATAAATACAAATCATATATTTTCTATCCAATCTAAAAATTGTAATAATTTAAATAAATAAAAAAAGCATGTCCCACTTTTAGTAAAGTGATTTCCTCATGTAGTAAAATTGTTATTATGAGCCTTACTTATACGGAACAAGATTGCCAAGTCTTAATTTATTAGGGTGTGCCGATATTGCCATCCATAAATAGGTTAAGAGAGTTTTTTTTTTTTTTTTTTCCTTTAAAAATAAGGTTAAGAAAGTATTACAACCAATGCGTTGAGAGCAATTATACAACTATCATGATACGAACCCATGACCTTATGATACGAATGAGGAGCGAAACATATCACTAGTTCGCAGAATTAAATAATTAGTAACAAGAAATAACACAAGAATCTTAGATGGATATATAAATTCACCATAACAAACTCATTATACAACAATAAAGTACCTAATTAAACATAATAATAATAATAATAATAATAATAATAATAATAATAATAAATTATGAATGTTAGTTCATTCATTTAGTCTTTACACAACTGCTTCCCAATGAAATCCTTGACTTGCATAATTAACTGGGAGGCTTCAGGTAATTCAGGAAACAGGTAAAACGCATGGATCATGTTTGGATACTCGATTAGTGTGGCCTCTTTACCAGATTTCCTCAACCAATCATAATACCTTTTTTGCCAATCCTTCAACGGGTCAAAACCCGCTACGAAAACCATCGTAGTCGGATAATCCAAACCCGATATATCAGCAGCATTTGGTCCACTTACATTCGCTGCCATGTGATCCCGGTTCGACCCGTCCGGCAAAAATAGCTTCCACATCTTATCGGTTCGGTCCACCGAAACAATAAACGACCCGGGTAGTTGTTTTCTCCGACTCTGTTCTCTCCTCGCCACCGAAAAAGGGTTGGATCGAAATCAACCCGATAACTTTTAAAGCCCGAAACTGAGACCCGGAAGCCCTAACTGCCACGTGGTGGGCCAAATTGGCACCGGCACTGTCGCCGGCGAGAAAACATTTTGACAAGTCAGCATTTTCCGGTAATATTCTCTCGCGATTTTCGTCTAGGAATTTGAGAACGTCGAAACCGTCGTCATATTGAGAAGGGTATCGATGTTCAGGACAGAGACGGTAATCAACAGAGACAACGAAAGCAGGGGTTTTACGAGTGAAACGACGGCAGACGGCGTCGTATGATCGAGAGGCAGCACTGAGGTAGGTGAATCCACCTCCATGGAAAAAAACGATGACAGGCAGAGTAGTAGTGGAGGAGGCGGCTGTTGTGGGAGTGAAGAGACGGAACCAGAGATGGCGAGAGGGATCGACGACGGTGTCGGACGCTATAACGGAGTTAATGGGTTTAGAGTTGGGAGGAGTCTTGAGATCGAGAAAGCCAAGAAGACGTTTATTGACGGAGCCGTTAGCGGAGAAAGTGACGTCAGTAAGATAAGAGACGAAAGATACGGCGAGTCTTGTTTTCCAAGGGAGGGTGGGTTTTGTAATTGGTTGGTGAAGATGAGATTTTGTTGTATCCATTTTTAATGACAGAGAAGGCGATGAATGGATCTTTGAATGTTTGTTTGGTTGATCAAGAGAAAAGTGTGTGTTTGTTTTTATATTTGAGAGATGAAGTTGTTTACTTATTTGTTGTGTTTTCTTGCTTCCCTATATTATTATTTTTTACTCTTAAGCTGTTAATGCCGTACGTGTTGGTGTATCATTGGTGGAACAAGTTATATAAAACCGACATTTATCTCAAATTTCTTGAAACTTTCTAACTTTTAAGGGCTACCTTTCTAACTTTTAGGGTGGGGATTGGATTGGATATGATTATACTATTTTTAAGGGATTGGATTTGACTAAATTAGTACTGTGATGTGTTTGATGCAGTACGGATTGAATTAAAATAAAATAACATTTAGTTTTTTACTAATAATAAATAAATAAAATTAAACATATTTTAATAAAATATATTAATATTCATTTAATCCTCTCTCTCTCTCTCTCTTCATTCTCTCACAATCCTTTGATCTCTCTCTCCCTCAACATTGTTTCTCTCGATTTGTGGTGGCTGGGTGGTGGTTGGTGTTGGTATTTATGAAGGCAGATGTGTGGCAGAGAACCGAGCTGGTGGGAGAACAGTTTGCAGCTCCGATCGCAGAGAAAGGGAACCTGGGTGGTTTGGATTCGATATGGCTTAGAGATGGCGACAGACGGTGGATTTGGGTGGTGGATTGATTGGTTTGGATTTTGGGTTGGTGGTGGTGCCGATTTCGTGTTTGGGTTTAGATGGTGGTGCCGATTTCGTGTTTGATGCGTGTGAAATCTGTGTTGACTATTGGTTTGTGGTGGTGTTTGGGTGGTTGGGAAGGTGAAGCGGTGGTGATAGTGATGGTGGTCTATTGAATAAAATTGATTTGGGGATTTTATTTTATTATTGATTTGGAGGAGAAAAATCTCCAGATCCATAAGGTTTTTTATTTTTATTTTTTTTATGTGAGGGGGGGGGGGGGGGGGGGGGGGGGGTGGCGGGGATGTGTTTGGTTTGAGATGGTGATTGACTGAAACCAATTTGCAATGGTAATGGTGATGGTGATCGACAGTTTTTTGTTAAAAAAAATATTAATTTAATAAAACATTATTGATGGCTTGGGATTATTTTGAAACCCAGCCTTTCAAGCGGGACTAATTAGTACCACTACAGCCACTTTAATTGTGGGTCCACCGGATTGGTCATCCAATCCAGTCAGCTCACCAAATAAGGGATTAGGACTGATTTATCTCCAATCCTATGTAGTCCTGCCAAACAAACATAGCCTTAGGGTGCCTTTGAATTTAGGGATGGGCATGGGGGCCCAATGGTGGGGGGGGTGGAACCTCCCCCCACCACCTCCCCCAAAATCCATTTGGGGGGACCAGTGGGGGGTACGTTTTGGGAGGAGGTTCCCCCACCCCCACTCCCACCCCCAAAACCCATTTCCCTATTTTATTTCCTTTTCAATTCTAAATTTCAAATTTTCAATCCAAAAAGTAATAAAAACATAATAAAAATTCAATACAAATTTTGGGATGTGTTTGGTTTGAGATGGTGATTGACTGAAACCAATTTGCAATGGTAATGGTGATGGTGATCGACAATTTTGAGATGGCAATGGTGTTGGTTTGAGATGGCGATGGTGATCGACAGTTTTTTGTTAAAAAAAATATTAATTTAATAAAACATTATTGATGGCTTGGGATTATTTTGAAACCCAGCCTTTCAAGCGGGACTAATTAGTACCACTACAGCCACTTTAATTGTGGGTCCACCGGATTGGTCATCCAATCCAGTCAGCTCACCAAATAAGGGATTAGGACTGATTTATCTCCAATCCTATGTAGTCCTGCCAAACAAACATAGCCTTAGGGTGCCTTTGAATTTAGGGATGGGCATGGGGGCCCAATGGGGGGGTGGAACCTCCCCCCACCACCTCCCCCAAAATCCATTTGGGGGGACCAGTGGGGGGTACGTTTTGGGAGGAGGTTCCCCCACCCCCACTCCCACCTCCAAAACCCATTTCCCCTATTTTATTTCCTTTTCAATTCTAAATTTCAAATTTTCAATCCAAAAAGTAATAAAAACATAATAAAAATTCAATACAAAATCCAAAATACAATACAAAATAGTCATATTAATTTTAATAATTGTTAATTTTTTTTAATTGTTAATTTTTTTACATATAAATAAAAATAAAAATAAAAATAATATATATATATATATATATATATATATATTATTTTGGGGGCCCAATGGGGTTTTGGGTTTGGGGGGAGGTACCCCCACCACCTCCCCCCAAATATTTTGGGGGCAAAGTTTGCCCCCAGAACCCCATGGGGGCCCGTGGGGGATGAGGCCCCATGGGAAAACGCCCATCCCTACCTTTGATGCACCGGATAGGACTGGGATTGGACCCATGTTTGGTGAGGCTTGGCAATTTGGACTATTTTTTATACTAAGTTCAATTTTATCCCATCAGAGCAGGATAAAATAAACCCATCTGAATCAATGGGATTATTTTTAGGGGTAATTACTGTAGTGGCCATCGACTTTTGCCACCACTATCAAAATGGCCACTAAATGGGGAAATGGATAGAAAATTGCCATTTTTGACAAACATTGTTATAGTAATGGCCATTCCATCCAATTCCATCAATTTTCATTCAATTCCATCCAATAAGTGGCATTTTGGTAAATAAGGGGATGACATTAATTTATTTTAGATGTTTTTTGGAAATCAATTTTTTCTTTTGTTTTTTGAAACAAATAATTATATTTAGTGTGTATATACGTATAGCATATCTCAAACATATATATATATATATATATATATATATATATATGTGTGTATTTCTTTTTTGAGAAGATTAAGCCCCCGTCCTGCAGGCTGTTTTCAGCTGTTTTTGTTTTTATTTTCTAAAAATGATTTCGAATTCGTGTCCTGTAAACCGTTTTTCATTTTATTTTTAGAAATCAAAAACAAAAACAAAAACAAAAACAAAGTCAAGTGTTAAATGTGGAAATTTTGAAAAACAAAAAAAAGTTGTTTTCTGTATTTCAAATACAATTTCAAAAAAATTAACAAAAAAAAATATATATTTTTTTTTCTCTTGGACCAGACGACATCTTCATCTTCTTTCTTCTTCACCTTCTTTCTCCTCCTCCTTACCGCCGATCGTCACTGCCTGCCGCCGGTCGTCGCTCGCCGCTGCCTTCCGCCGGTCGCCGGTCGCTGCTGCCGTCTTCTTCTTCCTCTTCTTCTTCTTCTTCTTCTTCCTCCTCTTCCTTCTCCTCCTCTGTCGATCGCTCCGTCTCCTTCTTCTTCTTCTTCCTTTTCTTCTTCTTCCTCTTCCTCCTCCGCCGATCGCTGCCATCTTCCTCTTCTTCCTCTTCTTCTTCTTCTTCTTCTCCTTCTTCCTTTTCCTCCTTCGCTCGCGATCGGCGACCGATCTCTTCTTCTTCTTCTTCTTCTTCCTCTTCCTCCTTCACCTCTCGCCGATCGCCGATCCGGTCTTCCTCCTCCTCCTCCTCCTCTTCTTCTTCTTCTTCTTCCTCTTCCACTGATAAGGGTTTTGTGTTAATTTATTAATTATATTTAAAAAATGGTTAATTATTTTAATTAATTTGTTTATATTAATTTCAATTTTTGAAAGTTTTCGATTTATCCTACCAGACGCGTTTTTTTTGTTTTTATTTTCAAAATACGGATTCCAGTAAATGCTACCAGACGCGTATTCAGAATTCAAAAATGAAACCAAAAACACTGTTTTCATTTTCATTTTCATTTTTCTTTTCAAAAAACAAAAACAAAAAACAACTTGCAGGACGGGCCCTAAGACTACAAAATCTAAAAATTCTAAAAATATATTTGAGATAAGTTGAAAAGAAATATATATATATTCTTTTTTGAGAAGATTAAGGCTACAAAATCAAAAAATTATAAAAAAACATATTTGAGATAAGTTGAAAAGATATATATATATATATATATATATATATATTCTTTTTTGAAAAAATTAAGATTATAAAATCTAAAAATTCAAAATTATATATTTGAGATAAGTTGAAAAGAAATATATATGTATATATATATACACACACACACACACACACACACACACACACATATATATATATATATATATATATATGTGTTTGAGATATGTTATATGTATATGTACACACTAAATATAATTATTTGTTTTATAAAACAAAAGAAAAAATTGATTTCCAAAAAACATCTAAAATAAATTAATGTCATCCCCTTATTTACCAAAATGCCACTTATTGGATGGAATTGGATGGAATGGCCATTAGTGTAACAAAGTTTGCCAAAAATAACCATTTTCCATCCATTTCCCCATTTGATGGCCATTTTAATAGTGGTGGCAAAAGTTGATGGCCACTAGAGTAATTACCCTTTATTTTTATCCCATCATCACTGATTCAACTCCTTCACCAACCAATTTCATCAACGGCCACAAGATCTCCAGCCTAAAGTTTCGTCGTGCCGTTGTGCTATCCACAGTCGCGACCACCTGTTTTTCACACGCCTCTAACTTCCGTTGTGTGTCTCTCACTGCCGTTGCGCCGACTGTTGTCGCAACCACCACCTCTGTTGACAGAATGAGAATTTAATTGCACATAATGTACAAAAATAAAACAAAAACATATGCTAAAGTTGAAGAATGTAGGCAAAGCTCTGCTTCCTACATATGCTTTTGCTTCGACATTTAGATGCTCGAATCGGACTTCTATTTTAGGTAGCTCAATTCCCACTCTCGAGTAAAATCCAACAACTAACACAATCACAATAAACAAGAACACAGCTCTCTCTATTTGGCTGCTCAGAAAAATTAACGAGGAAAATAACCAAACCCACACATAACACTACCCATACACTGGAGATGGAACAAAATGCCCTTATATTTCATAAATTAAATAGTTTTAATAAAACAATATAAGTAAAAAAAATCGAAGAGTTTTTGATCTTTCCAGATCCCTTCCAAAACGCCCTCAAACATCAAAGAAAAGAGAGAGGAGAAAGAAATAAGTCTGGTGAGAGCGATGGTAACAGAGTCAACGGAGGAGAGAAAGAGATGGTCTGATGAGAGGATGGAGGAGGGGAGTTAGAAGACATTTGGAACTTTTTTTTTATCCTATCCCATTACATTCCAAACAAAGGATTGGACTATTTTTAATCCTATCCAATGTTTTACCAAACACGGGAAACACCATAATTAATCCAATCCAATCCAATCAAATCACATCTCTTAAAAATAGTTCAATCCTATCCCGCGCATCAAACGCACCCTTAAAGGTTTTGCTACCTTTCTGTTTTGGTATAAGATTTGTATAGTTGTTGGGTCAATTTCTAATCCTTTAGATATCGATTTCAATTCAAGAATGTATAAAAATTAAAGATTTAAAAATTAAAAAAATAGTAAACTAATTCTTTCTCATATAACTTACTCATTAATTTTTTATTTAAAATAAAAAATAAAAACCTATCGACTATACGAATACTATATGGTTGTTAAATCCTAATATGTGTTTTAATGACCATGGTAATATGGTATGTCTTGGATGTAATTGCTCTCATGGGCATAGCTCAAACAGTAAATGGATAAGTTTGAAGTTTGGACAAATGATTCTCAAATTCACGGCTCGAATCTTATCAATAGCAAAAGCGGGATAGATAGATATTGTTAAAAAAAAATTAAAAAAAAATAAATAAATAAAAAGTATCGGATGTAATCTAACTGTTAATATAGAGGAATCTTTATTTAAATGGATTAAAAGGCTTTTACCGGTAACCGGTTACACTTACACCGATTGGACAATAGAAAACCAAGGAAGGAAGGAAATGATTGTGTGGGAGTAAGTACTTAACTTACCTCATTGTACGTCAAAAAAAAAAAAAAAAAAATTGTAATTACCACATTGTAAAAGAAAATCATAATTTACATGTGAATGGTCAATGTTATTATCCAGCTTTTTAAAGTTTTTTTATATATTTTTTTATATATATAAATGGATTTCCACAGCCCATCCCAAAATGGATGATGAAGATCTATCGTAAGTTAATGGCATTATAGTAATTCGAGTGAAGGGTATAAAAGACTTTTTACTAGTTAAACCTGATCAACAATTAAAACTAGAGGTGTAAATCGGATTGGAAGATCCGGATCTGAATTCGGTCTGAAAATTCGAACAAAAAAAACTCCGTATCTGAACATATCAATATTCAAAAATCTGATATGGAACGAGAAAAATATTGTTAGGACTGAATCCAAAGATAATCTAAATCTGAATCTGGTACGAAACTGAATTCGAACCAAGTATGAATCAGATCCAAATCCAAATATATATATATATATATATAGAAATTCTATTATCAGTTCGAACTGACAAAAGTTATATCAGTTCCTTGTATGTGTGCACACTGCAACACTGCACATTGCACACTTTAATTTTAATTTTAATTTTTATAAATTGACCGTTTAAAATTTTAAATCATTTTTTTTTTTAATATTTTGTTTTAAAAATCCAAAAAAACTTCGAATCCAATCCAAACATAAGTCATCCTATCTGAAAATGTCAATATCCATATATAGTACGAATTATTCGATTGGGAGACATTTTTTGTTGGGAAAATTTGATCCGAAATTTTTCTGATCAATACTGATCAGCATCTGAAAATCCAAAAAAAAAAAAAAAAAAAACCACAAATTTTGGATTGGATTGATTCAAATCCCCGATCCGATTGACACCTCCTATTAAAACTAACTGAATTTACTATTGAGAGGGAAGGATAGTGTAATTGTTTTACAAAAATTTGTTTCCTCGTGTTAGAACTAAACATGAGGCTGAGGTTGCTTTAGTTGTAATTTCCTCTTTTTACAAATTAAACATGAAAATCCCAATAACAAACATTAGATACAAAACAAAAATAAAATTGATAGGAGAGCATAAAGCTAAATATATAACTGTTAATTTTCAAATATAATAAAATTGTATTTTCAGAATTCATACTGTTCACAAAAAAACAAAATTATAGAAGCGTAATAAAAAAATTTTGGGTTGATCATGAAATGGAAAAACCCCTCTTTTCACAATGAAGAACCCAATCTTTGATGAAGTATGTGTCTGACAATAGATGAAAGTGATTTTTTTCTTTTCAATTTTTTTGCACACACTTCTCTTCTATTTAGTTGGTCGTATATGCATTAAAATGCATGAGCAGTTTTCCTTTATAAGAGCATTTCCAAGATAAATATGTATTTTTGAGTTTCTAAATAGTGTTAACGTTACATCAGTATTTTTATTCATTATGGATCCACTTTAGAAATTTCTATTCATTATAGATCTGCTTTAGAATTTTTTTTAGAGAAATACATATTCACATCTTCAATGTAATTATCTAAAATCAAATATATATTCATTTTATGATCAATTATAATAAAATAATTTTATGGATTTTTTGGATACACAAAATATGATTTTTTTTTTTTTTTTTTTTTTTTTAAAGAACACAAAGTATGAATTAAAATATGCAAATTTCCAGTTCTCCCCTAGAATTCGGGCATGATCGTTAGCATAATTATCGATTATTTTGTAATTTAATAGAAGCGGATTAAAAAGGGTTCAAATCTTTGGTCTAAAAATAATGTTCCAATTTGTATCTAATCAATCAAATTGGGACATGTATCTACATTTATATAAGAAATTGAAAAAAAATAAATAAATTAAATGTACACATATGTCCCAACTTGATTGGTTAAACACAAATTGGGACATTATTTTGGGACAGAAGATTTGAATCTTTATTATTATTTTTTTTAGGGAAAATTGCACAAACATACCCTGACTTTAACACATATATGAGGCATAATCCAGTTTTGCTTAAATTACAAGAAAATACCCTTGACTAACTGTTGACTAACCGTTGACTGACAGTTGACCATACTAAATGACCAAAATGACCAAAATGCCCTTCTTCAATGTTTTATTAATTTTTATTTTTTAAAAATACTGTAAATATTAAAATAATTAAAAACTAATTAATTAACAATATAAAATTTAGAAGTCAAATATTACAAAATGTCCAAATTACCCCTTAATATTATAATTTTTTTAATTTTTTAATTGTTTGATAACTGTTTCGTAGGTCTCTATGGAGATCAATTGCTATTTATTTTTTACTTTTAATATTTAATTTGATTTGCTTTTCTTTAAAAAAATATAAATATAAATTGTTTTGGTTGGGTTTTAATATATAATTAACAGTTATCAAACAATTAAAAAATTAAAAAAATTATACTATTGAGGGGTAATTTGGACATTTTGTAATATTTGACTTCTAAATTTTATATTGTTAATTAATTAGTTTTTAATTATTTTAATATTTACAGTATTTTTTAAAAATAAAAATTAATAAAACATTGAAGAAGGGTATTTTGGTCATTTTATCATTTAGTATGGTCAACTGTCAGTCAACGGTTAGTCAATTGTCAGTCAACGGTTAGTCAAGGGCATTTTCTTGTAATTTTGGCAAAACTGGATTATGCCTCATATATGTGTTAAAGTCAGGGTATGTTTGTGCAATTTTCCCTTTTTTTTAATTTTTTTTTTTTTAAAGCAAGATTAGATTCAGGTTAATTTTGTAAATTAATAGAAGCAAGTTGTCTCTTGTCTGTTGTCGTTAATTTTTTTTCTTCTTCTCTTCTGCAGCCGACAAAAGCAGAAACAGGAAAGTCAAAAAATCTGTATTCCTCTTCTCTTTCTCTGGAAAATAATCGTCAAATACAAGAAAGAGTTTATGGATAAAGTCAGATGCAGAACAAATATCGATTCTTCGTCTGTGGTTGGAGCTATTGTTCTACGAATAAACAAGCCGTCTGATTCTTTCCTGATTCCGTTGATTTTTTTCCAACCGTTAGATCGATTCACGCCTTGGTTACCGTTCTTTTGTTTCAGTCTTCCCAAGTAACACAGAAAAATCACCGACAACAACAGTACAACACCGCAAAAGAAAGGTATTTTTTTCCTATTGTTTTAATTTTTTTTTTTAAAGTTTTTTTTTTTTTTTTCTACTGTTAATTGAAAAGTTTTGCAATTCGTTAGTTTAAACGTGCATGATTATTAAATTAATCCAGTAAAAGTTTGGTCTTGGTTGTTCAATTAGGCGTAGAAACTGGTAGCAATAATAATTAAAAGGAAATAACTTCAAATTTGGGAGGTCAATGCCGTGCATCGGCAGAAATTTCTTGGAAGATATTCAAATTTAGCTACTTTTATTACATGAGCCAAAATTATATGATTCAATTTGAGTCCAAAATAAAGCTGGTTTAGTTTTTAGAATTGAAGGGAGTGGATTTGATTTTGATAAATGGTCTATTGTTAATGATAAATGTATTGTATGTATGCAAATACAAAGTGCATTCTTGAAAATCTATTAACATATTTGTCATTCTTAACAATAAAAATCACAATAAAGCATCTTCTTGAGTGGTTTGGATCCAAACTACTGTTTCTATGGCCTTGTGCAGCTTTAGATTAAGGGATGAACTACCAAGCCCGGTCAGAATTTCAAGCACAATAGCATAATATAACAAAGTAAGGGGTTATGTATGATGGAAAAATACATGAATATAATAGAATTTCAAGCTAAAATATTTGTAATACAATCCATCATATGTATGATGGCAAAATACATGAATATATACACAAATGTTGATCATCAATACACAATTTATCATTTGTGTTGGTGATCTTAGCCTGATGCAGTCAATGTAAGTTGTAGTTTTAAGGCTTTTGTTGGATTTCCCAAAACCTAAATTTGAAGTAGGACTAGCAGCCTGTTTAAATTTTTAGAGTTTTGTTACTTATCTCTCTTCAATTAACTGTTCAGTATTATTTTCTTTTATTAAGTTTGTTGAAGAACAAAGAAAGTCATTTAACTTCAGTTTCTTTACTTTTCTGTTTCAATATATGTTTTATGTTAGGTCCCTTAGCAAGTTATTTCCTTGAGTTGCGGTGTCGCACATACAAAATAACGTTAAAGATTCATCTCAACTAAGTGGAGGGACCAATTATCGAACGAAATTTCTACACTTTGTACATGACTCAAGAATAATATTTATCTAGCTCTTCAGATATGAAAACATCGCAGACAAGGGGAAAGTCACCTGGTTGGGCCGCTTTTGCTCTCAAGCAGCAGAAACAAAGTTCTGAAACTGAAGTTGACAATGACCCTTACCCGCCCATTCCAAGCAACCTCACTTCACTGTGTAACCGTGAATACATAAGAAGAAATACTGATTTTTCAGTGAGGCCTTTCTCATCAGTGCTTCCTTGTTCTGTGGATTTTCAAACTTCAAACGAGAATAAAAATGGCCAAAATCCTATTCCATCGGACAATTCTAATTCTAGAGGGAAAAATGAGAATACAGTTATTGAGGAAAACAATCATGACTTGGCCCTAAAGAACCTCAAAATGGTCCACTCCTGGGCTGACAATAGCTTAATTGAGGATATCATGTCGGCTGTTGATAATAGCATTGAGAAGGCCTCAACTATATTGGAAGGAATGGTCCCCAGCAGCAGTTGTAGAGAGACCAAGGAAACAAAAATAGCAGAACTGAGTTCTACTGTTGGTTATTTTCCGTGTGACAAAAAGACTGATGAAAGGTTTTTGGTAAAGAAGACTTTAGACCTTGCTTCTGAGGATAGTGCCAAAGGCAAATACAGAGAATTGACAGATGTAAATGCCTCATATGAGAAAAAGCTTTCTCAATTGGCAATTGTAAATGTATCTTTTGGGGAAAAGATATCTGATAATGCTGCTGATATGAAATCAATTTTGGAGCACTTGTGCTCTATACCTGTTGAGCCCGAATGGGAAGAGGACGACCTTTACTTGAGCCTTCGAAAAGATGCATTAAAGATGATGAGGTAAATTTATATCAAAACTTTTTTTTTTCCCTTCATTTCTCTTTAAACATATTATATTTTCTGGTACAAGTTCTATAGTGCAAGGGTGACTCAAATGCTCAATAAGTTTATAATAATCAAAACCTCAATAGTATTTCTGAAAGACTAACTAGTATACTTGTCGAATGGATTCAGAGATTTATTATCCTAAGTGATTAATAGTAGAAAGAGTATGTCAATAAAAGAAGAGAAAAAAGATTAATAGTAGAAAGAGCATAAGATGACAATTCAGTTTGGGAAATACACACACACAATTATGTTTCATACTTCCATTTCCTACCTGAAAAAGTGGGATTGACAGTTTAGATGTCGAATAACACTGAGGCATGAAGAACATTTCTCTATCGATGGCAATGCTTTTTGTCCCAAAATTATAGAACGTGCTTTTCTGTATGCTCAACTGGGAGGCTTTGGTGGGCTAGAGGGGGCTTTTGGTACATTTTCAACGATTTTTGTTAGGACTTTAAGATCATTCTGGGCCTCTCAAATGTATGTAGAGCTATTCCTGTGACATTTTTTTCTTTTCTGTGGACAGCTTGTTCGCTTATACTTTCTACTTTTCTTTGTCATCATATATATTACATTCTTTGTTACTAGATGTTAGACACTGAGAATTCTACTCTCAACTGAACAGATCAGCATCTCAGCATTCCAAGTCAGCCAATAATGCCTTTTTAAGAGGCGATCATTTTTCTGCCAACCAGCACTCACTGAAGGCTCGAGAAGAATGGTTGATAGCTGACAGGCTTAATTCTAAGGCAGCCAAGGAAATTTTAAGTATCAGAAATAGTGAAAATGACATGTGGAAATTGGATTTACATGGTCTTCATGCAGCAGAAGCTGTTCAAGCCTTGCACGAACGTCTGCAAAAAATTGAGATGCAGGGACCTATGAATCACTCAGTATCTCCAAATAAAGTTAAGGCGAAGAAAGGGATGATACATACTTCATCAGTTGAGTCATTTAGTTGTATGGACATGGAGGATGTTGATAAGCAACGCCCATCATTTAGGCAGATACGAAGACCATTACAAGTGATAACAGGTATTGTGCTTGATTCAGTGATGGTGAATGCCTATGCACACATGCTATACTTTATAAATCCTCTACTATGTTCATTGGATATATGCTTAGAATTGAAAATTCTTTATTGTGATTGAAAAAATTACTTAAGAATATTGCTAGCCATTAGACAGAATTGCACTTTTCAAAAGAAAAGAAAAAGATAAATCAGACAGTTTTACAAAATCTAAGTTGGTGTTTCTTAGCAAATTAGTCTGCATAACCAATTGAGGAGACAGCTCCTTTTGGTGGATTATGATATAGATTTTGAATGTCAGTTGTTTTAATATTGTCCATATCTGTATAAGATTGTAATGTTTTCTTATTTAACCACCCATTCATAGTACAAACTCTTTTATCTAGGAGAAGAAGTGATAAGCTTTAAATGTCTATGTTATCGGGATATCTTAAATAAAATCTTCACCATTCGTTCCTCCATGTCTTATTATTTATGTAACACTCCTCACAATCAAATAAGCATTAGATTGGATCACCATCAAACGGATCTAGGTATGAGCATTATAATGGCTGCAAGTCTAAATGTTAGTGTTCAAATTGAGTAATGCATAAACAATATTTGATTAATTGATTTCTAGAATTAAGGTGCTGTTTGTTTGGTGGAATTGAGGTTGGAATGGGATAGGGGATCCCAATTCCTTTGTTTGTTTTGCTAATTAAACCAATTAATTTGGATTCCATGGAATCTAGATTCCTTAAAAATGGTTGGAATGGATTCCTACCTCTTCAGGTCGGAATCCGGATTCCACAATCACTGAAATATTAAATTTATCAATTTGACATTGAAATAATATTTTAGTATTAATTTACCAATTTAATATTTTGGTGATGGTGGAATCTGGATTAATATCTGAAGAGGTAGGAATCCATTCCAGCCATTTTGAAGGAATCCGGATTCCATGGAATCCAAATTCCTTGGTTTAATTAGCAAAACAAACAAAGGAAATGGGATTCCCTTTCCCATTCCAACCACAATTCCACCAAACAAACATCACCTAAGATTTGACAAAGAACCAGCCATTTGCATACTTGAACTCCTATAACACACTCTGAATTGAGATTAAACACAAAGTGTACGATTTTTCTATGTGACAAGAAGAAGAGATACAGGGGGTAGTATATTGTTTTTTAATACTTGTTTATTGAAAAGTAGATAAAAAAATGGCATCGGATAAGAAGAGGGATTTGTGAAACATACAAATCATTCTTCAGAAACTAAATTTAGAAAATATGAAGTTGTTCATGAAAATACAAGTTTTGGACTCATTTTCATTCTTTTTGTTTGTAATAATTTTGAGAAATGTTACTACGCCTTGTTAGATATTTAAAAGTAAATTCAATTTTGGTTTTCATTTTACAAAATTATTTTAAAAAAATAAAAACAAAAAGTACCAAACTTTTATTAATGGTTCTTTACTCCTTGAAGTTGTCTGACTATTGATTTTTTTTTTAGTACTGCATTTAAAGTTGTCAATAAATTCAAGTCCTATCTTTTCCTATGTGAGGTACAAGTGCAACACTTTGTTGCAATCCAATTATTATCTGATTGTCATTTACTTTACCATTATTTATTAGGTCCCCAACATAGGCCTCTATAATATATTTAAGATTTCCTCTGCCTAAAGTGAACCAAGATTCAACTCCACTGGGCATTCTTCTAGACAGACATCATAGTGTGAGATCCATGAGAAAAGTTGAGGTGCACGGTGCACCCCTCGCTCACATCATGCAGACCATCTGGGATAGGAGTAAATTGAAGTATGTGATTGGCCACCCGTTCTACATGACATGATGTGAGTGGAAGGTGCATCGAAGCGTTTTTCATTTCCATTTAGTCACCTAATTAGAATCTAAGTTGATCATGGCTATAAGATTCATTTCCGTTGCACCAGTGGGTGCTTAGTTAGCCAGTCTGTCATTGTATAGTAACCCAATATTCCTGCTCACACCGGAGAAAGGATATGTGTACTATATAGGAGATTTTTATCGCCTGTGCTGCTAATAGGCCAGGTTTTAATGCAAAGGGGAAATGAACTAAGGAAAGTGGAGCTTCCATTTTGTTTTGAGGACGAGTGATTTGATTTCTAAGTGAGTTCAGGATAAAGGCATCATCACTTATTTGTTTTATTTACTCCACAGGAATAGGCAAGCATAGCCGAGGACAAGCTTCGCTTCCAACAGCAGTTAGAAGTTTTCTAAGTGAAAATGGGTAACCCATCCCACTTTCTCACCCCAAAGTGAATATATTATCTATAACTAGTTGACATTAGTTAGTTTGCACACAAATACTAACTAATTGATTACCTTATATGGTAGACATCATTTTGAGGAGCCCAGGCAAGGAGTGATCTCAGTTCGGCCTAAAATCCGTCACAAGTGAATGTTCAACAAAATAACTTTTGCAGGTACAAATTATTACTTTTAAATCACAAATTGTTTTGTGCTTTGATTATTTTTGATCAGGTGATTTATTCTTATTATCGTTTTATTTTCCAGTAACACTCGTGTATAAATTTTAGATGGAGTTATTAATGGTGGTGCGCTGCATCTAACTCTAAGTCGAGTATAAGAACATTAAAGTGGCTAAGCTTATTAGGAATATTAAATGGCTCACTTGACTTCCACTGCTAGTATTTGAAGAATTTGGTATCCAGCGAAACTGAAGCTGAGGATGAGATGAAGTTTGTGTTATTTGAGATCATGGATAGGACTTGTTAAATTTGTTGGAATATTTATACAAATGTACAAGATTCAACATTGTACAAACACTTAGTTTGCCTGTACACATTCTTGACCCACAAGTTAAGGCTAATTTAATCTCACTTTGTTGATCTGTTTCATTGCAAAGTAAATTAGTAATTTCAGTTATTTATTTATTTATTTATGGTCCATATCTGATCCAATCTGACCTGATTTGGAGGAGACTTTATTCCTCTATGGAGATCATAATCAAGTAGCAACATTTTTTTTATGACATTGTCGTAGGTTTTAATGCAATTATGTTTATAATTGGGATAGTGCAATTGACCTAAATTTTGTTTTAAAAATATCACACGTTATTGTAGTAACGTAGCATGTGATAAAATACCGTCTATAATTAGTATACAGTCGTCATCCAGTAAAGAGGTTGTGTCTACTTGTCTCGCTTGTCGTCATTAGTTTGGTGAAAGTAACTATCAAAATTGGAATCCATACTGAAGAAAAAAAATAAAAAAATGGGATTATCAATTTAGTCTCTGAGTTTTGGTGAAAGATCAATTTTTTAAACTTGTTTGTTTTCTTAGGACACATGATCCCTTACTTTTTAAAAATATATCAAATTGGTTATTACAACTTTAATTTTGACAGTCAAACGTAATAGAAAATACAAATGGACCATTTTACCCTTTGTATTTAATTATTGAATGAGAATGATACTTTTTTCCTCCTACCTTTTATAATTTGACAACTTTACCAATTTGGATTGTCCAATAAAAAATTGACATGTGCTATAAAACTAATTTTTTCTATAAAAAATTACTTAAAAATTAAATAATAATAGAAAAGAGTAATTGGCACAAATCCCCCCTCGAGTGTATGTGAATTTGCATGTTGCCCCCTAAACTTTTTTTTTAGGCATTAAACCCCCTGAACTATCGCTTATTAGCAATCCTTTGGTTTTTTTCCCCCCCAAGGGGGCATTTTTACTCTTGTTCATCCTTTGGTTTTTTCCCCCCTGAGGGGGCATTTTTACTCTTGTTCTACCAATAAGTGATAGTTCAGGGGGTTTAATGCCTAAAAAAAAAGTTTAGGGGGCAACATGCAAATTCACATACACCCGAGGGAGGATTTGTGCCAATTACTCAATAGAAAATTAATAAAATACATTAAAAATAAATAATAACAATAAAATATTACAATTTTCTCTTCAAAATTACAATTTTTTTTAATAAAAAACCAACAAAAAACCTACAAATATATAAAAACTCTTAAAATAACATAAATATATATATATTTTTTAAATGGAAATGCATTAAAAAGGAAAATTTCATTTGAAAAATATATATATATATATATTTAAACTGATCTCCACCATCCATCTTTGAGATGGATGGTGGATATGAAGTAATTCCTTAAAAAAAATAAAATAAAATTAAATTAAATTAAAAAAACAGCAAATAAATAAATAAACATAAATGAACATTTTTTTTAAGAAAATATGTCCTACCGTCCATCGTTGTGATGGATGGTTGGGAGTAAGAGAAATTTCTTTTTTGAAGTATTACACAATTATATAAATTCGAGATTTTTTAGGGAGAGGGAGAACTCAAACCCGCAACCTCGTGGTGTAGGTGTAATGGGTTTTACAACCGGATCAACTTCATTTCGTTGGAAGTAAGAGAAATTAAAAAAAAAGAAAAAAAAAAAAGAAAGGGTTGAGATCCAACCTAGAGATTGGATCTACACCAGATCCATGGAGATCTCCAATGGAGGGACTCATGAGCAAGCCCAAGAATTTCTTTCGAAATCTAATCAGACCCTTTACTTTCCGTTCAAGTAAAGGTAACAAATGAAACCCAAGAATCCCAATTGAATTTTTCAGTGATATGTTGTGATCTACTGCTTCTCTGTCTATGCTATGGTGATTTGATGTACTATTTTTGAATTATGTGATTTGGATTTGATCAGATGGACAGAAGAGGTTCTTTTGAAATTTTAGTGCTTGTTTGATTGAACTTTCTACTACATCAAAATGTTTACAAACCTCTATTTGAGTTTTTTTAGTTATTTGATTGGACTTTTGAGATTATCTATTTTAAATTCAGTAAAGACTAGTAGAGTTTAAACCTCTACTGGCCAAAAGCTCATATGGAGGAGCTTCTCTAAAGAGTGATGCTATTGACAACTCACTAATGATTTAATAATGCCCTAACTTTTAAAATTTTTAAATTTATTTGATTTATTTCCAAAACTATCCGTTTTATTTATCTTCCAAACTTAACTCACCCCATAAATGCCAATTTTTCTCTCATGAGCACACAACTGTAAGCATATCTTGAGCATACTAATACACATCACCACACTTTTGCTACATCAACAACATAATAACAATCATAATAATACATAATTCTCTAGTAGGGACACAATATAGACATATTTATAACATACTAATATATATCATCACATTTTTGCCATGTGTATTATTATGATTGAAGTTATATTACTGACATGGCAAAAGTGTGGTAATGTGTATTAGTATGTTAAAGATATACTCAAAGTATGTGCTCATGAGAGAAAAATTGAAATGCTCCAATTTTTCACACAAAATAGGCTTATTTATAGCATACTATACACATCACCACACTTTTGCAATGTAAGCAACGTAGCTTCATTCATAATAATACACATGGCAAAAATGTGATGATGTGTATTGGTATGCTATAAATATGCTTATATTGTGTGCCTACTAGAGAAAATTTGATAAATGCTCTCTATAAAAAAAAAATGATATATATATATTAAGTTCCGTACCTTTTTCCTTCGTTTCTTTTACTCACATCCAGCGCTTATTGTATTTTTTTTTTCCTTCATGTCATTTATCATTTAGGGAAGATAAAAATAAGAAAATAAAAATTTATTTAATCATATTGTATTCATTATAGGAAAAAAAAAAAAAAAAAAAAAAAAAAACACCTTACTTTTCAATAATGATTGCTTTGGATGAACATGTTATTTGTGGATATGTTGTTTTATTAGAATTTAATTAGAGCATTTTTTTTGTTGTTGAAATATATAGAGAGCATTTATAGGGCGAGTTAAATTTGGAAGATAAATAAAAAGGGCGGTTTTGGATATACATCAAATAAATTTTTGAATTTTAAAAACTGGGGCATTATTATTAGATCATCAATGGGTTGCCAATAGCACAACTCTTCTCCAAATAGACCTTTTAAAAAACAAAAGTCTACCAACCAAATAACTATAATTTTTTTTTTTTCAAAAGCTTTTTTTATTTTTATTTTTATTTTATTTATTTATTTTTATTTTAAAGAAAATGGAATTCATTCAAAGGAACAAAAAGGTTACAACGAACTTGGGCTATCGCCCAAAACCAGAATCTCCATAGATAACGAACGGTCATCAAGCCAAACAAACTCACCAACATGGTCAAGAGCAAGCTTAGCAAGCCCATGGGCCACCTTATTAGCTAATATAGGAACAAAATTAATAGCAGAAAAAAGAGAATTCCCAAGAAACACAAGAATATCATGAATGATCACTCCTATCTTAGAACCAGGAGGGGCCTTCGAACTAATCATTTCCACCACCACCAGGGCATCAGACTCTAAAGAGGCTGGAAAAGAACCATTCTCCAGTGCCAAACGCAAGCCCCTGAGAATCGACAAAGCCTCGCGACGTTGGGCTGGTAATAGAACCTAGCACTCTAGCAAAAAGAGGCAATAACATGACCGTTGTAGTCACGAATCACAACGGCAATACCAGTCCTCTTGAAACTACTGCTCAATGCAGCATCCGTATTGATCTTGTAACAACCAACCGATGGCGCCTTCCAAGGGATGGAAGACTGCCGCTTAGGAAGGCCAATAGCATCATGGAGATTTACCTCTTGTAACACATTGAGATAATTATCAGCCCATTCAACAACCTCTACCGCCGGACTAAGAACAGAAGAATGGACCAATTGATTCCTCCTAAACCAAATTCTCCACCAAATAACACAAAGATATTCAAAATCCCTTAGACCAGCTCTATCCTTATAAGATAAAACAAAATCAAGGAAAGAGATAGAGTCCAGACCATTATTGTTCCTAAAGATACACGAAGTAGACCAGATGCACTTCAGGTCGGAGCGGCGCCATAAGGCATGCATCACCGACTCAACACCGCTAAAGCAAATTGGACACCAAGGATCCAGCTTCATACCACGAGCAACCAAACCAGCCATCGTAGGGATCCATCCATTGCAACCTTCCACAATTTTATTTTTTTTGATCTTAGTAGGTAAATGAAGTTTCCAAAAGAATTTCCACCAAGAGGTCATAGGACTCAGACCAGTCTATTTCTAATAGATCTACTACAAGTAGACCTTTTACAAATATAGATTTTTCAAAAGAGTGACGATATTTGCACCCCTTAAAAACTATATGTACACCCAAAATCAGTATGTTTTTGAAAATCCAATAATACCCCTAAGTAAAATTACTAAGAGGACTAAATAGTTTGTAAGCACATCCACCAATAATTATTAATCTATTTCCTATTTTATTCTTTTGTCAAAAAAAAAATTCACTACTTTTTTTTTTTTTTTTTGACATTATCTGTTAATTCGGGATCAGGTATTTTTTTTGAAAACTTTCGTCATTGGTAGGATTTGAACCGCTGATCCGAGAGCCATTTGCCTAAACCTCAAGCTCGTCCATCTACTAGTTGAGCTATGCCCCTATTGGCCAATTTTTTTTTCCTTATTAATGGTTTGATATTAACATATATCATAAAAACTCTTTCCATTTTCTCAAAACTGTAGATTCTCTTTTAAATACTAATTTCAAATATATTTTTAATTTCAAGTTATACAAATTGATTTAAGTATGAAAAAAATGAATCAAAATCTTTCAAAATAATTTTTTATTAGAAGAACAAAATAATTATGTATTTTTTTTAGGAAACTTAGGTGTTGTTCGGTATCATTCTCAAAAGCATGTTTTTCATTTTTTAAGTTGAAAAATGTAAAAATCCTGTTCGGTAGGAGTTTTCCAAAAAAACAAAAACGAAAACATAGAAATTAACATTTACTTTTAAAGCATCTAAAAGGACATGAATTGAAAACAGTTAAAATTTGTGCTCAGTTTTTTGATTTCATTTTTGTTGATCTCATTAATTAAATTATTGATTGTTCTATTTTTTTTCCTTTATATTATGATTTATGACTAATATTTTACCACATGGACAATAATATTAATAAAAAAAATTATAAATCATATATAATAGTGAAGAATGCTTATTATTATTATTATTATTATTTTGAAAGCTAACACTATTGTGTGTGTTATGGACTTATGGGTTTGTTGAGACTTTGGCAAGTTTATACACTAAACTGCAAGCAAGATCCGTGATGCAACTCCCACACAAGAGTTTCGAATGATGCATGCGTCACCGCATGTGGTATATATATATAAAAACAAAACAATTCAATAAATACAGATCATATTTAATAACTTTCTTTTCATAATATTTTTTCCAATTATTAAAAAAACACAAAAAAGTCACAAATCAATTTTAAATTAATTTAAATTTATTTTATTGATTAAAATAGAACCTAGTTAGGAACGATTACAAAAAATTTATTTATTAAATTTGAACATGTCTCAAGATAACATGACATAAATGAACCCAGTTAGGAATGAGATCGCATTACAATTGTGGAATGACTATAGTAATAAATAAACATTATGATTAATTAAACTTTATTTGTATGGTTATTATTAATATAATTTATTAGGTGTTATAACTATATATATATATTTTTTACAATATTAATATTATCTTTTATTATTGTTGTTGTTGTGTACTTATTGTTTTGATATTAAGTATACTACTAGACACGTTTTTAATGTTTTCATTCTCGGAATATCATTTTCAATAATTGTTACCAGACACGTTTTTAAACTTGAAAAATAGAAAACATAAAACAAAAACCGAAAACAAAAACATAAAACGAAAACGTTACCAAACAGGCCCTTAGTATGCATTGTTTTCTTTTGAAAATCTGTATTTTTTTCCCTTTTAAACACGCTTTAGACTTTTTTTTTTTATTTTTTATTTTTTATTTTTTATTTATTTTTTTTTTTTTGTTATCAATATTATATGTTTTTCAATTTCATCAAACATCATCAACTAAGACTTGACACAAACCTTGTATCCCTACAACTCTCACAAAAATAAAGTGGATCCAACTGGAAAAATCTCAAATCTGAGTGATTTCGTGGATAGAAAACAATCAAGAAGAAATTGGGAGAGAAATAAAGAAAACTGGAGTTTAATTTTGTGGAAAGAAAATAGAGAAGGGAAAGAAGATGATAACAAAATTTTAAATAATAATAAAGTTGATCAAATAACATAATAATATGTGTAGGTGGTGTGTGTGTACATACAAAAATATAATAGAGTATAATTAAACAAAGGATATTTTTGGCATTAATTGGGGTTTATTTACAAACTAGATAATTTTTTAAATATTTTTATTGGTGTGATTATGAAAGGGGTGTACAGATAGTTGTTAACGGGTGCCATTATCGTCACTCTTTTCAAAAACCCAACCAAACAAGCTCTTAATCTTTATCACATAGAATTTCGACTTTACACACAAGCTTAGTAAGAGAGGGTTTGGACCCACTATTCGGGAGCCGCTACGAACGAGGGAGGATCGAGACCTTCCCTGCCAAGGACGTGGGAGGATCAACCTCCCCCACCGCGTCTCCCCCGTTCGCGGTGGGGGCATCGTCCATCAATCTCCAACCATTTTTTTTTTTTTAATTTCTCTTAATTATCTCAACCGTCCACGTCCATCGCAATGATGGACGGTTGGAGATATATTTTTTTTAAATATACAGTATATGTTCCTTTTTGTGAATTTTTAAAAATTTTAAAATTTATATGTTTATTTTTGTGATTTTTTTAAAAATTTAAAAATTTAAAAATTTTCTCTTTTTTTTTTACTTACAATTTTATATTAATTTTATTTTGTGAAAAATAAATTTTTTTTATTTTTTATTTTTATTTTATTGACATGTGGTACGTTTTATGTTTAAAGACAAAAATATCTCTGAAACCGTTAAATTGGACTAACGGTTGAGTAATAGAAGAACCAATTTGATAAATCTCTAAAAAGTAAGAGACTATGGGTCCTAAAAAAACAAATATATTAAAAAAATTAATTCTTTTACTAAAACTTAGAAACTAAATTGATAATTAAAAAAAATTTAAATCATATGTCAAAAACGGTATCTCAATTTATGTATAATTAACTAAATTAGATTATATGTACACGTAAAAAAAAAAAAAAAATTGTAAATGATTGTATCCAGATGGCTTAATTTAGCTTGTTAGATATAAATTGGGATACTGTTTTGACAGTTGATTTTAATAGAAAGAAAAAAAAAAAGCCGGCATAAAAGACAGTAGAGCTGACACATGAGTCAACAAGATTTGAATGCTTGTCAGGTTTGTATTGGGTTTCCCACAACAACCCTACGTTTGTCCAAAATAAATAAATAAATAATTATTGAATTGCAAGTTGTTAACGGGGCCGTCGTTGGAAAAGAGTCCCATCCCACTCCGACCGTCCGACGTTTGTATTATCAGGGGCACTGACAAGGACAAATACTGACTAAATTAATTTTTTAATTTTGTTTTAGAAACTCACAATTTATCATGTAGAAATTTCCTACAATATGGACTCATTTTAGTCCAAAATTTTCCTTTTTGCATGACACCCATCACCCATGACCCATCTCGACCTTCTCTCTTAAATATACACGAAATCCTTTAAATCTTATGTAAAGTAGATTTTAATAAAACTTGTTAGTTAAACAATCAAAATCATGCTTCTTGTGTGAGAGGTTGATTGTTTGTATATATGTATTAAGAGTATAAATATCTTAGAGTATTTTCAATGCAAGTGTGACTTGTGAAAAAAAGAGATGTCATGTAAGATAAATAGATGTTATGTTAATAATTAAGTCTCCAATGCAACCGTGCATATTCAACGTCAAGCTGACATGGCAAAAAAAATATTAGATATTGTCAACATGACTGTTCACTTTCAGATGGTCTGTTGCATAGCTATTTTTTAGGTTGAGTCAACAAACATTTAAAACTGACATTAATTTTTCATATATTTTTGGTAAGGAAATAAAATAAAAAATAAAACAAGAAAAAAAAAGATGGACACGTCATTAAAAAAATGTGTTTTAGACGGAAGCATTAGAGACCAAATTTTGAGTTGATTATCTATCAAGTCTATTTTTATGCCACATATGAAGCAAGTCTCATGACATTGTTGCAATGTCAACAATTATTGGTATGTAAGTCACTTTTGCATTGGAGATGCTCTTATAAAACTTTTTCAAAAAAGAAAAGAAAATACCATACCTTATATAAAACAATAAAAATATTCTTTAAAAAAACAATAAAAACATAATATTAAAAATTATGTTTTTTAGAAATTGTTTCTAAAAGAACCGTTATAACATTTATTACCAAAAAAGAAAAAGAAAAAAAGAAAACCATTATAACATTATTTTGGAAAAATATATATATTAGGAGTATAAATACCTTAGAAAAAATTACACCAAACTCCCCTGAGGTTTGCTCTTTTATATGCAAGAATAATTTTACCGTTAATTGACACTCACCTCCCTTGCTATTAGGGTTTGACCGTTAAAAATTGAGAAAAGACAGAAATACCTCTGATTCATCAAAACTCTAAAAGAACTAATTACACCAAACTCCCTTATAATTTGCTCTTTTACACATAGAAACAACTTTATTGATAATTGACACTCACCTCCTCTGCCGTTAGTTAAAGTTTGTCAAATTAAACCGTATACCAATTTTGACTATCAAAATTAAGTATAGTTTAGTCATTTGAAGCAATATATATATATATATATATATATATACAGTCTTTCTATTGTTAGTTCGTCCTGATATAAAATATATCAGGACGAAGAATGTGGACCACAAATTATGGAGAAGTTTTGATAAGTGCATACACTTTGAGTCAAAGTATGTAAATCTAATGGTTCACATTCGTCGTCCTGATAAATTTTATATCAGGACGAACAGATAATAGAAAAATTGTATATATATATATAATTGAATAAATAATTTAAAATGAAGATTTTTTTTAAGGTATTTTAAAATGAAGATTAAGTGGAAAAAAAAAAAAACTGTTTTGACTTTTGAGCTTTTATCCTTTTTAATTTTTTTTTTTTTGAACAAATTGCACCAAATTAGGAAGATTGTGATTTGTGTTGTTGGTGGAACTCACGAATTGGCTCAATTTTGGGAAGAAATATGGCTCAATCTCTCATGGAGGAGATCGAACAAATTAGAAAGGGATTGTGATTTGTGTTGTTGGTGGAACCGGCGAACTGTTAAAGGCATTAAGATTTTTTTTTTAATTCGTTTTTTTTTTATTTGAATTTTTTTAAATTAGATTGTACTGTCCGCTTTTTTTAATGAAAAATTCCGTTCTTTTTTTAATTCTTAATTTTCAATTAATCTTATTTTTCTTTCCAAAAAAAAAATCTTAATTTAAAAAACAGTTTTTTTTTCACTTAATCTTTATTTTAAAATACCTTAAAAAAGTCTTCATTTAAAAATATTTATTCAATTATATATATATATATATATATATATATATATTTAAAATGCTTCAAATGACTAAACTATCTTTAGTTTTGATAGTCAAAATTGGTCTACGGTTTAATTTGATCAACTTTGACTAACGACAAGAGAGGTGAGTGTTATTTATCAATAAAGTTGTTTGTGTGTAAAAGAGCGAGCCTTAGGGGAGTTTGATGTAATTAGTTCTTTTAGATTTTTGGTGAATTAGAGGTATTTATGTTTTTTATCATTTTTTAACGGTCAACTCTCACACTTAATAGACAAACTCTAATGGCAGAGAATGTGAGTGCCAATTAATGGTAAATCTATTTCCGCGTGTAATAGAGCAAACCTCAGGGAATTTTGTGTAATTTGTTCAATACCTTATAAAACATTTTCAAAAAAGAAAAAAAAAAATACCTTATATAAAACAATAAAAATATTCTTAAAAAAAAAAACAATAAAAACATAATATTAAAAATTATGTGTTTTTTAGAAATTGTTTCTATAAGAACCATTATATAACATTTATTCAAAAAAAAAAAAAAAAAAAAAAAAAAAAAACCATTATAAATGATCCCCTATAACATTACTTTGGAAAAACGATCCCCTATCACTTTCTTTAATAAATTCGTTGATTTCCTCCTCTCTCTCTCTCTTACATTCCTTCCTTGTTTCAGAGTCTTTACTCTGTACTCTCTGCTCTGTTTCTTCGTCATCAACCAGCGGTCCAGCACACTCACTTTTTGTTTCGATTCGCTTTTTTTATCACTTGAAATCCACAAGCTACGAACCTTTATTTTTGTTTCCTGAATTAATTGTATCCGATCCATTTCTTATTCCCCAAAAGAAACAAAACACTCTAATAAGTGATAATCAATGGCAAAGTGTTTCAGCCTCACTGAATCACGCGACTGGTGTTACCGTTTCAGCTTCAAAAACGCAGGTCTCAAATCCTCCACCGTCGATCTCGGCGACGGCACAATCATGCACTGTTGGATCCCAAAGACCCACAAAACCAACAAACGAACAGTCTGTCTAATTCACGGCATCGGAGCCAACGCAATGTGGCAGTGGGGTGACGTCATCTCTCCATTGATATCCAAGTTCAACGTCTACGTCCCTGACCTACTCTTCTTCGGTGAGTCGTACACGACCGGACCCGAGAGATCGGAGGCATTCCAGGCCCGGTGCGTGATGGGTCTGATAGAGGCCCACGGCGTCGAGAGATTGATGGTGGTGGGGATCAGCTACGGTGGGTTTGTAGCGTACAGTATGGCGGCGCAGTTTAGCGAGAAGGTTGAGAGGGTGGTGCTAATATGCGCAGGGGTGACCATGGAAGAAAAAGATATGGAGCAAGGACTGTTCAAAGTTAATAGTGTGGATGAGGCGTCAGAGATTTTGTTCCCGCAAACACCGGAAAAAATGAAGCAGCTCTTGACGTTAACCTTTTACAAGCCTCCCAAGAATATCCCTTCTTGTTTTGTGAATGACTATATCCATGTAATGTAACTCTTTCTTTCTCTAATTTATTTCTCAAGGTGGGGATTCTTAATTATTTTGCTTTTTCTTTATATATGGAGTAATATTATATATAGTTTGTAGATGAGCAACTAGAGTTTTTTTAGAATGGAATGATGTTATGTTGATGTTTGCTATCAGATGATATCTTTCTTGAACAAAGCTTCAATAGTCTGGGGTGAATTGGGGTATATTTTGAGAAAGTGTGCTTTGCCTTTGATATATAAACATCTTGGCTGATTATTATTGCTTTAAGTACAATGTTTAATTCCTGTGCGCAGGTAATGTGTACAGAGTACCTTCAGGAGAGGAAAGAATTGATTCAGGCATTGCATAAGGGAAAAAATCTCTCTGAACTTCCCAAGATAAACCAGGTATATATGTATGATCAGTAACGATTGGAGTGAGTGAGTGAGTTCAAGTTCGATTGTTTCTTTATTCTTCCTTGCTTCTTCCATTGTTGGTTGCAGCCTACTCTTATCATCTGGGGAGAACATGACCAGGTCTTCCCACTGGAATTGGCTCACAGATTGAAAAGGTTAGTCTAGAAGATGTAAAATGCTTCTGCTTTTTGTTTTTGGGTTTCTATGAATGAAATGAAGATGTACCATATTAAAGCCTCCTCTTGCTTGTATCATCAACCACCCAAGTGAGAATATTTTTCGAATATGATGCAGGCATTTGGGTGAGAATGCAGATCTAAAAATCATAAAGAATGCAGGGCATGCGGTCAATGTAGAGAAGCCTAAAGAGTTGTTCAAGTACATGAAAGCTTTCCTCATTGATCAGCTCCCTACCTCTAAAGAAGATCATCACAGCAATGGTGGCAAGGCTGATTAAAAGTTACGGTCAGAAAAATCGACAGTTTTTAGCTGAGCTCACAATTGTGTAACAATGGACAATTTGGTGGTTTGTGAGAATTGAAGTAGCCATTACCATTCATTAGTATATTTAGAAGATACAGTATAGTTAAAACTAAAGGAAAAAAAAATAGGGACATCCCCTCGTGGAAAGCTATTTGTATTGTTCAATTCCAATTATGTTTCAATACATTAAATCTAGAGTTACCTCATACTCTAACGAACTAGACAAATCATTCTACCAATTGAAAATTTAACGTATTATAATCTATTACAATGAAATGTCCAATTTCATAGTTGATACCTTATTGTTAACCATTTATTATTTTTGCAAGACATTCTTGATTTTGGTTTGGTTGTACGTGAACACATCACGCACCAAAATCAAGCGCAATGCAAACATATGAATTAATACTCACGACAAATAATAAATAATTTAAGGAATATTTTTAATTTGGTCCCTAAATGTTCGGGAAATATCACATTTTACTTAAGTTTGGTTGATGTAGAACAGGTAGCAGATTCCTCCATGGCTTTGAGGGACCATCCTAAATTCAAGGCCAAATGATTTCTACTATTGCTAGCGGCGGAGTTGGAATGTCGTGAAACTTTCACGGTTGATGCGATTCGACAAGATCTTCCATAATCACCACCTTTGGTTGTGTGGCATACCCTTTTTTGGTTGAATTCCATCATTTAGGCCCCATAATTATCGTTTTTGCTATTTTAGGAAAGTTTTGTTTTTGTTATAAATTGAGTTTTACAAGTTAGAATTGTCTGCCGTCAATTCTAGCTTGATTTAGGTCTTTAGTAGTATTTGTTTCCGTAATTATCTAAATTTTGCTATTTTTGGTAAATTTCGTTAATTAGGGCCGTTTCTTGTTCAACGAGGATTATGGGTTAGGGTTTGTTTACTTTAAATAGGCTTGTAAGCCGAAAGGCTAATTATCTTTCATTCAATAAAAATTCAGAGTTTCTTTTAAGAGTTTTCTCTTTTCTGGTGGATTCCAGTTTATCTCAGAATATATACGTTGGTCTTATTCCTTTTGTATTTCACGCTGCGTCAATTTGTATTAGAGCACGGATTCGCCGATCTCGATGACAACTAACGAAGCAGGAGATAAAAACCTTACTGGCGATGATCGTGGGGGAGAGGTCTTGTGGGTAGCGGTGGATGAGCAACGACGACAGATGATAGAGATTCGTGAGCTGCTTGTCGGGATGAACCTTAATGCTAACAACAGACAACTAGTTGACAAGGTACGCGCCGAAGGATTTACTCGAGGCCAACCTGCTAACAGAAGACGTCCTCCTCGTCATCAACCTGATAGTGAGGATGATGAGGGGTATGGTGTATTTCAACCGGCAAGGCGACAGAGGGAGCACGACGACTACCGGTTGAAGGTAGATCTTTCAAGCTTTAATGAGAATCTACGTATATAGGACTTTCTTGATTGTATCACATAAGTGGAGCGATTCTTTGAGATGATGAAGATACCGGAAGAAAAGATGGTGAGGTTTGTCGCCTTCAGATTGAAAGGAGGGGCTGCGATCTGGTAGGATCAGTTGTAGAAGAACCGACAGTGACAAGGAAAGGCACTTGTGAGAACCTGGCATAGAATGAAGCAACTTATGTTGGGTAGATTTCTGCTACCAAATTATGAGCAATATTTATTCCAATTATATTAGAATTGCTCACAGGGGTCCAAATTAGTGTTTGATTACACGACTGAATTTTCCAGACTCTTAGAGCGCAATAATCTGAGTGAAACGGAGGGACAATGCGTATCTAGATACCTTAACAGATTGAAGCCGTCGCTTCAAGATAAAATTAGGTTGCAACTGTTGTGGATTGTGGATGAAGCCCATAACATGGCATTGAAAGCCGAGCTGTTGGAATAAAGGGGTGAAAATCTTGGATATCGGAGAAGCATTCCTGATTCACCATTTTCTAATAGGGACAAGGGCGTTCAATCATCAGCTCCATCGAGTCAACCTAGGGGTGTTGTTGGGGAAGATGGCAACAGACAATCAAACAACAACCTCGGCCAACAGGAACGCACCGAGAAACCCAAATCCAAATCCTTATGCTAGGCCTACACTAGAAACTTGTTACAGATGTAGAAAGCCTGGTCACCATTCAAATGCATGTTCTGAACGTTAGCCAGTAAATTAGGTGGAAGAAGGCGAAGAAGATCTAGATGCTCCTAAAGATGTAGAAGGAGAGGGTGACTTATATGACGGAGCAGAGTTTGCAGAGGAGGATGGAGAGTGGGTTAATTGCGTGGTACAACGAGTGCTGTACGTGCCAAAACAAGAAGACTCCTGTCAGCATAATAAAATATTTCAGTCTTACTGTATAGTCAGTCAGAAAGTCTATAACATGATCTTGGATAGTGGGAGCTATGAGAACTTTGTTGCAAGGAGGTTGGTGGAACATTTGAAATTGCCAACGGAAAAGCACCCTTCTCCTTATACTATTGGCTGGATCAAGAAGGGACCAACAGTAAAGGTAACTGAGATTTGTCGTGTTTCTATTTCTATTGGTAAATTTCATAAAAATGAGGTAGTCTATGATGTGGTTGATATGGATGCTAGCCATGTGTTGTTAGGTCGGCCATGGTAGTATGATGTCGATATTACCTATAGGGGTAAGGATAATACTTATTTGTTTATCTAGGGGTCACACAAAATTGCTATGGTTCATTACAAGCGAAAGACAGTGCCTAACAAGCCTTTCGAAATGGAGAAACAATCCTTTTGACCGTGACCAGATCCGACACAGAATTTGTGACAGATGTCAAGGGTGTACAAGAGGTTTATGCTTTGGTGGTTAAAGCTCTTGTGGTAGAGGAGGAAGAAACACCAGTAGTAACTGTTCCTGACAAAGTACAGCTGCTGCTAGAACAATTCAGGGACATTACTTCTGAGGACTTGCCCAACAACTTACCTCTATTGAGAGACATTCATCACCATATAGACCTTATACATGGGGCGAGTTTTCCCAATCTGCCGCAATACCGGATAAGTCCAAAGGAGAACGAAATTCTGCAAGAGAAAATAAAAGAGTTGTTGCAGAAGGGTTTTATATGTGAGAGCATGAGCCCGTGTGCATTTCCTACGTTGTTAACACCGAAGAAAGATGGGAGTTGGCGTATGTGCGTGGATAGTCGAGCTATCAATAAAATAACCATTAAGTACTGATTTCCAATCCCCCGCTTAGATGACATGTTGGATCAACTGGAGGGTTCGAAGCTGTTTTCAAAAATTGATCTACGTAGTGGGTATCATCACATTCGGGTCAGACCTGAGGATGAATGGAAGACAGCGTTCAAGAGTAATGATGGTTTGTATGAGTGGCTGGTCATACTGTTCGGTCTGTCAAATGCAGCCAGTACTTTCATGCAAGTGATGAATCAGGTATTGATGCCTTTTGTGGGGAAATTTGTTATTGTTTATTTTGATGACATTCTTATCTATAGTAGGACCGAGGAAGAGCACGTGGAGCAGTTGCGAGAAGTGCTAACAGTTTTGTAGGAAAATCAATTGTTTCTTAACCTCAAAAAGTGCAGTTTTATGACTAGCAGTTCTTTGTTTTTGGGATATGTGGTAAGTTCGGAGGGGATCCATGTAGATGAAGAGAAGGTATGAGCTATTCGAGAATGGCCTGTGCCGAAAATCGTGAGTGAAGTTCGAAGCTTTCACGGTTTAGCCACTTTCTACCGTCGATTTATTCATAATTTTAGCACTGTAATGGCACCGATCACAAAATGTATGAAGAAAGGACGGTTTCTATAGGGAGAAGAGGCAGAGATGAGCTTTGCATCAATCAAGGAGAAATTATGCACTGCGTCGGTACTGGCTCTACCCAGGTAGCAGATTCCTTCATGGCTTTGAGGGACCATCCTAAATTCAAGGCCAAATGATTTCTACTAGTGTTGGCGTCGGAGTCGGAATGACGTGAAACTTTCATAATTGATGCGATTCGACAAGATCTTTAATAGTCACCACCTTTGGTTGTGGAGCATACCCTTTTTTGGCTGAATTCCATCGTTTAGGTCCTGTAATTGTCGTTTTTTTGCTATTTTAGGAAAGTTTTGTTTTGGTCATAAGTTGAGTTTTACAAGTCAGAATCGTCTGGCGTCAATTCTGGCTTGATTTAGGTCTTTAGTAGTATTTTTTTTCCGCAATTATGATCTCAATTTTGCTATTTTTGGTAAATTTCGTTAATTAGGTCCATTTCTTGTTCAACAAGGATTAGGGTTAGGGTTTGTTTGCTTTAAATAGGCTTGTAAGCCAAAAAGCTAATTATCTTTCATTCAATAAAAATTCAGAGTTTCTTTTAAGAGTTTTCTCTTTTCTGGTGGATTCCAGTTTATCTCAAAATATAGACGTGGGTCTTATTCCTTTTGTGTTTTACGCCGCGTCATTGGCATATTAACTTCTTTGATACTTAACTTTCAAAAAATGCATCAAAATAGCTACTATGTTAGTCAAAGTTAATAGATGAAGTGTAATTATATATGTTATTTGATGCAAATTAAGTATCGATGAGATCTCTCCTCCACGAACTAAAGAGCTTTCCATTGGCGGTGGAGATCTAAAGTGGGTGGAGTTTCTTCGTTTTTATATAATTTTTAAACATTTTAATTAAATCGAGTGTTTCCAAATATAATAAATAATTTAAGGATAATAATGTGGCAGGGTGGAAATTTTGTCTTCTTACATGTCAAAGCGGTCAATAGTTTAAGTAACTAGATTGTCTTAATGTCAATGAGTGTTTATTTTACTTTCATGCTGATTTATTTGGAAATTTGCTAAATTCAATAAACTGATGGTATGTTAGTGCAATTAATCCAGAAATTAAAATTTCAGAGATAAAATCAATTTATCAAAACAAGATATTTATATTAATTAATTATCCGCAAGAGATGCTTATGCGTTACAACTTGATCGCAATCTTTATTTTTATAGATTTTATTCCTTGTGCTAATTAGTGTTTGACTATGCTCGCATCACCGACTTGACATTCATCCTTTTTCAACTTTTACATTATACCAATATACAAAGACAAAAAGGAAAATTAGAGCCCAACCGAAAAACTCTCACCACCTATCTCTGAATAAGTTGCTATACAGAATAGTAGGTGACCAGCCAAAATCCCCAACCAACTCTTCCCTGCAATGTCAGTGATGCATCGACTAATTAATAATTAAGGTCCAATAAAATGTCAATAAATTCATATCAGCATGTTATACTTGAATCATGCGTTTACTAATTAGAAATCCTAATTTAATTACTGATTTGTTATTACCGTGTTTACTAAAATCAATTAGGAATATGATTATGTGGGTGTCACACATAAATCAGGAATTAAATTTTGGTTGGAAAGGGAATTTGATTCCCCCTCCCACCTACGGAATTATCAAGTTCCATTTCCTCATTCTCATCCATAGAACTTGATTCCCTTTTATTTCATTCTTTGGAATTCTATCTTTTTTCTAAAAGCAAACACTTTTTGATAAAGCTTTTTCTAATTTTTTTTTTTAAAATTATAAATAAAAACTTATGCTCTCAAAAGATTGAAGTACATGCTTTTCATAAGAAAATTATTTTAGTTTTGAATCAGATAACACAAAATAAACTTAAAAACAAAAAACATTTTTAACAATCAAAAATTTAATTTATTCTTGCAAGTTGCAATTAATTTATTCTTCAGATTCACATAAAAGAACCTGCCCTTATGCTCCAAGCCAAATCACTTTGGCATATTCCTCTCTAAAAACAAAAAGCCATTGTCGTAATATTGCTCTAAGCATCCGGTGCCTCTCAGCTCCCACTTCCAATTCTTTTTTAAAATGAATAAAACATTTTTCTTTTTAATTTTTCATATTTTAATAAAAACTAAAAGGTGAGAAAACTTACATGTGTGTAACTGTGCAGAGCTCCAAAAGATACTCTCATCCTGATCACTGAAGTTACTGCACTGCGTCGTCGTATTGACACCATTGTTACACACACAAACAAAAGAATCATTATCCACAGTAGAGTATCCACAAACACCACCACTTTCTTCACAACCATTACATTTATTATCTATGTAATAATGATCAAACGCTCCATGTGTATACTTCAACAGCACTCCATATTCCCACCGTATCGGGTCGGTCGGATAATCCATAAGCGACACCACCGACGTGTATCCTCCACATTCCATCGATTTCACGTCCAATTCATCCTCACTGTTCAAATTGGCCGGAGAGTAGACGCAACACGTGTTAGTTGGAGGAAAGAGTGGAAGACCAAGACCAATGACGGAGGGACACGTGTAGAAGGAGGTGCAGAGATGGGAGGAGGAAGGGTCACATACAAGCGAGCCTTCGATGTAGAGTGAAGAAGTGGGTGGTGTGCATGATAGCATAAGGAAAGTTGATGGGCCGAGCTGGAATGGGCTGGCCCAATCAAGGCTCAATTTGGAGGATTGTTGCATGGAGGTACACGTGGACATGCAGGGTGGGGTGATTGTTATGGTGGAGGTGGTGTAGGATATGGAGGTTATAGGGTAGGTGCCGGCGTGGGTTGTGAGGAGGAGCTGGTTTGATGGCTCTGCGCTGCATGTTACATAGGGGTGGAACCGGGGCGATCCGCAGCCAGATCCGGAGCCAAAGGGGTACTTGAGCCGTAGCGAGCCACATGAAGTCAGGCAAGAGGGGTGGTCTGTGGCCACCGTGCACTGTGGCACAAAGAGGGAAATGAGGATGAAGATGAAACGTAAGGAGTTTTCCATGAATGGACTTTAGTTTGATGCTTCTCTCTCTCTCTCTCTCTCTCTATATATATATATATATAGATAGCAAAGTAGAAATTAGTGGATGCTTTTCCTGAGTGTTATGTATGTAATATAACTGATTCCTCCCTTTTTTTAATTATTCCAAGAATTATTACAATAGGACTGCTTGAACTTGACGACATCAAACAATACACATACGGTTTGGATATTTATTTTATAACGGGAGATAACTATCTTACAAATAAAACTCCCCACACGACCACATATACATACTTATAAAATATGTATAATGCGATTTGAATCGCTTACCGCTGATGTGGAAGGGATGGAGGCCAGTGCATTGCTGTGCTGATTCCCGGTTCTTTTAAGCACATTTGTTGAGTTGATTGGCTTCTTTGACATAACGACATTGTTTCCACTTTCCAGCAAAGTACGTTTAGGGAAAATTAAAGTAATCTACTTTTATAAAAAATAATATATTGTTGTAAAATAAAAGGAGAAAAATAAATATAAATTACGAAGGACAATACAAAGCATGAGAGAATTAAAACATTGAACAAAGAAATAGAGATTTAGTGGACCAAAGAATAAGGGTACTAAAAATTTCATTGATTTATCTTTAAGAAATTACATCTATTTATACGGGTTCAACTACTATACAAGATTTATATAATTGCTAGGTTAGCACAAAATTAAGTAAATATAAAATCAACTCTATCTCCGATGGCTCTTGAGATTGTTAGTTTGATTGGTTCCATGACTGTCCCTTTCTCCGATGGTGGGGTGATCATTCATGATATTTTGAATTTGTTAGATTTTTCCTGTTTTTCTTCGGTTTGTCATGTGCCTAGGCTTGACAATAAGGTGGCTCATGGTTTAGCCAAGTTGGCTCTGGGTTTTAAGGATCGTTTTGTTTGGTTGGAAGACTGTCCTCTGGGTGTTGAGGATTTGGTCTTGGGCGATTGCCCTGCTCTTTTGTAATCGTTTTGTTTGAATGAATTCCTTTTCACAAAAAAAAGAAAAAAAAAATTCTATCTCACATAATTATCAATTAACTATACATATCATATATTGTCGAGAGATATATGATAATCGACATAGTGGTAATCCACCTAATATTATAACACTTTCTTCTTTTGAACTATCTCATTAAAAACCTTTATAGTAAAACCGTAAAACACAAAGCAATATGATTTGACGTTCATTCATTTTGACAATGTTTTGGTCACATGTGCTATATATATATATATATATATATATATATATATATATAAACCTTATCCAAGTATCCTTAAACTGATAAAGGTGAATTAAAGCCACAACATTTAAAATTACATGATTCCCTGCAATAGTTTTTTTTTTTTTTTTTCCAATTATCTTGAAGCATTTAGTGAATGATTCTGCTAACCAGTAATAGAATTTGATGCTTAAATCAACCTTTAGTAGACATACAAATATCCAATGCTATAGATATAATTTCAGTAACATTATTTATTGTGATCAAATTTTTTTTAATTTTTTTTTAATTTACCAAATCTGCCGTGGCGGTGTGCATAGAATATTGTCAAGTTGTATGATTTGTGGATTCTATTTGGCAAAATGAAAATTACAATTAGACACAAACAAATATCAAATACGTGACCGTACACAAATGCATCAATTTAAAACAATAAAATAACATAATGATCCTACTTTTTGGATGAATGGGTCCACTGTTCACATATATTTCTTCTGATTATTTACAAAACAATGGCAATTCAAAACCAACTTTATAGGGATGCATGGTCTAATCACCAATTTTACAAATGTTCTCATTTAACAATGAATCTTTTGGTTATTTAATGGATGTCAGTGAAAATTTCTAATGATCCTATGCATCATCTCATGGATCATGTATTACTGTATACGACAAAGGTACTAAGATAGTCATGCTAGAGTAGAAATGTTATCGCATCAAAGACTTCCGGTTCATAGTTGCAATGTACATATTATAATCACAATTCATGAAGCTTCTCTAAAATCCAAGATGAACTTCTGGCTTGAGACATTAGAAGTGATATAACCATTCATGTTTCTCAATAATTCTACCAAAGTGATTCCAGTTATTTGTCATTGGAATCAATTTCATTACTATAGTTTTCTTTTCTTTAATTTCACCGGCCAATTTAATACAAATTAGCTAGTTAACAATTTGTCAAATCCCACATCGCTAGTGAGTAGCGAGTAAGGGATCCATGACTTGTATATAAGCTTTGATAAGAGTATCTCCAATAGACTCCCTTAATGACATCCCTTAGCATAAGTAAGAGAGTATGTGTATTTTTGCAACTCCAACAACTCCCTAAATGACTCCTTTAATTGTGTTCAAGTGGAGTTCACTCCCTTAATTAAGAGGTGTTTTTAGATCCCCTTAAAGTGGGCTCCACCAATTTAAGATTATTTTATTTATTAAAAACTCCATCTAACATTTATTACACAACATCTAACATTTAAATAATAATAATAAATTATTAAAGGGACCATTTAAGGGAGTATTGTTGGAGTACATACTCCCTTAATGGCCCCTTACATCAACATTCACCCTTATTTAAGGGAGTCTCTAATGTAAATGGTTGGAGATGCTTAGTAAACTCTATTTGATGACTATATTGTTATCACTAATAATTCCTTTATCGTCACATTTATTACATTTCCTCGCTAACAATAAGGTTATAGTGACAAACATTCATGTCTCTCATTAAGTCTAAAATTATTCTAATTTGTCATCAAAATCAATTTCATTTCTATAGTTTTGTCACTAATGTTGTTCGTTCGAACCAATCTTTATGATTTTCGCTTATCGTTTTAGTGAGAAAAAATTTAATTAGTAAGAATTTAAATTTCCTCGCTAAAAGTTTGGATATAATAAAAAACCATTCACGTCATTGCTAATTTCATCACAATGAATTCCAATTAGCCGCTAATGTCTACTTTTTTTTTTTTTTTCGAAGTATTCACTGATGTCTATTCCATGAATATATTTCTCACTGATGCCTACCCCTCCATACTGTACGAAGAAATCAAGTTATGAATTCACATTTTCTCACGAAAAGTATTGCTATATATAGTGAGCACTATTCATATCCCTAGCTAATTTAACTAAAGTAATTCTAATTACTCACAAAAGTCTATTTCATGACTAATCGTTTTCACTATACTACCTTTTATCTAAATAAAAAATATTTGTTATGAGAATCTTAGGGTACCATTTAAACGCAACAGTAATGCACTTGTATTGTAGGTAAGTTCGTATTTTCTTGTAATTTATTTTCAAAATATTTGTGTTTTTTTTTTTTAATAATACAGTAAAACCTTGAAAAATGAATGTTCGATAAATTCACTACAAGAAAAATGGGCAATAGCAACAAATTCTTTAACAACGATTTTATTTTTGTCGCTAAAGATCACTTTTAGTGAGGAAAACCAAATTTCGTTACTAAAGAATTTCAGTGACAATATCTTTAACAACAATCAAATATACGTTGCTAGAGAGCACTTTTAGTGACAAAATGTAAAATTCGTTACAATAGATATAAGTTCTTGTGACAATATACATTTCGTTACTATATATCATTTTAACGACAAAAAATATCGTTGCTATAACAAATTTATAGTGATGTTAAATTATTTGTTGCCACAACATGTGTTCTAGCCACGAAAACAAGATTTGTCATTAAAGATGTATTCTAGAGACAAATATAATTCGTTACTTAAGGTTTTAATAATAATTTTAAAATTAATACTACAAGAAATTTGCTCCCTCTTGTTTTAGTATTGGCCATTTTCCACCCTTTGTTAACATCTATTAGCATTTTCATTAAAATATTATTTTACCCTTTCTATTTAATAGAAAACAATTAAACAATTTTAAAGTTTAAAATGAAAAAAATTTTAACATCTGTTCATGGGATACTTCAGTTAATTTGGTAGAGATTTATTCTGTGTAAGAACAAACACCAAATCTTTAACAACAATTAAATAATTGTTGCTAGAGAGCACTTGTAGTGACAAAACGTAAATTTCGTTACAATAGATATAAGTTTTTGCGACAATATATAAATTTCGTTAGTATATATTATTTTAGCGACAAAATTTTTTGTTGCTATAACATATTTATGGTGACGTTAAATTATTCGTTGCCACAATATGTGTTTTAGCCACGAAAACAAGATTTGTCGTTAAGGATATATTCTAGAGACAAATATAATTTGTTACCTAAGTTTTAATAATAATTTTAAAATTAATACTACAAGAAAATTGAGATACATGGACAAAAAGATTTAGGGGTATTATTATTTCCCTCATAACTTTTGAGATTATTGGTCATTCTGCACCCTCTTGTTTCAGTATTAACCATTTTCCACCATTTATTAACATCTATTAACATTTTCATTAAAATATTATTTAACCCTTTCTATTTAATAGAAAACAATTAAACAATTTTAAAATTTAATGAAATAAAAAAAAATAGTGGAGATCTTGTTCATGGGATACTATAGTTAATTTGGTAGAGATTTGTTTTGTGTAAAAATAAACACCAAATCTTTAACAACAATCAAACGATTTACAATCCCGATTTGTAAAATTAGAAATTGAAAAAAAAAAAAAAAAAAAAAAACATTATCACCAAACCCATTTTGCAAAGCATCACCACTACCACCACCACATCGTCATACAATCGAAACCCAAACCCTTTTGATTTTAATTTTTTTGAGATGGAGATGAGAGATTGAGATTGAGTTGGAGATGAGGATGAGAGATTGAGGTGGAGATGAGAGATTGATGTCACCAGTCTCATGGACTCCTAACTTAACTATATATGTTTAAAAAAAATATATAATTTTATTAAATGTTCCAATAAATATTTTTTAATATATGCTTGTCGTAGAAATTAGAATTTTGATTAGTGTAATGAATTTAAATTTATCTAACAAGTTATTTTTTTATTTCTAACAATTCATATAGGTTATATATAAATATCGCATAATTGTTAGCACATCTAATCTTGTAGTCAGGCGGTAAAGACTTACCACTTTGACTTTGAGGTTATGAGTTCAATTCCTCATAATGACAAATAATTGTCATTATTATCAAGTGTGGGGTGGGGTGGCTGATTGGTGATAACTCTTATTTATTCATGAAAGGTTCCCCCTTATTTGTATCTTTTATGCTTGTTTTCCGGGTAAAACCGGGGTTTTAATAGCTAAAATAAGTGTTTCAGGAATTTCTCCAGATCAGGGGCTTATTTGCAAAAAGATGGAAATGTTGGGGCAAAAGCGTAATTTCAGAGACTTGGAGTTTTGCGCCCTAATTCTGCGTTAAGGGGCAGCAAAATTGGGCGCAGAAAGGGACCAGAATGTCACCTTTTCTCGCCTCAATTCGGCGCCCTAATCGGCGGTCATGGACCGCAAAACAGGGCGCCGAATCCTAATATCAGATTCCCTTATTTTTTCATTTCTGCGCCCTAGGGCGCAAAACAAGGCGCAAAATAGGGCGCAGATTTAGCTCGTCAGGTACCCATTTCTGTCTTTTCATGGAGATTTCTTGAGCCACTCAGCTGGATTTTTCAGACATTGTCTGAGATTATGTGTGGGCTGTGAGAGGAGATGGTGATGATTGGAAATCTTGGTGGGCCCCCTTCATTTAATAGGAAGGGATCTTTGTCTTTTGGAGAGATATGAGGCATTTGGGCAAGGGGGGCTCTCATTCATTCATACACACACACCAACTCCGACCACAACTGGTTCCAGCAGAAAAACATCCCCTTTTCTCTCAAGTTTGAAGCTTCTTCAACATCTTTGGAGCTTGGAGGAGTTGATTCTTGAGGAGGGAAGCCATTGGAGACCAAGCATTGCAAGAAGAAGATCATCATCCTAGTTTACTTCTATTACTCATCTTTCTCTTCTTGTATTTGCTATGATTTATGTTCATTGGATATTTGGTATGGTTTTAATGTGTAATATGAGCTAATTATCCTTGTGCTAGAACAAAGATGAAACCAAAACCTTGATTTATTGATAATGACTACTTAGTTTCTCTACAAGTGCTTGTATGGTTATATGAATGTTTTGTATGCTTAATGCTTTTACCTTGATTAGCTACCTTGTTGAATGATCAATAGATAAGCAAAACATCCACTATAAATGACTAGAAAGTGAGAGATGCACTAGGCTAGCTTATAGGGTTCATGTATGTATTCCATTGATCTTAATGAGTTCATGCATATTTCATATGTTGGATACAATCTCTAAGACATCGAGAGAGATTAGAGGTTGATTTGAGGGAATATGAACCTATAATCCATATTTGCACATATGAGAGATTAACTGAGTTAAGAGTCAATTTAGATAGGTGAGGTGGATTCAAGTTCTAGCACATTTCCCTTATATATTCATATTTATCTTAGTTGTGGTTGGTGTTTACTTGCTTTCGTAGAATTCAAATTAGTGTTAGAAATCTAAAAGCTATCATTTTTAATTGTTCAAATAGTATATAAATCGATAAAAGCCAGTAATCAATCCTTAGTCCTCGTGGGAACGATCCCTACTCGGCCATTGTAGTACACACCGACCTCGTACACTTGCGAGAGTCAAACCGTGTGGTTGTGGACCGATCAATTTTTGGCGCCGCTGTCGGGGACTAAGCGGAAAATTGATATTGGAATTAGTTGGTTTTTACTAGTTTGGACGTGTTACTTTCGTTTTCTTTTGTGTGTAATTGCAGGCAGGTTACTCTTGTATGCACCAACGTACAAGGAGTAACAGTCCACAGGACTTGCAATTCGATCCGGATATTGAAGGTACCGTAAGGAGGAATCGTCGGAATTAAAGAAGAGCAAGAGCTATGGGAGACCAAAACCCCAATCCGAATCCCGTCCCTAATCCAATTCCCGTTCCAAATCCAAACCCAGTTGATGACGGTGCCAATGTGATAGATGAGAGGGTCTTACAAGATCACTTCATGCCGAGGGTGAACATAAATCTGTCCTCAATTCAAAGACCGACGGTAAATGCAAACAATTTTGAGATCAGGCCGGGTTTGATTTCAATGATAGCCGCCACAGTTCAGTTTGCAGGAAATGCTTATGAAGATCCGAATGTCCACTTACAGAGTTTCAATGACATTTGTGACACATTTAGATTCAATGGAGTCCCAGAGAACTTTATCAAACTAAAGTTATTTCCGTTCTCCTTGACTGGTGATGCTAGAGGGTGGCTTCAAAGACTACCTCCGAACTCCATCGCCACATTTGAGCAACTAGCACAAGAGTTTCTCAACAAGTACTTTCCACTTGGGAGAGCGGCTCGCCTCAGAAATGAGATCACCCACTTTGCCCAATTTGAAAGTGAGAGTCTTTATGATGCTTGGGATAGATTCAAGGACCTTGTAAGGAAATGTCCGCACCATGGATTGATGAAGTGGCAACTTGTAGAGTCATTCTATGCCGGCATTAGTAATGCCACAAGAACATTGATAGATGCGGCGGCCGGTGGTTCTCTCATGAAAAAGTCAGAAGATGCAGCTTGGAGTATATTGGAGGAACTTTCTTCCACCAATAGTCATTGGGGGAATGATAGGCAAATTCGGAAAGCACCGGGGATGATTGAAGTGAATGACGTCACCGCATTGAAAGCTCAAATTGAAGCCTTGACCAAGCAAGTGAGTAAGATGGGAGCTTCGTCAAGTCAAGCTAGTGTTGCATGTTGTGAATTGTGCTTTGGACCGCATGTTAGTGCGGAGTGTGAATTTGCCATCCCTACATCCACTGACCAAGTAGCATTTGTGAACTACAATAGAAATTATCCTAACCAAAACCCTCAAAATAACCCCTACCAAAACACATACAACCAACCATGGAGACAAAATCCCTTACTCTCTTGGAAAGATACTTCCAATACCCTCCAACCACCACAACCCATCAACCAAAGACAACCTCCCGGCTTTCAAGTCCAACAACAACAACCTCAAGCCTATAACCGACAAAATCCGGGCTTCCAAAACCAATTCATCAATAATCAAGCGGAGAAGAAACCATCTCTTGAGGATATGTTCACCAAGTACATGGGAAGAATGGACAACCGTATGGAAGTTCAAGATGCAGCCCTAAAGAAGCTCGACACAAAAATCGACCAACTTGCTCAACATTCCCAAGCCGCCATACAAAACCTTGAAGTGCAAGTGGGTTAACTAGCAAGAGGTGCCCAAGCAAGACAACAAGGGACCTTGCCTAGTGACACAATTATAAATCCGAAAGAACAATGTAAAGCCATTACTTTGAGGAGCGGAAAAGAGGTCGAGCTACCACGAGGTTTTGGAGGAAAGCAAGGAGTTGTAGTTGAAGACGAAGTTGATGAGAAAGTTGATGAGGAAGAGAGAGTTGAGAAGAAGATTGAAGAGAGTGTTGAAGAAGAAGTTGTTGAGAAAGAAAAGCAAGCTAGTGCACAACCCACATCATCAAATGATACACCACAACCTTCACAAGTCAAGGCATTTGTTCCACCAATTCCATACCCACAAAGACTAAAGAAGTACAAGGAAGCCCAAAGTTTTGCCAAGTTCTTAGAAGTATTCAAGAAACTACACATCAACATACCTTTTGCGGAGGCCTTAGCTCAAATGCCCACCTATGTGAAGTTCCTAAAGGAGCTTCTTTCGAACAAGAGGAAGCTAGAGGAGTTTGAGACCGTGGCCTTAACAGAGGAGTGCAGTGCAATCTTGCAAAACAAGCTTCCTCCCAAACTAAAAGATCTGGGCAAGTTTACCATTCCTTGCACTATTGGTACTTCAAACTTTAGTAGAGCACTTATTGATTCGGGAGCTAGCATCAACTTGATGCCGTTCTCGGTGTTTGAGAAGCTTGGTGTGGGAGAGGTGAAGCCCACAAATGTGACCCTCCAACTTGCGGATAGATCCATCAAGCATCCAAGAGGAGTCATGGAGGATGTGCTAGTGAAGGTGGAGATTCCACTCCTTTTGGGGAGACCATTTTTGAAGACTGCAGGGGCACTTATTGATGTGAGGGAAGACCAAATGACTTTGAGAGTTGGTGATGATCAAGTAGTCTTCCACATGTCCAAAGCCATGAAGAAACCGGCGGATGTTGAGAATTGCATGAGAGTGGAGGTAATTGAGCCTCTAGTAGAAGAATTCTTCAAGAAATCACATCCGAAAGACCCTTTGCAAGCTTGTATTAGAGAAAGTGCAACCAAGGAAGATGAAGATTGTGAAGTGGCCGAGCATGCTTTGTATTTGGACACCTTCCCTTTGGCAAACTTTAGAAAGAGGTGGCATTTTGAAGAGTTAGGTGATGGCAAACCAAGACTTCCGCCATCCATAGAGAAACCTCCCGTTCTAGAATTGAAGCAATTGCCTTCGAATTTACGGTATGCATTTCTAGGGGAAGCATCAACCCTCCCGGTCATAATTTCATCGTCCTTGTCCAAGCTTGAAGAAGATAAGTTAGTGAGAGTGTTGAGAGAGCACATAAGGGCGATTGGGTGGACCATATCCGACATCAAAGGTCTAAGCCAATCAATATGCATGCACAAGATCCTCATGGAAGATGATTTCAAGCCATCAATTGAACACCAAAGAAGACTAAACCCGAACATGAAGGAAGTAGTGAGAGCCGAGATTCTGAAGTTACTTGATGCGGGTATTATTTACCCAATTTCGGATAGCTCATGGGTGAGCCCGGTGCAATGTGTGCCAAAGAAAGGTGGGATAACTGTGATCCCAAATGAAAACAATGAGCTCATTCCAACAAGAACGGTGACTGGGTGGAGAGTATGAATAGACTATAGGAAGCTCAATGCCGCCACAAGGAAGGACCACTTCCCCTTGCCATTCATTGACCAAATGTTGGAGCCCCTAGCCGGTCATAACTACTACTACTTCCTAGATGGGTATTCGGGTTATAATCAAATTGCAATAGATCCGGAGGACCAAGAAAAGACTACCTTCACATGTCCCTATGGGACGTTTGCTTATAGGAGGATGCCTTTTGGTTTGTGTAATGCTCCGGCCACTTTTCAAAGGTGTATGATGGCCATTTTCTCCGACATGGTTGAGAAGTTCATTGAGGTATTCATGGATGACTTTTCGGTTTTTGGGTCATCTTTTGATGGGTGCCTTCACAATTTGAGTTTGGTGCTTCAACGGTGTGAAGATACAAACTTGGTTTTGAATTGGGAAAAATGCCATTTTATGGTAAAAGAAGGCATAGTGTTGGGCCATAGAATTTCAGAAAAGGGAATTGAGGTTGATAGGGCCAAGATTGAAGTGATAGAGAAACTTCCTCCACCACTCTCGGTTAGGGGAGTTAGAAGCTTGTTGGGGCATGCAGGTTTCTACCGAAGGTTCATAAAAGACTTCTCTAAGATTACGAAGCCCCTTTGTTCCTTGCTCATGAAAGATGTCCCATTTGTGTTTGATGAGGAGTGCTTGAGGGCTTTTGAGTTGTTAAAGAAGGAGTTGACTTCAGCTCCTATCATCTCCTCTCCGGATTGGAAGTTGCCGTTTGAACTTATGTGTGACGCAAGTGACTATGCGGTGGGCGTCGTATTGGGTCAACGGAAGGAGAAGCGTTTACATGTCATCTATTATGCTAGTCAGACTTTGAATGAAGCTCAAATCAATTATGCCACAACAGAAAAGGAGTTGCTAGCCATAGTATTTGCCTTTGATAAGTTCCGGTCATATCTAGTGGGATCCAAGGTGATAGTCTACACGGATCATTCGGCAATCAAGTATTTGATGGCCAAGAAAGACGCCAAGCCAAGATTGATAAGATGGGTTCTCTTGCTTCAAGAATTCGATTTGGAGATCAAGGATAAAAAGGGAACCGAGAACTTAGTTGCCGACCACCTCTCAAGATTAGAAAGAGATGGAGAAGCGGTTGATGTGCCCATAAATGAGAACTTTCCGGACGAGCAGCTGTTTGTAATTGAGAGGAGTCAAGTTCCTTGGTTTGCCGACTTTGTGAACTTCTTGGTGAGCAATGTGGTACCCATGGAGTTGAATCATCATCAGAAAAGGAAGTTCTTTGCAGATTTGAAACATTACTTTTGGGATGAACCACTGTTATTCAGAGTTTGTGGTGATGGGATCATTCGGCGGTGTGTGCCCGATGATGAGATGGAAGAGATTTTGAGTCATTGCCACTCAAAAGAGTGTGGAGGCCATTTCGGTGCAGCAAGGGCAGCAAGAAAAGTCCTACAGTCAGGTTTTTGGTGGCCTACACTTTTCAGAGATTCTTGAAGCTATGTGGAGGCGTGTGACCGGTGTCAAAGAACCGGAAACATGACAAAAAGAGATGAAATGCCAATACATGTAATGCTTGAGGTAGAGGTCTTTGATTTGTGGGGAGTGGACTTTATGGGTCCGTTTCCAATGTCTTGTGGGAATAGATACATTTTGGTGGCCGTGGATTATGTGTCCAAATGGGTGGAAGCAATACCCACCATAACATGCGGGGCTAATGAAATCACCAAGTTCTTGAAGAGGAATATTTTCACAAGATTTGGGACACCAAGAGCCATTGTGAGTGATGGGGGATCCCATTTTTGCAATAGGAGATTTGAAGCTTTGTTGAAAAAGTATGGGGTGAAGTACAAGATAACAACCCCTACCATCCGCAAGCAAATAGCCAAGTCGAAATCTCAAACCGAGAGCTCAAGGGGATTCTTGAGAAAACAGTGGGGATCAAGAGGAAGGATTGGGCCCTCAAGTTGGAGGATGCTTTGTGGGCGTATCGCACCGCATACAAGACTCCCTTAGGCATGTCTCCGTTTCGGCTTGTCTATGGGAAATCATGCCATCTCCCTTTTGAGTTAGAGCACAAGGCTTGGTGGGCAATCAAGACCTTGAATTTTGAAATGAAGGAAGCCGGTGAAAAAAGGTTGTTGCAACTCAGTGAATTAGAGGAAATACGGCTTGAAGCTTATGAGAGCTCTAGAATTTACAAAGAGAAGACAAAAAGATGGCATGACAAAAGATTGGCTTGCAAAGAACTCAAGGTTGGCAATAGAGTGCTTTTGTTCAACTCAAGGTTGAGGCTCTTCCCTGGAAAGCTCAAGAGCAGGTGGACCGGACCGTTTACAGTGAAAAAAGTCTTTCCGTATGGAGCCGTGGAGATTGAGAACGATGCAAAGGAAAGCTTCAAGGTGAATGGGCAACGGTTGAAGCTTTATTGGGAGCAAGGGATGGAGGACTGCAGAGAAGTGATCATCCTCTATGATCCGAGCCAATGAAAGGGGAGTATTACCTTGTACATAGCTAGTTTGGTAGTTTGATAGTTCAAAATTGCACTTTCTTTTATGATTTCTTTTGTTTTACTTTGGATAGGTTTTATTTGCTTCTTGAAGTTTGTTTTGGTATTTCCAAGCTATTTTTGTGTTGAGCCCATGAAATCTCTTTGGTATAGGTGAAGTTGGGTGATTTGGGAGAAGAAAGCTGGAAAACTGGAATCAGGGGAAATCGGCGGCCATGGACCGCATAAATCAAGGGCGTAGAAGTTTTCGGGACATTCTGGTCCCTTTCTGCGCCCTATTCGGCGGTCACTAAACGCAAAAAGGGGCGTAGAAATTTCCTCTGCCAAAACGCACCGTTTAACTAATAGGCCATTTTTGCGCCCTATTCTGCGGGCAAGGGCGCAAAAGGGTGTTTTTTCTGCACTTAAACGAGCAGCTCGACCATAACAGGTAAAGTGCCCTAATTTCTCCAAATCAGAAACCCTCTCCTCTCAAGGTGCTCTCCCCCTCCATTCACGCCGAATCAAGGTAATCTCCTCCCCATTCTTCATCTTTCACGTTCAAATTCGTTCTTCATCTCTCTAATTTCAATTATTTCATGCACAAACTTACTTTCATGGAGTTAGGGCATAGATTTCGATCTTTATTGGGGGTTTTGTGTTTTTGTTGGGGGTTTTGCGTGAAATAGCATGGGTTTTGCTAATTTTGGTGGTTTGATGATGGTTCTTGGTTTAATTTCAATTTCTCTCGAATCTTTGGTGGATTTTTGAGATTATTTGTGCGCCAAATTCGAAAATATGCTTGAATGCTTGGAATTTTCTTTTTCTTTTTCTTTTATTTTCGGATATTTATTTATTTGAATTAGTTGTGTTGATTTGTAGTTAGTTTTTGGGTTAATTGTTGATGAATTTTAGTTAGTTTCTTGTTAATTTCAGTTTATTTAATTATGCATGTATTTTATTTTATTTTATTTTATTTCCTATTTTCTATTTTCGTGCCTTAGACTAAGGGTGGTGATTTTTGTGTGGAAATGTGCATGGATTGTATATCTTTTGTTTGCAGGAACCCGCAGGTTGATTTAAGATGCCTCGAGCCAGCAAGAAGCAAAAAGGCAAGGGTGTTTCCGCCAGTGGTTCAAGCAACGGGGTTCGCCACTCGAATTATGTGGGTCGGTTAGAGGTCAATTTGGCCAGAGCCTTAAATTGCGTCCTGATGAGTGTGAATTTCATTTCTTATTCTTAAACACTCTTCTTTTAGATATTTGAGCATAAATTTTTGAAGGACCTCACCCCATGCATTGGACATTAAAGAACATCCATTTAAGGGCATCATCCTAGTTCCGCCTTGTTTGCTTGCTTAGTCCGTGCCTCAAGAGATGACGTAGGCAATGTTTGTGTTAGTCACTTAAAAATGGCCCAAACACAATCCCTTAGCCTTGTGTGTGAATGCCATAATAATCTATCATTGATAACCCACACTATTAAACCAATCACTATATCCTCTCATTCCATAAATACATCACCACATATCACCCAAACACTAAACCAACCCTTGGCAACGATTTTGGTTAGAGATTATTGAGAAGTAAGCTCAAAGAGTTTAGATTGAAAAAGAGTTGTTTTTAGGCCAAATGTGTAAATTGTGTAAAGTTCAATACTTAGTTCTCTACAAAAAAAAAAAAAAAAAAAAAAAAAAAAAAAAAAAGAAAAAAAAGAAGAAAGAATAAATGTTGTTTTATGTAAATAGTTGTGGAATAAGTTTTAGTGCCTAAAACTCTCATTCAAAGGAGAAGAAGTTTGTATTGTGAAAATCTCTATCATAATTGGTTGCCTTCCCAAAATACTATATCCACCTAGCCTCTCCATCGCCGAATTCACCATCACCTCACGTGTGCTTTAAAAGAAGTCCTGATTGATCTTGAGGAGGGATTTTTTTGCTTACTAGGTATTCTTGGATGTTTTGCTCTGTTCTTAATGTTTGATTCCGTTCTTATGGTCCTTTTGCATTTTATCTCTTGTGGTCTTTTGAGAAATATCATGCGTGTAATTTGATAATCTTTTATGTGCATAACTTCCAACCGCATGAGTTTGTTGAGTGAGCCTAGGTTCTGTGTGGTGAAAAATAAGAGAGTATCCGGAGAGGTTTAGAGTCGAAGCGAAATGCTATCTTACGACTCTTGTGTTCGATGCTTTTGAAGCTTAGTTCACTATTAAGTATGGAATTGCAATCTCTCTTGTTGTAGCACCTTGGCTTTTGGAATCCTTGCCTAGTCTCAGTGGTCTTAGCATTATTTTCGGTTGCCCACTCTTGGTTACACTCATTTTTGCATCTTATTTATTTTCGTTTGGCTCAGCAGATTTTCTTTGTTATGTTTCCTTTTATTTTAGTTATGGTAGTTTTTCTTTGTTTCGGTTTGCTCGGGACGAGTAAAAGATAAGTTTGGGGGTGTTGATAACTCTTATTTATTCATGAAAGGTTCCCCCTTATTTGTATCTTTTATGCTTGTTTTCCGGGTAAAACCGGGGTTTTAATAGCTAAAATAAGTGTTTCAGGAATTTCTCCAGATCAGGGGCTTATTTGCAAAAAGATGGAAATATTGGGGCAAAAGCGCAATTTCAGAGACTTGGAGTTTTGCGCCCTAATTCTGCGTTAAGGGGCAGCAAAATTGGGCGCAGAAAGGGACCAGAATGTCACCTTTTCTCGCCTCAATTCGGTGCCCTAATCGGCGGTCATGGACCGCAAAACAGGGCGCCGAATCCTAATATCAGATTCCCCTATTTTTTCATTTCTGCGCCCTAGGGCGCAAAACAGGGGGTAAAATAGGGCGCAGATTTAGCTCGTCAGGTACCCACTTCTATCTTTTCATGGAGATTTCTTGAGCCACTCAGTTGGATTTTTCAGACATTGTCTGAGATTATGTGTGGGCTGTGAGAGGAGATGGTGATGATTGGAAATCTTGGTGGGCCCCCTTCATTTAATAGGAAGGGATCTTTGTCTTTTGGAGAGATATAAGGCATTTGGGCAAGGGGGGCTCTCATTCATTCATACACACACACCAACTCCGACCACAACTGGTTCCAGCAGAAAAACATCCCCTTTTCTCTCAAGTTTGAAGCTTCTTCAACATCTTTGGAGCTTGGAGGAGTTGATTCTTGAGGAGGGAAGCCATTGGAGACCAAGCATTGCAAGAAGAAGATCATCATCCTAGTTTACTTCTATTACTCATCTTTCTCTTCTTGTATTTGCTATGATTTATGTTCATTGGATATTTGGTATGGTTTTAATGTGTAATATGAGCTAAATATCCTTGTGCTAGAACAAAGATGAAACCAAAACCTTGATTTATTGATAATGACTACTTAGTTTCTCTACAAGTGCTTGTATGGTTATATGAATGTTTTGTATGCTTAATGCTTTTACCTTGATTAGCTACCTTGTTGAATGATCAATAGATAAGCAAAACATCCACTATAAATGACTAGAAAGTGAGAGATGCACTAGGCTAGCTTATAGGGTTCATGTATGTATTCCATTGATCTTAATGAGTTCATGCATATTTCATATGTTGGATACAATCTCTAAGACATCGAGAGAGATTAGAGGTTGATTTGAGGGAATATGAACCTATAATCCATATTTGCACATATGAGAGATTAAGTGAGTTAAGAGTCAATTTAGATAGGTGAGGTGGATTCAAGTTCTAGCACATTTCCCTTATATATTCACATTCATCTTAGTTGTGGTTGGTGTTTACTTGCTTTCGTAGAATTCAAATTAGTGTTAGAAATCTAAAAGCTATCATTTTTAATTGTTCAAATAGTATATAAATCGATAAAAGCCAGTAATCAATCCTTAGTCCTCGTGGGAACGATCCTTACTCGGCCATTGTAGTACACACCGACCTCGTACACTTGCGAGAGTCAAACCGTGTGGTTGTGGACCGATCAATTGGCCGGGGGGCAGGTCGGAGGTGGCCCGTTGAAGGTGGCTCATCGGCGGCTGGCCGGCGTCGGCGGTAGGGTGGCCGGTTGTAACAAAACCTAATTTTGTTACAATAGCTCGACCTATTGTAACGAAATTTATTTTGTCATAAAACCTATCTTTTTGTGACAATATATATCGTTACAACAATATATTCCTAGCAGCAATAAAGTTCGTGGGTAAAAATATAGTTTTAGCCACGCAACTGGTTTGTGGGTAAAAACATATCTATTGTAATGAAACCAAATTTTGTTGCAACAGCTAGACCTATTGTAACGATATTTATTGTGTTGCTAAAACCTATATTTTTGCAACAATATATATCGTTGTAAAAACATATTTCTAGCGACAATTAAATTTTCGTTGCCTAAACATAGTTTTAGCCACGAAACTAATTCGTGGGTAAATATACCTATTGTAACGAAACAAAATTTTGTTGCAATTGCTCGACCTATTGTAACGAAATAGGCTACAAAAAATATTTGTTGCCTAAGATCTTTTGTGACGAATTTAATGCTTTTGTGACAATTTTGATTTGTTGCTAATGCCCTTTTTTCTTGTAGTGATTAATAATTCCGCTTAAATAATAAAATCTTTTGGTCCCGACTCGGGCCCATGTAGTAAATTCATAACCTCGCTAAATGCATAAGATAATAATTTTTTTTTGAAGTCCTTTAGGTCCCAACAAATATATAAATTAATAATTGATTAATTAAATAAATAAATATAACACATAAAAATTTATAATACATATCAATAAACTTTTAACTTAACAACTTCCTTTGAAAAAAAAAAAAAAAAAAAAAAAAACCCTTAACAACTTCTATTTTCTCAATTCAAATATTTCTTAAAATATGCATTTAAAGTCGTTTGCCTTTTCTTTGTATTGAAACTAAATTTAATCTGATCCTTAATTTTTTGCAAATCATACACCATATTTGGTATATATAATATATATATTTTTTCATTTTATAGCAAGAAGTTATTTAATGTTACTACTGCTTGAAAGGCCTCTTTTGGAGAAACACTTGGTAAAACTCTATTGTCATCATGATCATTGGTAGGCGTATTCATTACCCGTTGAATAATTTCTTCATAAGTAGGTGATTCCATTACTATATCATTTTCACTAGGATAATTCAAAAGGTGATCAATATCCATCACATTTATGTAGTGTAGACTAGAAATGGCTTCACGTAATCCATCGATGCCTTACTCTTCACCAACTTGTGGTTCAAAAGCCATATCTTGATTTGAACGGATCTTGCAATGTCGAAAACAATGTGCAATGGTTGTTGTCTTCACATCAATGTTCTAAGCCGCATTAATAAATTTCATAGCATTCAATATGTAATTTTTTCAGGATTTGTTGCTCTTACCTCGAAGCCCTCCAAGATACTAGAGTAGAAATGACAATGAATTTTTGGTGCTCGAATAATCCCAGCATCGCATGGTTGAATCCTTGATGTTGTATTAGGAGACAAGAAAAATAGTTCAACATTTGTCAAACCTTCGATAACCTTTATTATGTAAGTACTTATTAACTTCTATATACATATGTATCTTGATTGAAAATATGTATAATACATGTACAAGTAAAAACATATTTAAAAAAAAAAAAAAAAAAGAGTAATAAACACGTAAAACTCTTTTTAAATTAATAAATATTCATTTATCGATAAATAAATAACCCCTCTAAAATAAGAATTTTCCTTGGTCCCAACAATATTATTTTATAGGGGTTTTATTGTATATACATTTTGAAGGGTAATACTTACATTACTAAAACTGTTTTGGTGATTAATTAACTTAATTAAAATTATTTTGATTAAATATTTAGTTTAGCCCTTAATTAAAAATACTGTCTAGGCCATTGTTTGCATGAGATGTTAGTGAACAAAACGTCACTATAAGCGCGCGGAAGCATTGCCGGATAAAACACAGACAAACACAATAACAAAGAAAAGATAAGATGAAGAAAAGTAATTAAATCCAATCACACACAACACAAGAATTTACGTGGAAACCCAAATCAGGAAAAAAAACCACGGCCGTCAGGACGACAAGAGAAAGTTCTAATATGTAGTAAATTGTTACAACCACACACTCAGGATCTCTCTCTAAATAATACCCCAAACCTAATTACACACAATGCTCACTTTGAGATCTCTCTAGTATTTTCTATTTTTGCTATTTTTACTATTTTTGCTCCACCACCAATAACCTAGTTATTATAGTCTATTTATATGTATTACAGGGAGTTTAAACTAACAAGGAAATCTATCTCCTTTTCCTATTTAAGACAAGTCTTCTTTCAAGGAGAAATCCTTTTCTTATTCGAACTTCAAGAAACAACTTATTTCCTCTTCCAGGAATATTTCCTGATTCAACGCATACTTGTGATTGACTACGAATCAAGTTGCAGTTGGCCACCCGCTTCCTAAACTGTGTTGAACTTGATCACTCAGAAAACCGTGCTCACTATGCGTCATCATCGTCGACCGCTGCCATGGCCGTTGTGAAAGCCACAGCGCCACCCGCAGCGTGTAACACTGGAGTTGGACTGCTCTGCTTGCGCTGCTGAAACAATTCACAGCGGTGTCCTACCGCTGTCATTACCGTTGCCAAAGCCACAGCGGCAGCGGCAGTGGCTTGAGCTATTCCTCGTTTATTTTGTTCTTCAATGTCCTCAAGCTTCCCTCAAACATAACCTCATACTCCCAAACGTTCTCACGTCTTCAGGAAGTCTCCGTATTGGTAAATCGTGTTTGGTAACCATTGGAGAATTCAAGTCATATCCAACATGAGAGAGAGCCAACTACAGGATGGTTTTGCTATTTTAGGGAAAAGAATTGAGAAGTAAATTGGTTTGTTAAAGAATCGGATCATTTTCAACTCGAGATCTTCCAATACTTTCGCAGACATGCTGGCTAAAAGAGGCTCTGTTTGATATGGGATTTTAGGTTCGAAACCATACCAGACGGGCTGCCACCGTCTGACATTGATGCAACACAAGATTTATGGACCCTTTCGGATTCCGTTCAGCGAAATTGTTTGAGTCCATTTCGACAAGTCCTGGCTAAGCTAAGTTCATGCTCAGAATGTCCTCCGGTTACATGCATAATCTCAGATGGGCTCATGACTTTTACCATGAAAGCTGCCGAAGAACTTGGCATCCAAGAAGTTCAATTCTACACTACCTCCGCCTACGGCTTCATGGCATATATGTGTTTTGGTGAACTTATTAACAGAGGCCTTGTTCCATTTAAAGGTACATTTTTAACCTTAAATAACTTCGTTAGAATAGAAATATGGAGGGTACTTTACATTACTATATCGATTTAAAGAAAATTTAAGGAGACAGTAACATTTTTTGGTCCATTTCCAAGGTCAATATACGTACACCAGAAGACTTGGTAATTTTTCATTATTGAACAGACAAAAACAATTGCTTTCTGAAAATGATATCTAGTTTTTATATCAAGGGCTTACTTAAGACAGGCGTGTAACAATTGCTTTTAAGTCATATCTCATACAATTTTTAGAACAATTTGCCAATTTGCCGGCGTAGTGCAAGTTGAAAATTATTCAACAAGTTCATATAATTTAAATGTATTCATTTAAAAGGTCCAAGATAAAAAAATAATAAAAATTCCAAGATCCAAATTGGTATTATAATTGGCCAATCGAGACATTGGAATTTCCAATAACAGTTCCCTTAAGTCTTATAAAATAACCTTATATTAATTTGATACAATCATACAAGAAGCTTCTATTTGATGGTTTCAGAATTTCATCTTCAAAGGTTTTAAAGATGTAAATGAGAAAATTCTGTTGCTTCCTAGCAACATAAGTATATTTAATAGAGTAGTGATATACTATTTTAGATTTAAATAATTATTATTGATATAATACCGCCCAATGTAGTTTAGTGGTAAAGAGCCTAGCAATGTCCTGGTTATTTATATCTTATTCCTATATATAAGGCTATAGCTAATAAAATTTTCAAAATTTATGATTTGTTTCAGATGAGAACTTTATGATAAATGGCAGTATGGAAACATCAATTGATTGGATCCCAGGCATGAGGAACTTCAAGCTGTTTTGCTTTTGTTTGTTTGTTGTTGTTTGAGGGGTTGGGCTGTTTTTTTGTAGTGCTTTGCTTGTGATGTAGCGGAAGCTCTGTCGAGAAAAACCTGCGTAAAACGATTAGAAACAACCTACTAAAGTTCCGTTGATTTGCGCACAAATACCGGAAAGTTAGGCTTCAATTCGTTGATTCAAGATGAATACCGAAGTTGGAATAATTAGAGAAAACTCTAAATTTTATAAATCAAAAGCTATCCTTCAAACCCTAATACAATCTACTTAAATAGAATTGCAAAACTTGACTAACAAGAAAATCCTAAACAAATGGAAAAGAATCCTAAATGGAAAAGATATCAAATCTCCTAAAATCAAAAGAATTCTAAAACATTAAAAACCTTTCTAAAAGGGAAATAATTAATAACCTAATTACATATAAACTAAAAGGAAATAAAATAAACGTATCAAATCATGACGATAATTGGAAATAATAATTAAAGCAACAATTGTCTTGCCGCGCACGAAACTTAACAGCCAAATTCGGACATTCTGGAGCCCGTTATAGAAGATGGAGTCTTCATAACATTTGTAGGGCTCGTCTTGGGCTTTCCGGAAACATATTATAATAGACGATCCGATCCCATATGCCCTCTGTAGAGGTCCACGAAGTTTAGACCTGATCATCTCGTCCAGCTCACAGTGTCCAGCTGTTGTCCAGCTCAAGTCTTCGCGCAATAATCTAAATGGCCAAATTTGGGCCTGTTGTGATCTGTTACGGAGGACGAAGTCTTCATAACATATGTAGGGCTCGTCTTGGGCTTTCCGGAAACATATTATAATGTTAATTTGGAGTTCGTTTGCCCTCTGAAAAGGCCCCCGAAATTTGCCCATTCTGACAGTTAAAACCATTCCGAGTTTTTGCTTTCTTCTTTTCGCATCCTTCGTCTTTGAGTCGATTCCTCCACTCCATGAAATCCAAACCTTAGTTTGCCATATTGTCTTTGACGGCTGCATCATTCTCTCCAGGTTGGAGAAAATTCGTCCTCGAATTTTGGAAAGGTAAGCTGAACACACCAACCTTACCACCATGGCTGACCCATGTTCTTCAGCTGTGTTGCCACTGTCCACGACCCCTATATTGTTGAATTTGGGTGCTGATGGGTCGCCTATACCCAAGGATGCCTCCTTGTCGACTTTTGCTGCATGACATTCCTCTTCAACTAATTTTGGTTTGGGATCAAAATCAGCACTCATGGACTCCTTGTCAAATATCTCTTCATCAAAGACTGGTGGTAGATCAAGATCAGCAATCATGGACTCCTTGTCAACTACCTCTTCATCAAAGACTGGTGGTAGATCAAGATTAGCAAAAACTTCCTTTGGTAGACATGTCTCATCATAGAATAACGAAGGTTCGGATTCCTCCTCATCACTTTCCTCTTCATCAAATATGGGTTCAACTCCAATGTTTGCTTCTACATCTTCTTCATCAAATTTCTGTTCAGCTCCAACGTCTGCGCCTCCATCCTCACCTTTGTCAAACTGCAGCTCGTCCCCTACTTCAACTTCTCCTTCTTCTTCCGTTTCGGCGATCAATACTCTCTTGCCCAATTTCTTGCACTCGGACTGTTTGTGTTCAATGTCACCATAACTGAAGCATCTCCACCCACTTGACGACCTAGGTTGTTGTTTCGGATTAGCAACTGGACGCGGAACAACGCCACTGCTGCCCAACGCTGCTCGGCTGGTTGCTTTGCTGCTGCTTGTGCCTGATCGCAGTCCGCCTCCTCCCTTACGTGTGATGGTCTTCTCCACTTGCAAGGCTCTTTGATGGGCTGCAGATACAGTGCCCGGGTCAAAGAGTTTCACCACCTCAACGATTTGCGAACGAAGGCCACCGCAATACCTGGATACCAAATGATCTTGAGTTTCTTGAATATCATTACGCACAAGCAATTGGTAGAACTCCGTTGTATACTCATCAACTGTTCGCAAACCTTGATGCAATTTTTGCAATTTTTGGTATATTAATTTCTGAAAGTTATGGGGTAAAAATTCTGATCGTATCTTTCTCTTCATCTTCTCCCAATTCGTTAATTTTGACTTTCCCATTCGAGTCCGTGAGAGCTTGAGTTGTTGCCACCACGCGGCTGCCCGTCCTCGAAGCCGAGTTGCCACCAAGGCTACCCTTGCATTCGTCGGCACGTTTTTAAACTCCAAGATCTCCTCCACGACTCCGAGCCAATCGAGGAATTCTTCGGGTGTAAGGTCGCCCTGAAATTCTGGAATATCTGTCCGCATACCTGACTCCCAACGCCTGACGTCTTCAGTTCTGTCATCAGCCCTGTCATCAGTTACAGGCGCTCTCTGTCGACGACGTGGTTGCGGATCCTCTTCCACTTCGTCACTACTTGTCTCAGGATGTAAGGCCTGAAACGGGTTTTGGTTGGCTCTTGACGCCGCAAGTTGCGCCGTTAATTGCTCCACCTGTTGCTCCAACTGTATCACACGGTCACGTTCGATGGCTAGGTCTACAGGAATCTGGTCTGGTCGTCTTCTCGGCGGCATGATGATGTCGTCCCGAACGAACACGGCTCTGATACCAACTGATGTAGCGGAAGCTCTGTCGAGAAAAACCTGCGTAAAACGATTAGAAACAACCTACTAAAGTTCCGTTGATTTGCGCACAAATACCGGAAAGTTAGGCTTCAATTCGTTGATTCAAGATGAATACCGAAGTTGGAATAATTAGAGAAAACTCTAAAATTTTATAAATCAAAAGCTATCCTTCAAACCCTAATACAATCTACTTAAATAGAATTGCAAAACTTGACTAACAAGAAAATCCTAAACAAATGGAAAAGAATCCTAAATGGAAAAGATATCAAATCTCCTAAAATCAAAAGAATTCTAAAACATTAAAAACCTTTCTAAAAGGGAAATAATTAATAACCTAATTACATATAAACTAAAAGGAAATAAAATAAACGTATCAAATCATGACGATAATTGGAAATAATAATTAAAGCAACAATTGTCTTGCCGCGCACGAAACTTAACAGCCAAATTCGGACATTCTGGAGCCCGTTATAGAAGATGGAGTCTTCATAACATTTGTAGGGCTCGTCTTGGGCTTTCCGGAAACATATTATAATAGACGATCCGATCCCATATGCCCTCTGTAGAGGTCCACGAAGTTTAGACCTGATCATCTCGTCCAGCTCACAGTGTCCAGCTGTTGTCCAGCTCAAGTCTTCGCGCAATAATCTAAATGGCCAAATTTGGGCCTGTTGTGATCTGTTACGGAGGACGAAGTCTTCATAACATATGTAGGGCTCGTCTTGGGCTTTCCGGAAACATATTATAATGTTAATTTGGAGTTCGTTTGCCCTCTGAAAAGGCCCCCGAAATTTGCCCATTCTGACAGTTAAAACCATTCCGAGTTTTTGCTTTCTTCTTTTCGCATCCTTCGTCTTTGAGTCGATTCCTCCACTCCATGAAATCCAAACCTTAGTTTGCCATATTGTCTTTGACGGCTGCATCAGCTTGGCTTCGCCTAGGTTTTGTTTTGCTTTGTTGGTCTTGGTGTTGTTGTTTACTTTTCTTGCTTTCTTGCCTTTTGGCTGTGAATAAAGTTCAGCTGTTCAAAAAAAAAAAAAAAAAGAATCGGAGTTTATTTTGTGAATAACTAATTTGATTATTATTAATTTGCTTTAGTTTCATGTTGTGTAGCGGCAGTAGTCAGACAGTGCATGAGCATGGGGTTTTTTTGTTTGGTGCCTGTGGTATAGCTGTCTAATTATGTATTTAGTAAATTCCAGTTTGCGGCAGCTTAGAAATCTTTTTTTGGAACCTTGGTTCTTTCTTATTGGATGATCAATAAAATAATTTATTTTCCATTATAAAATGTATATCATAAAAAGAAAGTTGTGCTCCCATAACTCGAACACATACAAGTTAAAAGGACCAGAGAAAAAGCATAGAACGAGACGATATTTTACACATTAAAAGGGAATTAAAAAAAAATATCTAACCGATTTATGACTATTTGGAAATTGGAAATTTATTTAAACAGCAACAGTTGATGAAATTAATAAACGAAGAAATGTCTAAGTAAAACAGATTATGAAAATAAAAATAAAACTTTCATTTCAATACCACAATTTTATATAAATAAACACTTATTATCCTAATTTGTTTCCAATGCACAATAAAGTCAGGCAGTCAAAATGTCTAAAGAGTTTGCAAATCACTTTTTAGATAGGTGGCAGTGCACCTCCTCTTTCACGTTAGTGGTGGGGGATTTGAGTCACACCATAGACCATTTTACAAGTATGTTTGCAGAGTTTTCTCCTCGGTGTTGTGAGAATATATATCATTCGTTATAAGAGTAGATATCTAGATTACATATGCATCATTTAATCTCGGCAGGTCCCGTTAAACCCTGAAATGACCGGTGGGTGTAAGAAATTATTGTAATACTATTAAAAAGAAGAAGTCTGAAGAGTACTTGTATTGAAAGTATCGAGAATATGTCTGAGAATTTTGAGCTAATAAAAACAATGTAATCAATGGTCAGGATCAAAACATCCCATATATAAGTGCAAAGAAATCTTAGGGTTTGCTTAAGAATGGGTTCACTTAACAAACCTCATGCTGTGTTGGTTCCATACCCAGCTCAAGGCCATATTAACCCTTTAATGCAACTAGCCAAACTCTTGCATCTCAGAGGCTTCTACATAACCTTTGTCAACACTGAGTTTAACCACAGACGCTTAATCCGATCCAAAGGCCTCAACTACGTTAGAGGCCAACCGGATTTTAGGTTTGAAACCATACCAGATGGGCTGCCACTGTCTGACATTGATGCAACACAAGATTTATGGACCCTTTCGGATTCCGTCCAGCGAAATTGTTTGAGTCCATTTCGACAAGTCCTGGCTAAGCTAAGTTCATGCTCAGAATGTCCTCCGGTTACATGCATAATCTCAGATGGGCTCATGACTTTTACCATGAAAGCTGCCGAAGAACTTGGCATCCAAGAAGTTCAATTCTACACTACCTCCGCCTGCGGCTTCATGGCATATTTGTGTTTTGGTGGACTTATTAACAGAGGCCTTGTTCCATTTAAAGGTACATTTTTAACCTTAAATAATTTGGCTAGAATAGAAATATGGAGGGTAGTTTACATTACGTTATCGATTTAAAGAAAATTAAGGAGACACCGAGACAGTAACATTTTTTGGTCCATTTCCAAGGTCAATATACGTACACCAGAAGACTTGGTAATTTTGCATTATTGAACAGACAAAAACAATTGCTTTCTGAAAATGATATCTAGTTTTTATAAATTAATATATTGATCAAGGGCTTCCTTAAGACAGGCTTGTAACAATTGCTTTTAAGTCATATCTCATACAATTTTTAGAACAATTTGCCGGCGTAGTGCAAGTTGAAAATTATTCAACAAGTTCATATAATTTAAATGTATATATTCATTTAAAAGGTCCAAGATAAAAAAATAATAAAAATTCCAAGATCCAAATTGGTATTATAATTGGCCAATCGAGACATTGGAATTTCCAATAACAGTTCCCTTAAGTCTTATAAAATAACCTTATATTAATTTGATACAATCATACAAGAAGCTTCTTAGATGGTTTCAGAATTTCATCTTTAAAGGTTTTAAAGATGTAAATGAGAAAATTCTGTCGCTTCCTAGCAACATAAGTATATTTAATAGAGTAGTGATATACTATTTTAGATTTTCAATAATTATTATTGATATAACATCGCCCAACGTAGTTTAGTGGTAAAGAGCCTGACAATGTCCCGGTTATTTATATCCTATTCCTATTTATAAGGCTATAGCTAATAAAATTTTCAAAATTTATGATTTGTTTCAGATGAGAACTTTATGATAAATGGCAGTATGGAAACACCAATTGATTGGATCCCAGGCATGAGGAACTTCAGGCTCAAGGATTTCCCAACCCCTATCCGAACCGCAGATCCCAACGACATTATGTTGAATTTCATGAAAGAGGAAACTCAAAATTGCTTGAATTCATCCGCAATCATCCTCAACACATTTGATGAGTTTGAACACGAAATTCTACAGGCAATTGCTGCCAAATTTCCTCGCAATATTTATACTATCGGGCCACTATCCTTGCTTGAAACTGGCATAACCACAGGCTCATGCCAGTCAGGAAAATCAAGTTTATGGAAAGAAGACTCAAAATGTCTGAAGTGGCTTGACAAAAGAGAACCCAATTCGGTGGTGTTTGTGAGTTTTGGAAGCATAACTGTGCTGTCTGAAAAATGTTTCATAGAATTTGCATGGGGGCTTGCAAATAGCAAGCACCCTTTTTTGTGGGTAGTGAGGCCTGATTTGGTGAAGGAAAGTTCTATAAAATTGCCTGAAGAATATTTTGAAGAGATTAAAGATAGAGGATCAATAGTGAGTTGGTGTCCACAAGAAAAAGTGCTTTCACACCCTTCAATTGGTGTTTTTTCTAACCCATTGTGGATGGAATTCTACTCTTGAAAGTATATGTGGAGGTGTGCCTTTGATTTGTTGGCCTTTCTTTGACGAACAACCAACAAATTGTAGATATTCATGCACTGTTTGGGGGATTGGCATGGAAGTAAACCATGTTGTAAAGTGTGATGAAGTAGAAGCACTTATCAAAGAAATGATGGAAGAGGATAAAGGAAAGCAAATGAAGAAGAATGCTTTAGAATGGAAGAAGAAAGCACAAGCAGCTACAAGCATTGGTGGATCATCTTACCATAATTTCAATAGATTCATTAAGGATGTCCTCTATGGTTGCAAATAGTTCTATTGACATGTCTTCATTGATAAAAAAAAAAGATTAATAATTTTAGTATAATCAGTACATAAACGAAAGTAACTGTTTTTTTTTTTTTTTTTGAAAATGTTATTTAAATTAATTACCCTACTCAATATAGTGGCATTGACGAGGGAATTCACAATTCAGAACTCGAAACCTATAAATTCACATAATTAACACTTTTTTATTTTTTTTTAATATCACATGCGGTGGAGACGACTCGAATTTGGGATATTATCAAGAAGTCCTGGATGAATATATGATCACTCTTACCAATAAACCGCATTGGGCATGGTAACTAACACCTGTTTCAAAGCCCTATAGTAACTAACACCTATTTCAAAGCCCTATATGTCCTCAATTAATCACCAATCATACTTATTCGAAGCTAACCTGTACTTCTCTTATTTATTATTAAAAATAAATAAATAATAAAGAGAATTAAATAAGCTTACAAGATATTCTTGATTTTTAATTAATGTTTGTTTTGAAAACAAAATCGCTCAGGAGCTTGAAAAAAAGATGAGAGAAGCTTAATTGAGGAGACCAGAAAGTCAGAAAGGATCGTTGGCCGACCTGAAAACTATCTTCTAGAAATAATTTCCTGGAGTAAGGAATTAATTTTGTTTCCTACTATAATTTCTCGTCTTTGGATGCATAAATAGAACATGTTGTTCGTCAGTAACAGACATGGATCGATTTAGCGGCGGTGCTATATATAATTATATGCTGATTTTCTAAGTTTTTTTTAAGCTTCTTTTGGCACATAGCAGCCTGTTTTTGTCCTTGTCATTGATTTTTCAATATGATGTATCGTTCTTACCCCAAAACAAACATAAATATCATATTAAAATAGCAACCACATACTTATTAGAGTGGACGATATGGTTTATAATAATAGGGCGGCACAACTGCATATATGAGTGAAAAGATTATCGAAAATACTTTAGATTTAGACTATAATTAACAACGTATGTTAAACAAGTATCCTGTCCTTTACATAAAAATTAGCTAAATGTGTGATTAAATTAACGAATAACCCTTAGTCGTCAATTGATCATGACCGCGACATTTTAAAAGTTTTTGGGTTCGAATGTTCTAGCAAGAGATCGAGAGAGAAAAACATTGTGCTACCCGTCGGTGGATGAGAGAGCAAGAAAAATGCAGATCTTGTTTTCCGATTACAAAGAGGGAGAAAATCGTTCTTCATGGCCTTGTTCGAGGGAAAATCGCGGTTGGATGCAGGGACAGAGTCAGAAATTCAAGTAATCTATACATATGCAGAAGCAGAGAATGCACCAAAGTTCTGTCAAACAAACACAGCATGATTGATTCTGATGCTGAAACAATGATTCATGCACATTTGCATGTTAACGGTGCTTCAGCTCCTGCATCAAAGCCTTTTATAAGGACTTTTGTATTGCTGTTGTTGCGATAAATTTTAAAAACACTCGTAAATGCATGAGTCTATTAGTTTTGCATGATTGTGAAAAACTAATCTAATTCTAAATTTAAATTCAATTCTAATCTAGTTAATAGATTGTGATGAATTAAAACTAAAATTAAACTAAGCTACCAAATAATTAAGAGCAAACAAGGTCGAACGCAATCAATTAATGAATACTAAGGTATCAGAATCCATCACTTTGTAATTTCATAGCTTCCATAATTTATTAATTCCCCAAATTAAAGTGACAATTAAAAATCAATTTATACAATCCTTAAGCATTCTATGTATCCAATTTAATGAAAAACAAAGAATCAAATAAATTATAATTAACGTTACGGAACCAAGTATTGATTAGAATATATACATAACTATCAAATGATAATAGAGATGAAAGGATATTATATTTAAAATTCTTTAGAAACGAAAACGATAAACATTGAATAACAATATTTGGAAATTAATAAATATATACAACGGGGTTTTATCGTCCATAGTACAAAAAATATATATTAAAAAGACATTGAAAATAAAATAACAATCAAACCCGGAAATTGCTAGGGGTGGGTGTTTTCGGGTTGGGTTGAGATTTTTTCAACCAAATCCAATTCAACGTAAATTTTAATCCAACCCAACCCAACCCATCCCAATATTTATCGGGTTGGGTTGGGTTAGGTTGATTTGGTTGGGCTTTTCAGCCCGATAGAAAAAAATATATTTGAATTCGAATTTTGTTATATCAAAATTCAAATTTAAAATAAATTTTCACCATAATATCATATCACACAGAGTTTAGATTTCTTAAAAGCATAAAAAACAAATCACAACATATAATACAAATTGTTTAAATATCTGTTGCATAGTTATAAAATAAAAATATAAAAATTTATCCAACTTGAAAAGTCTCCATCTATGCCTCCCATCCATTTTACAATTATAATCACTTTGTCAAATATCTCGTGGTTGGATAATCTATTATTTATTTCAACCAACATAATAGTTTGAGTTTATATACAATTATTAGACTTTTTCTATCAAATTCTTAATCAAATCTTAAGAAAGAAAAAAGTATTTTAAAGTATAATCAAGGATGTGCCAATTAATACAAAAGATGAAAACGCTATAATTGCATATTTTTAATAAATGTATTATATATTTATGGTATAAAAATATTTAAAATTATATATGTATTTATATTTGTCATTTATAATATTATAAATGATGCATGAATAAAAATTTTAAATATTTAAAAAAAAAAAGATTTCATAATAAATAAAATTATTTAATTTATTTTTATTTTTGTGTTAGGTTATCACGTTGGGTTGGGTTAATAAAAGTATTTTATTAACACAATCCAACTCAATTTTAAAAGCAACCCAACCCAATTTAATCGGATTGGGTCGAATTGATCGGGTTGGGTTGGATTGACGGGTTGGTGCCCACCCCTAGAAATTGCATTGAGACGTTGACTTCGTATCCTTCAAAAGCGGCCGCTCAACACTCATCACCGAAAGGATGCAATTTTATATTGCCTCCAGTGAGTTGCAGATGCGGGTGATTACTAAATTCTAATGAAATTAGGAAATCCAACTCTTAATCAATTAATATCATTGGGCGTTGCAGATGCGGGTGATTACTAAATTCTAATGAAATTAGGAAATCCAACTCTTAATCAATTAATATCATTGGGCGTGTGAGACCATCAAACATTCCTTCTGTCTTTTATGAGCAGCGATATTTGTATTCATCAAAAACTGTATGTACATCCCTCTTTTTGTATGCATACATTTGTTAAATTCTTTTAAAATATTATAACTTGTAAGCATACCCCATATATATTACCAATATATCCTTTTACTTAATTTTTTTCCTCTTATTATTAAATACTATATGTTAGCAAATTCTTCTATCAATTGTTTTAAATAAAAATAAAATTTCAATTTTTTTTATTGAAATAAAAACAAATAAAAAAAAATCTAGGAGGAGGGCATAGCTCCTTCCAGATTTTCAATCAAATCTCAATTAATTTTATTTTTATTTTAGCTTAGATTTTTAGTTAGGTAAGATGATTTTTTTTTTTTCAATTTATTTAATTATTGAAACAGTTAGTTTATATTTTTAATAATTACTTTTTAAGTTTTTAAGTAATATAATATTTTAATAAAAAAATATTATACAGTAAATGTTTGTTAAAATACTCTGAATATTATATATTATTGTAATAATATAATATATCAAGAGTATTTATAATTATCTTAATAATGATACTTAAGATTAATATTAGAATTTTAAAAATATACTAATTTAGGGGTGTATATATAGTTTTATATAGTGTTAGAGGAATCGATATTGAATTTTAAAAATATACTAATTTAGGGGTGTATATATAGTTTTATATAGTGTTAGAGGAATGGAAATATCGTCGCTCTTCTTTTATTTTGTTTTTTTGCCGAATCAAAGACTTCGTGGCCAAGTCAAGACTTGTGGTCCACAATTCACCAAATCTCCTACTTTTATTTCTCTAGATTTAATATTAGGCTTTCTTGGACTTTAATTTTGAATTGGATATGAGACTTGGGCTTGGGTCCACAACTCCTCTTATTCCATGTCTTCGTTGCAGCCCACTTCCAATTGAACGGGTTTAAGATTGGGCTAAACTCATGGACATTAGTTCTTCAAAACTCTATTTTCCAAGTTTCATACAATTTCATTAGAAACACAAAATAACTCAAATTAACTCAAAAATAAATAAATCTAAGTAGTTAACAAATCCAAATCAAGGGTTATAAAATGATATAAAATAAGATTGAGTGACGATTTTTGCACCCCTGAAAAATCGTTTGTACACCCCTTTTTGTATCTACACCCCATTAAAAATTTTAAATGGTTATAATTCGTAAACACACCCCATATATTGTCAAAAATATCCTTACTTTTAGTTTTTGATTAAATATTATAAAATAAAAAATAAGAACAAAATGTAAAACATGAGATCCAGGATGGGGAGTAGTTGTTGTCGGATTTCGTTCTGCATTTTTTCTAATTCAGACTTTTTTCACGAAAAAAAAAAGAGAGGATCTGATTCTTTGGTGGCGGCTTTAATGGTGGCAGCTTCTACCATCGCTTTAACATCCGCTTCCTCTACCAACATCAACCATGGATTTTCTTCATCAGGAAAAAACAGTAGGCACAGCTTGAGTCCAAAGTCCAAAGTCCAAACCCATCATTTGTAATATTTATTTTTGTTTTCAATTCTTTTTGTTTTTTTTTGTTTTGTTTTTTTTTTTTTTTTTTTAAAGATTTTTGTTTTCAATTCATAGTTAAAATTTAAAAACACTGTCGATATTTTCGTTGTTTTCTTCCAATTGTACTTGTAACTATCGTTTATGTTTAAAAATTATTTTATAATGGATATTTAATATATTAATTTAAATAATCACTATCTAAATTTAATTAATAAATAGTTTTTTTTTTTTTTTTTTTTTTTGAAGGAAAGAAAGTAAATTACAAACAAGAACGGCAATCCGCCACCACAAGAGAAGCAACACAAGGAGGAAACTCCTCCAGCCAAAACATGTCCTCAACACAGGAGAGACCGTTTTTAGCTAAACCATGGGCTACACTATTAGCCTTACGAGGAACAAAGTTGACAGAGACACCCTGCAACCGATCTAATAATAAATAAATATCATGAAGGAAAGCACCCACTTCTGAGCAGAAGGAAGATCTGGAATTGATCCACCCAACGACAACTTCAGCATCTGAATCAATCCGACAGGGATATAATCCTGTATCTCTAGCCAGAAGAAGCCCACGAAGAATAGCCCCCACTTCCGCAACTTGCGGAGAGAAGGTAGCTGCCAATTTTTGCGAACTAGCTGCCATGACCAATCCATTCGAGTTGCGAATGACAACACCAAAACCCACCAACCGAGCAGACTGAAGAAGAGCTGCGTCACAATTAATCTTGAAACAACCAGGGTCCGGCGGGATCCAAAGTGGATTACGGACGGGACAATTCCTCGGCTGCCTGTCTTCTAAACCACAAGCAGCATGAAACTCATTGAGAAAGAATCTAGCCCAACTGACAATCCCCACCTCCTTGTCCACAAAAACACCATGGACAGCAGCATTACGAAGGGACCAACTCTTCCACAAGCAAACACAAAGAAGGCCAAAATCCTCCTCTCCCAGCCGAGCAAAGCAGTCCAACAAAAAATCAAAAAAATTATATTTACCTTTATGGTTATTCTGCAACTGAGGAAACCACTCAGACCGAACCGGCTTGAGCACTTGGCAACTCCAGAGGCTATGGAGAACAGACTCAGTGTGGAAATTGCAGAGAGGACAGGCCTTGCAAACCGGGACACGCCTCAAAGCCAGCATCTCATTAGTAGGAAGAATATTAAGACAGGCACGCCAAACAAAGATCCTGATTTTTGAAGGCAACCTAAGCTTCCACATAGAATGCCACCAAGAAGAAGAGGTGGAAGTGGAATGATGAGACCCTGAAGAACAAGCTGCTGAAAGTAATGAGCAACCGACCCAGTAACCACTCTTCGTAGTATAGGATCCGCTTTGGTCGTAATGCCATTGAATCACATCAGTAACCCGACTGCTACCCACAGGAATACTCAAAATCGCGCTAACATCTTCCTCACAAAAAACTGCATTGAGTAACTCTACATTCCACGCCTTGGAAGAAGTCAACAAATTGCTAACAGTAGAATTTTCACCCAACACAGGAGAAGAGATGGGCTTGAAAGTTGTCGGTCTGGGAATCCAGTTATCTTTGTAAATACGGACAGTGGAACCATCACCTACAGACCAACGGGATCCAGCGACAAGGATTTCTTTTCCCCACATTAAGCTCTTCCACAAGAAAGAATCAGCTGCTGTAGAAATTGCATCAAGAAAAAAGCCCTCCGGAAAATAGCACCCTTTAAGGAGACGGGCTGCCAAGGACCGGTCATTAGACAAGATCCTCCAACCTTGAGACGCCAGCAAGGATTGGTTAACTACCTCCAACTTCCTGAAACCTAACCCTCCTTCATCCTTAGACTCACATAACCTGGACCATTTACACCAGTGTAATCTCCTAGAATTCTCAGAATCTCCCCACCAGAATCGTGCACACAGGCGGTACACCTCAGTAATAATACACTTGGGAAGTTGGAAAAGATTCATAGAATAAGAGGGGATGGCCTGAATAACAGCCTTAATCAAAACTTCCTTTCCTCCTGTCGACAGAAATTTATCCCTCCAGCCCTTCAGTTTGTCCCAGATCCTGGAAACAATACTAGCGAACAAATCCTTCTTCCGTTTCCCTGAGAAGCAAGGTAAACCAAGGTAACTGTCGTGACAGGAAACCACCTGAATACCGAGAATAGCTGCTAACTGATCGCTGAACTGGACCGAGACCGAAGGACTAACACACAACGCTGATTTATCACAGTTAATGACCTGACCAGAAGCTTTGGCATAACAACCCAGCAAATCATGGAGCAACTCACAATTAGAAACCGTGGCTTTAGCAAAAACCATACAATCATCAGCAAACATGAGGTGAGAAACTACAGGACCGTTCCGGCTACACCTAAACCCCTGAAAGTTCCCGCTACACACAGCATTGTTGAACAAACATGAGAGGCCCTCTCCGCATAAAAGGAACAGAAAGGAAGAAATAGGATCGCCTTGGCGAATCCCCCTAGAAGGTTTAATGGAACCAGAAATCTCACCATTAATCAAGAAAGAGTAAGAGACGGACGAGATGCATCTGAGAATAAGACTGGTCCGTTTCTCTGAAAACCCCAACCTCCTCATCATTTGCAGAACAAAAGTCCACTCAACCCTATCATAGGCTTTAGCCATATCCAGCTTAACTGCCATAGAACCGAATTTCCGCTTCCGTCTTTTAATACGATGCATACATTCGAAACTAATAATCACATTATCGGAAATAAACCTCCCCGGTATGAAAGCACTCTGGGCCTCCGAGATAACTCCATCCAAAGCGAGGCGAAACCGATTGGCTATAGTCTTGGCAATAATCTTGTAAATGACGTTGCAAAGACTGATCGGTCTAAAATCAGTTAATTTTTCTGAGACCTGCTTCTTTGGAATGAGAATAAGCAGCGTATCGTTCATCGCTTCCATAGAGGCCCCAGAATTTAGACAAGCTAAACAAGCTGTAACCACACAAGGACCTACAATCTCCCAATACCTCTGATAAAAAAAGGCAGGAAAGCCGTCTCTGCCTGGAGCTTTCAGGGCACCCATCTCGAAAACAGAAGCCTTGACTTCCTCTGCAGAAAAATCAGAGTCCAGAAAATTGCACATATGAGAGGAAAGCTTAGGTTGAACATGGTCTAAAATAACGTTCATGTCATCAGCAGAGGGCATACTAGACTGAAATAACTCGCCAAAATAATCCGACACCGCACTCACAATACCACCCTTAGACCTAACCCATTGACCATCCAAACCTAACAGCCCTGTAATCTTATTCCGATTACTACGAACCGTGGCTTTCATGTGGAAGAAACGGGTGTTGCGATCGCCACATTTTAGCCAGTCAACACGGGAACGTTGCTTCCAATAACGTTCCTCGTCAGCTAACAGACGATCCAGCTGGGCTTCAATAGACTGAATAACCTGCCAGGAACCAGTACTAATGTTATCGTATGCATGTTGAAGCTCCAACTTCTTGTTGAGGATGATATCTGTCAGCCTACGCCTACATCGCACATTCCAGGACTGTAAACGACTGCCACAATGACGGATATTGCTCAAAACACCTTCAGTCGGAGAGTAACATCTGTTCGCAACCCATTCAGTCGCGATAAGCTCCCTACATTCGTTATTGTCGCTCCAGCACTCTTCAAATTGGAACCGACGTTTGAAACGAGCATCATCAGTCCCCACCAAACGATCATTCAACTTCAATAGGATCGGCCGATGATCGGACCTCCAAAAATTGAGATGCTGAACCTCAAAAAGAGGAAACAAACTCTTCCATGCTTGATTACCAACGCACCTATCAAGACGCTCACTAATCATGGAAGCACCTGCTCGCTTATTACACCAAGTGAAAGGGGGACCAGCAAAACCTAAGTCTTCTAGCCCACTATCATCCAGGGCCTCCCGAAAATTAGAAAGACACTTCCAGTTCTTAGCTAGACCACCCATTTTTTCAGAGGGATCCAAAACTTCATTGAAATCGCCAACACAAACCCACGGAAAAGAGTACAGACCTGCTAGCCGATTCAATAAAGTCCAAGACTGATTTCTTTGATTGCCATCCGGATCACCATAAAAACCAGTGAACCTCCACGCCTGACACCCTATACCTTCGATGCGAACGTCGATGTGTGAAATCGAGAAGCTCAAGAGAGAGACCCGAACCTCATCTGTCCAGAAGAGACAAAGACCACCGGATTTTCCACAACAATCCACAACTAACTTACCAGCATAACCTAATTTAACTCTCAACTTATCCATCTGAACATGGCTGGCTCTCGTTTCCATCAAGAACATCATATCAGGGCTAAACTCCTTTTTCTGGGAAAGAAGAGAATTGAATGCTCGGGCATTTTCCAGACCCCGAGCATTCCAAGACAGGATAATCATTGAACCCGGCGGGCCGTCGGAGACTGGTCGGCCGATACAACTGCCCCGATGGCATTCTCTTCTGCTGGTAAACCCACATCAATGGTAACCCCAGTAGAATCAACCCCTGCAAGAACCTCTAACTGCTCACCAACGCTAACGGCCACTCTCCTAAACTTGGCACTTCGGTGATTAAGCCTGCCTGTCCCGACCTCACACTTTCGTTTCCCTCTCTGAAATTCAGAACACTTAGGGATGCTGTCGATCTTTGACGGCCTTAGGGATTTGTATCTTTTGCCCCCAATATTACCAGCCCCAACCGGAGAAAAGGAAGAAAGGGAAGCCCGACCCAAAGGCCCACAAGCTGATACTGGATAAGGATGAGAGAGCACAGGAGAAACCTCTCCAATAGGCCCATTGGAAGGCCCAGAATTCAAATCGGTGAAACCTGGAGGCAAATGGGCTTCAGTATTCGACCCACTCTCCTGAACAAACACAGCTGGATCCAAAAGATCCAAAACAATACCTGGCCGACCTGACCCCACCTCACTTGTAGTACACGTATCCTCCACCACCTTCCCCTCATTAAGACCTCCACTTCCTGTCCCATTAGCCATTAATGTGACGTCTTCCACAGCCGGCTGGTCTGTACCGCTGACAGCAGGCAAAGAACCCTCCTCCATTTGCGATGCAATGCACCCAACCGCCCCCAAAAGACCATCATTCAACTGAGCCTGCATTGGACACCCACTTGACAGAGGACTCGAGGTGCTTGCATCATGGCTGACCGACAGGACACCAGTCTCAATCACCGAATTCTGCTTCGCCTTCCCACGATCACCATCAAAACGACGGTAGCCTCCTCCAGAACTCGGAGAGAAAGACATTTCTCTAGGACCCTGGTAATTGAACTGTTTAATCGGACCCGAGGCTTTAAGCCATATTCCAAAGGGGAACTGAGTCTTGCCATCAACAATTGGTAACGTTTCAGTCTCAACACATTCGGATGTAGAATGGCTGACCATTCCACAAATAAAGCAGTGATTCGGAAGTCTTTCGTAACGAAGAATCATCAACGTAAGAACTCCGTCACCTAAAACATCCACCCGCAAACACCTGGTTAGGGATTTCGTAATATCAACTCGAACTCTCACCCGCATAAACTTCCCTACACAATCACCTGAAGAACCTCCATCCACTTCGAGCACCTCACCTATCAAACTCCCCAAGAATTTCCCTATCTCATATGTCATACAAAGAATAGGAACTTTATGGATCTGTATCCAAAAGACCGCTGTATCAAACTGTAAGGAATCAATGGTACCTTTACCTTCAGGTCTCTTCAAAGCTAAAAGCGCATTATCGAAACTCCACGGTTCTCCGGAAAGGACTCTCTCAAGATCGTAAGTATTCTTGAAATGGAAAGTGAAAGTATTACCTGTAACTGATTCGATATGAATACCGTTCCTGACCTGCCATATTCTGCCAATAACCCGCATAAATGCTTCCCTATTAATTCTTTTATTGGTAAGGAGCTGCCCTACCAAACATAAAGACAGACGATGTCTGGCCTCAACCATAAGACCTGAATTCAATAACTGACTAGGACGATCATAAGTACAAACAGATAAAGACTCACACAAGGCGTCAATATCTACGGAATCCATGAGACAATCAACTGAGGAACTGAGAATAAAGAAGAAGAAGAAAAAGACAAAACACCAACCACTCACGCTCGTTTTTCAGAGAAAAAGAGGAGAGACTTAACTACACAATGCTCAATTAATAAATAGTTATATTTAAATAAAAAGATTTTATTGGTTCTAAGAAAGATTTTATATCCATTCAAAATATTAATTATTATATTTATTTGATATATAGGTAATATGATGCATTTATTATTATTTTAATCATTTAAATAGTTTTATTTAAGGGTAATGTTGGAATTTTGGAAAAAAATATAATTTGGGGTGTACATACGATTTCCAAGGGGTGTGAATATCGCCACTCAATAAGATTATGGTTTCCAACCCGATCAGTTGCCGATTCCTCCCATAGGAGGTGATGCAGTGTGTTTCAAAGTTGGAAACGAAATTTACTCAGAATTGATAGCCTCATTCAGAAAAAACTTGATCGGTCGATTGCTTTTATGCAAGGGTTCACAGCCATTAAGCCATGCGAACTTAAAAACAGCTCTCCAAAATTTATGGAATCTGAAAAATGATTGGAAATTAACACCACTAGTAAAGGGTTTCTGCGACATGCATTTTTTCAATGAAGAAAACATGCGAAGAGTTTGGAGTGGTGGTGCTTGTACTCTTCCAATGGGTGTTCTTCGTCTATACCAATGGAAACCGAGTTTTAGTCCTTATAACCCGAAAATCAAGTCTCACTCACAAGTTTGGATCAAAATGTATGGATTAAGCATGAAGTTATGGAATCCAAGAGTCCTAATGGGAATAGCTCGAGGGATTGGTCTACCTATACAATCGATTGATAAAGCCATGAGAGAAAAAGCCTTTGTCTATTATGCAAGACTTCTAGTTGAGGTGGATTTATCAGTTTCTTTCCCAAATTTAGTTCTTTCTCAAATTCATTCATGGTTGAACTTCCAAACGAAGTTGGTTTTTCCGTTGATCTTGTTTATAAAAATCTTGCACCCAAGTGCACCATATGTGGCCTTATTGGCCATGATAGAGTGGATTGACTGTCATAATAACAAAGATAGAAAAGAAGTTAAAAGAAGCGGAAGAGAATTGACGAGGCAGATCAGGCCATTACAAACAAGGAAGATCATGTTCAAGTCAACCATATTGAGGTTACAAATTCAGAGAAAAAAAAATCATACAGTTCAAATCCCAAACGATTCAAAAGTAGAGGATGATGTTGGTATTCGGGAGAGTCACCGTACGCGGCAGTCTCCAAAAGAGGAAAATCCGGCCATTAAGTCCGGAAGATTCAACTGAACAACTTGACCACCGTGAGGGGCAGCATCCGAATATGGAATCAATTTCATATTTTCAGCACTCTGGGAAGAAAATTCTGTTATTGTCTCCTCAAGGAACGATTTTCTTGGAAGAAAATTAAGGAGAACAAGTTGTCAACGTTGGCAATTTGAAAGTTTCCCAATCAAAATTGAATTGTGTGAATCCCGGTAAATTAGGTAATTGTAGTCTAGGGAATAATGCCTCTAATGTGGTTGGAGATTTGGAAGTTTCCAAAACATATTTAAATTATTATAATGAGAATCTTGGTGATTTAGGAAACTTAAGTGCATAAAATTGTGTCTTTGCGACCGATTATATTCAAACCTCAGAGAAGGATATTTTGGACCAAGAAATTCAACGTGTTTTAATTGGGATTAACAATTTAGGAGGTAAAAGAGATAATAATTATTTGGAGAATATTTATGATCAAAAATACCAAGATATCAACGAAGAAGATAATTGGATTCATGTGGCGACCAAATTGCAAAGGAAAGTCAAGCCAACTTAATTTTAAGCTTTTATCTATATATATATATATATAATGCCAAACCTCGTTTAAGTGAGGGTAGACTTTTCAAGTGTGTCAATTGAAATTGACGTGTAGTTTAGTTTATGTTTTCCTTTTTTCTTTCAACCAGGTTTTACTGGTTTTCTTTTTCTCATTTCTTTTGTATTTATTTCCTTTATAAATAAATTTCTGCTACTTTAATAAAAAAAATGTATTGATGAAAAAAAAGTAATTTATTTTAATCAGATTCATTACTTTTGTATTGCATGTAAAACTTAACTTATTAATTTGGTGATAATGACACAAAGTCGGCTCAAAAGTGTGCAAGTGTGCTAGTTAGACACAACAACACACACACATAGAACATGTTGTTCCTTACTAAAAGACATGAATTGGTTTTAAAAACTAAGTGAACATAAAGTTGTCAATTGGGGTCGGACCTGGCGTGCTCGACCCATTAAGCCCCACCAAGGAGGCACGTGCCATGCGGGGCTAAGGGTGTCGGCCCGCCATGCCAACAATCGACATGGTGTGTTGGCACTTGGCCCGTCAGAATTATTTATTTATTTTTTTCAATTGTAACTGTTGGCTGGGGATTGTTTTTTTTTTTTTTTTTTAAATCGACCGTTGGCTGACAGCCAATGATTGGGTGATCAAAATTTTGAAAAAAAATTACAAAACATACCTCTCATCTCTTCAATTTTATATTTTGGCCTACATTTTAAATATTTCTATAAATACCCCCACCAATTCCAATTTTCATACACTCTCTCTCCATTACTCTCTCTAATCTCTATTCCATTTCATTGTTACTCTCTCTCTATTCTCTACTCTACTGACTACTTACTACTAATACTATCACACTCTCTAATATCTATAACTCTATTTACTATTCTCTAACTATTATTCTCTAATCTCTCCACCAAGGCACCAAAACACCAAAGTACAAAGGTAATTTTTTTCTTTAAATTTTATTATTTAATTTTATGCTTAGTTTTAAATTTTATATTTATACTTAATATATTTATGCTTAGTTTTTAATTTTAATTTTTATTGCCAATTTCTAAATTTATATCTTTATGCTCAATTTTTAAATTTATATTTTTATGCTTCATAAATCATAAAATTATGTATTTTATTTTATTTTATATATTTACGCTCAAAATTCAAAAATCAAAATGGTAAATTTTTATATTTATAGTTAATTTCAATTACACTATTATTATTTAATAATTAATATTTATGCTTAATTATTAGTTTTAATATTTATTCTTAGGTTTTATTTTTATACTTTAATATTTTTTCCTCGTATATTTATGATGTTATATTATGCTTAATTATTAATTTTAATATTTATACTTAGCCCTTAGGTTTTACTTTATATTTAATATTTATGGATTTATGTTTAGTATATTTATGATTTTATGCTTAGTTTTTAATGTTAATATTTATTCTTAGAAATTAGAATATTAGGTTTTAGGGACTCTTAATGTTTTACTTTATATTTAATATTTGTGCTTAGTTATTAATTTTAATATTTTTACTTAGTATATTACTATATTAGTGTATTTATGATTTTATGTTTAGTTAGTTATTTTAATATTTTTGTTTAATTATTAATTTTAATATTTATGTTATTACTTTATATTTAATATTTACCGAGTTATGCATAGTATATTTATGATTTTATGTATAGTTTTTAATATTAGTATTTATTCTTAGGTTTTACTTTATATTTAATGTTTAATGCTTAGTATATTTATGAATTATGAGTTTATATTTTTATGCATTGTTATAAATTTTAATATTTATTTTTAGAATCTTAGGTTTTAGTGTTTTACTTTATATTTAATATTTGTGCTTAGTTATTAATTTTAATATTTTTGTTTAGTATATTAGTATATTTATGATTTTATGTTTAGTTATTTATTTTAATATTTTTACTTAATTATTAATTTTAATATTTATGCTATTACTTTATATTTAATATTTATGGCTTTATACTTAGTATATTTATGATTTTATGCTTAGTTTTTAATGTTAGTATTTTTTCTTAGGTTTTACTTTATATTTAATATTTAATGCTTAGTATATTTATGAATTATGAGTTTATATTTTTATGCTTTGTTATAAATTTTAATATTTATTCTTAGAATCTGAGGTTTTATTGCTTTACTTTATATTTAATATTTATGCTTAGTTATTAATTTTAATATTTTTACTTAGTATATTAGTATATTTATGATTTTATGTTTAGTTATTTATTTTAATATTTTTTCTTAATTATTAATTTAATATTTTTTCTTAGTATATTAGTATATTTATGATTTTATGTTTAGTTATTTATTGGCTAATGAGTTAATATTTATATTGTAGGAAATGGATTCTAATCATCCTTTTTTTCTCGACGGTCTTAACATGGACAATGATGATTTTGACCTTTCCGAACTAACCTAAGTCACCCAACCGACAACAAGACCTTCCGCTTCCACATCGACATCATGTCCCAAAACCAGAAAGTTGACATCTGTTGCATGACAGTGTTTTGACAAAGAAGAAATATCGAACCCAAATGATACGGTCACAATAAAATCTCGTTGTAAGTTTTGTAAAGCCTTATATATCACTTCTAAGTCGGGAACCGGTCATTTGAAAATGCATATGGACAAATGCATGGATCGACATGGACATGTAGAACCTACAACTCAGACACAACTACAATGGAACCCAGACGGGTCCGTTATGATGTGGAGTTATGACTCCGCGTTTGCTAGAGATTGCATGACACTTTACAATGCACAAACTAATCAACCGATCAATTTCGGTGACAATGTTTTTTATGAACAATTTATCTAAAAAGCATACAACCCCCAATTTAAAGCTGTTTCTAGAAGCATCATTAGGAGCGATTTGTTAAAATGTTTTAAGACCCAACAAGATAGCTTGATCATTGAATTACAACATCTAAATGTTTCTATTGTACTAACTTTCAATATTTGGAACGCACGTTCCAAACATGACTATTTATGTGTCACGAGACACTATTTAGACTCTGATTGGATATTACAAAAAAGAATTCTTAGTTTTCGTCCTATGGATTTTCGACATCCACAGAAAATATTCATCATGTCATTGTTTCTGTTTTACAAACTTATGGAATAACTCAACATATCCTTTCTATCACATTAGATAATGCATCGACAAATACTAGCTTTATTTCCTTGTTTTTTAACAACAATATCCTGTGAGATGGGGGTTATTTCTTCTACCAACGGTGTGCATATCATATCATAAATTTAGTTGTAAAATCTGGTATGAAGGTTGTAGGCGATCATATAGATTGCATCAGAGATGCCCTTTCTTGGATAAGCAACTCTAATCCAAGATTGCGAGATTTCGGTAGATATTGTCATGCTAACTCTCTACGACCCTGACGATTCCAAACAGATATGCCGGTAAGGCGAAACTTTACTTACTTAATACTGCAAAATTGTTTGGATTATGCTGGAACTATTATAGGTTTTTAAAACATGAAAATGGCCGAAATTGGCTGTCCACTACTAACCTAAGACAATTGGTATGTGGCAAAGATTTTTGTTCAATTTTTAAAGGTTTTTTACGATTCCACTTTAACTTTTTCCGGGGTCTATTACCCCACATCTTCTCAGGCAATCCATCAGATTGTGGAAATGTCTAAAATGTTAAACATGTATAGAGAAGATGATATCTTAGGCATTGCTATTGTTGCCATGGAAAACAAGTTTAAAAAATACTGGTTTAACATTCCTTACCTTTATGCCTTAGGTGTCATACTAGATCCTAGGGTTAAATTATCTAGTTTAGAAACTTTTTCTTGATTATATTGGTTCTAAATTAGACTTAGATTTTTCCGAACAAGTTACTGACATTCGAACCAAGTTGTTCAAAGTTTTTAGTATTTATGAGTGTAGGTTTGGCGGTGTTAACACGCAACCATTGGAAGAATGAGACACACTCCCTTTGAAGATAAGTTAGAGAATTCTCAATTGCCGAAAAAGCGGCGGCTCATCAAGTTCTTCTTCTTCATCCTAAGCTCCACGACTTGCTGCAATTGGAGATGCTGAACTTAACAGGTTCCTTGAAACTCAGTTCGATTCAGCTAGAAACACAGAGAAATTTGATTTGCTGTTATGGTGGAAGAACTATAGCAACAGAGATCCAATCTTGTCACAACTAGCACGTGACGTACTTGTTATCCCAGTGTCCTAGAACATGCATTCAGCATGAGTGGGTGTATAATTGAACCAAGAAGAACTTCTTTGTCTCTTGAGATGGTGGAGGTATTAACATACCTTCAGGATTGGGAGCATGCTTGAATGAGGATCCAACATCAAATGGAAGACCAAGAAGTTATTAAAAATTTCACCAATTTATACGTCTATGAGGGTTCCGACAGTAACCAAGTCCAGGATCAAGACTATGAGTGAAGACTGAAAACTGAAGAGTTATTGATTGCACTCTTGTTTTAATTTTTAATTTTTAATTATACATGTACATTTACTTGACTACTTGTAATTCGTTTGCACTTTTTTTCCCTTACCAAGTTTTTATCTCACTGGGTTTTTCTTGGTAAGGGTTTTAATGAGGCAATCATGTAATACTAAATTCTACATAAGTAAATAAAATTCATTTTTTTACCTATATTTTTTTTTATGCCACTTACTTACACACTTTTTATTAAATATATAAATAATTCATCATTTTATATTTTCATCTATTTTTTATTTTCTTAAATCTTACATCTTTATTTATTCTTTGAATTATTTTATTAAATAAATCTATCTATTTTTTACATTTTATTTTATTAGATTAAAATAATAAATAAGATAAACAAATTACAATTAAAAATACATAAGTTAAATTGTTAAAATAATATATAAATTTAATACTTTGAAATTTAAATCTTAAATTAAAAAAAAAAACTTAAAACTTAAAAAAGAAATTAAAAAAAAAAATTATGAATTGGGGTAGGCCCGTTAAGGCCCCTGAGCTGGCACGTCGTGCCGTCCACGGTGCTGTGTCGTGCCTCCATTCCTGTTAACGGGCCGTGACTTAGGGGGTCGGGCCGGCACATTTTGACAGCTTTAGGTGAACATGCAATAACGCAATTCTTCTATGTTTTTCGAGTAATTAATTATGAATAAACCATAAGCATAGAAAATAAAATGATAAGTGATAAGATATTATATGATAATTTGTTGTTTGCAAATAGCGCAAGTACTACTGTTATTAAAAAGACAGATGATTATTATAGACCTCATAGTACTGAATCGAAGACAAACACAACATTGCCATGAGGCAAGACCCCAAACACATATATGCATATTCAAACCAAGAACAAATTCAATCATATGGTGGGACCCGAACCCAAGACTCTTGGTTCAACGACAAAGCTTTGATATCATGTTGTTAGTAACCAACATATCTAAAAGTTTAAACTAAGAGGAAAATGTCTAATAATAGTATTTAAACACTTTAACATATTGCACATTGCTTCGTACATACTTTCAATTGTCACCATGATGGAGAACCTCCTTAATGCATCTTTCGAAGTTATTGTAAGACTTTCCTCCAATTTCTGTAGTTGCCATCGCTTTCTTTCCCCATTCAAAGGCATTTTCCCTCATTTTCTTTCCTTCCTCTCCTTCCATCATTTCTTTAACAAGAGCCTGAATATCCTCACGCTTTACATCTTGATTAACTTCCATGCCAATCTCCCAAGTCGTGCAAGCATATCGACAATTCGTTTGTTGCTCAGCAAAAAAAGGCCAACAGATTACAGGTTTACCAGCACTTATGCTTTCAATAGTAGAATTCCATCCACAATGTGTTAGAAAAACACCCACTGATGGGTGCAAAAGTACTTGGTCTTGTGAGCACCAACTCACTACCAGTCCTCTATCCTTGATTTCTTCGAAATATTCTTGGGGTAAGATTGCAGAATCACCCATCACCACATCAGGCCTGACTATCCATAAAAATGGGTGCTTGCTATTTGCAAGACCCCATGCAAATTCTTTCAAGTGTTGTTCGCTCATCACAGTTATGCTACCATAATTCACGTACACAACTGAATTGGGATCTCTTTTGTCAAGCCATTTCAAACAATCTGAGTCTTCCTTCCACAAGCTTGAGCTAAATGACTTGAAATAATTATTACTTTCAGGCAAGTGCCTACCAAGCAAAGAAAGGGGACCTATTGTATAAATGTTAGGGCATTTGGATGCAATAATGTCTAGGTCTTGCTGTTCAAGCTCATCGAATGTGTTAAGTATGACTGTAGAAGAATTCATGCAATTCTCTGCCTCTGATTTCAAGAAATCGTACATGATATCATTAAGATCAGTTACCCTCATAAAGCTTGGCAAGTCCTTTAACCGCATGGTGCTGCTCATGCCATGGATCCAATCAAGTGGTGCATCAAGAGTCCCATCAGTGAGGAAGTTTTCATCTGAATTAACACAAAGGCAAGTTTAGGGCCCATCAATATTTTTATTGAATCAGTTGACTAATCAATTAATCTATCAATGTTTACTGTTAATTAATCTTATTTTTAGTCCATTTTGGTGGGTCGTTGACCATGCATATTTAAAAAAGCACAAAATATGGCAATATACTTTTTAATAAGATGAGATAGGTCTAGTTGTTTACCCCACCTATACAATGACGTTGTGGGTTCGAGTTTATTCACCTTCCTAAATCCCAAATTATTATAATATTTCATACTCAAATGATATAACATGTGAGTTATCAAAATATTGTAAATCATAGGATTATGGGATAAGTGATGCGATGTTGACAACTCACATGCCACTTGATTTGGGCGTGAATTTAGACAAATTTTTTTGGCTAGACTAATTAGCTTGCTCTTGAAGAAGATTAACATAGGGACCTTTTTGTATTTCTATGGTAAATTTTTATTTTATTTATTTATTATTATTATATATTTTTTTAAGAAAGGAACTTATAAGTTGATAAAATAACTAATATTATAAATGTGGTCAATTTCAAAAAATTAAAAACTTTTTGATTGGGCTATATTTATAGGAATTAACTCTTTAATAATTGGTTTTTTTTTTCTTCCTTCTATTTTGCCATTTCTCAAGAATTCATTTTTGTTCACCACCCTTGAAAGGGAGTCCATTTTTGCTCACTTGCCTAAAAAAAAAAAAAATAATAAATAAATAAAAATTAATTTAAAAAAATGACATGTGTCCATGTAGGGGTAAATTTGTCTAAAACTTTTAGACAAATTTACCCCTCCATGGACACATGTCATGTTTTTGGGAGGGGGGGTTATGCTCACCTCTCTTCAAGGGGGGTGAGCAAAAGTGAGTTTTAGACAAATTTAGCCCTCCATGGACACATGTCATGTTTTTGGGAGGGGGGTTATGCTCACCTCTCTTCAAGGGGGGTGAGCAAAAGTGAACTCCTTGAAAGGGGGTGAGCATTAACCCCCTCCCTACACGTTGACCTGTGTCTATTTATTAATTAAGGGTTGACAAAATTAATTATTACAAGGTTAAACAGGTAAATTAATAATTAATAAATAGACACATGTCAACATGTGGGGAGGGAGGGTAATGCTCACCCCCTTTCAAGGAGGGTGAGCAAAAATGAACTTATTTCTCAATATTTTAAGTCAAAAAATTATTGGTATTTCCATTAATAGAAATAAACATGTTTAACACATGCACAAAATGAAAAAAAAAGATTAAAAAAAAAAAAAAAAACGTTTACGAACTACCTTTTCAAGTCATTAACTATCTAGAACATGTATAATTGCAAAACAACTATATTAATGAGAGATTTATATCCTCTGTTAATCTGATCTTTTTAAAGTATGTGATTAGTTATTGATAGAGTGCACTACAAGAAAAAAGATGTTTTATGACACTTATTTATGATGGTTTTTTTTAACCATCAATCAAGTGTGATGGTTTTTAAAAACCATCATAAGAACTTGATGGTTTTTAAAAAGTGTCAAGTCTTGATGACGCTTTTAGATAATATCATTAAATGTTGATGGTTTTTAAAAACCATCAACAAGTGTTGATGTTTAAAAACCATTGAGAACCGTTGATATTTAAAAACCGTCAAGAAGTATTGATGTTTAAAAACCATCAAATTGAGTTAATATCTTTTTGATATTAAAAATCCATTTCTAAATTCCATAACCAAAATAGTTTAAAAAAAAAATTAATAGTAAACATGACAGAAAAAATAAGATTTATTATTTACATATTCACTTAAAAAAAAAAAAAAAAAAAAAAAAAAAAAACACTTAAACAGTTGGTTAAATGTCTACAATTTTTTCCCTCACATAAAAACTCAAAAACCTAATACTTATCTTTTTAACTCTCATCAAACCTAGCCGCCTCCAAATGGTTCTCAAACCTAACACTTATCTTTTTTTTTCGTCTTTACAATTATAAGTCAAAAGTTTTTCATCTCTTTGAAAGAGACATGGCTGTCCATAAGGTTATTGGTGGTGAAAAACGTAGGTTTGTTCTTTGTTTTCTTGAATTATTTTTTCTTACTTTTTTGATTTTGATCTATGATTATTTTTTTTCGTTTAAGATATTGTTTTATCGTGTGATTGCTTATGGAGAATGGAGATACTTTGAATCAAATATCTAGATAGATCTGGCTTGTTAGTTAATCGAATCGAACATCTTGTTTTTCTTTCTTTATTAAAGTTCACTTTTTTTAATCATGTTTAGTGAAAATTGTCCTGAGTTTCAGAATTTTCTTGTCAAAACTGGTTTGAATATAAGACAATTTATTGTCAATTCTCTTTAGATTTTAGAAATTGGAGACACCAAATTAATTATTAATTTTTTTTTCCAGGTAAAGTTCGATAATAATCTCTCATTATGGCAAGATTGAACCAATGACCACAATTACACATGGAAATTTTGCTACATGGACAGCAAAAGGAAAAGAAATTTGGGAACAACATTGATGAATACAAGTCGACAGCTAATCTTGTATCCAAATTCTTTGTTTTGTATGCCTAATTACCTTATACACAAGTGGCATCCAATGTAAGTTTGTGTAAAATTTGTAAATATATTTCAATATATATTGTGTAAAAATTTGTCATTACTTGTCTTATATATAAATTTTAATTGTTATAATAAAATATTTTTTATTTGTTCGTATAATCGTTTTAATAATTTGGGATTCAATTTTAATATATTATATTTATTTACTACAATATTAATGTTATAATTGCTATTAAATTAATTATAATTTTTTTTAAAAATAAAATATTATTTTTGATGGTTAAATACTGTCAAAATTTCATGACGGTTATTAATCATCAATATTTATTGACATTTTTTTTTTTATGGATATTCACCGTCATTGGTTTACGACGGTTAAAAAGCGTCAAGAAGTAATGACGTTTTTTAAACCGTCAAGAATGACTTCTTGACGCTGGGTTTTATGACGTTTTTAAACAATCATAAAACAATGTTTATGACAGTTGTTAGCCATCATAAAACCTCTTTTTTCTAGTAGTGGTGGTTGTAAAAACCAATCACATCTTAACCACTCATTCATTGCAATGCTTATATTTTATGAGACTAGGTGATGCCATGAAAAAGATCAAACCAGTAAATGATCCAAATTCATTAATAAGTTCACATCCAATGATGAATGATCCAAGGGTAGCTTCACATCTATATCTAGCTTGAGTCACTTTACAATCACATCCCACTCCCCATTTTCCCTCCGTCTGATCAATTAATCATCATCATCCATTCATTCAAAAGAACGATTGAATGAAAATGATTGAATGATATTGGATCAATAAAAGAAATTGCTATATATACTATATAGTAATGATTCACTATAAAAAAAAGGGTGATATTTTAATACAGAGAAACTACAAAGTAATCTATGGAAAAAGAGTGTTGTAAATACTGTCATGGCAAAATTAAGTTTTACCGCATATTAAAATTATTGTAAAAATTAACCTTAAATCGTGAGTACAGGCTTAAATCTGCGGTAAAAAAAACTCAAATTTGTTAATATTTGTCACGAATTTATATCTGCAGCAAAAAGGTCACGGCGAATGTAACTTTTTTTTTTCAGTGATTATGAAGTTATTAACGTGATATCAAAAATAATAAGAAGGGCAAATTACACAAACTCATCTTGAGTTTTACATAAAAGGCACAATATTAAACTTTTAGCCTTAATTACACTAACACCATTGCTTTAGTCAAACTTATCAGTTTACCAAACGGTAGGATGGTAAACTTGTCTTTTTCCCAATTAACTAAAATAGAAAATTCTAAAGCTAACCCAAAAAACTTTATAACTATAATTTTACCTAAAATAAATTCTACAATGACCCAACATGTTCTAATAATTACATCCATGCCCCAACAAAAAAACCTCTACTATCGGTGGAAAGATCTCATTCGATTCGCCAGGGTGCCAATGGAGTTCATGGAAATAGGGGGGAATAACACTATTTTTTAGTTGACTTTTAAGAGTAACACTAGTTAATAACTTAAGTTTAAATGGCACCAAAGTAAGTGACTTCAAAAAATGCCCTTACTTTACTCATTTTATATTGTTTTTAACTTTTACTTTTTAACGTTAACTTTTCTCTTGCTTTCTTCAATTTTCCTGAAACGAATTCTCTCTGATAACACTTCTCTCTTCAACGTCTTCAACTCTTGGCTATTGAAAATGATTCCGAGACTTATTTTATAATTTTCGAGACTTATTTGGGTATATCCAAGACTTATTTTATATTTTCGATACTTAGGTATTTTCGAGATTTATTTTATAATTTTCGAGATTTATTAGGTATTTTGTAAATTCTAAGATTTATTGGACAAAATAAATAAATTTCAATTTTTTTTCATCTGCTTCATCAACCTCCATGGAGATCAAACAAAAAAGTAGAACCAAAAAAAAAATGTTAACCGGTTACTGGGGAGGATTTTTGGAATGAACCCATTTAAGCCGCCATTTAAACTAAACTTAATAAAATAGAGTCTTAAAACTCAACTTGTAAAGAGTACTATTAAATTTTTGAACCCAGTAGAGTTCATGCTTTTAATTCAAAATAATTTCTACTAAATAATTTTTATAAATTAATTTTTAATTGTTTGTTATGTGTTGATAAATAGATCAAGGGTGATAAGGTCTTTTTAGTTTTAAGGGTTAAATCTAACTGTTATAAACTAACACCAGGAGGCCTTAGTGTAATTAAAGCCAGAAGGTAAATGTTTTGCCATTTATATAAAAATCAAGGCAAATTTGTGTAATTTTCTCTAGAGTAACGCTACATTGCCTAAATTTGGTGTCCAAATAATGTGGCAACACTATAGACCATTCATTTAAATTGTATTAGATTTGCATGATTTAAATGAATGGTCTATAGTGTTGCCACATCATTTGGGCACCAAATTTAGGTAATGTAACATTACTCTTTTCTCTAACAGCGATAAATATATAGTACAACTAACAATTAAAGAGTACCGGTGCGGTGATGTCGCCATCACACCTACACCATAAGGTTATGGGTTCGAGTCTGTCTCTCTCTCTTTAAATCCTGAATTAGTGTAATATTTAAAATTTAAAAAAAAAAAAAAAAAAAAAGCAAAGAGTAACAACAATTCATTTTACAGTAATACAGTGAAGCTAGAATGACTTCGAGCTAGGCAGCAGTTTCTGGTTAGAGGAATGAGAAGGAAAGAAAAGAAAACATACCTTTGAATGGAATTATGCCTCTTTTGACAAGTTGAGCGTATTGCCAATATCCCACCAAGCCACAAGCGGAAGCAGTCCAGATTGTAACATCTGGTATTCCTAGTACTCTCGCGGCCTTAGCACCGAAGCTCATCACTGCATCAGAAACTACGCATGTCACCGGGGGTACTTTGCCTGATGAATTCAACTTTTTCAGTAACTCTAGAAATGGACCCAAACAAATTTTTCTTGTGGAATCACATAACGCCGGTATATCTTGAGTTGCATCACGATCAGATGGAGGCAATCCGTCTGGTATGGTTTCAAATTTGAAATCCGGCAGGCCTTTCAGAGCGTCCGGTCCTTTGGAGCGGATTAAGCGTCGATGGTTGAACTCTGTGTTGACAAAGGTTATGTGGAAGCCTTTAGAGTGTAAAAGCTTAGCTAATTGCATCATGGGAGTAACATGGCCTTGTGCTGGGTATGGAATGCACACTGCATGGCTCTTTGTTGCTTCGGTTGAACCCATTTTCAAGCAAAGAAATTTATCAAAAGGGATTCAAATTCAAGCAAAGACTTACCCTATATTTATGGGAATTTATAGAGAATATATAGAGAACAAGCTTATAATTTTAATTTTTTTTTTTTTTGTTGATATGGGGAAGGGGAAAAACTCAAACCCGCTACAACCTTATGGTGTAGGTGTGAGTGACATATCAAGAAACAAGCTTACGGTTCTTAAATGGGTATTTTACTGTACTAGATCTCCCTCTTCATTACGGATGTTTTTGTGCACACTTGTTTTGCGAGTTCATTTTTGCTCACCCCCCCTTGAAAGAGGGTGAGCATTACCCCCTCCTCATATGTTGACATATTACTATTTATTAATTAAGGGTTGACAAAATTAACTATCACAAGGATAAACGGGTAAATTAATAATTAATAAATAGACAAATATCAACTTGTGAAGAGGGGGTAATGCTCAGGTGAGTAAAACATAACTCTTGTTTTACACGATCGCACCTAACTAGCTAGTTATGGACAACGAAACAATAGTTGTATTGTTTTGAATTTTTTATGTAATATTATATATTATTGTTAGGGTTCAATCTCAATTTTACAACTGTATAAATTAGAGAGCAATGTTTGATTTCCTAGCTGCTTCTTTCTGGTTCTTCGTCTGTGTTTTGTGTGCAGTTGGCTCTTTTTGTTTTCCTCTGTTTGGTTGGGTTGACCCTGTTGTGGGTTGTCTGTTTTTGTTGTTTTTTGCTGCTGTCCGTTGGCTTTGGCTTGGCCTTTAATAAAGTTTCCCTTTTCAAAAAATAAATAAATTAGAGAGTAAACTAATAAGATGTCACGAATCACGATAAATCAACTAAGGGGTTTATGAACTTAAGTTTTATTTATGAAAGTCCAAATAATATAATATATGTTTCGAGGTCTTCTTTCGAGTTCATTTAAATCATTATTTAATTATTTAAATATTACTTATATTAATTACACGCTATATAAGGGAGATGTATCATGTATGGGGTGGATGGCCGGCCAAAGAGAACCTTGATTACACGCTATATAAAGGAGATGTATCATGTATAGGGTGGATGGCCGGCCAAAGAGAATTAACGGTATCCCATAACTAGATTTTCAAGTGAATACATAAAGGAAGAATTTAGGTATTCAAAATATCAAGAGAGCAAAATCAAGCCCAAGAAAACAAATTTATCTTTTGCAGCCGTGAAGATTATTAAGGAAGTGATTGATAATCAATTCAAGCACAAATTAAATAAACACAGATCTAGAATTGATTTCCATTAATTCTTGGTAAGTTTCTGATACACGATGAATCTTGATAGTTACGCGAAATTAATAATATATCATTACTATGGTTTGTCCGTGGAAAAACTATTATTTAATATTATATTTCGCAACGTGTTTTTTTAAAAAAATTATACTTTCCTAAATCCGAACCTTCATATTATGCATGCTTAATACATATATAAATAAACCAGAATCTAAAGTAGCCGATTAGTAAAATAATTCATAAAAAAGGTAAATTGTACATTGATTTATTTATTTATTTATTTTGAAAGACATTGATTTATTTGTTGGGATCCAAGGAAATATATATATATATATATATATATATATATATTGATATAAACAATGAAGATATTTTGTCCGTATTAATTAATGATAACAACAAACTTTTTTTTTTAAGTATTAGTTGTTTCTGTGCTGTTTTACTTCCTTTTGTTTCTGCTGTCTCTGTTCGTTGTCCTTTTGTGTGGGTTGCTGGTCTTTGTTGTGTTTTTCTTTTGCTGTTGGCTGGCTGTGGGTTTTGCCTTGTGGTGTGTTGCTGCCCTGTCAAACACCAGCGACAGAGGCCTTGTGTTGCTTTCCCCTGTCGCCGGCTTTTGATGGCTTGTTCTTGGCTGTTTCTTGCCTAGTTGGTTTTGGCTCTTGGCCTTCTGGCCCTTTATAATACGTACATTTTAAAAAAAGATAACAACAAACTTTTAAAGAAGGGAAATTATCATTCTTCCCCCTGTAGTTTGCTGTATTCTCCAGTCTCCAATAATAATTTCCCTTTAAAGAATTATATTAAATATCGTTGAGTATTAATTATTAAAAGAAAACAAAAAGGATAAACGTTAAACACTAGAAATATTTGTAATATTCAATAATAATAAAAAAAAGTTAACCCCTAGAATTTTTTTTTTTTAATAGATGAATGATTGATCTCGAACTATCGATATGAAAAGTTAATATTTCCCCCGAGGGATTCGTTAATCACTTCATGATTTTGGTGATAACACAACAAGAGATTAACAAATAACCGTTTATTTGTATGTAATTAAAAATGAGTAATGCTAGATGTCCTAAATGATGTGGCACGTGAGGTGGTAACATCGTATCAGTTACCATATAATCTCATAATTTATAAGATGCTGACACCTTTCATGCCATATTATTTGGGACAGAATTTGGGAAAAAAAATTTGGGACGTCCTGCATTACTCATTAAAAATATGTGAAAACATTGAAATCTAAATCTAAGTGTATCATATATATATATATATATTTAAATTCTAAATGTATCATATATCATGTCATTCTTACAACAGTTGATAGGAAGTTACTTTTCCGAACCGTTCTTGTAGCCAGTGGTGGAGACAGAAATTTCATTCAACAGGGGCTTGGTTCATAAATACTAAAATTTAATAATATAAATAATAATATTATTATTAAATAAATCAAGTAACAAGTAACAGATAGTAATAAAATAAATTGAATTTGGACTCAATTATTATATATCGATAAGTATCACATAACAGTATAACACTGTTTATCACAACTTCTAAACTCAAAGGGTGCATTTGGTACTGGAACGGGATAGGACAGGATTGGACAGGACAGAGCAGAACGGGACATGATAGAATAGTTGTTCCGTATTGTATTTAGAATGTCTGAGATAGAACTGTTAACTGTACTTTTATACGTTTGATATGGATGGGACAGAACGAAACAAAAGGTTCAAATGACCAGAGTGTCCCTATTGTTCTGTCTAATGTTTGTTACCACATAATAGTGACAAATGTGACGGGACAAGTCCGTATTTACTTGATTTTATTAAATAAATATATCTATATATAATATTTAACAAAAATCAATTTTTTGATTTTTTTGAAGAACTTATTTTATAAAAAATCAATTTTAATACTTAATTATTTTCTTTTAAAATATTTCAAAAAAAAATTATTTTCTTTTTAAAAAATGGATCAGACAATCTCAACCATTAAAAAAATTGTGAATCATTTTGATCATCCAACCCAGACCATTACCGTTTGAAGTTCATCCAACCTAGATCATCAATCATCAAATTCAACTCAGATCATCAACTTCATCAATCAAAACAGAATCTCAACTTAAAAACCCAAATCTCTTTCAATCCTAAAACACACACACAAAAAAGAAAGCACAAATAATTTCACAAAATCAAAAACCCAATAGCCGCCAATCGAGATGATGAAGAGAAAGAGAGAAAGGAATTTGGGGGTCTCCTCATTTTGAAGATTTGGGTTTTCGATCGGTGGATTTCCACAAAATCAAAAATAATTCCACAAAATCGAAAACCCAACAGCCACCACCCAAATCTCTTTCAATCCGAAAACCCAATCAAGAACCCTAAATTGAAAACCCAACACTTGAAATAGAAAGAGATCGAATGGAGAGAGAGAGAAAGAAGAGAGAGAGAGAGACAAACGAAAGAGACTGAGAAAGGGAAAGGGCTTGGGTTTGATTTTATAGTTGACATGTTCGTAATTTTAAGAAATATTAAGGGTAAAAAAGTCTTTTTGAGACTTGTCCTATGCATGGGACAAGTCTGGCTAAGGGTCTTGGGTGGGACAAGATTTTGTGTTTTTTATCTCACCTTGTCCAATCACGTCCTATGTTTAAAACGCGCCAAATGTGAGACAGGAGGAAGTTGTCCCACGTTGTCTCGTCCCGTCACGGATACCAAGCGCACCCAAAATCTAAACTTTGCTAAAATAAAATCAATAAAACAATAAAAGAACAATCAATATAAACCCAATAAACATAACTAAGTTCAAATTAGGGTGATAGCGAAAAAAAAAAAAAAACACTAATTATTAATTATAATTTATCACAATTTTTATATATGGTAATTAACAATAACCATTCATTAATTACCTCAAAAAATTAGAATTCTATACAGAGTTGTGAAATGAAAGACAAGACTACAAAATTAAAATCCTGATAGTATAATAAATTCAAATTACAAAGTCTGGTTTTAGTCTTTTTTTTTTGTTTTTTTGGTTTTTTTTTTGTTTTTTGTTTTTTGTTTTTTTTACAAAGAGCTTGACATGGTGAGAGTGTGGGGCTGCTCATTGATAATAGTAAAAGTGGAAACAAAAGATATAGAAAAAAAAAGGATAATTGATGGTGAACTTGGTTGATAATATTGTTATTAAAATGTTACATGTTTTGTGTTTTAATTGTAATTGTTATTTTTTAAAATAGCTGATCATCTGATCTCCAAATCTCTCATCACCACACCACACCCACTTGAGTTCATTATTATGATGATTGCACCCAACATTATAGGTACTATCTCTATTGTCTCTATTTACTTGTCGTCAAGCTCTAGCTTAATATTTCTCTGTACTAGCTAGGAAAAATCCAACCTTTGTTAATTACTTGTCTATTATACATTGAAGTTTGAATGCATGTTTTGGTTGGATGAATGAGGTTTTGCTTATTTTTTCTTTTGAAGACCAAACAGTATTGAATTTTATAAAATACTGAATAATAATTGGAAACTAAAATAAATACTTTTATATCTATGTCTTTTCAACTATTAATTATTATATATTTATATATTAATGTATAAAAACAATTAAAAATGTATGCATATTAAATTCTAAAATAAATTTATTTTGTTATTAATAATATTTCAAAATTTTATAAATATTTTTTAAAAATTCATATAATTTAATTTAAAAAGTTTTCATGTAGATTTTGTTGAAAAGGGACCACTAGAAAGTCTTTTGTCTTGAGTCTTGACATATTTTACTATATATTATGTATTCAAACCCATCATTTTAAATGTAATAACTAAATAAATAAATAATAGTTTTTTCTAGTTGGAATCCTTCAAGAGAATAATTTTTTTTTTTTTCAAAGGAATTTTTGGGAATTGAGTGATTGAGTGACCAAACTGCCCTTCCATGGACAAGTAGAAGTACTATTGGATAAATTTGGCTTGGATTTAACTGTACCAGTCTGCAATGGTGGTTTGATAGTTTCCAAGAAAAACTACCTTAAACCTCTTCTCAACTAGCTGGGGACAAACAGTCCAAACATGGATTTCTCCTAATCATTGATAGAGAAAACCAAAGACAAGAAGCGACCACACCCTGAATATTCCAACAAACATAATAAATGCACATACACTCCAAACTTTTAGTTTGTCAAATTGTATATGAAAAAAAAAAACAGAAAAAAAAAAAAAAAAGAAGAAGAAAAAAAAAACATGAAGCTATTAGGGGATGTTGACAAGTCTCCCTATTTTTATATCTACGTACTAGTAAAAGATAAATTTAGATCCAACAATTATTTACCACATGATTTATTTCGTATTTCGACCACTAGGAGATCGGGATTAAATTATAAACCCATTAAAAAAAATAATATCTACAAAATATAAAAATAAAAAGTGATTTTTTTTGGCTCAATGGGGGCACATAAGGCAGCTCCGCCCTGCTTGTAGTGGTTGATTAGGCCTTTGATCAAGCCTCTGGCTGCATAAAAATTCATTGATTTACTTTGGTTAACAATTTGAAATGTACATAGTTTAGCTGGAAATTACTTTAAATGTCATATATATATATATATATATATATATAGTCTTCTTACCGTTAGTTCGTCCTGATATAAAATATATTAGGACGAAAAATGTGGACTATAGATTATAGAGAAGTTTTGACAAATGCATATATTTTGAGTTAAAGTATGTAAATATAATGGTTCACATTATTTGTTCTGATATATTTTATATCAGAATGAACTGATAGGAGAAATACTATATATGTGTTGTAATAATGATGTTCACGACTATATTTGTAACTATAATTAGATTAACTTGAGTTTACCTTCCTATATAAGGAACACTCAAGACAAGCTTAGAGGCAGGTTCAGTTCTCAAATAGTTCTCTCTTCTTTGTAATCTCCAGTTGTAATCTTTCCTCTCTAAGAAACCTTCCTCCTTCTGTTGTAAAATTCTAAAATATAAATAAAGTGTGCGACTTATTCCTGTATATCCATTGTTCATCACTGCTGTCAGACATATACGGCTGTAGTAAGTATTAATTCTGTAATTAAATTAATTTTTTGATTTATGTTTTTACTTTTGCTTTATATTATCTTGTCTATACTTAGTTCTTGGTGTGAGCAATTCGGTTTTGATAAACTTCCTAGCCATAATAGGAGAAAGCATCAGGACAAGAAAAAAAAAACCCCATAAAAAACATAAAACTCGCAAACATTTTGAAAACCTTAGAAATATAAGCTTTAGAAAGTCCAATAGAGATAAGAAAAACAAAAAGGGATGCTTCAAGTGTGGCAAAAAAGGACATTTTGCCAAAAATTGCCCCGAATTGAGAAAAATTAGAAACAAAATTAGAACCCTAGATATTAGTGAAGAAGCAAAAGAAAGACTTATCCAAATCCTTTATGAAACAAACACTGACACTAGTAGTGGGGAAATAGAACCCAATCCTAATGATGGAATATTAGCCCATGAAGAATTAGACTCTGAATTCTCAGCCAACAGTAGTACTAGTGATGATAGTTCATAAATCTGTGATAAACAAGCTTGTACTTGTTAAGAAATAAATGTTCTAGATCAATCTGATTATTCTTTAATTATTGGAATGATCAACAGCATTGAGGATCCTATCCTGAAAGCCAATTACATCAAACAAGTACAACAAAAGATTACCAAGACATCCACCCATATACCAAAACCAATAAACGAAGAAGAAAAACCCACAACCTCCTTTATTGCCCCAGATTTTGACCAAAACGTTTTACAAAGATTCCAGAGTACTCAAAAGAAAGTTACCATCCCAGATCTCCAGAAAGAAATCCAGAATATTAAAAAGAAAATTAAAGATTTAAGAATTTCAACCAAAAAATTACAACAACAGTTGGAATCCCAAAAGACCAGAAAGCCCAAAAATAGGCCACAACCCAAACCTAGTTTTAAAAGTTCCAGTGATTCTGATTCTGGTAACACCAACATAACCCGTCCAGAGCAAGAACTAGCCAATATCCTTTACAACAAGGAAATGGAACCTATTGCGATTTTAGCCAATATCACTAAATCTTTCAAGATACAAAAATGGTATTGTGACATAGATATTAGAATTTCTTCTGACTATAATCTAAGGGTAAACGTCTTAATTGATTTAGGAGCTGACAAGAACTGTATCAAAGAAGGATTAGTACCTACAAAATATTTGGAATCAACCACAGAATCATTATATGGAGCCAATAAGTAGAAACTTGATATCAGTTATAAATTAAACAATGCCAGAGTTTGCAATTTTGGATTTTGTTATAACACTAGCTTCCTTATGGTTAAGACATTATCCCAGAATGTCATTCTTGGCCTACCCTTCCTCTACCTCATCATTCCTTTTACTACCATTGAGGAAGGATTAGTGATTGAATATTTGGGAAAACGAATTTTATTCCCTTTTACTTTCCCTGTCCTTGAAAGGGAATTAAACTCTTTAAAAAAGACTAGTATAGGAAAAGACAACTCCATCTTTTTGGAACAACAGATAAATGATCTCAGCATGAAAGAAAACTAATTGTCTTTCCTAAAGGATGACCTTAGATTTGAAAGACAAAAGAAACATATAGAGAAACCTAATACTCAAAAAAGAATCAGTGACTTCAAAAGCAACCTAGAAAAGGAAGTTTGCTCTTCCTTCCCTAATGCTTTCTGGAATAGGAAGAAACATATAGTCAGCCTTCCCTATAACAAAGATTTTTCAGAAAAATGAATACCGACTAAAGCTAGATCTATCCAAATGACCTTTGAACTCCTTGAATATTGCAAAAAGGAGATTCATGACTTATTACAAAAAGGACTTATTAGGCCTTCTAAATCACTATGGAGTTGTCTTGCTTTCTATGTCAAGAAAAATGCTGAAATAGAAAGAGGAGTTCCTAGACTTGTCATCAATTACAAGTCTTTAAACGAAGCTCTTCAATGGATCAGATATCCAATACCTAATAAAGCATACTTATTAACAAGACTTTATAATGCTAATATATTTTCAAAATTTGATATGAAATCGAGTTTTTGGTAAATACAGATTGCTGAGAAAAACCGATACAAGACTGTTTTTACCGTTCCTTTTGGTCAATATGAATGGAATGTTATGCCCTTCGGACTAAAGAATGCTCCTAGTGAATTTCAATGCATTATGAATGATATTTTCAATACCTATACTGAGTTCTCCATTGTTTATATTGATGATGTGCTAATCTATTCTGACAATGTTGATCAGCATTGGAAACACTTAGACATATTCTTAAAAACTGTAAAAAATCAAGGATTAGTAGTTTCAGCCCCAAAAGTAGTCATCTTCCAAACCGAAATCGGTCACAATATCAAGAGAGGCACTATCATACCTATCCAAAGAAGTCTAGAGTTTGCTAGCAAATTCCCAGATGAAATCAAAGACAAAACACAACTTCAAAGATTCTTAGGTTGTCTAAATTATGTGGCCAACTTTTATAAAGAATTAAGAGTCATTTGCAAACCCTTGTTCCAAAGACTTAGAAAAAACCCTTTACCATGGATAGACCAGTATACACAAGCAGTTAAAACAGTCAAGGAACATGTCCAAAAACTTCCTTGTCTATCCATTTGTCACCCTAGATACCAAAACGTAGAACAAGCAAATATGATAGTATAGACAAGGTAATATAAAGTAAAAGTAAAAACATAAATCGAAAAATTAATTTAATTACAGAATTAATACTTACTGCAGCAGTATATGTCTGACATCAGTGATGAACAATGGATATACAGGAATAAGTCGCACACTTTATTTATATTTTAGAATTTTACAACAGAAGGAGGAAGGTTTCTTAGAGAGGAAAGATTACAACTGGAGATTACAAAGAAGAGAGAACTATTCGAGAATTGAACCTGCCTCTAAGCTTGTCCTGAGTGTTCCTTATATAGGAAGGTAAACTTAGGTTAATCTAACTATAGTTACAAATATAGTCGTGAACATCATTATTACAACACATAGATTCCTTCATAAATTCTGGCTAGGTCATGATGGGTTAATTGAAACTGTTGGAGATGTCTTTCATTTCTTCACGAGTTGTCTGTAGTTGAATTGTCCATACTTGCCGACACCTTTTTTTTTTTTTTTTTTTACTTACTTTACGGGCTGTCCATATATACTGACACTCTGATAAGTCATGATGAGTCATGGAAACGGATGATGGATGCCATGTTCTTTTAAGAGAAGCTTGGTGAATTTGACGAGGCTAAAGGCTCTGCTGAGATGATAGGTCATGACCGAAATAGCTGTGGGCACCATTGCATGGGTCATCATCATCAAGAAGATCATCATCTTCATCTTGGGTTTTTGATCCTGAGTCTTTTTGGGACATATTTGTCATTGTCTTCTCTATGTCTTGTGCTATTTTCCTTAGCTCTTTAGGGGTGCTAGCAGTAGCAATCCTGGCTTGATTTTGGGACTTGGCCATTAAGAACTGGGACTGGTCAGTTGATTTGCAAAGAGTAGGGTTTTCTGAGAACCATCTGTTTACCCTATCTTTGCCATGGTCTGCAATATTCATGTCACTCCACCATTTAACTTTTGTTTGTCGACCAAAATAGGGAATATTGACATTTCCCACCATTTTGTCTTTGATAGCATAATCAAGCATTAGAATCCAGGTTAGACTAAAATGCTTGAAAAAGAGTAATAAGTCGGGGATGAAATCCCAATCATTTGGTTTGGAAAGATAAGTCATCCATTGGACATATCCTTCCTTGACAAGATGAGTAAGGAGGTCAATAGTTGGACCATATTTGTCCCACCATTCAAGAAACCAAAAAGGGATTTGAAGAGGAAAATCTTTGTCAAAATAAACAAACCAGGATAAGGAATTTCCCAGGTTTGGTCCATATAAAACATTTGTCCATGCATCTATATAATCACAATAGGAATATTCAGAAACATGGAATGGTCTGGAAAATCTATTTTTCTTGTTGGGGTCACCACCCCATTGGTCTAAGGTGATGATTTTGCAAAGTTTAATTTTTCTGAAAATCAATTTTTCTTTGTCTATTTTATCAAAAACATTGGACACATAGATAGAATTTGTGTCCACCAAGATGAATTCATAGAATATGTGTCTTTTTGTTATGTCCTCAAGAATCCTATAAATTGGGGGTCGATGATTGCATCCGCTAGTTTTCTGGGTTTCTTGAAATAATGGTCGAGTAATAGTGGTGTTTCCACCGTAAAATATCTGTCAAAAAAGGGTTTAACATGGTAATGATAAACTGGGGAATTAATCCTTGGGAAAGGTGATGAAGTAATCTGAGATTGATTTACTTGGGCCAATTTATCTTGTTTGGAGGAATGGGGGCTGATGTGGGAAGAGGTAATAGTCTTAAAAGATGGAGATTCTGATCTTAGCGGGGAAAAACTGTTTGAAATCTGAATTGGTCCTGCTATAGTAGGTTTGGGGGAGGAAGCTACAATTTGGCCTGATGGTTTTGGATTGTGAGATTGAGGTAATAGGCTTAGGGCATATTTGTCTTTGTGACTGAGTTTTGGGCTTTGGGAAGTTGGGTTCAAACTATTGTCTTCATGATAAGTTAGTGCAACTTGGTTGTTACCTTGATAAGTTGTAATAAGTCTGTTGTTGGGCGATAAGTTGGATGATAAGTCTGGCCTGATAGTGTGCCTGGGGCCTTGGGGCTTGCTTTTGCTGCTACTCATGGTTTTTTACCCTGCAAAAATTCTCTAGTCAAGAAATCTAGTAGACTATTTTCTGATCATTTGATATATTCAATAGTGAAATCAAATACAGATAATAAAGCTTGCCATCTAGTAAATATTTGTTTTGAAGCAAGATTTTTAACATTTTTTTTTTTTCAAGATGGATTTTGTAGATTGGCAATCTACCTTTAAAACAAGTTTTTGATTGATCAAATCATCTTGTAATTTTTGAATAGTTAAAACGATTGCTAGAATTTCTTTTTTAACAGTAGAATATTTTTGCTGAGTATCATTCCAAGACCCTAAAACATATATAACAAGGTATTCTTTTCCTTCAATAGTCTGTTTAAGGATTCCACCAAATCCCAACTCAGAGGCATCTATTTCTCCTGTCAATTTGACCCGATATAAAATACACCAGTGACTTAAATGTGGGCTATTAGATTCAAATACTTTGACACAATCTACATGCATTTGTCAGTGCTTATCCAAAATCTATGGATCACATGCAAATCACTAATGTATTTTATATTAGGTCGAATTGACAGAAGAAAGACTAATATATATATATTAGTCTTTCTTCTGTCAGTTTGATCTAATACTAAAAAAAAGTTAGGACGAGTCATCCCAACCTTTGGATTCATCCAAGGGGTAAAATATTTTCAAATTAAAATATAAAAAATAAAATATTTTCTTGCCTAAAAAAAAGTTAGGACAAGTCATCTCAACCTTTGGATTTATACAAGGGATAAAATATTTTCGAATTAAAATATAGAAAATAAAATATTTTCTCTCCTATATCCTTAATTTTTTTTTTGTTATCGAGGATCCAAGACTTCGTCCAGACACCTATCCGCCTGTCCTCCTTCAACTGTGTGACCTGTTATGGCGCCCATGCCCATCCTTCCACCAGGAGAACTAAACGCCCTTAAGGCTGACCATAAGGGAATTGCCAAGAGTAGAACCAATGACTTGGATTTCATCCCCAAGCCTTGGACCACCAAGGCAACACCCTTGTGGTTAAATATCCTTAAATATTACCTTATTAAACTCCCTTCCTTCTAATTTATCTCTCCCAAATCTTAAAATATTATCTTATTAAATTCTCTCTCCTAAATCTTTTATTTTTTGAAAGGCAACTTTATTAAAAGGCAAAAGCCATGCTGAAGCCACCAAAAACAACCAGAACAAATAGCACCTGAAATACAACCGGAGGCACAAACAGAGGAAACCAAAAAAGCTAAAACAGAAGACAGAGCAGCAACAGAGAAAACCAGAAAAACAGAACGAAACCGCAACTCATAAATCGCTCCAAGAAAGAATGTCTCCACCAAACCGAGCCCCTTTCTTCTCTAACTGATCAGTAAGAGAGTTGAAATCCCTTGAGGCTTGAGCCATAAACAACAGAAACCAATCTGCCATTGCCCATAACACTACGAATATCGTAAATAGTTTACGCATGCTCAGTGCTTCCAAAACCGTCATTATTAATCCACTAGACAGCCACTTGAGAATCACTAATTATCACAATCTTTTTCCTTGCCAACTCTGTTCTAGAAACACAAAACTCACAAGCTCTTGCTATCGCAAGAATTTCAGTAGAGATGGCATCATGGAATCCAACATTTTCCGAAAAAATGCAACAAACCTTCCCATGATGGTTCCGAAGAACCCTGTCAATACCAGTCGGCTCTGGAGAACCCCTCGTCGAACCGTCCACATTAAACATCAGAACATCCACGGGGGGGAGAGGCGGGGATCCATTCCATAGGATTAGGGAACTTCCTCTTTTTTGCTTCAGTGCAGCACAAAACGATGTTCATCACAATGAAAGTTATTCCTAGTCTCCTAAATAGTCCATGTCATGGCAAAAAAAAAAAAAAAAACTGATCTTCTAGCCCTCTCAGACTTTTTTTGATGGCATAAACGGATCCAACCCATCCAGTAATCTTGCAACGATCTGAGCAAGCAAGCGTTGACACACCACCAATTCATACATAAATGCCACAACCTTGAAAACCAAGTGCAAGATAGAAAAAGATGATATATGGATTCTTATTTTTCGAAACAAAATGGGCAATTCATACAACCACCTAAATGCATACCAAACCCGTTTAACACATCTGTAACAAATACCTTACCATGCAAAAGTTGCCAAACAAACAACTTAATTTTAGGAGGACACACACCTTGTCACACGCCCAAAAAGTTCACCCTATCACCTGAAGGAACATCTTCATAGCATTTCTAAAAGGATTTGACCGTAAAGCTGCCTTTAGGATCATGGAGCCAACCTAACAGAATCCTGAATCGTATCTCTAATACACAGGTTTTCTAAACAAACCTTGAAACAACCCCATTGTTCAAGCTCCCAATCAAAGAGTGATCTTCTCAAGAGAACCTCCCATTTACTCAACAAACCATCCTTAGACCAATACTCTCTTATGCAACATGTTTTGTTAACAGCTAGAATGAAAATCCTAGGGAAAGCCATCTTCAATGGAATTCCTTCCACCAACACATCCTCCCACAATCTAGCTTTGTCCCCCCGTCCCACCTCTCTCCTAAATCTTTAATTCCCATTTTAAACTCATCACTCTCCTCCAGTATGTATACATGAGTGAAGAGCCATTGCAAGTCCAGAATTAAATGAATCAATTTATTATTGTAACAAGAGTTAAAGTTTTTCCAGAAATAATGTCGACTGAAACTATTTTGTGTTGTCTAGTTTGGTCTATCCTCAAAGATGGTTTCAACTTTTATATTTTTTGAACACAATCATGTATTGTGGCAGCAAGAAAAGCACATATAGCCTGCTGGCTGCTGTATGTATGTATTAATGTCATAAACAATGATTATAGGGATATTATCATTTTCCCGCTTGACGTTTTCCCTATTAGAAAGGTGAGGACACACTACAAAAAAAATGACCTATTGGGACGTTTTATTTTCGTCCCAATAGAGATCCTATTGGGATGAATTTTTTTCGTCCCAATAGGAACTCTATTGGGACAAATTATATATTTTGTCCCAATAGACATCCTATTGGAACGAAAAAAATAAACGTCCTAATAGACTGTCTATTGGGATGAAAAAATTTCATCCCTATAGATTTTCGTCCCAATAGAATGTTTATTGGGACAAATTTTGACCAATGTGGTATGATCTTTAGGGACGAATTTTTTTCGTCCCAATAGGTATTCTATTGGGACGAAATATATAATTCGTCCCAATAGGCAGTCTATTGGGACGAATAAATTCAATTCGTCCCAATAGGATGTCTATTTGGACGAATTGTTTTCATCCTCAATAGGTCTATAGAGACGATTTTAGGGCTATTGGGATGAAAAATATCGTACCAATAGCCTTTTTTTTTTGTAGTATTTTCAATTAATCCTCAAAAGACTTAGATGAATGTGAGTGAAGAAAGAAACGTGAAAAAAGTATTAGAAGACGAAGATGAAGAAAATATTACTTTAAGATGAAAGGAGAGAAAATGAGGTAAATAATAGAGGTAAAAAAATATATATTATTTTGATGTGTATAATAGTTATTGTATTTATGGTTATGAGTGCATCTAAACCATTTTTTTTTTTACACAGGATTTATCACACTTATGTATCCATTAGATCATACTTGTTTGAATGGTAAAGATTTCATGATCATTAACTATCTTAATTGTTTCTCTCTCATATTTTTTCTCTTTTCCTAAACATTTTATTTGTTTCTCTCTAGTAATTTATTTCTCTCTTTCCTCTCTTATTACTATTATTTTCTTTTCATCTTATAACATTTCTTATTTCATCTCTTTTTATATTTTCACTTGTGGCATTCTTTTTTATTTATTGATAGAAATGCTTAAATAAAATAAATACATAGTTGATAAAAATTCTTCAAAGTACTCGAATTTTTTTTTTTTTTTGACTGGAATTTTTTTGACATAATCAAAATACTGGAATATATGATATAAAATATGTTATCCATTCAAAAATCCAAAAAAAAAAAAAAAAAACTAATTAATTAATTTTGTTGAAAATTCTTGATTTTTTTTTAAAGTTTTTCCTTAAAGGTAGATTAATAATTAAATTACCATATAAATTAGAGAATGATGCAATATAGATCATTTTGTTCGTCCAAAGTGGTTCTCTATCGAGATGAATTTTGTTTTTTCCAATAAATTCTTCATAAGGATCAATAACTATTAGTCTTGAGAGGTTTTCTATTATTAAAAAAAAAAAGAACCGAACCGTCGGAACTGGAACTGGAACTGGAATTGGAACCGGAACCGTTGATTCCGAATCAAAAATCAAAACCGCTAGTTCCGAATCAAAAACCGAAACCGCTTGTTCTGAATCAAAAATTGAAACCACTGGTTCCCAATTGAAAATCGGAACCATTGGTTCCGAATTGAGAACCGGAACCGGAGTCATGTCTAATTCCAAGTACGATTAACGATTGACCATTTGATCTGACAATTTATGATTTAAAAAAAATAATTTAATTAAATGTTATAATAAATGTTTTTTAATATCAATTTGTTTATCAAATAAAAATAAAATTTAAATTAGTGGAATTGATCTACAAATAAAATTTTGATTGAAAAAAAATCAATAAAATTTTAATAACAATTAGAGGTTATATATAAAAATTATGCTTTTGTTATCATAAACAAAGGAGCAGCAAAGTGGTTGGGCGTGTGTGTGTAGGGTTCGATTCACCATGAGGACAACAATTAAATTTGATTTGTGTGGGTGGCTAGTGGGTCAGTGGGTGTGCACAAGTGGGGTGGGGGTGTGTGGGTGGGTGGCTAAGGCAACAAATTTATTTATTTATTTATTTATTTTTAATTTCGTCCCAATAAGATACCTATAGGGACGAAAAAAAATCGTCCCTATAGGTTATCTAAAGGGACGAAATATTTCATCCCTACAGATTGTCAAAGGGGATGAACAAAAATCATCCATATAGGTAGTTTTAAGGGACGAATTTCAATTTTCATCCCAAAGAAACTATTGCGACCCACCTGAGGCAACGGAATTTGGGACGAATTTTATTCGTCCCAATAGACCTATTGTGACGATTTTTGGGCTATTGGGACGAAAAAAAAACGTCCCAATAGCCCTTTTTTTTTGTAGTGACAGGATTTGCTCATATTGCTCTGTCGCCAGCGTATCGAAATGCTTTGGACGGTACTACGAAATGAATATATATAAATGAAGCGTGCGAGTGTAAAATCATCCTTCGCAAGTGTACGTGTCGTTGTCGAGTATAACGGACACAAGTAAGGGATTCGTTCCCACGAGGAGTTATGGTACCTTAAGTCAGTTCTAGGTCTTAGAATATACATAAAATATACTTACACTGATTACATGCAAGAAAATTAAAATCGCGGTTGTGAGACAGAAAGGATTTCGAGATATCAATTAAACTAATGGCAAGCGTCGAAAATCCAATTAAACTAAATCAAGAGCAAAACATTATAAAACTAAAAAAAAGCCATTACAACTAAATCAACCCAAATCCAATTAACTACAACTATCACTAGAAAGTAATAATTAAAACTATCAACTAATTCATGCAAAGATTTCAACTTAACTACTACTAGCAAATAAACACAATTTAACTAAATTGAAACAAGCTAAACTAATTGAAGCATTAAATAAATAAGCAAGATAAACTAAATCATTAATATATTACAAGCTCACCAAAATTCCAACAAGAAGTTTAATTACACATATAAAATCAAACTAAAGGAAATAGGAGAGATAAAAGAGACAATTATATCAATTTAATTGGATTGCCACGCACTCAACAATTATATTAATTTAATTATAAAACAAGAAAATTAAGAACACATGCAAAAGACAAGTTTTACGTGGAAAACCCTTGAATGGGAAAAAACCACGGCGCCCCTGAGGGCAGAAGAATAATACTAGGTTTTCGTTGCTTTGTTACACACTCAGCTCTCTCACAATTGCTCTCTTTTCTCTCTATAGATTTATGAACCCCTTCCTCATGGGATAGGTGGTTCTATTTATACATGTTTACTTAGGGTTTCCCCTTGTTTTCAGCCGTGTGGGTGAAAGGTTTCCCTCTTTGATTCGTACTAGGATCCTGACTTGTCACGGATCAGGTCTACTTTCCTTTTTATGATTCCTTGTTGTTCTGGGTCTTCTAGAGTTTGGGGTTTATTTCTGTATTTCTGCCGAGTCGGTTCATGTCCAGTGTGCTGGTCCAGCGAGTACCTTTATTTTCTGGGTATTGCATTTTTGGCGAGTACACTTCTATATTCGGCGAGTAGGTTTTTAGCTTCGGCGACCATATCTTTGATTTCCTTCTGGTTTAAGCTATTCTATCATTCTGACTTGTCAAACTTCCTCCTTTAACCCGGTCAATGAATGACGTGGCAATCTTTCGTTAGCTCTTTAGGTGACGTGTCAGTTTGGCGAATTTATACATACAACAACTATCAACTAATTCATGCAAAGATTTCAACTTAACTACTACTAGCAAATAAACACAATTTAACTAAATTGAAACAAGCTAAACTAATTGAAGCATTAAATAAATAAGCAAGATAAACTAAATCATTAATATATTACAAGCTCACCAAAATTCCAACAAGAAGTTTAATTACACATATAAAATCAAACTAAAGGAAATAGGAGAGATAAAAGAGACAACCCATATTTTTTGGTGAAGTCTTCATGATAGCTCAAGCTCAACTTCTCCTTGCTTTCCAAAGCTTAAGATCAACATGTAACTATGATGTTGTGTGGTGAAAATGGTGTGAGAGTCAGGATTTGTGTTGGATGTGAGGAAGATTTATTCTAAAAACTATTTATGGATTCTTAGAACTAAAAACTAATTATAAGTGTATAAATTTAACATGCTTAATTGTACAAACATACCCTCTATTTATCTAATAAAGCAAATTTTCAAACAAATGCCCTATTCACACACAAACATCCCAATTGGAATGTGTTTGGGGTATGGAAAGTCAATAGTGCCATTGGGTAAAAGGGAGAGGTTATTTTGGTGGGTAAATTTCACAAACAACCCTGAATTTAGGTGTAATTGTATAAATATTCTTTTTTTTTTTCTAATAATTATATAAATATACCCTATCGTCAGTTGACTTTTGTTAACTTTAACCTTTAACCACATTTGTATCGCGAAATGACTAAACTATCCTTGAAAACTTATTTATCTTTTCTTTTATTATTTAAATATATTAAAAAAAATATTTACTTAAAAAATTGAAAAAATCGGCACAATTTTTTTGTTGCTTTCTTTCTATCGTTTTTTTTAACACAATCAGAACCCATAAAATTGGAAAAATAGCTGTGTTTAGTGGGTTTTGATTGTGTTTAGTGAGTTTTGTGGGTTTTGATTCTGTTAATTAAATGTAATTGTTGGTGGGTTTTGATTGTGTTGATGAAATGAAATTGTTTGTAGGTTGATGAGTAGGATTCTTTTTTTATATAGCACTATTTCCAAGGCTATTTGTGGAAAAGTCACCAAGTTATTAATTGTTGTGGAAATAGCACCAATTATTTTGCTCTACCAAATTTGCCCCTAATACACACCTGAGCTTTGAATTTGGGGGGATTTTTTTTTTCAATTCCTTTTGATTGTCTGAAATCTAAAGAGAGACCCACCAGAACCACCATTATTGTTGACAGCGACGAATCAAAGAAAGGACGGCGACGATGAATAGGAGAAGCCGCCGCCGCCGATGAACTTGAAATTATCTGAGAAATAGAAGAAGTTGATGAGGAAGTTAAGGTACGTTGGTTGTTATTCTTCAAATTGTCTATTGGACATGTTTGGTCTAAGATTAGATGTTGATTTGTGTTTGATTTGTGGTTGGAAGTGTTTGAATGTTGTTAGAGTTACAATTTTAGTTTCTAAGGTTTGAATTCTAAGTTAGGGTATTTTTATCTTTTCTGCTGGTTTGGGATCTGTGTGTTGGAGAAGATGAACATGACCCCGTATTAATCCTCTCACATTGGGTCCTAATTTTTCATGACTCATCCGAAATAATCATTATTTAAACATTTCTTTGAGTCATTCTCACAAAACAACAACAATAAGTTGAAAGAACCTTCGAAGAATTTAAAGATATGGAACTGTTAGAATCTGATGAGATAGAGGATCTGAAAAAAAAAATTGTGAGCCAATTATTTTCTACCGATAATTCTATTTAATTTATACCAGTAGACTCGTGTTTTGTTGTTCCATTGCTCTTGTGTGGTTGTCTTAAGGCAGGTGATTAGAAGGTGATTAAGATAACATTTGCTGGAGTTGTACAAAAAGCTTATGAATTAGGATTACCAGATCTTCTTCTTCTTCACTTTCGTTTTTCGTTTTTGGCTTTTAGTTATTATAGGCTATATTGGCTTTGAGAAGGATATATTTCGTGCAAAAAAAAAAAGTTATTATAGGCTAAAATTAGGTCCTTCAGATGGGATTACAAGTTGTCTCGTTGGGGAGGTGACTCCGGACTTGATTTTGCTAATTGTGATTGGTATTTTTGTACACATATTTTTTAAGACTTGATTTAGAATGAAGTATGGTATTTAAGTTAATGAACTAGGTGTATCTCCATGTTATTTTGAGAATCATGCATGCTCGATATTGAATTCTAAATTTCAAATCTTTATAATTAGTCTTGACTAATTTATACGTGAGTTCAATCCTTTTCGCATCTTGAGTTTACATATTGGGATAGTGGCATACTAGTTCTTTGAGATGGAAAATAAGAGTTCAATCTTTGGGTTATCTTCTCATGTATTTTGTAGTATGTGTTTATCAACAAACTATGCTCAAAGTCATAAATGTACAAATCTTGTTGCCAACAATCAATCATACATAATGATCCATGTGTGTTTGTCTTCTTCATGCAACTCAAATTGTTTTTATCTCTTTTATATTTCTGATTTCCATTTTCCTTTATGTTCGTTTTCTTACACCGTAAGTGCTTATCATCTTGTTTATTTATAAGAATATAACAGCAGAAGGAAGAGAGAATAAAGATTAGAACTTGTAAAATTTTTTGAATGTAAAAAAAAAAATTATTAAATATATTGATTCATTATTATATGTGGCTGTTTTGTTTTGTGCCTTGGTGTCGTGTTGCTGTTTTGTGTTTGTATTATGTGGCTGTTTTCAAGTTTAGTTTTATGCCTTGTGTGGGTTCAAGTTCGGCTTTTGTTGTTTTGTGTTGTGGTGGTCTGCGTTGTTTTTTTTTTTTTTTCCTTAAAAAAGACATAATTATTGTGTATCTTCTGTTTGTTAATTTAGGTGTGAACTGCAGATGGTAAACTTGAAGTCGAGGTTGAAAACTCTAGAGTGATTGGTACCCTGCAACAATCACTTGCATCAACCACATTGAACTGCTCAATGTAATTGAGGCTGCAATTAATGAACCAATAATTATCGAGTACACACTAGCGAAGGAAAAAAAAAGTTTGGTTGGATAGATGAAGACATGTCTCAAATACGATTGAAGATGGTTGTTGAAGTTTTCTCCCCTAAAGTGGCTATAATAAGTCTCGGATTTGGATAGGCAACGTTAAAGTCTAATTAATATATTTGACAGTAGTTACATTCTTGTGACTGCTACTACATAGATTTCCTTTCAAGTTAAATTTTCCATCTATATTTGACAGTAAGTCTATTTAATATAAGTCTCGGTTGTGGATACGTATAAATTATAGTTAAAATAAGTTTCATCAAATAAAAAAAAAGAGTCTATTTAATATAAGTTAAAAAAAAAAAAAAAACAAGTACCGGATAATATATGAGTGAAAAGGTCTTTTGGATAGTTTGATTTTATTTTTTTTTCAAATTTCTCACAGTTTCGTCTCGGGTAAACATGCGTTACATCTCGGCTATGATGTAATGAGTTCGTTATCCAAATTTCCAAACTTTCAATAAGTCTCGGCTAACTTCCAATAAGTCTCAGTTATCTTCCAATAAGTCATGGTTAATACGTAATAAGTCTCAGTTAATGACCCGAGACTTATTACATATTAACCGAGATTTATTGGAAGTTTAGCCGAGACTTATGTTCCAAATTCTTCGATATCTGGTTTCCAAATTCTTGATTCCAGTAAGTTTCCAAACGTCCAATAAGTCTCGGTTAATATATAATAAGTCTCGGTTATCTTCCATTAAGTCTTGGTTAATATGCAATAAGTCTCAACTAATGACCCGAGACTTATTACATATTAACTGAGACTTATTGGAAGTTTAGCTGAGACTTATGTTCCCAAATAATGAAAAAAAAAAAAAAATAGTTACTTATACCACGCCTTATTGGGTTAATTTTAGGCAAATTTTGATAAAAAGAAAAAAACTTAATGGAATCAAGAAAAACAAATGAATATTTGGTTTTAATGCCCCCAAACTTGTCAACAAAATTCGATTGTTCCACATAATAAACTCAAACTCAAATGTAGTCAAACATACAACCATAATTCGAACATAAGGAGTAAAACATAAAGTCAATAGTTCAATTTGATAATAATACAACCATTTCAGTCGATAGTTCCACATTTTAAATTCAAACTCAAATGTTTTGCTCTTTATCTGGACAAGTTTGTTTGTTGTGGCCGACATTGTGACATGCACTACATTTCCTCCGGTATTGGGCTAGGACAAGGTTGCTGGTACTTGCATCGTTGGCACTCCGAATCATTGGTGGATTTGGACAATTTCTAATGTTTTTTTTTGAAAGGCAAACTTTATTAAGCCACCAGGGCAACACAATAAACAGCCAAGAGGCCACCACAACACAGCAAGGCAACAAAGGCCACAACCAGACTAGGAGCCACAACAAAACAAAACGTAGAAAACAAGCAGAACCACAAGCCAAAAAACGAAAAACCTCATAACAAATAGCCCATACCATAAAAACGCCAACCAAACAAGACCCCAAAACACAGAGAAACCAAAAAGAGGAAGCCAAAACGCACAATCCACAGCCACACCAAGCCCACGCTACAACTGAAACAAACTACCGCAACCAAACCATCAGAGAACTACACAGGACACAAAACGAAACAGCACTCTTAGCATCAAACTTGCCAAGTTGATCACGGTCATTTAAAATGTAGCATTTGCTTCCAAATGTGTGGAAGTAGCTAACATTTGGCTTCCTACCCTTCCATAACTCATAGGAGGTGTTTCTAGATCCGAGATCCGGGCCTTAGGAAAACTCTATTCCCTATATAGCAAGCCGTATTGACGGCTTCGGCCCATAGGTTCCTAGGGACATTGTTGCTAAGCAACATTACTCGGGCCATCTCTTGGAGGACCCTATTCTTCCTCTCAACAACTCCATTTTGTTGAGGTGTCCTAGGAGCCGAAAACTCATGGGAGATGCTTAAGCTATCACAATAGCTTTCAAAAGAGGCATTCTCAAACTCCCTCCCATGGTTACTTCTAATCCGTTTAATGCTCTTAATATTAGAATTCATTTCATTTTGTAATTTAGTACAAAGCATTTTAAACTTATCAAAAGTTTCGAATTTTTCTCTAAGAAAATATGTCCAAGTAAATCTAGAGAAATCATCAACACAAACAAAAATGTATCTTTTTCCACCTAAACTCTCGGTTTGCATAGGACCCATGAGATCCATGTGGAGAAGCTCTAAGGGCTCCTTGGTGGAGAGATACTTGCCCTTTTTGTGCATGCTTTTGGTTTGTTTTCCTTGTTGGCAAGATCCACAAATTCCATTGGCTTTCTTCCCAAGCTTAGGGAGGCCACGCACACAATTAAACTTTCCAAGGGTTCTTAAATCCCTAAAGTTCATGTGGCCAAGTCTTTCATGCCACAACTCTATTTGCTCATCCATGGACACATTGTTTGAGACTATTCTAGCTTCAAGACAATAACAATTGTCACTAGATCTCATACCTTTCAACAAGGTTTGTCCATCGGGCTTTAGGATTGGGCAATCATCTTTGCTAAACAAGACGGAATATCCTTCATCACTTAGATGTGAAATGCTTATTAAATCGGCCTTCAAGCTATCAACAAATAAAGCAACGGATAAGAAGGGTAATCCGGGAACGGAAATGGTTCCTTTCCCTACAACTTTCTTTTTGGATCCATTACCAAAAGTGACATATCCTCCTTCCTCCATAACAAGAGTCTCAAAGAAACTCTTGTTTCCCGTCATGTGCCTAGAGCACCCACTATCTAAATACCAAAAATTAGAAGAATTTGCCTTCAAGGCTATTTGAGCAACATGGCAGACATTTTCATTTTTTCTAATCCACCTAGAAACAATCTTAGCTTTCTTAGTGGTCTTTGGTACATGGGTTCTAGATGTTCTAGGATCATGCATAATAATATTATCATTCCTAGGAACATGCATCATGGCTCTTTTCTTTTTCTTCTCTATCATGCTTCTAGTTTTGCACATTTTAATATATCGAAAGCAATGTAGTCTAATATGACCATCAAATCCACAAAAATGACATATAGGAGTAAAATAAGGAATCATACCTTGTCCTTGTCTTTGTGGATGAAAGGGTTCAATCCGTCTTCGTTGTTGAACCGGTCTAGATTGCTTCCTAGCTTGAGGTTGCATGATAGGTCTCTTTCCTTTGTGAGCCATTTGTGGAGGAATGTTGGCTTGAGGGATCCTAGGGGGTTGAGCTTGAGGTTGCCTTCTTGGCCCCATCTTCACTTGTGCATTAGAACATTGTCCTACTTCTAACTTCTTCCTAGGAATTTGCACAAATGAAGTTTCTTCATTCCTTAAACTCTTGACAAACACGGTCATGTTAGAGGTTGAGATCTTCTTGCCATCTTCATACCCAAGACCCCTCTTGTCACATGGACTCTTTCCAACACCAAACATATGGTCAAGCTTCTTGGTGCTAGAATCCATCCTAGTCATAGATTCTCTAACTTCTTCAAGCTCCCTCTTTAGACTATCTTCATTCCTCCTAGATAAGACTAACTCCTCTCTTAGCTTATCTTCCATCTTCTTGAATTTTTCCACTTGTTCACTTAAGTGGTCATTATGAGATGCAAGCTCAAGATTTTCTTCTCTCAACATCTTAATCTTTCTTGTGCCCTTGATTGCTAAACCATTAAACTCGGCATGATATTTAGCTAGCACCTTTTTCTCCACAAATCCATTTATGGAGTTAGAAGAGGAATCACTTTGTTCTTCACTTGAGTCATTTTCCTCTTGACTCAATTTCTTTCTCTCATTACCACTTTTGCTCTTATGGGAGGAGGCAAAAGCTAGGAGATTAGCCATGAGCTCTTCATCATCCGAAGACTCATCTCCCTCAATGGAGTCATCACTACTTCCACTCCAAGTGGCGGCCATCACTTTTCCCTTTTTCCTCTCATTGTGATTTGCACATTCGGGGGCAAAGTGACCTATGCCACCACACTCGAAACATCGGACCCCTTTCCTTTCGGTCCTTTCTTGCCTAGGTTCAAACTTCTTGAAAGAGCCCTTTTTCTTCAAATCTTGACCTTTTGATCCAAAGCCCTTTCTTCTAAACTTCATAACCTTGTTGAACCTTTTTACAAACAAGGCAAGGTCTTCATCCGAGTCAATCTTCTTTGCCTCCTTTTCATCCTTGGAGGTCTTCAAAGCAATTCCTTTTTTCTTTTTAGGAGGTGTGGAGATAGGACCCTTCCTAGACTCATAAGCTAGAAGTCTCCCAATCACCTCTCTCGGCTTCATATCCTTATAACCACTATTTTCTTCTAAAGCCGTCACCTTTGATTCAAACCTATCGGGGAGAGATCTCATAATCTTTTGCTTGATTCTCCTATCCGAATATGGATCACCAAGTAGATGACTTTAGTTGACTATGTCCATCAACTTGATCTCGAAGTCGTTGAAGCACTCATTCTCCTCCATCTTAAGCATCTCGAATTGAGTTTGGAAGACTTGAAGCTTAGAGTCCTTCACCACTTCGGTTCCCTCATGTGCAATCTCTAGGATGTCCCATGCCTCCTTAGCTATCCTAGTATTTTGAATCAATTTGTATTGATTTTCATCCATAGCACACAAGATGGCATGCATCGCCTTCCTATTCCACTTTGAAGTCTCAAACTCTTGCGCGTTCCATTGCGCCTTAGGCTTCAAAACTTCTTCTCCTCCACCACCGGGAGTCATCATGGGTAGATCATATCCATCTTCCATCGCCATCCATGCACGGTCGTGAATTTGGCATATGTAGGATTCCATCTTCCTTTTCCATTGGGAATAGTTCAAACCGGTAAGAAGTGGAGGCCTTGTGCTAGAAGCACCTTCGTTGCCACCACCATTTCCACCGTTTCCACTCATATTGTTTATGAATGAATGAAATGAATGCAAATGTATGAATGATCAAAAATCACACAAAATGCAAAACACACCAAAATAAGCAAGGATCACCTATGTATGTCTAGGAACCCGCTCTGATACCAATTGAAACAAACTATAGCACGGTGTGTATAAAACTAACTAGAAGGGGGGAGGGGTGAATAGATTTTAAGCTTATTACCCAATTTTTCGTATTAAGACAAAATTACAAAATTACCCCTGAATAGATAAAGCAATAAATCAAGTATAAAATGCGGAAATTAAATAAGACTTGATTTTTATGTGGAAACCCTCACGGGAAAAACCACGGGCTAGTAAGTAAGCCACACTCGAACCTCGAATCCACTAAATGTGTAAAACGATTACAACCTAATCCCGGAAGTAATCACACACCTACCTAATCCCGGTATGAGTGAACCTAGTCCAATTTGCTTGCGATCTAAGCAACCTAATCCCGGAAGCTACACACAAGACTTACTTTCTCTATGAAGAGAATAACACCCTAAGTGAATATATGAATATCCAAATGCAACATAGAGCAAGGGAAACCCTATATGCTTATCTAAGATGATTAATATGCAATTAGAACAATCCAAGATATTAAAAACTAAATGACATGTCAAATAGTTTAGCTAATCAAGATTAAGCACAAAACCTAATTTGCTAGCACAATACAACTTCTCAAACATACATCATACTAATCTCAAACTTGTATTCAAAGTATATAAAATAACATACAAGTAATTAATTGAGATTGCTTGTTAAGAGAAACACAAAATATGTAAGATATTAGTGAAAAGCTTACCAAGCAAAGTATGATGAAGAATCCATGCAAGATGACATCTAGATGATCAAAGATGATGCTAGATGATGATTGATGATCATGAAAAAGTGTTTGAGTAATTAAAAATGAGTTCTTGGAATTTTTCTTCTCTTTGAAAAATATCCTAAGTATGAAATCTGAATATGAACTCTTGTTATTGACCTAAAGTCAAGGTGGCATATATATAGGAGGCCAAAACAAAGTGTGGTCGTTTTGATAAGTTGGCCTGAAATTTGCCTTGGGCGCTGTACGTAGAGCGCTTCTATACAGCGCCCATAAACTGACCTCTCGGGTCTGAGAGGGGCGCTGTACGAACAGCGCTTCTGTACAGCGCTCGTACAGCGCCCATCCAAAATGCATCAGACCTGATGCAATTAAATGTCCAATTTTGCATCAGGTATAAGGGGCGCTGTTCAGAACAATGCTTTGTAGAGCGCTTTGAACAGCGCCCTTTGCAATGCTAGAATTCCAATGCTATGCAAGACAAGGCAATGGGCAATGCAAGATGCAATCAAATTAACATGCAAGAAGAGATGATAATGAGCATTAAAGCACACAAATAAGACACACAACATATAAATATTAAACATATGTATGAGTTGTGAGTGTGTGCAACTATCTCTTCAAGACAAGTAAGCACAAAAAAATATACCTTCGGTGCTTATCAAGACGAGGTCTTCAAAAGGCTTCGAACAAACCTACCAACACCTAGGCTACCCTTACAAAGGACCCCAACATGTGGTTTGTCCACGAAATGAGTCAATCAACAAATGGGAACCTTATAAGGCCCTTTCACCATTCCCAATGATCACCTTCATACATTCATGTAGAATCTTTGCGGAAGAGGAACCTTCAACAAATAGATCACTCACCGCTCTCCTAAAAAAAGACCCCGCAAAAGAAGTCTTCCAATCCCAAATAATCATACTTTTCGAGATTCCATACTTAGCACAAATGATCTTTTTCCATAGCGAGGAAGTTTCCTTCCCAAACCGCCAAACCCATGTAGTTAGAAGACCTTTGTTTATTTCAAGAATCCTTCCAATGCTTAGACCTCCATTTCTTTTGCTTCTACATACACTAGCCCAATCCTCCACAAGTAATTTCCTCTTGTTTGCACCGTCCCCCCAAAAGAACTTCCTTTGAAAACTCTCAATGTGTTTTGGCACACTAACTGGAATCTTGAAAACCGACATGTAATAAGAGGGGATACTATAAATGACTGATTTGATTAGAACTAGTCTACTACCCTTGCTTAGAAATCTTCTCTTCTAAGGCGCCAATCGATTCTCAATCCGTTGAACAATAGGCTTCCAAAAAATTTTGGCACAAGGTCTAGCACCAAGAGGGAGACTAAGACAAGTAATTGGGAGAGAACCTTTTTTACATTTAAACAATTTTGCCCAACTCCCATCATCCACTGAATTCTTCCCCAGTTTCACACCGCAAGATTCTTCTTACATTGATAAGGTAATCCTTTTGAGGTTTGAGGAAAAGGATCGTGTCGTCCGTGAATTAAAGGTGAGTAATATGGGCACCTCCCTCACCATACCTCATCCCTTCAATCAGATTCAACCTTAATGCTTTATTTAAAACACAATTCAAACCTTCTGCAACAATATTGAAAAGAAAAGGGGACATAGGGTCACCTTGTCTTATGCCTTTCTCAACATCAAACTTAGTGGTGGGACAGCCATTGACAAGAACCGACATTCTAGGAGAAGAAATGGACCATCTAATCCATTGTCTCATTTTGAATCCAAAACCCATGCCTTCCAATAACCAATCCAAAAAGATATGATCCACACTATCATAAGCTTTTTCGAAGTCCAATTTCACAATTAAACCCCACTCCTTATCATTCCTCCACGAATGAATAATTTCCTCCGCCACCATGAAACTATCCACAATTTGTTTACCTTTAACAAACACCATCTGAGGTTCTCCAATAATCGAGTTCATTACACTTCTCAACCTATTAGCCAATAGTTTGGCTAATATTTTGTACATGGATCCAATCAAACTAATCGGCCTGAAATCAGAAACTTGATTCGATTTAGCACATTTCGGTATAAGAGCCACAAAAGTGTTGTTCAAATCCTTCACAATAGACCCATCTCCATGGAACTCATCAATGAATCTCATAAAGTCCTCTTGAATCACCTCTCAATGAGCTTTAACAAAGTTCATGTTAAAACCTTCTAGGCCTAGGGCTTTGTTACCATCACAATTGCACAACGCCCTCCACACCTTATCAGAACTAAAATGATCTTCAAGAGAGGATTTTGCCTCCTCCGAGATAGAAGCCAAACCCAAATAACCAATCTTAGGATATACCATATCCGCCCTTTTAAAATGATTTTTGAAAGACCTGAAAATGCCTTCTCTCACCAGGGTGGGGTCCAAGACTTTCATCCCATCTATGACCAAATCTCTAATAGCATTAGAACTCCTCCTACCATTAGCCACAAAATGAAAGAATTTGGTATTTTTGTCCCCTTCTTTTAACCACTTAACCCTAGATTTTTGTCTCCATAATTATTCCTCATTTTTTAAACCTTTCCATAATTCCTAGAGCAAAGAGAGTCTCTCGTTTCTCAAAGATTCCAACCAACCTTCATTGACTTCCCTATTTTCAAACATAGCCAACTTGGATTCGGTTCCTTTCATTGAAAAAGAATGATTTTTCATACCTGCCACCATATGTTTAATAGATGTCTTAGCTGACCATAGCTTACATGCCAAAATGAAGCTTTTCGATCCACCAAACTTCTTCACTTTCCAATCCTCCTTAACATGCGTCACCATTCCTTTGTCTTCCAATCAAGAATTAAGAAACCGAAAAGGACTAGGATCCTACTTTTCCTTTGGTTCACCAAGAGAGATAGCGTTATGATCCGACACACTTCTATCCAACCCAATTTGAATCAAGTTAGGGAACCAAGATAAGAAAATGAGAGAAATTAAAAACCTATCAAGCCTTAACCATGAAGCTATCTCCCTATGATTATACCAAGTGTACGAAACACCATGCAAAGGTAAATCCACCACCTTTGCATGAAGAAGGAAATTGCTAAAACTTCTCATAGCTTCCTTAACACACACACCATGCGAAGATGCACGTTGTTAAATCCTAAAGTTTTAACAACTTTTGAAGTCGTGCATTGCTAAATACTAACTTGTTAACAACACACAAAAATGTGCGTTGTTGAATACTAGCTTTTTAACAAGTCGCAAAGATGTGTGTTGCCAAATCCTAGTATTTTAACAACACACGAAGTTCTGGCGTGTTGCTAAATCCTTACTTTTTAACAACACGTGAAGTTTACGCGTTGTTATATATTATGTTTTTTTTAACAGCGTGCAATGTATGTTGTAATAAGTGACTTTTCACAATATCCATCGATTGTGTGTTGTCGTATGTGCTTTATCATTTTCAACATATGTTTACGTGTTGCCGTAAATCACTTCCATAACACACATTTTCTGTGCGTTGTGGTAGGTGACTTTTCACAACATATACCTCATGTGTGTTGTTAATTGAATGTTGTTGTAGACTAAATTTCTTGTAGTGAGTAGAATGACTATATATATACATAGTGGTTTTCCTATCGATGCGCACTGATATGAGGAAAACACAGGACATCCAAATCTAAATGTTGGTTTCATCCAAGGGTTAGATTTGTTTCTTGAAAATATAAATTAAAAGAGAAGATATATATTAAATAAAATGATATATATTAAGATTAGGATTCTCCGTAAAATAATTTTTTTACTATAATAACTCTTAGTTCTCTCTCTCTCTCTCTCTTTCTTCTTCTTCTTCTTCTCCAACAACGAATTCTTCTAAATCTTCTACGCCAGACTAGAAAAACAATAATAATAAAAGAATCATGGACTTCAAAAGCTATTTTTTCATATTCATGATCAACTATATTTCCAACATAATATGAAAATCTAGAACTCACAATAGAAAAAATGTATCTTTTAGATATATTAAGGCCAAAATTCCCTACTGACTTATCCTTGAATTCTCCATTGTTGATACCACATTCGTAGAAGGTATTGATTTGGAAGGAATCATTGCAAAAAAAAAAAAAAAAAAAAAAAAAAAATAAAATGGTCACTAAACCTCCTGAACTCTTCGAAATTAGCAACAAGTGACTGAAGGGAGACAGATGTATATGGAAAATTGCACTTACATACCCTGATTATATGCAGCATTAAAACTGGAAAAATATAATAATAACATCATGCACCATATGACTAGTTGACTAAAGTCCAAAAAAAACGAAATAATAATAACAAATATAATAATAAAATAATACTAAAATAATAAATATAATAATAATAATAATAATAATAATAATAATAATAATAATAAATATTTGAAAGTCGTAGTTATTTAGTCATAACTATTCTAATTCCATCCCATTAGTCAGTACATGTGTTTTGGGGTTACAGTTTATAGCATAACACGTATGGTGGAGGTTCATGACATATATTAATAACCAATTTCTTCAAATATGGAAATTTCCAAATTCAAAGAGATCTAGAAAAAAAATTAAAAATTAAAATTATATTTCCAAATTTTTAGATTGAATCTCCACAATCCATTATAATTATAATTATAACTAGTTGTTATTATTATTATTATTATTATTATTATTATTACTATTATTATTATTTATTTATTGGACATTAGTCAACTGGTCAAAGGGTGTGGTGTTATTATTATATTTTTTAAGTTTTAATGCAATTATGCATATAATCAAGGTATGTATATGCAATTTGCCAATTTTAGAAAGTTTAGGGGTTTAGGGTGCGACTGGTAACGTTTTTCATTTGCTATTTTTTGAAAATAAAAAAGAAAATGAAAACAATGTTTTTTGTTTCAGTTTCGAAATCCAAAAACGCATCTGGTAGCATATCTTGAAAGCTGTATTTTGAATATGAAAACGTTAAAAACACATATAGTAGGTTATGCGAAATATATCAAAAATTATAATGAGTTGATTTTTTTTTTTTTTGGTTAGATATGGGCAACACCCAAAACAGGTCTAGCAAAAGCCAAACCTCTGTCGGCACCACTGCAGCTTGATTAGGTTGATGGTGCCGACGAGGTCACCGGGATGTGCGACAGCTAGGGCTGGCGGTGGAAAGGGCCGACAGTGGCTGGATCAGTGGAAGGAAACAGAAAGAGCATTCGGGGAAGAAGAAGTTGATGGTGGTGTGTGTAGTGCGTGCGGTTGATTCCGATGTCGATTTACAGCGACACTACCTGGGTTTTGTAGATCAACCTCTGAGGATTCAATCTAGGGTGGTTTCGGCTCTTGCTTGTCACGGAAATGGGTTCGAACGAGAAGAAGATGAGGATTCTGGCGATCGAAAAAGAAGAAGAAAAAAAGAGAAGCATAGGAAGAAGATTCCGACGATCGGAAAAAGAAAAAGAAGAAGAAGAAGAAAAAGAAGAAAAAGAAAAAGAGAGAAGTAAAGGAAGAAGAAGAATAGTGATAGAGACCAAAGATCGATGAAGAAGAAAAAAAAAATAAGTTTTTTATTTAGAGTGAAAAACAAAATGAAAAACATCAAAAACTTGTTTTTGAAAATTTTCACTTTTGACACTGATTTTGTTTTTCATTTTGTTTTTGTTTTGAATATAAAATGAAAAACAAAATGGAATATTCAAACAAAACAAAATGGAAAACTGTAACGAACGCGTATTCGAAATCATTTTTGGAAAATAAAAACAAAAACACCCTTGAAAAAGGGTACCAGACAGGCCCTTAGTAACCATTTTAAGAATTCAGGGCACATTAGCAATTCGTGAACACTTAGGGGGGCAACAGTACTATGTAGTCACACAAAAAAAAAAAAAAAAAAAAAAAAAAAAAGATTCCTTACGTAAAGGAATTTTGATTAATATTAGTGTTTTTTTTCAACAAAAAAAAAAAAAAAAAAAAATCAACATTCCCTATATTTCCTTCAATATGTCATAATTGACTACAAATTAAATTTGAATGAATGGAATGCTCTTAAAAAAACAAATTAATCATACAAACAATTTAAAAGTAAAATTTTGAATCATTAGTACCATCTTGATTTTACTTGCCTAAAGTATAACACAATTTACACATCATTTTAATTAGGTTTCAAAAAGAAAAAAAAGTGGGTTAAATAGCATTACTCAATTCAAGAATCAATTTATTTAAAAGATAACAAACATATATATTTAAAAAAAAAATAATACAAATTTTTTCTTTATTAAAAAGTTTAATATCTTACTTTTCATAGATAAGTTTTCTTTTGAGACATTAGATGAAGGCAAATAGGCAGAATCACAATAAATAATGTGGTTTTTGGATGTGGTATCTACAATGGAGAATTCATAGATCTGGATTTTTGGCTTTAGTATTCTAAACGAGACATTTATTCTATTGTGTTCTAGATTTTCATATTGTGTTCGAAACATTGATGATCATGAATATAATAATAAAAAAAAAAAATAGCGTTTGAAGTTCATGATTCTTATATTATTATTTTTTTTCCGGTTTAGTGTAGAAGATTTAGAAGAAATAAATAAGAATTAGTTGTTGGAGAAGAAAAGAGAGAGAACTTAATTAGAGTAATTATAGTTAAAAAAAATACTTTACAAAGCCTAATATAGATTTGCAAACCAACACTTAGATTTGAATGTACTGTGTTTTCCTTATATCAGTGCGCAGCGACAAAAAAACCAATATATATATATATATAATTAAAGCGTAATAGAGTTATTTATTTCCACACCCGTGGACATAGTTTAATATAACTTTTTCATTACTAAAATAATCATAAAACTAAATTACTTATTGGAACATAATTATCTAATTGAAATAATAAATTTACATTTTTATAAACCCATATAACACAATTGTTTTGTAAATTTTTTACTGACACAATTTTGAAATTAAAAATAAGAAATAATACTAATAAAAAGCTAAAGTGATTCTTGTTGTAGCATACATCACTTTCACCAATTTTTCTCTAGTAGGTGTAGGTGGTCGAACTACGTGGTATGTGAATTGAGTCGGGTTGTGTCGGGCCCAAAGCAACTTGATTGAACTGATCGGATAAGAGATGTTGTTTCCTTAAGGAACCAGCAAATATGATAAGTCTGTTGACCTGGAATGGTCGTCTTCTTCGTTAAACCTACAATAGAACTGAAGCAGAAACAAATATAGAAAAAAGAGGGAGATATGGTTAGATTCTTAGCCTTTGATGTGCTTGGGCTAAGCAATGATCTGTAATGATCGTGGTAGTGAATCCGACTGAATTCCAGTTGCTGGAATATTTATAAGCAGAGTTTTAGCATGCTTTTATAAGCTTTTATTTGAAGAGATTTCAGAGAGCTTCACTATGAAAGAGCTCTCTTATTTATAGAGGAAGAGTTAGCCTCAAAGTTCCATGATCATGATTTGATCGTGAGAGAGATTATGGGAGAGATTATAGGAGAGATTCTCTACCTTTACCCACCCAGCATAACTGAAGACTGACTTGGTCTTTCAAAGACCAAGTTTTGCAACTGATACTTTTGTTGGGTCGACCCAATATAACGGGCCTGGATAGGATCTACTAAAAAAAGGTTTGGGCTTTTTTACGTTGGGCCTATGGACCATGAAACAAATTAACAGTGTGTATAAAACTATCTAGAGGGGGGTGAATAGATTTTAATCGTTATTACCCAATTTTCGCGTTTAGTCAAATTTACGAAAATGCCCCAAACTAGACAATATAATAATCAAGTGTAATATGGTGCGGAAATATAAACGACACTTGATTTTTACGTGGAAACCCTCACGGGAAAAACCATGGGCTGGTAAGTGCGCCACACTCGAACCTCGAATCCACTAATTGTGATAATGTATACAACCTAATCCAGGTTTGACGGCCTAATCCCGGCCAATATCCCGCTACCACTACCCACAGACCTGTAAAAGTGGACCTAGTCCAATTTGCTCATGTGATCACCTAATCCCGGTGTCCGACCTAATCCCGGTCTATCACACAAGACTTACTTCTCCGAAGAGATCAAACACCCTATGTGAATATGCAATGAATATTCAAAGAGCAAATAAAGCTAGGGAACCTTAGATGCTTATTTAGGATTATATGATGACAATAAAATCAATCTTAGATATCAAAATAGCTATATGACATGGCATACAACTTTAGCTATGTTAAGGATGACCAATCCTAAATACAATAGCTATCAAAAATAATCTCAATCATATATTGAGATTAATTAGCTAGATGTTAGATAAACATGTAAAATCCTAGCTATCAAAAATAACCCAATCAACACATAATCTCAATCATGTATGTAGAAATTAATCTAAACATATACAAGTAATAAATGAGATAAAATTGATAAGTAAAAACACTAAGATTAAATGAAATTAGTGTTCAACAAATCATACCATGTGTGTTGAAGAAGACCCATGCATTATCACATACTAGATGTTCCTAGATGATGCTTAGATAATGATTTGTGCATGTGGGAATGGGTTTAGAGAGATAAAGATGTAATCTTTAAGCTTTTTCTCTCAAGTCTCTCTTTCTCTCTCAAGAATAAGGAGCCTCTCTCTCTAGGGTTTGATTTTGTGGCTCTGCCCTTAAAATGATGAGAAAGATATGTATTTATAATGCCCAAATGAAACTATGTCGTTTTGGAAGAAATGGAAAAATTATGGGCATTTTCGCGGTACTCGCGTCAGTGCAGCGACTCAAGATTCGAGCGCTTCGAAACATGACCAAACGACATCGAAACCTTTCATATGATATATCATTGGAAAGGTATGGATGTCTAATTTCTACTTGTTTTTATAGAATGACATTTTGATATCTATAGAACAAGTTATGGTCAATTGAGTGACCAAAGGTCAGAAACGGACAACAACAGAGTTGCCCTGTTTTGGTTGTAACTTTGGAGATTTTAAAACCAATCCAAACGGTTATTAAATATTATGAATAATATACCGTTGGAAAGGTATGGGTGTCCATTTTGTACAAAAATTTTCAAAACTCATTTTGAAGCTTTGTGTAAAAAGTTATGGTCACAAGACCATGCAAAGATCAGTTTTGAAAACACTTAAAACATTGAAATCCAATCTTTTGAAACTAGACACCTTACTCCAATCAATCAAACCAAAACTACCACTTATCCAAGAGAAGAATGAGACCTTCTCAAGTGGTCAACCATCGCGCTAAGACATGCACACCATCGTGCAAGCGCGGACGTTTCCGATCACACAAACGGAAACGAATTACACCACACTTAAGACTAATCATGAAGTGCAAGTGTGGGTATTGAATGCATCCTAATGCCTAACATGTCATGGCATTATCATTGAACAAGATGCACTCAATTCAAACATGCATGAATTAAAATTCATGACTTTGCATCCTAATGCCTAAACATGTCATGGCATTTCAATAAACTAGATGCAATTAAATAAACATGCATGAAGAGATATTCAACAATTATGAATGCACACATATGAAAACACACAACATATAAGAATAACATTTATGCATGAGTTGTGTGTGTGTGCAACTAGATCTCTTCAAAGCACGTAAGCACTAGAAATTTACCTTTGGTGCTTATCAAGATGAGGTCTTGAAAGGGCCTTAAGCTTGAATACCAATACCTAAGCTACCCTTACAATAAACCCTCACATGTGGTTTGTCCACGAAACAAGCCAATCAATAAATAGGAATCCTTACAGACCATTTTTGGCTACCACAGTTTGTCCCCCACTCTCTAAGGAAAGATTCAAATGAGTTAGAGAGTGATTCTCGTTAAGTCGACCCTTAATTTCATCGAACGCTCTTTTGTCGAGTCGAATCATTACCCTCTGGATGCCATCTGAGTGGCAACTTTGATCATCGAATCGACGAAGTTGATTTTTTGAATATAGTTCGTTGCTCAATGGATACATCTGAAGTGATGTCTGGAAGTCAAATCGATAGGACTGAGGCATTCTCAGTGTTCTAGGCTGACATCAGACGCATTAAATTGAGCTCTATTTTCAAGATAAAATTTTTGAATTATAAACTAGGCGATTACCTTGGTTAACTGGCAATTAAAGTGGTGTTGACACGTGGCGACTAGGGTTGAAGGGTTAGTTTATAAGTAAACCGTTTCACTTGCTAAGGTCACGTTACTTTGAAGTTTCTCTCTTGCGTTTTTCTTCTTTCTGGCGATATTTTCTTCGTCTACAAGGTGTTTTAGGTTTTTTTGCACATTTACGTGATTTCTACTCAAATCTCTTCAAGGTCAGTGAAGAGTTTCTTTTTCTTTGTTTACTTTTGCATGAAACTTACTTTTACGAATCTATAGGAAGTAAAAATATAAGTTTCTGACACATTTTTTTTTCTTCTGAGAAATATGTGTTCTTCATTATCTTTGATATTCTTCAATGTGTTCTTGATCGTTTTTGATGCTTTTTATTCGTTGCTATGTTGGTTTTGTTCATATGATGTGTTGCTTCTAGTCCACTTGTATGTTGTTACGTCGAGAGTAGTCATTTAGATTCGAGTAACCGCTCAACCATGGGTAGGCAAAGCTTTTTAGGGCTAGGTTGAACTTTAGGGATTACGATGATGATTTTTTTTTTTGTAAGAAACCCTAGGTTTTGATGTAGAATCCCTAGGTTGTGATTGTAGCGTTTGGTTTTTGCCAGGCTTGTGCATTTTTTGCATTTGTCAGCTTTTGGAGATATCATGTCGAGTGACAATATAGTCTTAGAACTGCATTACACTTGGACTCATAGTGATACGGAGGGCAAGGATGATGGAGGAGTTAACAGCGGAACAAGAGATGTCGATCGACTGATTACAATTGAGGATCCGTCGAGAGTTGTTACTGTAAACACGAAGGGTATGTTAAAGAAAGGCGATGTGCGCGTTATTGCAACGATGGTCGAATACCTGGAACATGTAGAGGTTGCAGAGGCATCTACTTCTGGTCGTCCACTAGGTATTCTAAATGGTAGTCCAGCTAGTGTAGTTACGGAAGAAAACTTACGTAGTTTACGGGTGATTTATGGTATCCATGATGACGTCGAACTACATGCGCTGAAGGAACATGAGTGGGCGGATTGGGATATACCAGGGTGTACGTGTTTTTATGAATATACCCTTCGTTTAGGGTTTGGATTTCCAGTTCCTCAACTGGTTCGACAAATGTTGGTATATTACAACATTGCTCCTGGCCAATTGATGCCAAATACTTGGAGGATATTGTTGAGTTTGGGCGTCCTCAGTGAGAGACAACGTAAAGTGTGGGTTAGGGTGCCTCCTCCATAATTATTATTTGAAAGAACATATAAGTGATCAAGGTCGTTATATGCTGGTACATAGGTCCAAAGAGCATCATGTCACGGGCTTAGAATTACGCAGCGGATTCCCGTGCGGCACTTAGGTAACTTCCGGGTGAATGTTACTAAGTAAGCCTTAAAGTGTTGCTTGTCACTCTCAAAGGCAAAGGAGAGACTAGAGGAAAGTGTTGGAAGAGCTTGGTTGGAATGTAAAGAAACTTGTATTGCTTAACAAGAAAACTTTACAGGGCTTTGAGTACAAATGGCTTGTGTTGGCTTGGATGCCTTACAAAATGCGAGGAGCTACCTATTTATAGTTGTCCACCTCCTCAATGGACGGTTAGGATCAATTTGATCCAATGGTGGAGGTTTGGCCTCCAGAAATATCTACACCTATCTAGAATTCTCTACATGTATGTACATGCCCCAAGAATCCTATACAAGTATCTATATCATTCTAGATTATTCTACATACATCTAGACATGTGTACAAGAACAACCTAGAATGGTTGTGTTGCTAGAGACTTTGGAAGCATCAGTTGCTAGACTTTTCCGGAGCTCTCTAGAATCTTCCGTCAACTAGAGACTTCCCTAAGTGTGTGGAAATCTCTAGAGCCTTCCAGGAGCTTTGCCTTGTTGTAGGCATGTTGGCTTAGTAATGCTCCTTGGTCAGAATTCAAATTTTGGATTTCGCGGGCCGTACCATCCTCCCCCATCTAATTTTGCGACGTCCTCGTCGCGTGGGCGCTGTGTTTGTTGGAGTTTGCCACGGATTGACTCCGTAGGATGGGAGGGCTTTAGCTGGGGAAACCTCTCTTGAAGGGTCGCCTTCTTGTTAGGAGTCAGACGTATGTTGCGTCGCAGTCGACTTCTTCAGGTTGGTGCAAGTGGGCTTGTGTTGTTAAAACAGTAGTTTGGCAATGGTATAGCCTCCCTCTGTTATCTTTGATTGGTACTTCCCATGGCTTGCACGACTCCTCTTCTTCGGAACAGCTTCAGTCGGTTTGATGTTCTTCGAAGAGGTGGGAGAACTTGGTTTCTCCATAAGTTGAATGGCGGATAGCGTCTTGAATTCTTACGTGGTTAAACATTCCGCCGGGATGGTGTATGCTTTGTGCCCATCAAGAATGCTAAGTGAGCTAGCGGCGAGTTGGGGAAAAGCATTGGCTTGGTCAAATAACGCCATGCCTAGAACCATTTGGTAGTCGTCCAAGCTGACCACCGAGAAATCTAGATTTCTGCTCACGGCCCTAGGTGGACAGTGACGCACTTCGCGATGCCATCAATTAGCTTGATCGGCGAGTTGGCGGCTTTGATGACACTTTCTTCGTTGGTGACATGAAGGCCAAGTCATTTGGCTTCGTCCACCGAGATGAAGTTGTGCGTTACTCCGGTATCGAGCATCGCATGAACTTGCTTGCCTTTGATGGTAGCCTCTACGAACATAAGGCCTTTGTTGCCCGCTGAGTATGTAAATTTGTTGGATAGAACCTATGCTTGCTTGGTCTTCAGTTGCCTTGGTTTCCTCGTGCTGATTGACCATGGCGTTGAGCATTTTTCTCTTTGGGCAATCGCGTACCCAATATGGCCCATCGTAAATGAAGCATGGACTCTTCGGTTTGATTACCATGGGCTTGCCTCTGCTAGACTTGTCTTGTTGATTGTCGCCGTTGTTGGACTTGGAGCCCCCTTTGTCCTTGTGTTCAAGGTCTTTGGACTCGTCTCCCTCACTTTTCTCATGGCCATCTTTGCGTTCCTTAGGTTGGGTGTAGTCGGCTAGCGACTCTGCTACGACAATGGCTATGTCGAGATCTTGCACATTCCGCCTTTCCAACTCCATTCTTGCCTAATCTTTAAGGCCATCCATGAAGTAGAAGAGCTTGTCTTTATTGGACATGTCTTCAATCTCAAGGAATAGGGTGGTGAACTCCCTGATGTAGTTGGAGATGAATCCCGACTATTTAAGGTGACGGAGGCGGCCATGGGCCTCCTTCTCGACATTGGTTGGCAAGAATTGCTTCTTAGTTCTTGCTTGAAGTTATCCCATGTGCGGATGGGATTGATGGAGTCACCGTGCTTGTGCCGCCACCATAGTTGGGCGGAATCCCAGAGAAAGGTTGGTGCGTTGGTGATCCGGGTGGCGTCATCCCTGACTCCCTTGGCTTCGAAGTATTGTTCTAGGCTGAAGAGAAAGTATCTACTTCCATGGCTTTCCTGTTGCTGCTGTAAGTGGATGGCTTAGGGACTTGAATGGCGTTGGTGCTTGTAGTGGCACTAAAGCTGACAAATGGGCTATTCCGATGCGATACCCATTCGGTGTGGATTTCCTCCACTTCCGCATGTATTGCTCGTAACTTGTTCTCCACGAAAGTGCGAAGGTTGCGGGCCTCTTGGGTGAGGAAGCATGCGTCCTCCTTGACACCCTTTTGGAACTCGCAGATGGTGGCCTTGGTTGCTTGGGTGATTTCACCATAATCCGCCTCTAGGCCGTCAAGACGGTCGACGACATCACTTAAGCTGGCTTGCATTCAGGAGAGGGTATCCTCCAAGCCGGCCATCATTTCTTCCAAAGCATCCTTGGACGAACCCTTGGACTTGCTTCGCTTAGTGTGGGTGTGTTGCTTGCCATGACCTCGCGCCTGCTCCTCCACTCTAGCAGCAACTTCTCTGTCGGAAACCATTGCTTCGCGAACTAGCTGTGATTGCTTTGACAAGGCTCTAATACCAACTGTCACGGGCTTAGAATTACGCAGCGGATTCCCGTGCGGCGTTTAGGCAACTTCCGGGTGAATGTTACTAAGTAAGCCTTAAAGTGTTGCTTGTCACTGTCAAAGGCAAAGGAGAGACTAGAGGAAAGTGTTGGAAGAGCTTGGTTGGAATGTAAAGAAACTTGTATTGCTTAACAAGAAAACTTTACAGGGCCTTGTGTACAAATGGCTTGTGTTGGCTTGGATGCCTTACAAAATGCGAGGAGCTACCTATTTATAGTTGTCCACCTCTTCAATGGACGGTTAGGATCAATTTGATCCAATAGTGGAGGTTTGGCCTCCAGAAATATCTACACCTATCTAGAATTCTCTACATGTATGTACATGCCCCAAGAATCCTATACAAGTATCTACATCATTCTAGATTATTCTACATACATCTAGACATGTGTACAAGAACAACCTAGAATGGTTGTGTTGCTAGAGACTTCCAGAAGCATCTGTTGCTAGACTTTTAAGGAGCTCTCTAGAATCTTCCGTCAACTAGAGACTTCCCTAAGTGTGTGGAAATCTCTAGAGCCTTCCAGAAGCTTTGCCTTGTTGTGGGCATGTTAGCTTCATAATGCTCCTTGGTCGGAATTCAAATTTTGGATTTCACGGGCCGTGACAATCAGCTTATTACTGATAATACGACAAACGATCGACATTGGAAGGATACCTTCTTTTTTTGAAAGGTCCTCCGATCGACGGTCCCTAGGGAGAGTCGCATTATCAATACCGGTGAATCTGGAACCGGTATGGTGAGTGTAGTCTACCAATTGTCATTTGGGATTTTTTTATTTATTATTTTTTATGCAACTCATATTGATGAATCATTGCTTTTGTAGAAACGAAAGGTACAGATAGTAAACCGTCGTGCAACGTGGCACCTACGCGTACTAAGGATATATTAGATATTTATGTCGAACATAGGAGTTGTAAAGTGTTGCTTATGGAAGGTAAACTTAGGCCTAGCAGTTTATGGCGATGGTCGACTTTGAATAGGTCATGAGCATCGTATCCCCACATGAAGGATTTCTTGTCATATGTTTGGACTAGGAGGAGTTTTGAAATTCTTCAGTATGATATGAAATTTTTTTCACCTCTTATTGATTTTGAACATCGTTTCGTAGTAACGTCAATAATGAGTGCACAAATCAACATGCTAGAAAAAGTTGAAGCTATGAGGCTTTATAGGGAGGATCTTGCCAAAAAAGGGGCGGCAGCAATAGTGAAAAAGAAGCAAGTTACTAAGAAGTCGAAGGAAAATGCGCCCTCAGTATAGAACATATCTATCAGTCGTTGCCTGAAAGGAGCCGTCAAGGAAAAGACATAAAAGGGATTATGTTATTGACCTTGGAAAGAGGGTCGAATCTAGTTCGAAGGAGAAATCAGTTGCGACTACTTTTGAGCTAGATTCATCGATAATGCTTCTTTCTTCTGGAATCTCATCATTTGGAGCCAACATGATTTCTTTATAGGTCGAATGAATTCCTTCTCTCTGCTAATGAATTGTTTTTTAAGGCAAAAAGATGGAGGAGGTATTCAACATGGGCATTCTTTCGGCGTTCCAGGTAAATTTGCTGTCGTCTCAAAGTTTCTTTTTGATCATCTATCTTTCTTATTGATACGACTTTTCTTTTTTGTAGGCGTTGCAAGTGCACTTGCATCTGCACGGTAGGTACAAAACGGTTACTGATAAATGTGTGAAGTTACGGAAGGCGAATGACACCCTGAAGGCAAAAAACGCTAGGCTTGGTAAGACGATGAAAGAAATAGAGCAAAAGAACTTAGCTCTAAAGGAGGAGTTGAAGGGTGTGAAGAAGGAGAGAGATCGACAAAAGCCAATGAGGAGGTTAAGGAGCATGAGTAGCTTATCGAGGACTTGAAAAGACAGCTGATGTCGATGGTGGCTGATGCGATGTGTAAAGCTAGGGCGGAGCTTTTCAAGGAATACTTGTATGGTGCACTTGTGAATTGGGATTCTAAAGAGATACAAGAGGAGGTCGATGCTTATGAAGAAATGGAGCATCTCAAACTTGAAGGATCTCTAGAGGGAGCAGATGAACAGATTGATGCAAAGGGGGATGATGATAAAGGACTTGAAGAAAACCTCGACAATGTCGAAGACCCAAATGTTGTTGTCGCTGGTTCGACCCAGAAGGATGCTTAATCATTTCTTTTGCCTAATTCCATCTTTTTTTTTTTACTATCTCAATTTGGTCAGTAATTGCATATGATTTGGTCAACTCGACCTATATTTATGACTGAATCCTTTATTTTAATTTGAATCTACTTCATGTTTATTATTTTGATTTGATATTGTGAAAACGATATAACCATCATATAATGGGGTTTGCACAATAGTAACTTTTAATTGAATGAGATAAGCCTGTAAACTCATACTCATACGTAATTCAATCGACATGACCTTTTGGTTTAACTACGAAAATCGCGTACTTGTCTTAATTGACAACCATTTATGAACAGTGAATTGCGAAAGAATTTTGGTCGAACGACCTTCTATATATCTTTAAATATCGCGTACATGCGTTAATGGGTTGACATGACCCTTCTTTACATAGTAAAATTGCGTGCATGCGTTAAATGGTCGACAAGACCTTCATTTACATTAGAAATCATCGCGTACATGCATTAAATGGTCGATAAGACCTTCATTTACATTAGAAATCATCACGTACATGCGTTTATTTGATTCGATATTTGTCATTTCGACATTTGTCATTTGAGTCGACATCTGTCCCCATTGCTATTCCCCCACTCTTAATATGCGTTTGTTGAATGAGGATATTGAGAGTTGATTTTGTAGGTGTCAATTTATAGATGTCGATTCATAGATGTCGTGTCGTATCTGTAAGAGAAATATATTACTCGTCGAAGTCGACAGCTTGTCTAGATCAAGATATGATTTTTGTTTGTGAGCTCAATTTTGCACTTAGTTGCACTAAGTTTTCATCATTGCTCCTTGTTGGTTGACTCGTTAGTGCTGAATGTTAATTAAAATGAACAAAAAATAAACAATATTTAGAAATAAGAGTTTAGAAATGGTACTATTTCAAATGTAGAGCATTCCAGCTGTTGTATAGTTCCCGACCGTCGAGTCCCCGTAATTTGTATGCTCCTCATCTGACTACATGTGTTATTTGATATGGGCCTTCCCATGTCAGTCCTAACTTTCCCGCTCCTTCTTCCCTTGTGTTTTGGAAGACTCGTTGTAGTACCCAGTCGTTGATTTTGAAAACTCTAGTCCATACTTTTTTGTTATAATGTCGTGCGACTTGTTGTTGGTACAACTGTATCTGTAGGGATGCACGATTTCGACGTTCATCCATATGATCTAATTCGAAGGCAAGCTCCAAATTGTTTACTTCTCATTAGGGTTTTCACTACGACTGGTTGTCAATCGGGTCTCTATTGGGATTACTGCCTCGGAGCCGTAGACAAGTGAGAAAGGAGTTTCTCCAGTCGACCGATGTGGAGTAGTTCTGTACGACCATAATATTTCTGGGAGTTTTTCCGCCCATTCGCTTTTCCCTGCTTCCAATTGTTTATTTAGTGTGTTGACGATGGTTTTATTGGTTGACTCTGCTTGCTCGTTGGCTTGAGGATAACGTGGCGTTGAGAAGCTCAGCTTGATCCCATATTTGTCACAAAATTTTTTGAAGTCGTACGAAATGAATTAGGATCCTTTGTCGGTCACTATCTCCCATGGTACTTCAAGCCTGCAAATTATGTTTTTCCATACGAAGTTACGTAACTCAATGTCGCGTACTTATTGATATGCTCCGACCTCGACCCATTTGGTGAAGTAGTCTGTTAAAACTAGCATGTAGACTACACCTCCGGGTGCTGCAGGAAGTTTACCTACAATATCCATTCCCCATTTCAGAAAAGACCAAAGGGCTGATATTGAATTTAACATACCTGGGGAGAGGTGTGACACTGGTGCAAATTGTTGACATTTGTCATATGACTTCACATGATTTTGGGAATCAGACCGTATTGTCCGCCAATAGTATCCCGCTGTGATGACTCTGTTCGACAAAATTCGAGCGCTATAATTATTTCCGCATTCTTCATAGTGAAGTCTTTTGAGGACGTCGTACGCCTCTCGAGGGGTTACGCATCTCAAGTAAGGTCTTGTAAATGATTTTTTATAGAGCTTATCGTATATAATTCAAAATTTTATAACTTTTGCTTTGATCTTCCTTGCTTCGGATCTGTCTCCTGGTAAATGTCTGCTTGAAGGTATGCCGACATTCTTTGATCCCTTGCTTCTTACGACCTATTCATCTGTTGAATGACGAGTTGAGAATCACTATGTACTTCAATGCTCTTTATGTTTAGGCTTTTTGCAAGGTCGAGCCTAGCAATCAATGCTTTGTATTCAGCTTTGTTGTTTGTCGCACGGAATCCATAATGGATCGACTGTTCTAATATGTCCCCCTATAGGGATTTGAGCACCAACCCTAGTCCGCTTCCTTTGATATTACTGGATCCGTTGACCGATAAAATCCATTTTTCGGAGGAAGGATTTTCTGTGAGGGCTACTAATTCCTGTTCGGCCTGCACATATTCACAAGGGGTAAAGTCTATAATAAAGTCGGCTAATACCTGTGATTTCATTGCCGTTCTCAGGTGGAAGCTGATGTCGTACTCGCTAAGCTCTACGGCCCATTTCGTCAGTCGACTTGAAAGTTTTGGTTTGTGAAGAAAATTTTTGAGGGGGTATGTAGTTAGTACCTTAATGGAGTGGTATTGGAAGTATGGTCTGAGCTTGCGTGCTGCTACGACAAGAGCTAACGCCAGTTTCTCCAATCGATTATACCTTGTCTCAGCGTCGAGTAGAGTTTTACTTACGTAGTACACTGGATGTTGAGTGCCCTCTTCTTCTCTGACCAGCACAGCACTCACGGTAGTGTCGGACACTGCCGAGTAAATGATTAATGTTTCGTTGTCTTTTGGCTTCGATAGTAATGGAGGTGAGGCCAAGTATGTCTTCAAATCTTGCAAGGATTTTTCACAGTCGTCGTCCCACTCGAATGCCTTGTTCTTCCTCAACATGTTGAAAAAAGGGTGGCAGCGTTCGGACGACTTTGAAATGAACTTGTTCAAGGCTGTTACATGACCTGTGAGTTTTTGCACATCTTTGATACATTTGGGCGAATCAATTCCCTCTATCTACCGAATTTGGTCTAGGTTGGCTTCGACACCTCTTTTTGTGACCAAGTAGCCTCAAAACTTTCCTAAAGAAACATCAAAGGAGCATTTAGTAGGGTTAAGTTTCATACCGTATTAGTCGAGCACGTCGAACGATTGTTTCAAATGCTTGATGTGGTGTTGAGCAATCAGGGATTTGACTAGCATGTCGTTGATGTAGACCTTCATTGTCGATCCAAGCATCTTAGCGAACATCTTGTTGACTAGCCGTTGGTAGGTCGCACCTACATTTTTCAAACCAAAAGGCATTACTTTATAGCAAAAAATACCTCGCTCGGTAATGAAGGCTATTTTTTCCTGGTCATCGAATGCATCAGGATTTGATTGTAGTCAGAATAAGCATCCATGAAACTTAGTAGTTCATGCCCTACTGTAGCGTCGACCAACATGTCGATATGAGGGAGTGGAAATGAATCCTTAGGACATGCTTTGTTGAGGTCTATGAAGTCGAAGCAGACTCGTCACTTCCTATTCTTTTTCTTCACTACCACGACGTTTGCCAACCAGTCAGGGTATTTCACTTCCTTCATTAAACCGATGTCGAACAACTTTTAGATCTCTTAATTGATCACTTTATTCCTTTCTGGGGTGAATTTCCTTCACTTTTATTTTACTGGTTGGTGATCTGGGTCAACCTGTAATCGATGAACTATTATCTCTAGGTCGATACCAACCATATCCGAATGTGACCAAGCAAAATTGCTTCATCGCTCCTTCAAGAATTTGACCAACTACTCGCAGATATCATTCGGTAGTCTGGATCCAATGAAAACCTTACGGTCTGACTGATCGGGGTCAATCACCATTTCGTCGAGTTCTTCCATCTTTTGTTTGTTCGAAGTTGACTTGACTTTTGAATCCTGTAATTGCTATAATTTCTGTTTCTTTTTTTTCATGACGTTTTGGTAACATTCTCTGGCTGCTCTTTGTTCCCCTTTGATTTTTTTTACTACCCACTTGGTTGGGAATTTTATCATTTGATGGTATGTCGAGGGGATAGCCTTCAACTCATGTATCCATGGTGTGCCAAGGATTGCGTTGTTTGGAGACTGGTAGTTAAGCACCAAGAAATTGATATACAAGTTAACTCCTTCGATGTAGACAGGTAATACGATTTCGCCGAGAGTACTTTTTTGTTCACCGTTAAAACTTGTCAACATTGTCGTTCGACGACAGAGTTTGAATTCATCAACCTGCATTTCTCTTAGAGCACTGTTAAATAGTATATTACACGAGCTACCATTGTCGATTAAAATGCGTTTTCTTAGACAATTAGCAATATGTAATAAAATAACTAGTGCATCATGGTGAGCAGAAAACAAATCTGATTTGTCTGTCGACTTGAAGATGACAATCTCGTCGACTTTCGAAGGGTGCTCCCAATTTGGTTGAATTTCGGCATTCGATACTTGTCGTCTTTGCTGCAAAATAGCTTACGCCACTGACTTCAGATCCACCTGCAATGTAATTGATCACTCTATAATGTCTGGGTGGCCCCGGACGGCTGTCGTTCGCACTGGCTTGCCTCTAGTCATCCCGTCGTGCAAGAGTTTGTTTCCCCTTGTTAGTTAGGAATTCCCGTAGATGTCCCTGCTTTAAGAGCTTTGCGACTTCATATTTGAGAGCGATGCAATCTTCTATACGATGGTCGTGATCACCATGAAAATCGCATCGAAGCTTCGCGTCTCGATGTTCAGGGAGTGCGTTCATCTTTCGTGGCAACTTGATTATTTTTCCCATATCTTTCATCACCATTACGAGGTTGACTAGTTCAATCTAAGGTTGTATTCTGGTGCTTCAATGCGTGGTTGATTCGACCTTGGGTTGCCACGCCCGTAAGAATTTCTATTGTTGGAACCCTCTTGTCGTGACTGAGTGTTCCTTCTGTCGTTCATTGGATAAGGTTTTGACCTTTTGTCGTTCGACTGTCTGTTGACCTGGTCGTTACTTCAATTCCTATAGCTGTTGGCTTTTCCAACATAATTTGCTTCATCTTCTTCCCATTTGACTTGGGCCCATGCTTTTGCCAGTACGTCTTTTAATGTCCTGCATGGATATTTTGTGAGTTCTTTATATAAATCGGAATCAAACCTGAGGCCTTTCCTAAAGGCGTAGATGGTGGTCGCTTGATTGTAATGTGGGATTTGTACTTTCTCTCTGTTGAAGCGTCCGACATATGTCCTTAAGTTTTCGCCATGTCTTTGCATTAAGGTAAATTCGTATACCATTGTAAAGCTGGGCCGCTAAGGCTAGACCCGAAGGCTTTGCACATGCACGCTTCTCTCAGGTCGCATGGAATTGCAATAGTGAACATCCTTTGTTTGTACTGTGCTATGTGGTCGTTCGGATCTATCGTCCCCTCGTATTGCTTCATGTTTGGGAAGTTGAATTTTCTAGGCATTTCAGTGAGAGTAATCGCGTCGACGGATGGCGAATCGGCGAAGCTGTTAGCTATACTTTTCTTTATTGGAGCTAGAACTCCTGAAATTCTTTGAATAAGAGCTACCATTTCTATAAACCTACGAGAGAATTCCAAATTAGCAGACAAAGGTAAGTCAGATCCCGGTTTTACCAATCCGGGAGTCGACTGGAGTAACACTAGCGTCCTTTGGTCGTTGTTAGGCTATAGATCCATTGTTGGATCTTGCTAGTTCAGCATCTCATTTCGGATTAGCATGTTGTTGAGGTCGATTTCAACTCGAGTCGTTTGAGGCATAGGCTGATTCTACTGGTCGCCTAAATTCATATCTAGTCTGATGGGGTTGCCTAGTGCTCTTGGAGCTGTTCGATCGACAACTTGTTTGCTGTTTGGAGCTAAAATTGGACGCTCCGACGTCGTTGAATTAGGTGCTACTCCATCGATCAAGGCTTTCAATTCCTCATTCGTAGCTCAGATCACTGCATTCTCCGCTTCGAGCGCCCGTAGTTTCTCAGCGTTTGCAGTCAATGCGGCGATTTGCTCTTCGACGACTGGGACAGTTCCATCTCCAGACATGTTGACTGGTCGCTTCAAGTGATTTGACTAAGTTCGTAAAGTTGCGATGGGCCCCACGGTGGGCGCTAAACTATAGGTGGTCGAACTACGTGGTATGTGAATCGGGTCAGGTTGTGTCGGGCCCAAGGCAACTTGGTTGAATTGATCAATTAAGAGATGTCGTTTCCTCAAGGAACTAGGAAATATGATAAGTCTGTCGACCTGGAATGGTCATCTTCTTTGTTGAATCTACAAAAAAACTGAAGCAGAAACAAATATAGACAAAAAAGGGAGATGTGGTTAGATTCTTAGCCTTAGATGTGCTTGGGCTGAGCAATGATCTGTGATGATCGTGGTAGTGAATCCGACCAAATTCTGGTTGTCGGAATATTATAAGCAGAGTTTTAGCACGCTTTTATAAGCTTTTCTTAGAAGAGATTTCAAAGAGCTTCACTGTGAAAGAGCTCTCTTATTTATAGAGCAAGAGTTAGCCTCAAAGTTCCATGATCATGATTTGATCGTGGGAGAGATTATGGGAGAGATTATGGGAGAGATTATAGGAGAGATTCTCTCCCTTTACCCACCCAGCATAACTGAAGACCGACTTGATACTTATGTTGGGTCGAACCAATATAACGGGCCCTAATAGGATCTACTAAAAAAAGGTTTGGGCTTTTTTACGTTGGGCCTATGGACCATTTTTGGCTGCCACAGTAGGCACACAATATAGGTATATTTATATCATACTAATACACATAATCACACTTTTGCCATGTGTATTATTATGATTGAAGTTATATTGCTTACATGGCAAAAGTGTGATTATGTGTATTAATATTCTATAAGTATGCCTATATTGTGTGCCTATGAAAGAAAAACCGACACTTTCACACCATTATTGTATAAAGTGATTCTCTTGCATATATAAAGAAATAACGTTCCAATTAATCATCCAAAGTATTAAGAAACAAATATATACATATCATAAAAGTTTTTATTATAATAAATAAATTCGAACCCATCCCCAGTCCCCGCCTTGATATGTATAAAAATTATATTGTTGTAAAATAACTTTTTATTGTGCAAATATTCATCATAAATCAAAGTTCTAGATAGGGCTGGGTAAAAAAGCCCATAAACCACAAGCCGAACCAAATCAAACCAAACAATTTGGTTTAGTTCGGTTTTTTACTTAAAAAAAAAAACCGTATTTATGGTCTGGTCCGGTCTATGGTCCAAGCTTATTGAACCTGGACCGAACCAGACCGTAAATCGAATATTTTTAACACACACTTTTATTCTAGTATAGATCACACCCAAAAAACTCTTCAATAAAACTTAAAAATATATATATATATATATATATATATATTAAAGTCAAAAGCTGTGATTTATTATGAGTAACGATATTTGCACCTCTTAAAAACTGTATGTACACCATAAATAAGTATCTTTTTGAAAATCCGATTATCCTTGAGTACAATTACTAAAATGACTAAATTGTTTGTAAGTACACCTATGACTAGGGATGAGCATTTATCGCCGGGGCCCCGCATCCCCATCCCCATTTGGGGGAGAAATTTTGGGGAAATTTGGGGAAATTTGGGGGGGGGATGATTTTGATCCCCAAACTCAAATGGGGATAGGGATGGGGGGACCCCTCCCCATCCCCATTTCCCCATTTTCCCCACAAATATATGGGGATGGGGATAGGGATGGGGGGAGGTGCCCCCATCCCCATTTCCCCATTTCCCCGAAATATTATATATAATATTATATATATATATATATATATATATATACAATTATTAATATTTTTATTCTTCTATTTTACTTAATATATATACATCTTTCAAAGCTTCTGGTGTTATATTTCAAATGCTTTAAAGTTGTTGAATCCATTCAATTTAAGGACTTTTGTTTAATTAGTGTTATGACTTCTAAAGTTGAACTTATAAATTATTATGATGAAAGAACAAGATTAGTTTTCATTTGAATTTGTAATGGATATTATTTTGTAATTTAATTTATGATGGATTTTGTGTTTTTGCTTTTTATAGTATGTAAATTTTAGTTAAACGGGTGAAATAGGGAAGACGGGGAAACGGGGAAATGGGGGGAAACGGGGAAATGGGGAAAAACGGGGAAAACGGAGAAATGGGGATGGGGATGGGGGGACCTATATCCATCCCCATTCCCCAAATGCTCATCCCTACCTATGACCCACCAATAATTATTAATCAATTTTGGTTTGTCCAAAAAAAAGTTCTTATTTCTTTTTTTTTTTTTTTGGAAATAAAAAGAAATTTCCTAATAATCATTTCATATTCAAATATACAGTGTCATAAAAACCCAATCTATTTTCCTAAACACTATCTTCTCTTTTACATGCTAATTTCATATATATTTTTAATTTCTTTTAAGGAATACAAATCGATTGTAAAAGACTGAAGAATGAATCAAAATCATCCGACAAAGTTTATAGAGAAAATTTAAGTTTTAATTAATTTTTATTAGAAGAATAAAATCATGATAATATATGTATTTTTTTTTTCTTTCAAACATGCTATTTTGTTATACTATTTTTTTATCTTGAAAACCACCGATATTATACTTTAATCCTGAAAAAAAGGTATGGAAACAGATTTTTTTTCAAGATAAAAAATGTTTAAATGTTTTATTTATACATGCTTAATTTAGCATGAGCTGTGCGCCTGTGTAATATTGGTTAATTGTTAATTCGAAGTTTGAAACTGTATTCACGTTAGTCAGTGAGCTGCATGTGCCTTTTTTTTCTTTTTTTTTTTGGGACATTTTTTAAAGAGGAAATTGCAAGAAATGAACAAAAAGTTTATACTTTATTGTTTTTAGCCACATATTTATTTTTTATTATACTTGTCACTTTTGGGCTTGAATTGCCAAAGATACCCTCCATTTTGTTTTACTTGCTCCAAATTTTCCCTTCCAAAATTTGGGTCTGTCTTCACTATTTCTCTAAAATCAGATATTTTCTATTTCTCTCACTCTCACTCTCACTCTCTCTCTCTCTCTCTCTCTCTCTCTCTCTCTCTCTCTCTCTCTCTCTCTCTCTCTCTCTCTCACAGATAACATTTCTCTTCTCTTCCCGGATTTCGGAAACCTCGAACCCAGATTTTGAAAACCTCGAACCCAGATTTCTTCTCTCTCTCAGATTCTTCCATTTCATCCGGTTCGTCCATTTCTTCCACTGAAACCCAGCAACATTACTGCTCTTCTCTTCAACCAACATTCGTCCATTGTTGCTCTCTTACCAGCAACAGTTTGATTTTTCTTGTGTTGAAGTGGGTTTTAAGTTCATATGATTGGATTGATAATTGATCTGCATTTAATCTGCATTTGGATGATGCTGGAGTTCTCAGTTTGGCTTGTGTTCTGTTATTTTTCAGGAGGTTTAATGTTTTGATCGCGAGTTCGCTTTTAGATCTGGATTGGGGCACGGTTTTGTATTGAACTTTAATTCAGGAATCTTGAAGTGAAGAAAAACTGGCGACATCAGTAAGCTGGAGGTACACTGCCAGTAATGGCAGCGGCCTTGCTGCCAATGACACGGTACTTTTCTGACAATTTGATTAAGTATCTTGATGGTTTGACAACTTTTCCTGAATCTTGTAGTATTTAATAGTAATTAGCGGGAATAAATAGAAGTTGACGTGCCATGTATGAATTCAGTAGAAATAAGTATGGGATGTTCAACTATGATTGATTATAAGTATGGGATGTGATAGATCTCATTTTTCCGGTGGTGGATTTTTGATAATAGAGTTCTTCAATGGGTAATCAAGTTCTTTATGTAAACTGCAATTACTTTGGTAAAGTAGATTCGTTTTCTGTAGTATTGGCAAAACCTTTTTCATTCGGATGATTTTTATATTCTGTTGAAGGTCTCCAATTTCAGTTATCAAAGAAATTCTTAAATTGGATACGAGATAGGAGTGAAAAAAATCCCTTTAGTAAGATGATCTTTAAAATCTAATAATTAAACCCAAACTTGTATTTCCCTGCAGACTGCTTGTTCGTTAACGTTGGGTTTTGGAGAGGACTCTATTAATGCATCCGCAATTCTTGTCATGCCTATGGTGTCATCAAAGTATACAGGCTTTTGAGGAAACAAGATTGACAAAGCAAAGATCTTCTCCTTGAGAAATGCTGGTTGGAGTAGGATTTCAATGGACGAATGATAGATAGTATCAATGAGCATTGAAAAATTATTTTGTTCTGTTTATTCCTCCGTTTAATCTTGAAAATTATAACACGTTACACCTATTGCAAATTATAATCTTGGTTCTCACTAGGGGTGAGTTACAATTTGTAGTGAATCGTGTTATTTGGATTGTGCTGAATGCTGATATAGTGGTATTCAGGTATATATGACAATCTGAAATGACCCATTCAATTACTTGTGTGAAGATGAACACGATTTTTATATCAACTAGCATGTAATTTACATATCAGTTAATTTTGAAGATATTTATCAAATGATTTTGAAGTTATATGTCAGTCAATTTTCATGTCACATGCTATTTGATTTTCAAGTTACATGTCAATTGATTTTCAAGTCACATGCTAGTTGATTTGCAAGTCACATGCTAGTTGATTTTCAAGTTACATGTCAGTTGATTTTTAAGTCACATGCCAGTTGATTTTCAAGTCACATGCCAGTTGATTTTCAAGTCACATGCCAGTTGATTTTCAAGTTACATGCTAGTTGATTTTCAAGTCACATGTCAGTTGATTTTCAAGTCACATGTCAATTGATTTTCAAGTCACATGTCAGTTGAGTTGATTTTCAAGTCACATGCACATTGAGTACCAACTATTCGGAGTTACATGCCTTTCAAGTTACATGCTTGTCGCATTCCAAGTTACTTGTTAGCTGTATTCGAACTTATATATCAATTTCATTCCAAGGACTCCCACATCATTGTCTACCGTTTTTGGAATCCCAAGGACTCCAACATTCAGTTTACTGTTTCATCACCATTCACCAAATCAAATCACTTCTTTAATCCGAATTATCAAAAAAAAATAAAAAATGTTTCATATTACATTACATTGAACTAATGAGTCACAAAGGGAGAAGAAGATATAAGCAATGAGAATTTTCTTCTTCATATAATCAGATACTACAATGTGTGTATACATTATTAGAAGCAATCCTAGAAGTGTAAAAAATGGAGTAAATCCAGTAAGCACATTACATACTTGTGCTGGGTAAAAATATTGGAAAGTTGTATAAACAAAAAAATGAAGCCCGACTATAATTAATGTCAACAAACTTGTAGTGCCCCATAAATCCAATACTAAAACTTCTCATGTTTGATCCTTCTTACCCAATCCACCATTGCCTTTTTACATCATCGACTGTAATCTATCCGACTGTCCTGAAAATCAAAATCCAACACAATTCTAAATTAGTGCACTATCAAATTGCTTCTAACAAACAAACAAACTTTTCCTACAACTACAAAGATTTGATCACTTTACTAATGACATTAGCATTGCCAGAACCATATGATTTGAGAATCTTGACCAATCATACTCATCTTAAAGCAACTAAACACCACATTAAAGACTTAACAAAATTACTTACAGCCTTCATTAAATCATACATTTCTTACTCATCCAGATTGGCACCAAATTTTTTCAGTTCAACTTTGAGCTCTTCAAAAGTGATTTCATGTCAATCAAACAAAGTTACATGTCAATCAATAATAGTTACATGCCAATTGATACAAAGTTACATGTCAATCAATCCTAGTTATATGTTACAAATCAGATTTCCAAGATTCAAAACCAAATTTCTCTCCATATTGCCACACCGAAGCCATTGCGGTAATCCTGTTGAACAGAAAATTCACCATGGATTTTTATTTTATTTTATGATATCACAAGAGCAATGTTACAAGGTCATTAACATGTTAACATTGGGTTCAGAATCAGAAAGATATCATACTACAATACAACAGAACACAATTATTAAAGAAACTCCAAATTATTGCTGCCTAATGCATCTAATTAGCTAAACTATGCAAAAGTGCTTATCTTTCTGAGTAAAAAACTTGATACATACAACACATACACTACACACACAGCAATACATATCTGTTTTAGTTTTTTTTCTATCTATCCTTTAGGTGCCAAACTATGACTAATAATTCAATCGAGAAAAATGAAATCCACAATGAAATTCAAACCAAAATCACTAAAACCCCATAAACAGAATATCCATAAACTAAGAAAAAGGGAAAAAGCCGTACCATTCAGCAACACTAGAGACATGTATGGCCCAAGTAGGTAAGGAGAAGGCATTGGCGGGTTCAGTGAGTTGGAAAGAAGAAGCGAGCAGCGGCGGCGGCAACTCAGCAGCTGAAGCGGGTGCGACCACCAGTTTGAGGGCCAAACCAGCTCCAAAGAGACAACCAATAGCTTTCTTTGGGTCAGCAATTGTAGCTTTCTTTATGGGTTTTAGTGTTTGAGCAGAGTTAGAGGGTCAGCGACGGCGATCTCTCCTCTTCCTTTCTCTCTCTTCTCTTTCTTGTTTTTTTGCTTCTGATCGATTTTACTGGTGTAAAAAACCCTAACTCCTTTTCCCTCTCTTCTCTCCTCATTTTTCCACCCACTGAATACTTTTCTCTCTTTTTTTTTAAAAATTTCAAATATAGGGGTATTGTTGTCCAAAAGTGATCAAAATTGACAAAAACAATAAAAAATAAACTTGAGGCTAAAAACAATAAACTCATAAATTTTTTGTCTCTTTATGAATTCACCCCTTTTTTAAAAGATCCTAGAAATTAAAATAATAAAATTGGTTAGATAACAAAATAGGTGGAGGTGGAGGTGGAGTATACTTACAAAATATAATACAATAGAATTAAAGAAATGATAGTTTTGGTATTAAGTGGAGTTTATTTACAGAACTAGAAAAAAAAATTAAAAAAATATATATATAGGTGTACTTACGAAAAGGGTGTAGATATAATTTTTAAGAAGTGCCAATATCACCACTCTTTATTATTTCATGTGTTTTATTAACCCACCAACTTTAGTGCAAGGTAAAAAGAACTCTATGATGAAATTGAAATTTTTTTCCATTTGTTTTATGAAGTTATCATTTGTTTTGCGTTGAATAATGGTAAAAAAATATATTATATATATATAATTAAACTAACGTAGCGCTACAAATACACAACAAGTGGTTTGATATAATTCTTATTTTTGTTTCTACTTTCTAATCATCAAGTATAAAACAACTGATCTTCATTGTAAATGTGTTTACTAGCTATTTTATTTTATTTTGATTTTTCTTACTATTTTAATTTGAAATGTATTTATCTAAAAAATTGAAATGTATGTTTTTTTTTTAAAAACAAAATGTAAGTAACTTCTCATTACGTTTCAATTTTTTATTTTTTTTGTGATAAGTTAAAACCGTTAGACCGAACCTAACCGATATAATTCGATTTGGTCTGGTCTGAAAAAGTGATTGGTCCAAACTGGTCTGGTTTTTTAAAAGATAGAAATTTTTGGTTTGGTCTGGTCCTAGTTGAAACCGTACCAAACCGGATCATGCCCAGCCCTAGTTTTAGATGTAAGTGATGGAAAAATGAGCAGAAAACTACTCTGATGTCCCTTGATTTCACACGCATATTTAAGCATTTTTTAACTTGAGATACACGTTATGTTTGTTTGTTTGTTTATTTGTTTTAAACAATATAGTGTTATTAAATGGCCGAAAACAGTACAATCCAAACAGCAAAAACAAAAGCCAATAACCAACCGACCCACTAAACAAGGAACCGAACCAAAACCCACCCACAAAAGTGGCCCTCAAGCAACAAAAAACCCAACAAATGACCTAAAGACAAAAGCAAAAAGCCCCCAACCCGACGGGCAACAACACAACAATGCCCCCCAAAACCAAACAAAGAACAGGAAAAAAAAAAAAAACTAACAAACAGCTAGCAACAAAACAACACACACTAAAGTAGCAACTAACACAACAGGAAGACAATAGCATCGAGCAAGTAGTAGCAGGAAGACTACACCTACCCCAAGCTTCACCACATAGAAAACAAACCCTCACAAAGACCCGAACGAAAAGGCATCCTCACGTATCTCCCCATTCAAATATATCTCCATTTCCAGATGAACCCTTTTTGGAAAGAGAATATGCAAAAGAGTTAGAAGCTCTTGAGTTAAAAACAACAACTGTGTCGCCCATACCATTCAACTTACTCCGAATATCATAGATGACTTCAAGATTTTTCAAGCCCTTTATTGTTTATCCAAGAAACCGCAACCTTCAAATCGCTCACAATAGTAATTTTCCTTCCAATTATATCATCTTTATCACAACATAACTCACAAGCCTTTTGAATAGCGTAAACCTCTACCGTGTAAGCATCATAATAACACAAAAACGGAAAAAAGAAGGAAAAAAAAAAAAAGCAAAGGACTTTCCCACAAAAATCTCTCAACACACCACCCATACCTGTCTGCCTCGACGATCCCCTCGTCGAACCATCAACATTGAACTTTAAAGCATCATGGGCTAGAAGGATCCAATACTTGAACTTAGTAATTTTCATCTTCTTCTTGTCACTGCAACACTCTCTCAATGATCCAAGTTCTGAGCTTTATCTTGAAAAATAAAATGATTTCTTGCTTCCCATATGGTCCAAACAACAATAAAAAATAAAGTTCCCCAAACGCGACATTCAAAGACATGTTAGGGTAGCTTTCCACCATCATATCCACCAATTCATAACTCTCGTCACTACAAGAAAATAAAAGGTTTGTTGACAGTTAAAAACCGTCAAGTTCTTGACAGTTTTTAAAACTATCAACAATGCTAATGTCAAGAAAAGTGTTGGACATTAACTGTCAAGAAATGTTTGTAATATATTTATAATATTTAACTAAAAACTGTCATTATTTAATATTTAATTGTAATATTTAATTAAATAATATTTTTTATATTTATACACCACCTCCCCCGCCGCCGGACCACCCCCCGCCACCCCCACCGTTGCTGGCATCGTCCGGCCACCCACCGCCACTGTCGCCCACTTCTAAAATAGGAATTGAACTTAAGACCTCAAGTCAAAAATTGTAAGTCTTTACCACTTGACTACAACATTTGATGTGTTAACAATTTAACAATATTTATATATAATCTATGAGTTGTTAGAAATTAAAAAAACAAAAATAAAATAAAATAAAAAACCCCTTGTTAAATAAATTTAAATTTATTCAACTAATCAAAATTCTAATTTCTACGACATACATATATTGAGAAAATATTTATTGAAACTTTTAATAAAATTATATTTTTTAAAACATATATAGTCGAGTTATTGGTCAATACTCTATGGTCACATTTGGTTACATAGTGGAATGGTAATCAGAATGATAATGGGAAAGAGAATGAAAATGGAAAGGAAATGAAAACTAAGTTTTTTGTTTGGTTGGAACTTTAGAATTAGTTTCTGAATCAATATTATTTTGTTTGGTTAACAATGGAATAGAATGGAGTTAACTATATTTTGACAAAAATATTCCTAATGGTAAAACATTCATAATAACATGATATATTATGGATAATAATAATAAAATATAAAAGTATATTATATATATAATTATATATTATTTAATATAATAATATATATAATATATAATATATAATACATATATATTATATATAATACATTAATAATATATATATATATATCTATATTATTTAATATAATAATATATATAATATATAATATATAATACATATATATTATATATAATACATTAATAATATATATATATATCTATATTATATAATATATTATATTATAAAATATATATAATAATATATTAGATAATATAAATAAATAATATATATTATTTAATATATTAATATATAATATATAGAGGAAATAGAGAAAAATAGCACCAAATTGGATTGGTTTTGTGGTAATATCACCAACTTAATAAGTTTTGTAGAAATAGCACCAAAGTATGTGATCTCCCCAAATTGCCCCTCACTTATTCTTTCTTCCTCTCTCTTTCTCTCTCTCTCTTTCTTCCTCTCTCCTTTGTTTTTTTTTTTTTCAAAGAACTCCATTAATCCATCAATGGAGGATGGACAGACCTCAAATGGAGGTCTTTCGACCTCCATTGGAGTCGAAATGACCTCAACCTCCATTGGTGGTCGATGAAGAAGAAGATTAAAAAAAAAAATCTGGAAATAAGTCTCGGGTAGGTCACCCAAGACTTATTTCAAGCTATTTCCAGCTACTCAAGACTTATTTCAAAATACCTGAGACTTATTTCCATAAATTTTTTTATGACGGAGGTCGTTTTTGACGACATCTAATGGAGTCGACCGTTTCGATTGAGGTCGTTTCGACGGAGGTCGTTTTGATCTCCATTGATGGATTAATGAAGGTTTTTGAAAAAAAAAAAACGAGGATAGAGGAAGAAAGAGAGAGATAAAGAGAGATTAGGGGCAATTTTGGCAGATCACCTTAATTGGTGTTATTTCTACAAAACTTATTAAGTTGGTGGCTTTTTCATAAATGGCTTTGGAAAGAGTGCTAGAAATTTTAAGGACTCTAATATATATATAATATATAATACATATAAATATTATATAATACATATAATACATATAATATATATATATATATATATATATTATATTATATAATATATGTAATAATATATATATTATATAATATATATTTATGTAATATATTTATATAATATAAATATATACTATATATTATTTAATATATTAATATATAATATATATAATAGTATAATATATATAATACAAATATATTATATAATACATATAATAATATATATATATTATATAATACATATAATAATATATATATATTATATAATACATATAATAATATATATATTATATAAATATAAATATATATAATATATAATATATATATATAATATTATATTATATAATATATTAATATTATTTATATTATATTATATATATTTATATAATATATGTAGTAATATATAATATATATAATAATATAATAATATAATATATAATAATAATATAATATATAGTACATATATATAAAATATATATTTATATATCATTAATATAATATATAATACTAATAATAATAATATATTATTTTTGGAAATGAGGGTATTTTTGGAATGGAGTTGGGGCATATGAGGGTATTTATGGAATATAAATTTTAGTTTGGAATGGAAGGGCATTCCATTTGTTTTTGGATGGAATGTCCATTCAATTAAAATGATGGAATCCTCATTCCAATGGAATCACCGTTCCATTGTATTTTAACAAACCAAACGAATGGAATGATTTTCTTTCAATTCCATTCCATCCAACCAAACATGGCCTATAGGAGACTCGTATTTGGAATACAACTCTCACTACAAGAGAGATATCTCTCAACATGCATCTTGCAACTTAATGAACAAATGTAAGACCCAGATTAATAATTTATATGGTAATTAAATTATTAACGTGTCTCTTAGTATGAAACAAGAGGGCGCAAAATAAATAAACAATTTTAAAAAAAATTATTTTTAAAAAAATGATTTTAAAGTAAATTTATTAAATTTGAAATTTTACTTATCCAATATCAGTTTGCCCAAAAACCGATATCTTACTGTAAATAAATCCATATCGGGATTTTGTTTGGTGTTGAAAATATGAAGTAAACGTTAAAAAAAATATTAAAGATAAATAAAAATTTTGAAAAAACTGTCAAGAAAAACTATCTTTCTTGACGGTTCTCAAAAACTGTCAAGATCTGTAAGTTCTTGACAGTTTTTTAGAACTATCAAGAACTTGCAATTCTTGACAGTTTTTGAAAACTGGCAAGAAAAAACTATCAAATAAGACAATTTTTCTTATAGTGTGTCCAAAGTATCCAGGTCCAAGGGCATTAGAGGAACAAATGATCAATGGTTTTCAAATTAGACATGCGAAAACCGCAATATAAACCTCTAGTCGGGACAAAGCCAAAGCGATAAAGCACTTCCTTAACGGGAATTCTCTCTCTTAGAAGTTGCAAAGCAAACATTTCAACTATAGAGGAGCAAATTCCTTGCCAAATAAAGTATTGAATTTGACCCCTCTAAACTTTCTTCCTCTCCAAGCACCTACAAAAATAACCCACCTTAAACGAACCCTTCAAATCAATGGTCCAAGCCATAATGTCCGAAATGGTACTTCTCATTTTAATGCACTCAAGGAATGTGTGGAGACTCCTCCATTGATCCAACTCCCAATCAAATAAAGATCTTCTAAGAGAAATCTCTCATCTCCAATTTCCAAGCTACCTCCCGAAATCTTTACTGGGGCCTAACTTCTTGGTTGCCATAGCGAAGATTCTCGGAAAAGCTAATTTCAAAGGCGACTCATCACATCTAATATCTTCCTAAAAAGAAGATCTATCCCTCTTTCCTAGTATCACCTTCAAACCATCATTCAAGACCTTGGCCGAATTCGAGCCCTCATCTTAGAGACTTTCAATGGCTTTGAGAAAAAAGATTTAGCCAAGTTACACTTCCAATTCCAACGGATATCTTTAACAGAGATACCATACTTAGCACATATAACCTTTTTCAATAACACATCCTCTTCCTTCCCAAACCTCCAAATCTATTTCGCTAGTAAACTTTTATTTTTATCAAGCAACCTACCATTCCCAAGACCACCATTGGCCTTAGCTTTGCACATTGTTTCCGAACTGACCAGGTGGAGCTTCTTTTTTCCCAAATCGTCACCCCAAAAAGAGTTCCTCTAAAGTCTCTCAATATTCTAAGCCACCCCAATCGAAATCTTAAATATCGATATAAAGTATATCGAAATACTAGCTAGAACCGCTTTGATGAGAACTAATCTCCCACTCTTATTCAAAAACTTCTTCTTCCAAGACGCCAACCGACTTTCAATCCGTGATTCCATAGACTTCCAAAAAGCCTTTGCACATGGCCTACCACCTAAAGGTAAGCCTAAGTAAGTAATTGGAAGAGAACCACATTTACCCAAAAAAGCCTTCGCCCAATTCTCATCGGTCCTTCCTCTCTTCCCGACCTGAACCACACAAGATTTATGGAAGTTCAAGCGCAAACTCGAGGCTAACTCAAAGCATCTTAGAATCCTCCTAGCATTGAGAAGATACTCCAATCTTGGTTGAAAAAAAAGCATATCATCCGCAAATTGGAGGTAGGAAATGTGCACCTCATTACTACCAAAGACCACCTATCTCATCAAATTCAACTTTCACAAATATTCTATGCAACCTTCAATTTCAATGTTGAAAAGAAAAAGTGACAGAGGATCATCTTGTTGGGGACCTTTCTTCGACGCAAATTGCGTCGTAGAGCAATCATTAACCAATATCGAAAGTAAAGGAGACGAAATGCAATGTCTCATCCATTAGCGCCATCTCATGCCGAAATCCAATTATGTTTGTTTGTTTTGTGAGCTAGAACAAATAGCCAACAAAGTTGTTTTCTCGCAGATTGCTAAAGCTCTGGCCTATGGCCTTTCTTTTTGAGTGGGATGGAATTGGCTATGGAGTCTAGCTTGCTACCTATTTGCATTGAGTCTAATGATCCGGATTTTGAAGAGAAAACTTGCATGGGACTTGAGGTGTCAAAAGGGTCAAGCCAACTCGTACTTGTTGTGGGTTTTACCCGTTTCCGAACAAGCCCACTCGACCCGGCCCAACACATTGAGGGCCCGGGCTTGGCTCAAGCCCAGGTAAGAGAGTGGGTTTGGACATATATTTTAGGCTTGTCGGCCTTGAGAGCCTAGAGTGAGGGTTGGATTGGGCTTATAATCTAAAGCTCATCAAACTTGTTAGATAGGGTGAGTAATGGCACTCAAAAAAAATCTCTACACCTATTTTTTAATAAAAAAATTTATTACTAAATATTCATAAACTAAATGAAGACATTATTATTCAATTAAAAAACAAAACAAAATGTAACATTATAGAATGGTGTGACATTAATTATTGCTACAGTCTACACCTATAACCTATTATTTTTGTAGCCAACTCACAACGGCAACTTTGTTTTGCATTACAAGTTAACTAGGAACCATTCATTTGCATTACTAACTTGAGGCTTTAAAGTAGGACTTAATGTTTTTGTTGACAACGTCAACTTTGCTTCCACCTAGCTCCATTTCCACCAAACTTCAACCACTAAAATTAAATTATATAATATCTCTAATTACTACAACCGGCAACCACAATAACTTTTGTTATTCATCTAATCAACTTACACAGCACATAAATGGTTTTTCTTAATTCTTGTTTCTTCTTTCACTACAAAAAAAAATGACATTCTGAGACGAATCCATTTCGTCTCCAAATCAAGTTTTTTCGTCATAGAAAGTCTTTCGCTACCAAATTAACTTGGTTGCGCGGTGGTAGCTAGATCCCCGTCCCAGAATATCTACTGCGACCAATTACAAAATTCGTCTCCGAATGTTGATAATGCACGACCAATTATTTGGTAGCAAATTCCCAAAAAGTTTGTCTTAGATATCAAGCCATACAACAATTGGGGATGACATTTGCCTACCAAATATATCGTCTCCAATAAACTGTGGACTAAACCCATATTAATGCAAATGTGAGGGACTAAAATCAAAATAACCACAATATTTAAATAAAAAAATTTATTATTTAATATTTAATTAAATAACATTTTTTATATTTATACACTACCGGACCGCCGCCGAAGACTAGCCATCGCCACTGCCTCCGCCGGTGATCCACCGCCGTCGCTGACCTACCGCTGCCGTTGACCGCCGCTGACCTCCATTGTCAGACCTGCCCCACTCCTGAAAATAATGACAATTAATTGTCATCGGGAATTGAACTTGAGACCTCAAGTTAAAAATTAGAAATATTTACCACAATATAGAATGTGATAATAATTGAACAATATTTATATATAAGCTATATGAGTTGTTGGAAATAAAAAAGAAAACCTTGTTAGATAAATTTAAATTTATTCAATTAATCAAAATTCCAATTTCTACAACAGATATATATTAAAAATATTTATTGAAACTTTTTATAAAATTATATTTTTTAAAACATATATAATCGAGTTATTGGTTAATACTCTATGGTCACGTTTGGTTACATGGTAGAACGGTAATCAGAATAGTAATGGGAATGAGAATGGAAAGAAAAGGAAAACTTTTTTTTTTTTTGTTCGGTTGGAACTTTAGAATTAGTCTTTGAATCAGTATTATTTTGTTTGGTTAACAACGGAATGGAATGAAGTTAACTGTATTTTGACCAAAATACCCCTAATTATAAAACATTCATAAAAATATGAGAATATTATAATGTTGCCTAAGTTATGAGAATATTATAATGTTGTGACTGCAAAATTAAATAGAAAATATTAATGTATATACAAGTACAAAAACCATATAATATTTACATAAATAGACAAATTCAGAAAATACATTTATCACATAAAAGCTAATTTATTTTACTTAAAAGCTAATTAAATATAAAAGCTATTTAATTAAATATAAAAAATGTTATTTAATTAGCTTGCTTGCCAGAGCATCCTTTGGAGACCAAAACGGCTAAAAATACATTTATAAGTATTGGTTATTAAATAATTATTTTTAAATATATATTTAACCAATTAATTAATAATTTGATAAATCTATGGAGAGCATCATTTGGAGACCAAAATGAGTTGGTCGCAAAATGGCATCTTCAGAGACGAATTATGTCGTCTTCGAATGTCCATCCAAATTAAGAAAGAAAAACCAAAATCTAAATAACTAATTTAACTATTTAATTAATAATTTGGTAAATCTATACAGAAGTTTGGCCTTAAATTTTGGTAGATAAACTTACTGATTTTTTTTTTTTTTTTAAATTGATGAAATTATTGAATTTGTGTTGACTTCTCATTTGAAACGGATGAATTTATAAGCCTTGGCCATTAATTAATTTTAATATATATATATATGTATGATAAATTTATAGAGAAGTTTGGCCTTAAATTTGGGTACATAAACTTATTGAAATTTTTTTATATGAAATTGATGACGTTATTGAATTTGTGTTTATATTTGTGGTAACTTTTCATTTGAAACCGATGAATTTATAAGTATTGGCTATTAAATAATTATTTTGAAATATATATATATTTAACTAATTAATTAATAATTTGATAAATCTATGGAGAGCATCATTTGGAGACCAAAATGAGTTGGTCGCAAAATGTTATCTTCAGAGACAAATTATGTCGTCTCCGAATGTCTATCAAAATAAAACCAAAATCTATATATGAAGAGCATCATTTGGAGACCAAAATGAGTTGGTCGCAAAATGTCATCTTCAGAGACGAATTATGTCGTCTCTAAATGTCCATCCAAATAAAACCAAAATCTATGGAGAGCATCCTTTGGAGACCAAAATGAGTTGGTCGCAAAATGTCATCTTCAGAGACGAATAACGTCGTCTCCGAATGTCCATCCAAATAAAACCGATATCTATGGAGAGCATCATTTGGAGACCAAAATAGTTCGTCGCAAAATGTCATCTTCAGAGACCAAATATCAATTCGTCGCTGAAAGCTTCATTCTGAGACCAAATTTCAATTCGTCTCCGAATATACGGTAGCTAATACCCAAATTTCTTGTAGTGTTTCATGCTAATGAATTACTCATCACAATCTCCAAACTCTTTTCAGTTTCCTCTTTCATTTTGCTTATGAAAACACTCATGGAAACCTCCATGCTATTTCAAAACGGCTATTTTCAGAGAGTTCTTATATATATATACACATCATGTGTTTCTTCCAAGCATAACTCCATCTTCCAAATATTGTTTACTATAAACATATTCTAAAAACCAAATTTCTTAAAGTTCTATCATTTTTGACATTTGAAAATTTTACGAGTTTATGAGCCAAGTCTCTCAAATTTTCACTTAAGGTTTATATTTTCTCTATTTTTTGTTGTTGCTATCTATACTATTGTGTATTTCAAAAACATTTTTTAAAATATGTATATTCTTTTTGTTGGTAGTAACATGGATCATCATAATGTTGATGATATTGATATTGAGCATTTTGGTTCTGCTATGAACACCCAAACCGAGAATAACAATATGTTGGTTTTTGGACCATAAGGTGTAGGAAGTAGCCAAAGCATAGTCATTGGTAAGAAACCCAAAATGACTTCAAATGTATGGCAAGTGTTTGATTTGCATGAATCAGAAGACAACAATGGTAACAAAATTCAAAGTGCAATATGCAAATTATGCAACACGTCCTTGGTTGCCGGAGCTAGAAACGGGATAAATCATCTTAAAAGGCATATGGATGAATGTTTAGCTAAACATGGTCCTCAAGACCCAAAACAACAACAACTTGCTAGACCTAGTGGATATGGTGGTAAAGTATGCACATTTACTTATTCTCAAAGTAAGATGAGAATTGGCTTAGCTGTTTATATTGCTTCTGCAGAATTACCATTTAGTTTAAGATCATAGATTTATAAAATTTATAAAAACTTTTCTTCAACTGACATATATTAACATTTCTAGGAACATATGTTGATCTGATTGTCTTAAAGTTTATGATGACATGAAAAAAAAAAATGAAAAAAAAAAAAAAAAGATTTCTGAATTTTCTAACTTTAATGGCATGATTGCATTGACATCAAATACATGGACATGTAGTAATAGAATTGGATATATATATATATATATACATATCTGTAACTGCACATTACATTGACACTGATTGGATTTTACATAAAAAAAATAAAAATTGCATTTCGTATGCTTGAATATCCACATACTGTTGATGATATTTATCGTTCCATTTTGAATGTTTGTAGAGAATATGGAATTATCAACAAAAATTTTAGCATCACTTTTGATAATGCTAGTGCAAATAGTGGTTCCATTGATTTATTTATAAAACATATGCATTCTCCTCATGGCAGAATTTTTTTTCCGTATGCGATGTGTTTGTCATATTTTAGATGTGTTTGTCATATTTTAAATTTGATTGTTTAGGATGACATTAAATTGATTGAAACTCATATTGAGAAAATTCGAGAGGCCATTTTGTATATTTCACCTTCTCCTTCTAGACAAAAGATTTTTTTCAACTTTGCATTTCATATGGTTTACCTTGTAGAAAGTTTTAATCTGACATCATAACAAGATGGAACTCTACATATCTTATGCAAAAATCATGTGTTCATTATGAGAGGGTTACAATTGAATTTTATAATTTGTAACATGAGACCACAATTCTTCATGAGCACCATTGGGATGTGACTTTCACTTTTATGCAATTTCTACGTGTTTTTTATGATGCTACAAATGCATGTTCAGGTGTTTATTATCCAACTTCTTGCTTGGTTTTAAATCATTTATGTAATATTAGTAGTGTATTTTCTAGATATATTGCGGATCCGTATTTCAAAAATATTTGCAAAATCATGGATGAAAAATTTCTGAAATATTGGCAAGAAACTCCCCCTATTTTTTTACAAGCTTCAATTTTGGACCCAAGGATAAAATTACAAGCGGTTGAAGCATTAGTTTTTAAAATTTCTCAAAACTTGACTATTCCATTACAAAATTATGATATTTCTCAAGGTTTATAATGGATATGAAACAAGATATGGTGCCAACAAAAGTGCTCAATCAAATGTGGATCTGATTACTGATGATTATTCATGGTCAATAATTGCAAGGACAGGTAGGCAAAGAAGTGGATCCGGCTCTATATGTTTTGAACTATATAGATATTTAGAAACAGACTTGCTTGATTTTTTAACTAAAGAAGAATTGAAGGTTTTGAGTATTTTGGATTGGTGGAAGCAACATCATGGCGAAGTCTCTTTAGTGACTCTCGCAATAGGACGAGGTCAGAGAATAGCACAATGGTAAGTAAAGTTCGTTCCCACAGGGATCAAGTGATCGATTACCGAAATCAGTGTTCTAGTAAGCGCTAGGTGCTAGTCGGGCGGAGACCCAGGGCCTAGCGCCTAGCGCCTAGCGCCTAGGGGGATTAATTAGGGATTAATCGGTTGGCGAATTTAGACTTATTTTTTTATTTTCCTACATAAAATCCAATCACAAACAAATTCCAATTATAAATCCAAACAAAATTCTTTCCAAGTATTTATAAAGTTGGTCAATTAGGCGTATAAGTGTAATTATTTAAGGAAGATTGAAGCTATTGTGATTTTATAAGAGATCAGGGGGCGTTTCTTAATTTTCCACATAAATCAGAGCTCACCACATCAGTAGTGAAATGCCACATTTCAATTAAATGGGCGAGGCCTAAACGTTGGCCCAACTGACTCAGGTGAGGCCTGCGTACACCCCAGCCAGCTGCTAAACTCACCCCACCTTCCTCAACTTCATCTTCAACCTCACGCCTACCTCTATTGCCGACCAAACCCTAGCTGGCCCAGTCATTGGAAAGGCAATTCTGCGCCATATTCCAGCTGATTTACGATGCAGAAGAACGGCAGAGTCAACGGCTTTGACCCGTCTATCCCAATTATGCGGCCACGTGGCCGATTAAGCGCCCACCTCCCAAATGGTCCGATTTGCACCTTTTCGATGCGTTTTCCGGCCACCTAACTGTATTGGACTGATTAATCAGTCTAGGCGGCCGCAAACTAGAACACTGACTGAAATTGATTAGCCTAGATGCTATTCAAACAATCAATATGGAAGGTTTTCAAATTAAACAAATTAAACTAAACTAATAATAATGCTAAATGCTATTGCGAAAGAGAAATAACAAGAAATAAACACAAGAGTAATAATGGAGAAAAATATGCTAAGACTTGACTACACCCCACCCTCTATTGACTTCCGTCCTAGACTTAATTGAACACCCAAATTGTGCTCATGCAATTCATAGATTCATGCACCCTAATATTAGCCTACAATCTCGGTTGAGTAAAATAGATTACACCCAAAATCATACCCAAGCCTATCTTTCGATTACTCAAAATGTATGAATGAGTTCATTAAGGATTTTGGCGCACTAACGAATCCTATACGCTAGCCTAAGTAGGTCTACTTTTCTAGACATGCATAGAGGGCATTTTATCAAACACGTGGTATGTGTCTCCGGTCAGTACATAACACACCACAACAATTCATTCAAAAGGAGATCAATCAATTGAAAGCTTTAAGCACACTAAAATACCATACAAACCACACTTGCACAAAATGAATAAATAAAGGTCAATACATATAGATATTCAAGGATGGGGTTTCATCAAATCCTAACAATAAATATTTAGCTCATCATATTACAAATGATAGCCATACAATAGATTAAATCAATTAAATACATGGTTATGTAAGGGAAAAGAAAGAGAATAAAGTTTAGAGAAAACTAATGAGATCTTCTCTTCTTCCTCTACTCCTCTCTTCTTCCTTTCTTGTGGATTGTGTAGGAATTTAGGAAATGTGGAGTCTTGATGAATGTGGTAAATGGCAATGGTAGATGTGGTAGTGTGTGGAAGAGATGGTGAAAATGAGAGGGTTTTTGGGTTGTGATTTTCAAATTTCAAGTTTGTGTCCTCTCCTTTGTGATAAGATCAAGTGAAGTATATATATAGGTCCAAAATAGGGTTGAAATTTCATCCAAAACGACCAAAAGATGGACTGCAGCGGTCGGGGCTTTTCGCGGTTGGCGGAAGCATCAAGCTTGTAGGGTTACTGTCGCCCGACTGCTGCGGTTGGACATCCGCGGCACCTCAACCGTGACACGTTACTATCGCGTGGGTGCCGCTTGCTTGCCATGGTGGTGGTTTCGAGTTTGGAAGCCATGGAAGCCATGGAAGCTTAGGAGAATTGGAGGAGATGGAAAAGTGTGCATGGAGGCGTGGAAACAGGGGAGCGCCAGCCGTCGATCTAGGCGGAGAACCACTGGAAAACAAGCCAGAAAATGGCTGGACGAGGCCAGATTGACGTCGAGTCGCTATCTGCAACCGGGTCGCTCAAGGTGGAAGATGATGTGACGTCATGCTGATGTCAACGAAACCAGCCAAAACGCACCGTTTCATTTATGACGTGGCGTTGGCTGGCAAATTACAATAATTACCCCTCAACTCTTCTCTAATCACAGAATCTTCAATCTATTCTCCATATTTGCAATTTGACCCCTGTTTCTCTAAAATTACGCCAATACCCCTAAACTCTAAAAATACCTTAAACACTTATTTTATCATATTAAATACCCGGTTTTACCTGAGAAACTAACTCAAAATGATACGGAAATGGGGCTACACTTTGTGTAGAAGTGAAGCAATCACATCAAGACATATTTCCAATATTATCTATTATGGCTCATGATTTACTAACCCCTCCAGTTTCTATAGTAGCATCAGAATCATTATTTAGTGCAGGTAATCAGGTGCTAGATGATCAAAGGAATAGACTAACACCAAACATCCTTGAATGCCTTATATGTTTAAAAGATTGGGATAATGTAGTAGAAAAAAGCACAAAACTACACTGTTGATCCCATAGAGGATTTTACTAATTTAGATAATTAGATTGTAATCAGTTGAGTAATGCAAATGATTGGTAGATTTGATGGGTGTCAACCTAGTTGGGAAGCATTGAAGCTATAGTGATGCAATTCTCCCCTTATTTTTAGTTTATTCAATATTCATGTAATTTAATTTATAAATGTTTGTAACATATTTGCTAACTAAATAATAATAGTAATTTATTTATTTTGATGAGTGACTTTATTCATTTGACATTTGAATTTGTAAGTATATTATTCCTTTCAAATATAAAGTTTATTTTTGTGATGTTAATTTTTTTTTTTTTTTGGTAGGCCGACTTGCAAGGGCCATATTTGCCCGGGTCTCAAATGGGCTTGGGCCTTAGGCCAGGCAAGGCTCATAAATATGTATGTGTGTCAAGCCTGCAAGCCCTCATGCACAATTTTTAGATGGGTCGGGTAGGGGCCCAACCCATTTGACACCTCTACATAGGACAATTCCACTGCCACGTGATGAGACAGTACAATAAAATTGTTTCATTTATATTGGGAATATAAAATAATATTTTAAGACTTTAGTTTGATACAACTTTCATTGGATGGTCTCACCACGTGGCAGTGAGACCATCCTATGCAAAATTTTCTCTCCATTCTGAAATTGGCTTGGTTATTGATAGTATTCTATCTTCTTAAAAATGCACGCGGTAAGTGTTAACGATATTCAGATGCTGCTCAAAACATATTTTGGGGAAAAAGAAAGATACAATGGAGCTAGGTGCTGCATCGGAAACACCAAGAAAAGCTAAAGTTATCGAGAATTCTTAATTATTAAGATTAACATAGTTTTCACCGGTTAGGATTGAAGTGGTACCCAAAACCAGTAAACCAAGGCTATATTAACGGTTTTGATAGTGCAAAACATATATATAGTAGTTACTTCAATAAACAGATAGATGATTTATGAAAATAATAGATCAATGAAGTTCAGAAAAATAATAGGTACGTACAACATGAATAAAGCAATTCTTTTATGTTGTTTTGCTAGTGTAATTTAATTATGAATAAATAAGTATAATAGAAAATAAAATTATAAATGATCAGATATTATATGATAATTTGTTGTTTGCAAATAACATGAAATACTCTTTCGAAATAAACACAGATGATTATTTAAGACCGAACAGTACTGAATCGAAACAGGAAAGCTTGCAGTGCTGAACTGCATTTAAAAGTCTATTGCATTTTGCTTCGTACATACTTTCAATTGTCACCATGACGGAGAGCCTCCTTAATGCATCTTTCGAAGTTATTGTAAGACTTTCCTCCAATTTCTGTAGTTGCCACCGCTTTCTTTCCCCATTCAAAGGCATTTTCCCTCATTTTCTTTCCTTCCTCTCCTTCCATCATTTCTTTAACAAGAGCCTGAATATCCTCACGCTTTACATCTTGATTAACTTCCATGCCAATCTCCCAAGTCGTGCAAGCATATCGACAATTCGTTTGTTGCTCAGCAAAAAAAGGCCAACAGATTACAGGTTTACCAGCACTTATGCTTTCAATAGTAGAATTCCATCCACAATGCGTTAGAAATACACCCACTGATGGGTGCAATAGCACTTGGTCTTGTGAGCACCAACTCACTACTAGTCCTCTATCTTTGATTTCTTCAAAATATTCTTCAGGTAAGATTGCAGAATCATCACCACCCATCACCACATCAGGCCTGACTATCCATAAAAATGAGTGCTCGCTATTTGCAAGACCCCATGCAAATTCTTTCAAGTGTTGTTCACTCATCATAGTAATGCTACCATAATTCACATACACAACTGAATTGGGATCTCTTTTGTCAAGCCATTTTAGACAATCTGAGTCTTCCTTCCACAAGCTTGAGCTAAATGACTTGAAATAATTATTATTGCTTTCAAGCAAGTGCCTACCAAGCAAAGAAAGGGGACCTATCGTATAAATGTTAGGGCATTTGGATGCAATAACGTCTAGGTCTTGTTGTTCAAGCTCATCGAATGTGTTGAGTATGACTGTAGACGAATTCATGCAATTCTCTGCCGCTGATTTCAAGAAATCGTACATGATATCGTTAAGATCAGTTACCCTCATAAAGCTTGGCAAGTCCTTTAACCGCATGGCGCTGCTCATGCCATGGATCCAATCAAGTGGTGCATCAAGAGTCCCATCAATGAGGAAGTTTTCATCTGAATTCACACAAAGGCAAGTTCAAGGCCCATCAATATTTTTATTGAAACACTGATCAACTGATCTAAATAGATACATACATACATACATACATACATACATATATAGATATTTACTGTTAATGTTATTTTTAGTCTATTGTGGTGGGTTGAGGTATATGGTAAAAACCTATATTATTACTATTTTTCAAAACAAAAAACCGAAGTATTATGTATTAAGCTAAACTAAGGGGTCATTGTTTTCCAGTTAAAACTTAATGGGTCTAAATTAGAATTGTTTTGTTTGTTGAAAAATAAAGTAAGAAAATCATTCCCAAAGATAATATATTTTTAATTTTGTCTTAATTTTATATGGTATAAATTTCTTTATTCTAGCATATTGTCTTAATATTGTTTTTTGATATTGTTTTTGATAATATAAACTTATGAGGAGATTTTTGTCTTTTATGATTAATTCTTAAATAAACATAAATGTTGGTTGACAACAACTGAGTTTGTAAATGTGATCGATATTAAAAAATTAAAAAAAATTGGGGCCATTTATAGAAATTAACTCTTTAATATATTTTTTTTTCTCCTTCTGTTCTGCCATTTCTCAATATTTCAAGTCGAAAAATTATTGGTATTTCCATTAATAGGGTATTAGGGTGGTCACCCATAGTTACGTTACAAAACAATTGGTATCCAGTGAATTGAATCCTAATGGTTGAAAGAAATAAACATTTTGAACACATGCACAAAACGAAAAACAAAATTGTGAACATTTTCATATATAAGTCATAACTGTATATCTATATCTGAACTTGTATAATAGAGCTTGTTTGGTGTGCGGGTTAGGATATGATTATTTTCATGTGATTGGATTTAATTTTATTGGATGGGATATGATTGGACTAAAATTAGTGATGCGATATGTTTGGTGCTATCTACCTCCCATTTGCTTTCCCTATTTGTCTTTCCCACTCATTGCTTGACACGTGTACACTTTTTCATTTAATAAAAAGCTCTAACTTTTTATTGCAAAGCTTGTTTATGTTTTCACCCTTTATTAATGAAATGATTGGAGCAACCATTAGGGGTAAAGACGTAAACAGGCTTTGCAACAAAAAGTGAGAGCTTTTTATTAAATGAAAAAGTGTACACGTGTCAAGCAATGAATGGGAAAGGCAAATGGGGAAAGCAAATGGGAAAGGTAGATAGTCATATCTCTTGTTTGGTGTGGTATGGTATGAGATTGGATAAAAAATAATAATTTTATTATATATTTAATATAGTGTGAAATTGATTAATATAAAATTAAATTAAATTATTTTTAAATAAATAATTTTTAATTTTTTTAAAAATATAAATAATTTTTTAAAAATTAATATTAAAGAAAATAACATTTTTTTCATTTAATATTTAATGTTTTAAATATTATAATAATATATATTAAATAAATATAAAATTTTATAATTAAATAAAAAAATAAAAGAAGAAGAATTTTAAAAAATATATATATGGGACTAAATTGTCCCACCTCACCTAGATAAAATGGTTGCCTTGAATTGGACTGGCTAAAATAATTATTTAAACTATTTTAAAATATATATATTTAAAACCAATTTTAAATAAAACAATATTTATTTTTATTTATTAAAATTGAAAATTATTATTTAGGGGTGGGGGAGAGATTCGAATAAATTCTAACCAACAGTCAAAGAGTAAAAACAAATTCGAACAAATATTTAAAGAATGATTGAATGAGAATGGTCGAATGATATTGGGTTTGGTCAAGTCAATAAAAGAATTTTGAAAAAAGTCAATAAAAGAAATTGCTAATTAACAGTCAAAGTGTAAAAGCAAATTATTTTAACACAGTGAACCTAGATTGACTTGGACTCTTGGAGTCTTGGGGCTGGCTACTCAACAGTCAACAGTTTATGGGTTGGAAGAATGGAAAGGAAAGAAAAGAAAACATACCTTTGAATGGAATTATGCCTCTTTTGTCAAGTTGAGCATATTGCCAATATCCCACCAAGCCACAAGCGGAAGCAGTCCAGAATGTAACCTCTGGTATGCCTAGTACTTTCGCCGCCTTAGCACCGAAGCTCGTAGTTGCATCAGAAACTACGCACGTTACCGGCGGTACTTCTGCTGATGAATTCAGCTTTTTCAGTAACTCCAGGAATGGAGCCAAACAATTTTTCCTTGTGGAATCACATAACGCAGGTACATCTTGAGTTGTATCACGATCAGATGGTGGCAATCCGTCTGGTATGGTTTCGAATTTGAAATCCGGCAGGCCCTTCAAAGCGTCCTGTCCTTTGGAGCGGACAAAGCGTCGATGGTTGAACTCCGTGTTGACAAAGGTTATGTGGAAGCCTTTAGAGTGTAAAAGCTTAGCTAATTGCATCATGGGAGTAACATGGCCTTGTGCGGGGAATGGAAGGCACACTGCATGGCTCTTTGTAGATTCGGTTGAACCCATTTTCAAGCAAAGCACTTTATCAAAAAAATGAAAAAGTTTAAGTGCTTATAATACTTAGCCATAGCTATGGGAATTTATAGAGAACAAGCTTAATTATAATACTTCTTAAATGAGTATTTTGACTTGGTCTGACGTCTCCCTCTTGACTACATGAGTATTTTGGCTTGTTCTCCCTCTTTATTTGAGATATTTGCTTGCTTTGATGATTACGTTACATGGTTACCACAACAATGATTGATCATTAGTTACCAACAATGATTCAATTTTATTATGGTATAAATTGAAGGCTAAACTAATATAATGTTTCGATAAAACAAAACAGGATAAGGGATAAATGCACCTGACATGTATGTATTTAAGAAAGCTAAATCCGAGCTCACTTAAATTATAATTTAAGGGGTTTTTACAATTTGGTCCCAACTTAATTGGGAAACATCATGTTTTTACTCTTTAATTCAAATTTCATCAATTTGGTCCTTATATAATAGAAAATCAATCAAATTAGTCCTACCGTTAGTCAAAGTGACAGTTTTGACTAACAGTAAAACTAATTTGATTGATTTTTTTATTATAAGGACCAAATTGATGAAATTTGAATTAATAAGTAAAAAAGTAATGTTTCCCAATTAAATTGGGACCAAATTGTAAAAACCCCTATATATATATAGGTCTAAATTCAAATGCATTAGTGCTATTACTATAACACTACCATAGTCAGGCCATCGTGACCTAAATTCAACTAAGATAATTAATGCAAATTTAGAAAATCCCAGTTCAACAGTTGATCCACTTCTATAGTGGTTGATCCATAACAGTGGAAATGGAATTACTGGTGGAAGACCAAATGAAATTATTTGGGTGAATATTTTATAGTGGTTGACCCAATTAAGTGTTTGTGTACCATTAAATTTTGCTTGTCAAATGCTATATATGATTTGTCAAGATCTTCTCTATCACAACGTGACATCAATGACCCATCCCATTCTCATCCCACTTGAGCATATTTGGTTCAAGAAGATCCATAAAGAAATTTTTGTATGCCACATGTCTGATCTTCAATGGACTGACCGGTGCATCATTCAGCAGAATACCTGATACACCAAAGATTTTCTCTTATGGCAACCCAATGGAATACAAGCAACACTAATTTTGTCCAACGGAAGCCATCTTATTACTTATCAAACTCATTGTCTAGTCCCTCATATAGTCATATAGTAGAAGTGTAGAACCTATAACACCTTTTACATCCATCAAACACTCTGATTTTTAATGGCACCTCTCTACATTTGCACTGACGACCTTCTTCAACTTAATCAAACAAAATACAATCACACAAAACAGAGAAAGGAAAAAATAGTAATGAAATTACAACCACAAGCAATATTTTTTTTAGATCAAAAAAAAAAAAAACACAAGCAATATAAATAAATATATATATATATATATATATATATATATATTTAAAAAAAACAATACAAAATTTAGACAAATTTATGACCTTGGTTATGACATCTTGAGGGCTCTAATAGTCTAATAACACTATAACACTAAGAGAGGCACGAAGCCAGATTCATCAAATTTAGAAGATCTAAATTTGAAAGAAAAATAAATATATAGGGGTTTTTATAATTTGGTCCCAACTTAATTGAGAAACATTACTTTTTTACTCATTAATTCAAATTTCATCAATTTGGTCCTTATATAATAGAAAATCAATCAAATTAGTCCTATTGTTAGTCAAAACCGTCACTTTGACTAACAGTAGGACTAATTTGATTGATTTTATATTATATAAGAACCAAATTGATGAAATTTGAATTAAGGAGTAAAAAAGTGATGTTTTCCAATTAACTTGGGACCAAATTGTAAAAACCCCATAATTTAATTATATTAACTAAAGGTAAAAGAGAAAAATATATCAAAAGAAACCCTAATTGCACACTATATAAAGGATATAAAAAGGACATGTAATTAGTGGCCAAAATGAATTAACGGTTCCCATGACTAGGCCGGGTTTTCAAGAGAATATATAAAGCGAGATTTTAGGTATTCAAAGCATGAAGAATAATTGATAAACATTAATAATAATCTCAAATATCATTGGAGTAAGAGTATTTATAAAACTAAATTATTATTTTTTTTAAAAAAAGGATAAACGTTACTCCCTAGAAATATATATTTTATTAGTAGAAGAATATTGATATATAAAGTTAATATTTTTCCCAACGGTTTACTTCATGATGTTAGTGATAACACAAGAAATTAACAAATAACCCTTTATTTGGATGTAATAAAAAAAATGTTAAAATACATTGAAATAATCTAAATCTAAAAGCATCATGACATATATTACTTTATCGTCTCTTTTTGATTAAAAAAAAAAATAGAGGGTTAAAATGAAAAAAAAATAAAATAGAATAATAACTTTATATATAATAAACTTTTTATATAAAATTATTAAAAGAAAATTTGAAGGAAATGAGGACCATGGCGGTATGGCCCGTACGGTCCCCCCTTGATGTAGCCTTGGTGGTTTATTGATGTATTGGGCGACCCTTAGTGAAGACTCAAGAGTACATGCATTTAGTTTTTTCTTCGGAAAATGACAAAAGCAACTATTGAAAAATTATGATACAGTAATATGTAGATGGTAATACTAGCTTGATTTATCAAGCTATTTTAATAATATAAATTAATTAATAAATATATTTTCTATTTTATTGCCGATGATTGTATCATACAAAATCAATTTATTTTCCTTTCATGATTTTAATTTCCAATTAAAAAATAATAATAATAAATAATTTCCTATTATTTCATACATTATTTTCTAGTCTAGTATACATTATTGTTTAATATATTTTCATGGCAAAAAGTTAAGTAAATATTGAAGGCTTACTATCTTATTCTGCAATACTCATTGTATTTTGATAGAATTTTTGAGTTTCACTCTACATTATCTGTTAATTACAGGGAAAAAAATTAATATTTGGTTTTAGATGATTTTCAAGATTTAAAAGAACAATGGGTTATATTTTAATTCTCAAAATTAATATCTTTTTTATGACACTACCTTTAAGACTAAATGGTATCACTTTATTAATATATTTGTCTTGCATGACATTCAATATTAATTTTTGTGCTGGCCCTCCCAAACCAAATTCCTGGCTTCGCCCATGCAGGCTAGTCATATAGAATCTTCAATCCTATTATATATTTAAATAACATTTAGTGCTACCTAGGATAGATAGAAAAATAATGAGATAGAAAAAACCTCTCTAATGTAATTATTTAACTTTAATATAGATGTGATATAGTAAAAAAAAAAAAAAAAAAAATAGAGAATATGGGGATGGGTTTCTAAATTGAGAAACTCTCCTAGATATACTGATTATGATTTCTAACTATTTTCACCAATAATATTATAGCACATTTAATTGTAAAATAAAATAGGAGAGAGAATCAAATAAATAAATAAATATTAAGTATTACATAAATTTAGGGGTTTTTTGGAAGGAGAAGGGCTCGAACTCACAACCTCGTGTTGTAGGTGTAAGGGATATACCACCGACCCAATCTCATATGGTCGTTAAATAAATGTTTTATGATTATTGGTCATAAAATGGATACATATTTGATTTTAGATAATTACATTGGATGTAAGAATATGTATCTATTTATTTATTTTTTACCAAAGTAGATCTATATTCAATAGAAATGCATATATCAGTATTTAGATACTAAAAAAAATAATAATGTATATTAACATCGGCATTGATCTTACATTGCCCATTGATCACCTTGATTTATTTTATTTTATTTTATTGTTGACAAATGATCACCTTAATTTGTTAATTTGTCTTTTGGGAAGTGGTTGTTGAGTTGTTCCTTGTAAAACACGGCACTGGTTTCTCTCATTTGAAACGTATTTAATTATTATACTTAGAATTTGGGGAAATAAAGATTATGACAGAACTATGAAATCTCATGATCTACTAAAATATGTACAATTTATACATGACGTATCATTTGATATTTTGGAAGAAAGTAGAGATTTCAAATGTGCCGGCGGCCCGGGACCGGCACTCAAATTGAGGAATGTGATTATCAAGTCCGCGAGCTCGAAGGTTTGAGCTTTCAAAGATTTGAATGTATGGTTGGACTTAAAAAATGAAAAAAAAATTCAATAATGTTATAGCGTATCGGTATTTTCATCCCGAAAAATTTAATAAGTCAAGTAGTCAACTACTCTGACATTTTAAAATATGTTGAGCTTTTATTCTATTTTTTAAATTTGATTCCTTTACCGAGAGTTTAACCAAATTACAAAAGCATGCACTCAACTCTATTTTATAATCCACTGATTGTTACTATGATCTTTTAATTTTTTCTCACAAAAACAAAAATAGTTATAAAAAATTATAAATCTTTTGATTAAAAAATTGATAATTTAACTTAAGGATAATTTTAGAATTTTAAAAATATATAAATTTGGGATGTACATACTGTTTTAAAGGGATACAAATATCGTCACTCTATTACATATACAATAAGGTAAAGATTGTTGAACTGCCCAAATCCTTATGGACAAGCTCTCTTTATAGATTGGGTTCAGACAGATTTTACTAGATCCACACCCAAACTCATAAAACATTTTAACATCTAGTGGTGGGTCCTCTATCCACTGTGGATAGATCGAGGACCCATTAACTTGAATTAGTAAGTAAAATAGTACTAGTTTTTAAACCACTTTAATTTATAAACGATGTTTCTACATCTCCTTCTATATTCTTTTCATGTGGGATAAGTTCATGTTTCACATATTGTGCTAACAGTAAAAAAGAAAATTTATTGAAATAAATTTGTTGATTAATCAAGAATTAATAAAATTGGATGATGAACTTCGGTTGTTCATAGAAAAGAATCTTTGTTAAACGGATAAAAAGTTAAAAACACGACCTCTGTATTATCATATGATGAACAGATTTGAATTTCATTCAAAACACACTACAAAAAAAGTGGCATATAGTGACAAAAATTATTTATCACTACAATCAAAGAAATTGTCACAATTTCAATATTGTGACAAAAAAAAGTGTCATTAACAATTCGTCACTTTTGCTCCCGTCACTAAAAGTATTTGTGACAATTTTTTGGAACTTGTCACGAATCATAACTTTTAGTGACATATTACCACTCGATCTTAATTAGTGACAAAATAAAAATTGTGTCACTAAATTATATATAATGACAATTAACTGTGTGTAGCTCGGTTCTGCGCGGCTTTGTGGGGGACTTGCTCTTTCTTTGCTTCGACTGTTCGAAGCTTCTCTGTTTTTTTCTGTTGTTTTGGGCGGGTCTGGGCTGTGGCGAGTGTGTTTCTTTGTTTGCCTTTGTTCTGTTTGGCATCGTCAAAATTTGGCGACAGTGGGTCGACATGTGGTACCCATGTCGCAGTTTTTTGATATGTTTTCTCTGTATTGGTTTGGTGCTTGGGTCTTTTTACCCTGTTCAATGAAGTTTGCTGCCTTTTAAAAAAAAAAAATTAACCATGTCAAAATTGTGTCAGTATACATAACTTTATCGATAATTAATTATTTAAATATTATGTCACTATACATAACCTTATCGATAATTAATTATTTAAATATTATGTCACCATACATAACCTTATCGATAATTAATTATTTAAGTATTGTCATTATACACAACCTTATCGATAATTAATTATTTAAATATTGTCATTATACACAAACCTAGTGACAGTTAACCATATGAAAATTATGTTTGTTTTACACAAATTTAGTGACAATTAACAAGAAGATAACAAGTTACAAATTCAATCAAAGTTAATATAATAGTCCATTCAATTATTATTAACTACAAGAAAACTTAAATACAAAAAGTACAATAAGGAATTGATAATCAGAACACAAGAAAGAAAAGAGAAAGAAAAAAGAAAGTGAAAAAAATATATATATTACAAAATTGTTAGTGTACATACACCAATTTGCTACAAATTTTGAGATAAATGCATTACATCAATTATATTTGGATAACCATAATGAAGATTCTTCAAGCCTCAATACTAGAACACTTTCGTAAATAAAAAGATTAGAATAAACTTTTCGCCTAGATACAAACTGCAATAGAAAGTATATTCTCAATAAGATATAATTTGTTTTTTCAATGCTGCATTAAACAATTGGTTGTTCCATAAGAATCATTTAATCAAACGGTTAGTATGCACATCAACTGATAAATATCATGTAATCTAAGAACAAACAACTATAAATCATGAAATAATAATTATGGGTTCTTGAAAAAAATTAAAAACAAATTAAAGTTAAGAATCATTCCTAAACACATATATATAATTCTATATATAACATACCTTGTTAAAAGAAAATTTCAATATATGAAACTCAAATTTGAGATTCCGACCCTGAAAACAAGTATAAGAAAATAAACCCTAAAAAAAATTAAATCAAGAGAAGCTTACCTTTTCTATCAAGAAAAAATTTTCTTTACAGTCTTGGTAACTTCTAAAGATGAAACACGGTTTCAAACCTAAAAAGTGTTTTTAAGGAAAAGAGAAAAAAATTAAAATAAAATAAAATAAAGAAACATCCCTAAACATATATATATATATATATATATATATATAATTCTACATAAAAAAAAAAATATCTTATTCAAAGAAATTTTTTATTATATGAAACTTGAATTTGAAATTCCGACCTTGAAAACATGTAAAAGATAACAAACCCTTAAAAAAAAAAAAAAAATCAAATCAATAGAAGCTTACCTTTTTCTATCAAGGCATAATTTTCTCTACAATCTTGGTGACTTCTAAAGATAAATCACAGTTTCAAATCTAAAAAGTGTGTTTAAGGAAAAGAAAAAATAAAGAGAAAATCTAGATATGACAGTGACAAAGGGAGAACCAATAGACATGTGAAGATGAAATAAGGAAAAAAAATAACAACACCAAGATTGTGGCATTTTTTTTTTTCTTCCAAATAAAGTAAAATTTATTGATTCTGATGCCTTTTAAAAACCTAATTATTTATAAAATAAAATCTTTCCTTTTTTTATAGGGTCATTTTTGTGACTAATTATATTATCTGTCACAAATTATCAAGTTTTTTTTAACTAATTGTGACAATTATTTTTAAAAAGTCTAAATTGAACAAAATATAATGACAAATAATATAATTTGTCACAAAATAATACCTACTATGATACATTTGAAATTTGTCACACAAAAATGTGTCACTATATATCACTTTTTTTGTAGTGACAAAATTGTGAACATTTTCATATATAAGTCAAAACTATATATCCGTATCCTGAACTTATATAATACTATAATAGCAAAACACCTATTAATAAGGCCTGCCATGTGCCATCCAATTATCACATTAATAGGGTGGCCGAGGGCATCTCCAACCCGAGAAAATCTTGCATGGGATTGTCACGTGGTGAGATCGTGAGACCGTCCAAAGAGATTGCACCATTTATCTTGGGAATATAAAAATAAGAGTGGTGCTATTGGCAGACCCCCTACTGATCTATTTATGCCTTATTTGTTTAAATTTTGATTTAATTAAATAACATTAAATGTTTTTATTAATTTATTTTATTTATTTCCAAAACTACCTTTTTACTTATTTTTCAAACTTAATAAACTCCATCTCTAATATCTATCTATTTATCTCTAGTCTCGTCTTAATGAATTTTTTGTTCCTCACTTCCTCCTCCTGTTGAAGATGGAAACTTTACAGAGTTTCAATTTTTTATATTTTTTTTAATCTTATTTGTTTTCCTTTATTAACTGTTCATATGACATGTACATCATAATACATTAATCCATTTATGGGATTTGTTTCTTTCAGTTCTCTCCAACCAGTTCATATTTTATCTTTGACAGTTCATATTTTTCTACAACTAATAGGAGGTGTTAAGTTAAGACAGAGACAAAAAATAAATAAATAAATTAATTAATTAAATAATTGGTCTAGAAATTTTAAATAATGTTCAGGACAAAAACCCAGTAAGATTTTTCTTGAAATTCCCAGTAAGATTTTTCTTGAAATTCCAAATTGCATGTAGTGTTGTAGATAGAGGTCAGTTGTTGGAGCGCATAATTCTATAATGTCTGAACATGGAAGTTCTAAAAGTAGACAAAAGATTGGGGAGGAGAGGACCACACCACACCACACCACTCTTGTAATATAAAATAGCCCCAAGAAAAGAACAAAGAATAGAGCAACCCAAGGTAAAACACACACACAAAAAAACGAAATAGCCCACAAACAAAACGAAACAAGAAGCAAAGGGCAAGTATTTGGTTTGGTTATCATCATTTCACTTTCAAATTCAAAAAGAATAATGAGATTAAATAATAATCAATATCTAATCTATCTAATGCACCCCAAGTGTTTGATTTATTGTGATTTATTGTTTAAATAGGATCTAGTACAAGTATTTTAGGGTTTAAGAGTTATAAAAAAAAAACATTCAAGAAAAGGATTAAAAAAAAGGAATGTGGGGTTTTATTAGATTTACTTTATGGAATATATTTTTTTTCTTAAATTGTATGTCACTTCTAGTAATTTTGATAAAGGAAAAAAAATAATACTAAATAATTAAAAAAGTGGGGCATAAATAGATTAATTAGTAGGGGGTGTGCCAATAGCACCTCTCTAAAAATAAATTATAAAATTCTAATTTGATGCAATCTCATTGGACGGTCCCAAGGTATCACCACGTGGCAGTCTCATGCAAGATTTTCTCCTCCAACCCATAGTTTTCACCATTTTGGTTTAGAGAGAATTTTTAGAGAATATGCTTATATCAATTTTTTTTTTTTTCCACTCCAATTTATCCTACACTAATTTGGTGTAAAGGGCCTCTCTAAAAAATATTCTCACAATAAATATTTATACAATATTAATTAATTTTCATTAATTAACTTATATAATATTATTATTATGTTTTACATAATTAATATTGATGTTATTTTGAAGTTGAGATCTTTCCGACCATATATTTGTTTTAGAATAAATATTGTTGTAATTAAGTATATGAGGGTTAAATTGGGAATTTAAAAAATGTAAAGTCACATATTATTATAACTTTTTATTTATAAATCTAATTACTATAAAAATTAGGGGTAATTACCCTGGTTGCCATCAACTTATGCCACCACTATCAAATTGGCCACCGGATGGGGAATTGGTTTTAAAATGGCCATTTTTGACAAACACTGTTATACTAATGGCCATTTCATCAAATTCCATCCAATGAGTGGCATTTTGGTAAATAAGGAGATGACTTAATTTATTTTAGATATTTTTTGAAAATCAATTTTTTATCTTGTTTTTTGAAACAAATAATTATATTTAGTGTGTGTATATACGTATAGCATATCTCAAACATATATATATATATATATATTTCTTTTCAACTTATCTCAAATATATTTTTTAGAATTTTTAGATTTTGTAGCATTAATCTTCTTAAAAAAAGAATATATATATATATATACTCTTTTCAACTTATCTCAAATATACTTTTTAGAATTTTTAAATTTTATAACCTTAATCTTCTCAAAAGAGAATATATATATATATTTCTTTTCAACTTATCTCAAATATATATTTTAGAATTTTTAGATTTTGTAGCCTTAATCTTTTCAATATATATATATATATATTTATATTTATATATATATGAGATATGCTATACATATATACACACACTTAAAATATAATTGTCTGTTTCAAAAAAAAAAAAAAAATTGATTTCCAAAAAATGTCTAAAATAAATTAATGTCATTTACTTATTTACCAAAATGCCACTCATTGGATAGAATTGGATGGAAATAGATGAAATTGGATGGAATGGCCATTACTGTAACAGTGTTTACCAAAAATAACCATTTTGAAACCAATTTCTTATCCGATGGCCATTTTGATAGTGGTGGCATAAGTTGATGGTCACTAGGGTAATTACCCCTAAAAATTATACCATAAGAAATATTTTGTTGAGATCTATCAATCGAGTATAATATTGACTATATTTTAATAATTTTTAAAAATTTCATTTATTACACCTTTTGTTAATCAATGAACTAATAAATATTTTAATTCAAAACAAATGTTTTCAAATCATCATTTATTTATTTATTTTTTGACAAAATGAAGTTGGTCTAAAAGTATGCTCCTCACACATACACCAAGAGATTGTCGGTTCTATGTCTCTCATCCACACCCATGGAACCCCGAATTATACAATTTAAAATTTAGGTGTGGAAAATTAGATAAAAAATATAAATGTTAAAAATATTATATCAAAATCATTACATATAAAAATAGTTATGTGAGATTTAGTGAACAAAATGAAAACAGAGAAGTGAAGATTACAGATATTTAACAATAGCGATTAAGTGTTTGAAGAAAAGCTTGAGAGAAGAACAGAAGAAGAACAAGTCTCTGTAAATCACCATTGATGGCTTCTTAAGCTCTATTGCTCTTCTATTTCATTTTTAGAGATAATCAATACAATTGCACACCTTTCGTGTGTTCTCTTTTTTATATTACAACTTGACTCTCTAACAACCTCCTGATTATCAGCAATGTAAATTAACAGGATGATGACACCTCAGCTTTTCTAACTAACTTTTACTAACAGATGGTTGACCAACTGATACACCTGAATTGACTGCTTTACTGTCTAGCTCACTCATGGCTCTTCTTCTTAGATGATGAGCTTGCTCAATCCTTTCTCTGCCCATATACACAACCAGACCAGTATAGGGTTGTATATGAGGCTGTGTATCTTTGCTTACCTGATCAATCTCATCACCCTTTGTAGACCTTTTTTGAACTGAAGTAATATCACCAGATTCATCAGATACTCTAACATCCCCCCTCAAGCTAAATTGTGGTGATGACACCAAATTGAGCTTGTCACAAAGGAAGAGAAACTTCTCAGTAGGCAAGCCTTTAGTAAGTATATCAGCTACTTGAGAATCAGTTGGAACATACCTTGGTTCAACAATACCAGCAACCACCTTCTCCCGAATAAAATGAGTATCTATGTCTATGTGCTTGGTTTTAGAGTGAAAGATAGGATTATGTGCAAGTAAATTTGCACCCATGTTGTCACACCAGATGACAGTAGGAGAAGGAACTTCAATGCGTAATTCTCTGAACATAGATTGAAGCCATAGTACCTCTGTAGTTATCTACGCCATAGACCTATATTCAGCCTCGGTGCTTGATTGAGCAACCACTTGTTGTTTCCTAGAGCTCCAAGCAATTAGGTTTTCACCCAAGAAAACACAGTTCCAACTTGTTGATCTCCTATCATCAAGACAATTGGCCCAATCCGCATCGACATAAGCCTCCAATCTAAGAGTAGGAGACCGTTTGAACCAAAGGCCCTTGTGAAGAGTACCTCGTAGGTACCTTAATACACGCTTGCAAGCTTGCCAATGGACTTGAGTTGGGGCAGCCAGAAATTGGCTTAGTTTGTTTACACTAAAGGAGATATCTGGCCTTGTATAGCAAAGATATTGTAAAGCCCCAATAATGCTTCTATAATCAGTGGGATTCTCAAGAAGAACACCATCCATCCTGGTGAGTTTTAAACCAGAACTAATCGGAGTGGGACATGGCTTAGAATCAAACATACCTGTCTTCTTTAGCATATCAACCATATACTTGGATTGAGTGAGATAGATACCAGCCGAGTTACGGAAAGCCTCAAAACCAAGAAAATAGCTTACTGACCCAAGTGTTTTGAGAGCAAACCTAAGGTTGAGCTGAGAGATAGTGTGCTGAATAAGAGCAGAGTTGTTGCCTGAGATCAGTATGTCATCAACATACACTAGGAGATACAACACATCAGGACCCTGATGCTTAAAGAATATAGACGTATCAGAAGTCAAATTTCTGAAACCCCATTCCATGAAAGCTAATCGAAGCTTTGTACCATGATCTTAGAGCTTGTTTAAGGCCATATAGGGCCTTGTTCAGCTTACAGCCATGAGAGGGAAGTTGTTGATCCATGAAGCCTTCAGGTTGCTTCATGAAAACATTTTCTTGGAGATCGCCATTTATAAATGCATTGTTGATATCCACTTGTTAGATATCCCAATTAAAGTGCACAGCAATAGCAAAAATTACTTGAATGGTGGAAGGTTTAACCATTAGACTATATGTATCGAAGAAATCCAAACCAGCCGTTTGATTGAAACCTTTGGCCACAAGTCTTGCCTTGTGTTTCAGGATAGATCCATCAGGATTGTATTTCGTTCGAAAAACCCATTTACTCCTAACTACACTCATATCTGAAGAAGCTGGAACCAAGCTCCATGTGTTATTGTTTTGAAGTGCATGAAACTCCTCATTCATAGCTGAAAGCCATTTTGGGTCTGCCATGGCACTCTTCATTGATTTAGGCTCTAATTCAGACACAAAACCTGTAAGAAGCTTACAGTATGAGAGAAATACACGAGGTCAAAAAGTCTCTGTCTTGCTCCTAGTTACCATATTATGAGTATTACCTGGAATAGCAACAGTTTGATTTGACAGAACATTATAGGGCAAAGGTTGTAGAACTCTGTCTAAAGTAGAGGAATGTGGTGCACCAAAAGGACTAGATTGATGAGAAGTAGATGTACCATTTAAGCCAAGAGATTGCTGATCTCTATTAAAGGACTAATGGACATCTCGAGGAGAGATTAATGGCTGTCTATGCAGTTCACCTATCAGTTATGAGTCACGTGGAGCTTGTAGGCTAGAGTTGTGAGAAGAATCAAACATTTGAAAAAGGCTTCTCACTGAGTTAATAGGATTTGAGTCTCTAAAAGGAAAATCTGCAGGCATAGCAGTAGAGGAAGAAGAGCTGGACAATTCCTTAAAAGGAAATTCAGTCTCACTGAAAAGAACATGTCTTGAAATATACACATTTCCACAAGAGCTAAGACACTTATAACCTTTGTGACAAAGGCTATATCCAATGAATACACATTTCCTAGGGTGGAAATCCAACTTATGCTTCGTATAATCCCTCAAGTAAGGGAAACAAGTGCACCCAAAAACCTTGAAGAAATTGTAGTTGAGCCTTTTCTGAAATAATTTCTCAAATGGTGACAGAAAATTAAGTACAACAGAGGGAAGATTGTTGGTCAAAAGTACAGCTATGGAGAAGGCTTCAAACCAATATTTAATAGGCAAACCAGCATGTCCAAGTAGTGTCAGACCCATTTCAGCTATGGTCTGATACTTCCTCTTAGGAACCCCATTCTGTTTATGTGTGTAGGGATAAGAGAACCTAACATGTACTCCTAGGTCTGTTAGATAAGGTATAATCTTGTTTGATGGTGAGATTGTTGAGATTAAAGGTAACATGGTTTGTGGCACCTGTGTCAACATACCGGGCCTGATCTGTGACAGTGTCAGGAGTTGCAAAATATGCAGCATTCTGATAGGAACCAGCTAATGTCAACTGAGAGTTCTTTTGGAAAAAAAAATTGGACTATTCGAATTACTTCCTTGCTCAAAAGTGTTGCATGTAGGACTAATTGTGAGCCATATAGGCTTGATTTCCTTGGTTAGAGTGAGGACCTTGAGCTCCTTGATTCCATGATTTGGACTACCTTGAAACTATTAATCAAACCTTTTAAAACATTGCCAGGCACCATGACCTTGTTTAGAGCAAAGTTGACAATGTAACCTCTGATTGGTACGTCCATTAGACCTGCCTCCTCTGTACCTTCCACAGCTGTTGCCTCTGAAATTGTTGTTAAAGCCATTTCTTGCATTGCCTCTATTGTTACTAAAATTGTTGTTGTTATTGTGAGACACATATTGAGCTAATGGACTAGAAACATTGCTGGACACACTGAGATTAGAAGAAATACTAAGTTGTTCAATTCTCTGCTCATGCATTAGAAAAAGAAATTGTGCATCTTCAAGTGTTATAGTGTTTGTTGAGAAGAAATTAGTGTCACAACTGAATCATATTCATGGCCAACTCTGTTTAGGAGACTTATAATCATATCTTTATCACTTGTAATTTCTCCTGCTGAAGCTAAAGCATCACTAACGGCTTTAAGCTTTAAAACAAATTCACTGATTAAGTCAGATCCTTTCTTGAGTGACTGTAACTGTTGTTTCAACTGTATAATCCTTGCCATGGATTTTTGAGAGAAAACTCGTTCTATCTTTGACCAGATCTCAAAAGAAGTTTTCGAGTTTGCTACCTATCCAAGAACACTTTGAGTTAAGGTTGAAAAGAGCCAACTTATCAGGAGTTTATCTGACTTCTTCCAACTGAGAAAATCTAGATTTTCGTGTTGCTCAGTGTTACCTCTAGAGTGAACGCTGATGAGCTTTGGAGGAGCAACTTTCTCTCCATTGATAAATCCTTCAAGATCCAGTGCTTCTATCACTATAAGAACTTGTGCTTTCTAGTAAATGTAATTCGTATGATCTAGTTTCAAAGTGAGATTTAGACTCAAGGTTTTGGCTAAAGATGAGAAATCCATGGATTTCGCAGGTATGATGGAAGAGGTATTTTGTGACTGAGTAGAAGCATAAGAGTGATTGAATCGTGTTTTAGTCATTGGTTTTAATCAACAACTCTGATACTATGTGAGATTTAGTGAACAAAATGAAAACAAAGAAGTGGAGATTACAGATATTTAACAATAGCGATTAAGTGTTTGAAGAAAAGCTTGAGAGAAGAACAGAAAAAGAACAAGTCTTTGTAAATCACCATTGATGGCTTCTTGAGCTCTATTGCTCTTCTATTTTATTTTCAGAGATAATCAATACAATTGCACACCTTTCATGTGTTCTCTTTTTATATTACAACTTGACTCTCTAACTGATTCTCTAACAACCTCCTGGTTATCAAGAATGTAAATTAACAGGATGATGACACCTCAGCTTTTCTAATCAACTTTTACTAACAGATGGTTGACCAACTGATACACCTAAATTGACTCCTTTACTGTCTAGCTCACTCATGACTCTTCTTCTTAGATGATGAGCTTGCTTAATCCTTTCTCTGCCCATATACACAACCAGACCAGTATAGGGTTGTATATGCGGCTGTGTATCTTTGCTTACCTGATCAAGCTCATCACCCTTTGTAGACCTTCTTTGGATTGAAGTAATATCACCAGATTCACCAGATACTCTAACAAGTTAATGTGACCGATTATAAAAAAGATTAGAAAATTTAGGTAAAAAATTAGAAAATTTTGGATTGTATAGAAATTGCTAACTAATAGTCAAAGAGTAAAAACAACTTCTTTTAACACAGTGAACCTAGATTGACTTGGAGTCTTGGGGCACTCCATTAGATCTTTTAACACAGCATTAAGCAAGCAATTAGATTTTAACACAGCATTCTCTTACAACATCCTTCATAATGACATTTTACTAAATGTTGTAAAAAGGTTTTTGTGGCTTTTTTCAAAACTTGTAAATATCGCTTTTTCTTGTAATGTAGCTTGTCAACAGTTTCTGGATTGGAGGAATGAAAGGGAAAGAAAAGAAACATACCTTTGAATGGAATTATGCCTCTTTTGACGAGCTGAGCATATTGCCAATATCTCACCAAGCCACAAGCAGAAGCAGTCCATAATGTAACATCTGGTATGCCTAGTACTTTCGCAGCTTTAGCACCGAAGCTCATTACTCCATCAGCAATTACGCACATCACCAGTGGTTGTTCGCTTGATGAATTCAGCATTTTCAGTAACTCCAGGAATGGAGCCAAACAATTTTTCCTTGTGGAAACACATAACGCAGGTACATCTTGAGTTGCATCACGATCAGACAGTGGCAATCCGTCTGGTATGGTTTCAAATTTGAAATCCGGCAGGCCCTTCAAAGCGTCCGGTCCTTCAGAGCGGATTAAGCGGATTAAGCGTCTATGGTTGAACTCAGTGTTAACAAAGGTTATGTGGAAGCCTTTAGAGTGTAAAAGCTTAGCTAATTGCATCATGGGAGTAACATGGCCTTGTGATGGGTATGGAATGAACACTGCATGGCTCTTTGTTGCTTCGGTTGAACCCATTTTCAAGCTAAGCACTTTATCAAATAAATAAATAAAGTGCTTATAATACTTATCCATACTATGGGAATTTATAGAGAACAAGATTATAATACTTCTTAAATGAGTATTTTGACTTGTCTGACGTCTCCCTCTTGATTACATGAGCATTTTGGCTTGTCTCCCTCTTTATTTGAGAAATTTGCTTGCTTTGAGGATTACGTTACATGATCACTTAACTAGTTACATACAATGAAAATATGAAACAATGTTTGATCTAATTAAAATATATTATTATTAGAGTTCGGTTTCAATTTTATTGTGGTATAAATTGAAGGCTAAACTAATATAATGTTTCGATAAAACAGGGTAAGGGATAAATTCTCATGAGTTTTTTTAAGAAAGTTAAATCCGAGCTCACTTAAATTAAAATTTAATTATTTAAGTAAAAGATTTATATTAACTAAGGGTAAAAAAGAAAAGTATACATATATTCGAAAAAAACCCTAATTGCACACTATATAAAGGATATAAAAGGGAGCTGTAATGGGTGGCCAAAATGAATTAACGGTTCGCATAACTAACCGTGTTTTCAAGAGAATATATAAAACAAGATTTAGGTATTCAAAGCATGAAGAATAATTGATAAACATTAATAATAATCTCAAATATCGTTGGAGCATGAGTATTTATATATATTTATATATATATATATATATAAAGGATAAAAATGTTACTCCCTAGAAATATATATTTATTAGTAGAAGAACATTGATCTCGAACTACTGATATATAAAGTTAATATTTTTTTTCCCAAGGGTTTACTTCATGATTTTAGTGATAACACAAGAAATTAACAAATAACCATTTATTTGGATGTAATAAAAAAAAAATGTGAAAAAACATTGAAATAATCCAAATCTAAATGCATCATGACATATATTACTTTATCATCTCTTTTTGATTCAAAAAAATAAAAATAAAAATTAGAGGGTTAAAATGAAAAAAATTCTAAAATATAAAAATAATTTTATATATAATAAACTTATTATATAAAATTATTAAAAGAAAATTTGAAGGAAATGAGGACCATGGCGGCATTTCCCTGGTGGTTTATTGATGTATTGGGCCCCCCTTAGTCTAGACTCAAAAGAGTACATTTAGTTTTGGGTATGGATATCGACACTCATAAAAATGATAAGCCCACCCATATTTATAAGTACATCAATGTCTAAAATTTAAAATTAAAATATTACTAGAAACACTCATCTTAATGCCAATAGTACCCTTATTTAAATGAATGTTTTTATTTTAATATAACTTATTTATAAACCCTCATAAGTTATTAACACACCCAATTTTACAAATGATAAATTTTAAGTTCTTCAGACTCGAAAACACAAGTTTATTTACAAATTATTTACAAATGAAAGAGTACGGTTCCAGGTTTCCCCAAGTGGCGCTGCTCAACATGAGGTTCACGATCTGGTGTATGCATCTATATGTCAACTATGAGACACTGAACTAGAAGAAAAATAAGCATTCGAAATTTCGAATATAATTGGAGAGATAAATGCAATTTGTTGCATCATATGACTTCCGATACTGGAGCCATTGAAAAATTGCACATCAACTGGATGAAGATATCCCAAGATCAAAGTTGCCTGCCATGAAACTTGTATTGCCGTTATATCTAATTCCCAATAATTTCATCTAACTCTTTTTTGGAACTATTACAATAATTTCATGTATCTTTTTATTTTTTATGTGAAGAGAGCTATACTAGCAAAAAAAAAGTTGAATTAGGGTTTGATTTTTTTTTTTTTTTTTTTTTTAATAAAGTGATATAGTTGAAGATATGAGTGTAATTAATGGGTGTAAATAGTATTTTGTTTATTTTTAATTAAACTAATTTGTCCTTATTGGTAAATTCCTATTGGGATATTTTTGTAATTAAATTTTTTATTAAAATATGGGTGTGCTTATCATATTTATGGGTGTCAATATCAGCTCCCTTTAGTTTTTTCTTCATAAAATGACAAAAGCATTTAGTGACGGGTTTCTCGATACAGGCTTGGTGGTTTACTAATGTATTGCCGTATTGGGCCCCCCCTTAGTCAAGACTCAAAAGAGTACATTTTAGTTTTTTCTTCAGAAAATGACAAAAGCATTTAGTGGCAGGTTTCTCGATACAGGCCAGCCTTAGAGCATGTAAAAATGATAAAAGTCCCTCTAGTTTTTCATATTATCCGTTCTGATCTCTCTAGTTTCAGTATTTACTCGTTTGACCCTTCTGTTACGGTTTTCGTCAAAAACATGCTTTTTGGCATGTCCAAAGGACAAAATGACAATTTTGCCCTCCAAAATACTATGTTACCCTTTTTAAATATATTATATATATATATATATTTATTTAATGGATTTGGCGGGGATCCAGATTGGATCTCCACCGTCCATCTCATGATCTCTACCAAATCTAAAGAAAAAAAATAGATCTCCACCTAATCAAACCAGTACCACCAAACCCGAATTCTGACCACTACCACCACCACCAAATCGAACCACCTAAACCCAAAACACCACCAAATCAAACCCATGAACCCTAGATGCCGCAATTCTCTCTTATTTCTCAACCTTCCGTCGGTCATAGTGAAACCTAGGAACCCTAGATGTCGCCCATCGCTTCCACTAAATCCAACCATCCTGGCATCCAGTCACGAACCCAAGAACCCAGCCATGAATCAGAAAATCCCAAGAACCTAGCCACACCCAAGAACCCAGTCACCCCCGCAAACACGACCATTAAGAACTCGAACCCAATCACCAAACCCAGCCATTGACCACTCCAAAATGGGCGCTCGCAATAGTATGAGGCCGTTCGAATAGTACAATTATAAATAAGATTCGTTCCCACAGGGATTGATGTATTGATTACCATAATCGATAGATCCGACTACTATTTAGACAATGATATAATGGTGATTTTCAAATGAAACATACAATTAACTAAATCAACTATCTATTGTTCACAATGTTAATCAAACCACACAAATGTAAGAGATGTGAATGTAACTTATATGAGAAAATAGCTAAAGCTTTGAATACACCAAACCAATCTCAACCAATTTCTAAACATACCAATTAAACCCAATTTATGAATGTGAATGTTGTAGATTCGTTAATTAGTCTCTAACATCTCTCAAGTGACAAAGACAATATTCATATGAACTAACAACCTATTTCTCAATGGTCATCCGAACTACACATAAATTCATTAAGCATTATGGCACACAATGTGAATCCTACAAGCTAGCCTCGCATATCTCTACCTTACTAGACTTGTATTGGGCATTTTATCCGACACGTGGTGTGCTTCATCTCTCAATTCATCACACAACCACAATATATCATTCAAATATTAGCTAGACACTCAAAAGCATTAAGTACATAAAATGATCATACAACAACACAACAACATGGATAAAAATGGTAGTCTTCAATTAGCAAATCATGGATTTGGTTTCATCTTGACCTTAGCTCAAGATGTTTAGTTCATATTACAAATACAAGCCAAATATGAAATGAAATGTACTCTATGTAAGGATTCCCTTTGTTGATTGGCTTATTTCGTGGTCAAACCACAAGTTGGGGTTTGGTTGTAAGGGTAGTCTAGGTGATTAGTTGAAGATCAAAGACCCTTTCCAAGACCTCAAGAGGACAAGCACCAAAGGTATATATCTTGTGCTTACTTTGCCTTGAAGAGATATAGTTGCACACACACACAACATGCATAACTCTTATTCTTGAATGTTGTGTTTATATTTTGTGTGCATTGTGCTTTATTGATTATTCAATATCTCTTCTTGCATTAAATTGATTGCATCTTGTTCTATGAAATGCCATGACATGTTTAGGCATTAGGATGCAAAGTCATGAATTTTATTCATGCATGTTTGAATTGAGTGCATCTTGTTCAATGATAATGCCATGACATGTTAGGCATTAGGATGCATTCAATACCCACACTTGCACTTCATGATTAGTCTTAAGTGTGGTGTAATTCGTTTCCGTTTGTGTGATCGGAAACGTCCGCGCTTGCACGATGGTGTGCATGTCTTAGTGCGATGGTTGACCACTTGAGAAGGTCTCATTCTTCTCTTGGATAAGTGGTAGTTTTGGTTTGGTTGATTGGAGTAAGGTGTCTAGTTTTAAAAGATTGGATTTCAATGTTTTAAGTGTTTTCAAAACTGACCTTTTCATGGTCTTGTGACCATAACTTTTTACACAAAGCTTCAAAATGAGTTTTGAAAATTTCTGTACAAACTAGACACCCATACCTTTCCAACGGTATATTATTCGTAATATTTCATGACCTTTTGGATTGGTTTTAAAATCTCCAAAGTTACAACCAAAACAGGGCAACTCTGTTGTTGTCCGTTTCTGACCTTTGGTCACTCAATTGACCATAACTTTTTCTACAGACATTGAAATGTAATTCTGTAAACACTAGTAGAAAGTAGACATCCATACCTTTCTAACGATATATTATATGAAAGGTTTCGATGTCGTTTGGTTATGTTTCGAAGCGCTCGAATGTTGAGTCGCTGCACTGACGCGAGTACCGCGAAAATGCCCATACTTTTTCCATTTCTTCCAAAACGACGTAGTTTCACTTGGGCATTATAAATACATATCTTTCTCATCATTTTGAGGGCAGAGCAACAAAATCAAACCCTAGAGAGAGAGGCTCCTTATTCTTGAGAGAGAAAGAGAGACTTGAGAGAAAAAGCTTAAAGTTTACATCTTTATCTCTCTAAACCCATTCCCACATGCACAAATCATCATCTAGGCATCATCTAGGTTCATCTAGCATGTGCTAATGCATGGGTCTTCTTCAACACACATGGTATGATTTGTTGAACACTTTTATCTTACATAATTAGTGTTTCTACTTATCAATTTTATCTCATTTATTACTTGTATGTGTTTAGATTAATTTCTACATACATGATTGGGATTATGTGTTGATTGGGTTATTTATGTTAGCTAGGTTTTCATGCCTATTTTATATCTAGCTAATTAATCTTATTATATGATTGAGATTATTTTTGATAGCTTAATTGATTAGGTCATTATTGCCTAAAAGCTATGCCATAAACATTCTTGTGTGATTTATTTATAACTAGGTTGATAGATTGTTTTTTAATCAACTAGTTAATCTTTTGAATGTTTGTGGGTTTTTTGTGATAGCTTTGTATCTAGGATTGGTTATCCTTTACTTAGCTAAAGTTGTATGCCATGACATATAGCTATTTTCATATCTAGGATTGATTTAAATTGAATATATCATCATCCTAGATAAGCATCTAAGGTTCCCTAGCCTTGTTTGTTAATTGAATATTCATACATATTCACATAGGGTTGTGCATCTCTTTTGAGAGATTGAAGTCTTGTGTGATTGACCGGGATTAGGTCGGACACCGGGAACAGGTGGTCACATAAGCAATTGGACTAGAGCCACTTTTAAAGGCCCGCGTGGTAGAAGTGGGGGGTTATTGACCGGAGTGTTAGACGAGGTCTACATAGGTTGTAAACTCCATTTCAATTAGTGGATTTCGAGGTCCGAGTGTGGCGCACTAAACAGCCCGTGGTTTTTCCCAGTGGTTGGGTTTCCACGTAAACATCAAGTGTCATTTATTATTTCCGCATCTTATTACACTTGTATGTATATTTGACTTGCTAGGGGTATTTTCGTAAAATTGACATGCACGCGAAAATTGGGTAATAATTAGCTAAAATCTATTCACCCCCCCCCCCCCCCCCCCCCCCCCCCCCCCCCCCCCCCTCTAGCTTTATATTAAACACGCCTCCAGGACTTTTCACTCTAGTCATAGCAAATACAAAACCAAAAGAGCTAGAATAAAAGAGAGTAAACTAAGTGTAAAGATTTCCCTCTTGGATTGGCTTTGCTTGACTTGAATGGCTAGCTCTCCTCTTGACCTCCTTTGCTCCAAGAATGATGTTGATGATGAATGGATTTGATGTTTTGGAAGTATTTAGTGATTTTTCGAGGAATGTGTGTAGAGAAATGTATTTGGAGATTGTGGGAGCTCAAGGGTCGTAGGGCCCTTTTGCAAAGAAGAGAAAATGGGGTTTAAATAGGGGAGCAATTTAGGTCAAGGGCAAAAAGGACATTTCTAAAATTTGGTCAAAAAGGTGACTTGCAAAGCGACTTCCCACAAGTCACCATGGAAATTGCTTATAAATCGGGAAGCTGAGGAGTGAAAAACAAGGAGAGATGCGACCTCTAAGGTGACTTCCCACAAGTCACCATGGAAGTCGCTTATTGCTCGGGTCTTGAACCATGATTTGGTCGAGAGAGATGCGACTTTGGAAGTGACTTCTTCCAAGTCGCCGAACATGTCGCTCTTTCCTTTAGAAAAGCCAATAAACTTCAAAATGCAAGGCTTCACTCCAAACAACATCCAACCATACCAAAATGGCTCCAAAACAAACTTTCACCTTAACAACTTAATTAAATGGTTAATACACAGATTTAACTGAGAAATAGACACAAAACGATAGGAAATGGGCCTACAATATATGTAGAAATGGAGCCATCAGCCACCTTTATCGTCGATCGATAATCACCCAACAACCAAGCATCCACCAAACGCAAACTCATCCACCAAAAACTCACCAAACATAAACCCATCTACCGAACACAAACAAATTGAAGATGAAAATAGAGAGGTTTGAGTGAGTGAGAGAGACAGGGAGAGAGAGGAGATGAGATTGGGTGGCGGTGGTGGTTAGAGGGCGGCCGTTGGTTTGGGTGGCAAGGGTTTGATGATGATGATAATGATGAGCAGAGGAGTGGTCTAATTTGATGGATGGAGCTAGGGTTTTGTTAAATTAAATTAAATTTTAATTTTGTTAGTTTTAATTTAGTTTTATTTTTTTAATTATTTTAATATTACTTTTAATTATTTTTAATATTATTCTTTTATTAAAACATTTTAATTTATAGTTTTACCATTATACCCTCATGTTTCTGACAGAAACCTAACGGAATTGGATGGTAGGGATGAAAACAACGATTAATAGCTAATGTTTGGACCTGCATAACCGATACTGAAACTAGGGGGACAGGAACAGATAATATGGCAAACTGGAGGGACTTTTATCATTTTTACCCTATTATGTATTTAAAGAAAACTTAGTGCTACATAGGATAGATATATAGATAATGAGGTAGAAAAAACCTCTTCAATGCAATTATCTAACTTTAATATGAAGGTGATGTGGTAATTTATTATTTTTTATTTTTTTTATTTTAGAGAATATAGGGATGAGTTTCTTAATTGAGAAACTCCCCTAGAAATACAAATTATGATTTATAACTATTTTCACCAGTAATATTACAGTACATTTAATATCACAGGATCAATTTGAGATTTTTTTGGGAGGAGAATGAATTGAACCCACAACCTTGTGGTGTAGATGTGAGGGGTATATCACTGGATCAATGTTATATTGTCATGAAATAAATGTTTTATGATGATTGGTCATAAAATGGGTACATATTTAATTTTAGATTATTGCATTGGATGTAATAATATGTATTCTTGGGACCTATCATTGAGTATTAATTTAGAGGGGTTATCCATTTGAAGGGTTTTGCCTTATAAAGTGTTATTTTGTCTTAAAAACACATGGAAGTCGGTTTTCTTGTTTAGGAAAGGTTCCTTTTCGGGATTCATTGTTTAGTCGATTTTATTCTTTACGGAAAGTTCTTTTTTTTTTTTTTTTTTTCAGGATTCATTGTTTAGGAAAATTTTGTTAAGGAAATTTCCTATTGAAATGCTAAATTTAGTTGAAACATTTTGATTACAACAAGTAGACGATCATAATAACTTTTTGAGAACAATTCAAAAGATGAAGAATGAAGTCAAAAATATCAAGCATGGTGGCCTTGTGCAAACTAACATCTTGAAGCACTTTTCTAGCTCTTGAATATTATGTAATATATTTTATAATTTTAATGAAATTATTCATTTATGTGACAGCCGGGACCGAAATTTTACACTAAGTTTTAAAAAGAAATTATTAATTGTTACGATAGAGAGGTTTATTAATTTTGTACACTGGCCCGAGTCAGGACCGGGATTTTTTATTAATATAGGGAGGTTATTAATTTATAGGAGATTAATTTACAGGGGTTCTACTATATATATATGTGTGTGTGTGTGTGTGTGTTTTAATTTCTTAAAAAAAAGTAAAAAGACGAAAATAATTTAAATTAGCCAATTTGAATTGATTTTTGGTTAATTGAAAATAATAATAATGCAAAATATTGGTGTAGTTAAAATAAATAATATTACTAATGCTAGAGAACTTAAAAAATTAAAAAATAAAAATAAAATTAAAAAAAAAAAAATTAGTTCAAAAACCAAAATAACTTATGTGTCAAGTAATTTATCTTTACCGTATCATTTCATGATTTATATGGTACCACATCATTTGAGTTGAATTTTGACTTATAAATTATTACTCAAATAATATGGATACTACCCCATTTTATTTTATTTTATTTTTTGGGCTACTTATTAATGATTGTTATTGTATATTAAATTTATTAATGTTATTTAAAAAAAATATAATTTAAATTTATTTGTATATTTTACTGATTAATTTATTATTATTTGTTATTGACTTATAAGTTACAATAAATAAAATTACATTGACCAAATATATGTTCTATAATTTTAGGTTATAATGTCAAAAAAAAAAAAAAAAAAAAAAAAAAAAAAAAGGAAATTTCTGCCACACGTGTTTTTATCATTATTCATTTTCATTTTTAGAATACAGCTTTCAACATATGCTATTAGACACGTATTCTGATTTCGAAACTGAAATAAAAAACACTGTTTTCATTTTAATTTTTATTTTTGAAAAACAGCAAATGAAAAACGATACCAGACGCACCCTTAGCATCGGTGATAATCTTAGAGCATCTCCAACCCAACACCAATTTGATGTTAATTCCAATTCCCAAGATAAAAAATCGGTGTTCATGAACAGTATTACACCAATTTGGTGTAACATGTTCATAATACCAAATTTTTTTTTTTTAAAATGTCACATCAATGCTTTTATATTTTTTACGATTTCTAATTTAACCTTCACATACTTAATTATAATAGTATTTATTCCAAAAATTATACCGTTGGAAAGATCTTGTCGCGATCTTTCAAATAACACAAATATTAATATACATATTTAAATTTTTTAATTTACTTATTAATTAATCATTTAATTAATTAGTATTGTTTAAATATTTATTGAGAGAATATTTTTTAAAGATGCTCATTTGATGTAGAATTCGGGATATTGGTTGAAGTGGAAAAAAAATAAAATTCCCTTTTAACACTGTCCAAATCCGAATGGGCATGCAAGTCCTCTTTATAGAGAGCTCATGAGTAGGGATGGTATTAGATTGGATTTAGAACGGATTTTACTAAGAGTGTCATATTTGCACCCTTCAAAAACTGTTTGTACATCCCTAAATTTATATATTTTTAAAATTCCAACGTTAACCTTAAACTAAATTATTAATATTTTAATTAAAAGATATTATTTTTTTGAATTTCTTATTAACTAAACTACATTAAAAATTAATATAAAAAATACAGAAAAATAAAAAACCAATCCAAAAGTGAGCGAACCTGAAAAAATAGAGGAGGTTACTGTCTATGAATAGGATGGAGGCACAAAGTAACCAGAATCCAGTTAGAAAACTTAATTCCCAGAAATTCAAGGATGGAGGTTAATTACTACCTCAGTCATTTATCATTTTAATTATTTTATAATTTATTATTTTAATATTTTTTCAAATATAAAAGAAAGGAAATTTTTCTAAATATAAAAGAAAGGATATCTTTGGTAATGTTTGGGTCGTACTTACAATATATATCATTTCTTAAAATTGTAGTGGGGTGTGCAAATAAAGGGGGTGCATATACAGTTTCTAAGGAGTACAAATAAACAAAAGAGATCACTCTTTTACTAAATCTATGTCCAAACTCGCAAAACATTTTAACATCTAGGAGATAAAGTAATGGGCCTTGACACATTAACCTTGTCCAAATTAGTAAGTAAAATACTTGTTAAACAACTCTTAAAATAGTTCTTTTAAACACTTGGGCCTCTTGCCAATGTGGTTGGACCCTCCTTTAGGAGCCTCCACCACCACGGTTCAATATCCGATATGTACATGTATATATATATATATATATATATATACATATTATTTGTCCCCCTTGGCCATTAATCTCAAGTGTGGGTGTTGTCCCACCAATTGTGGGTGCTCTCTCCCTGCTTGTGGGAGCTACAGTCCGAGCTGCGCTAGTAGAGCCTGATAAGTTTATGTTTCACATATCATACCATTGTGTGAACAGCAAAAAGGAAAATTTATTGATACAAATTTGTTGATTATTCAAGAATTAATAAAATTGGATGATGAACTTCGGTTGTTCATAGAGAAGAATCTTTGTTCAACGTATGAAAAATATTGGAATTAAATTCATTAGGAGATTTTTGGCATGTACACATTATTTTGTGACCTTGTCTGCTATTGGGCAATTACCAAAAATGTCCTAGACTTTTCTTAAATTCTAACACTACTAGAAAAACCTTCATAGTTGACAGTTTTAAGATGACAGTTTTTTTCTTGGCAGTTCTTTTTTTTTTTTTTTCTTGACAGTTTTTTTTATTGATAGTTAAAAACTGTCATAAATTATAAGTTTTTTTTTCTTGACAGTTAAAATTAATAATTTTTTTTTAAAAAAAAATCATTATTTAATATTTAATAATAATATTTAATTAAATAACATTTTATATTTATAATAACCACCTCCCTCACCGCCGGACCACCGCCTGCTGCCGGCCACCCACCGCCGACGTCTGTCCATTCCAAAAATACCCTCCTTTCCAAAAATAATATATTGTTATTATATTATTATTGATATTATAGTATTATATATTATATATTATTATTATAATATATATAACGATATATAAACATATATAATATATATATGTAATAATAATAATATATATAAATAATATAAAAATAATATATATATATATATATATTATAATATGTGTATTATTATATATTATATTATATAATATATTATATATATTAATATTATATAAATATATTTATATTATATTATATTATTATCTATATTATATATTAATATATTAAATAATATATATTATATATTTCTATTATATAAATATATTATATATTTATATTATATATTATATTATATTATTATATATATCATATATTATTATTATATAAATATATTATATATATTATATAAAATAATATATATTATTATATATAATATATATAATATAATATATATTATATTATATTTATGTATTATTATATGTATTATATGTATTATATAAATAAATTATATATACAGTATTATAAATATATAATATATTATATAATTTATATATACTAATATATTAATATATATATATAATAATATAATGGCACTCCATTACCAGACAAGGATATCCTCGTTGGATGGGATGTCTACAGCAACTGTGAAGCTCTGAGGATTCTCCCTAAAGGGATCAGATACAAGAGAGATTTCAAACCCTTTACTCCTCTTCCGAAGATCTTCCCTTTATCTGAAATCCATCCCACTTTCCAACATATCCAACAAAAACTACTCCGATTCTGTGTTGACAGTCACTCTGCCTTCAACCATCCTTCTCCCTTATGGAAGAACCCTGACTTCTTCATACATCTCCCTTTCAAACTCAATGAAGATGTCAATCCTACCAAAGCCACTCATTCTGGCATGTCTCCCTCTGACCTACACCTAGCCCAAGCTGAATGTGCAGACCTATTACAACAAGGCCTCATTGAGCCCACTTCATCTCCATGGGCTTGTCAAGCCTTTTATGTTGCCAAACGGTCTGAACAGCGTCGAGGAAAGAAGAGACTAGTCATTGATTACAAACCTCTGAATCTCTTCCTACGTGATTGAAAAGAATACGCAGTGTGTTTAATATAAAGCTAGATGGGGGGTGAATAGATTTTATCTAATTATTACCCAATTTTCGCGTGCATGTCAATTTTACGAAAATACCCCTAGCAAGTCAAAAATACATACAAGTGTAATAAGATGCAGAAATAATAAATGACACTTGATGTTTACGTGGAAACTCAACCACTGGGAAAAACCACGGGCTGTTTAGTGCGCCACACTCGGACCTCGAAATCCACTAATTGAAATGGAGTTTACAACCTATGTAGACCACGTCTAACACTCCGGTCAATAACCCCCCACTTCTACCACGCGGGCCTTTAAAAGTGGCTCTATTCCAATTGCTTATGTGACCACCTATTCCCGGTGTCCAACCTAATCCCAGTCAATCACACAAGACTTAAATCTCTCAAAAGAGATGCACAACCCTATGTGAATATGCAATGATATCCAAATATGCAATATAGAGCTAGGGTACTCTAGATGCTTACCTAGGATGATGAATTTGCAATTAAAGCAATCCTAGATATTAATGGCTAAATGACATGTCATAAAGCTTAGCTATGTAGAGGATAACCAATTCTAGATACAATAGCTATCAAAAACAATCTCAAACATTTCAATGAGATTAATTAGCTAGATGTATATATCAATCATGAAATCCTAGCTATCAAAAAACAATCTCAATCATGTAATGATATTAAATAGCTATATGGCATATAAACAATAAAACCTAGCTATCACAAAATAACCCAATCAACACATAATCTCAATCTATGTAGAAATTACTCTTAGAACATACAAATAATAAATGAGATAAACTGATAAGTAAAAACACTAATTATGTAAGATAATAGTGTTCAACATATATACCATGTGTGTTGAAGAAGACCCATGCTTTAAAGATGCTTAGAGATGCATGAAGATGATGGGTTTTGGGTTTGGAGAGTTAAAGAAGCAAGCTTGGTGCTTTCTCTCTCAAGAATCTCTCTTTCTCTCTCAAGAATATCTCTTTCTCTTTCTAGAAAGTGAATTCTCTCTCTAGGGTTTCAGTTGGGAGAGTTATGATGAAGAAGGAGAGATAAGAGGGTATTTATAGGTGCCAAATGAAGCTACGATGTTTTGAGAATGTCAAAAAGACGTCACTGGGCATTCTGCGGCCAAATCGGCGGCCAGGCCGTAGAATCATGCGACAGCACTTCAGCTCCAAATTCGAGCGCACCGAAACATGACCAAACGACATCGAAACCTTTCGTATAATATATCGTTGGAAAGGTATGGAAGTATACTTTCTACTCCAATTATAGAATGACATTTTGATGTCTGTAGAAAAAGTTATGGTCAATAGAGTGACCAATGGTCAGAAACGGACAACAACATAGTTGCCCTTTTGGTGGTCACTTTGGAGAATTCAAAACCAATCCAAACGGTCATGAAATATTACGAATAATATACCGTTGGAAAGATATGGGTGTCTAGTTTGTACAGAAATTTCAAAACTCATTTTGAAGCTTTGTATAAAAAGTTATGGTCACAAGACCATGCAAAGGTCAGTTTTGAAAACACTTGAAACATTGAAATCCAATCTTTTGAAACTAGACACCTTACTCCAATCAACCCAACCAAACTAAAACTACCACTTATCCAAGAGAAGAATGAGATCTTCTCAAGTGGTCAACCATCGCGCTAAGACAAGCACACCATCGTGCAAGCGCGGACGTTTCCGATCACACAAATGGAAACGAATTACACCACACTTAAGACTAATCATGAAGTGCAAGTGGGGTTGAATGCATCATAATGCCTATCATGTCATGGCATTTCATAGAACAAGATGCAATCAATTAAATGCAAGAAGAGATATTAAATAAATCAATAAAGCACAATGCACACAAAATATAAACACAACATTCAAGAATAAGAGTTATGCATGTTGTGTGTGTGTGCAACTATATTCTTCAAGACAATGTAAGCACTAGATATATACCTTTGGTGCTTGTCCTCTTGAGGTCTTGGAAAGGGTCTTTGATCTTCAACTAATCACCTAGACTACCCTTACAACCAAACCCCAACTTGTGGTTTGACCACGAAATAAGCCAATCAACAAAAGGGAATCCTTACAATCTCCCCCTTTGGCTATTTCGTGAAAACCACCACTCACAATGATTCCTCACAACAAAATAGAAACTGGGTCTATAATGATATTCTACAATACAAAGAGATAAGATAAAATAAACTTGAAGTCTTCAATCTCTTGTAGAATAATCAATCCCTGAAAAACAAGGTTTCTATACTTTCCAATACAAGAAAAGGTGAGATGAATCAAGTGAGATAAAACAAGCATTTGCATTTAAGAATTTAAGTACAACATCATGCAATGTATGTATGTGCAAATGCTCCCCTCAAAGGGTTACTCCCCCTCAATAAGTATTCTCCCCAACACACAATTGCTACTACAATTTGCAACTCCCCTTACCACAACCTACTCCCCTTTTTGTCATGATATAGACAAAGGAGTAGTCCCCAATCGGGTCACTCAAGGCAAAGAGAGATAGTAGCATTCTAAATATTTGCATAATCAATATAAGTCACTTTATGCAATCTCAATTAATTGGAGAGAAACAAGGAGATTTATTTAAGGAAAATGTGTGAATCAAATAATTGCTTTGCATACAAGACATGTAGCATTTAAGTCCAAAATACCATGGTATTTGGCAAAGCAAATGACAAAGGTTTTTAATATGAATTCAAACCAATTTCACCAATGTCATGAGAGAAGCAAGGATATAGGTTTTCATTGATTTTAATTTAAGAACAACTATATCCAACTTTATAAGCCAAACATGTCATGAGCGACTTTGCACCCTACTTGATTTTTCCGGATAAGATATCCGTATGATAGTAGACATGTTCAACCAATAAAGAAAGAGACATTTGGAATTTAAATTCCTTTGAACGGATACAAGATCCTTTATTCATTTTGAGTCTCATAAGCTTTTTCACAAGTTTTGCATTTAAAATTGCAATCATCAAAACATGCTTTTTAAGATTAGCATTTAGCATGTCATTTAGCAATCATCATGTCATGGAGATCATTATAGGTCATTCAAATTATATCCTATGTAAATATCTCCTAGTCCAAAAATGCATGTTTGAACACAAATATGACATGGATTGCAATACAAGCATTGATCACACTTATTGAATAGAAAATATATATACATAGTGTAACCAAGCTTACTCAAGCAACAAAAAGAGAAGCATAAGATATTTCAAATTTATTTATTTTTTTTTTTTTTTGCAAGTGACAAGAATGCAAAATAGCTCTCTTTGCTTAAGTTCCCCATATGGGGTCAATATTCCATACCTCTTCAAAGAAGGGTATGAGGTCCTAAAGACCTTCTAAGTCCGTTGGACCTAGTTGAACCTATTTGAGACTTGTTAGTCTCGTAGCAAGCGGGTTCATCATTTTTAATCCACTTAGGTGACACAAAGTCAATCCTAGTGGACAAAGGTTCTAGAGTACAAGATGAAAAAGGATCATGCAAATGGTTTTCTTCCTTTTTATGAAGCATCTTAGCTATAGCCTTTTTCTTGTCAGACATGCTTTTAGCTCTACACATTTCAATGTAATGCAAGCAACTTGGTCTAATATGACCAACAATACCACAAAAATGACAAGTGGGAATAAAGTTAGGAATCATACCATTCCCTTTAGCATGGATAGGTGTTTTCCCTAGTCGTTGTGGTTGTCTTGGTTGTTGGATAGGATCTCTCCTCCTTTGTTGATAACCAAGACGAGGTTGCTTGCTTGTCTGAGCTTGCATGACTGAACTCTTCCCATGTTGTTTTTGAGTTTGAGGGAAGATAGTGTGAGGAGCCCTTTGGGTGTGAGCTTGAGCTTGACCTTTTGGTGCCTCAAACACTTGGGCACTTCTTGAACACTCTCCTAGGTCAATCTTGTTCCTAGGGTGTTGAGGAGGAGGGGACATATTGGAGTCCATGTCCATGACCAAGGATGTCTTGCTTGTGGAGGAGGCATCCTTGTCATCAATGTAGCCAAGACCTCTCTTGTCACTTGGCTTTCCTTACTCCCAACATGTGGTCAAGCATCTTGGTGCTTGAAGTCATCTTAGCCATTAAGACCTTCACTTCTTCAAGCTCTCTTTTCAGCTCTTCTTCTCTCCTCTTAGATAAGGCTAAGTCTTCTTTTAGCTTATCTTCATCCGCCATGGATCTTACCACTTCTTCACACAAGTGGTCTACTAGTGTTGAAAGCTCTAGATTCTCTTCTTTTAATCTTCTAATTTCTTCCTTGTTCCTCATCATCGAGCTCTCAACTTTGACTTTGTAGTCATTAGGATCCATACCTCCACATATCCATTTGTGGAGTTAGATGACAAATATTCAACACTTGTGTCATCTCCTCTAATCTCCATTTCACCAATGGAGTCATCTCCTTCATCAAGATCATCAAATTTTCTCTTGATGAGGAATGAGCCAAATCCCGATGAGTAGCTACACCAACTACTTCTATATCTTGTTCTTCTTGGGGATCACAAGTAAGAGCACTTTGCCATCTTCTTCAACTTCTACACTCTTGGCTCCAAATTCCGTGTAGATGATGGCAAGTTCTTCATCACTTGAAGGATATTCGTCATCTTCATATTTATCCCATAAGGTGGCCAACACCTTCCCTTTTCTTCTATCCTTCAAGTTTCCACACTCCGGGAGAAATGCCCGAATCCTCCACATTCGTAGCACTGAATCCCCTCTCTTGAAGACACTCCTTGGTTTGGCTTGTCATTGAGTCCCATGTCTTCAATTGAGATAACCTTCTTCTTGTCATGCTTCGAAGTCTCCAAAGCAATTGTCTTCTTCTTCTTAGGAGGTGAGGTGGTCAACTTCTTCTTAGGAGGTGAGGTGGTTAATTTCACAAATCTCCTAAATCTCTCTAGTAAGAGAGGCATCTCCTCAACGGAGTCAATATCTTCTCTCACGAAATCACTCATAGTGTTTGCGTTGAATGAATGCAAATGAGAAGAATGCAAAATGTATGAAGAAATCAAACAAACATACAAAATGCAAAACACACCAACAATGAGCAAAGGATCACCTAAGTATATCTAGGAACCCGCTTGATACCAATTAAAAAGAATATGCAGTGTGTTTAATATATAAAGCTAGAGGGGGGTGAATAGATTTTATCTAATTATTACCCAATTTTCGCGTGCATGTCAATTTTACGAAAATACCCCTAGCAAGTCAAAATACATACAAGTGTAATAAGATGCGGATATAATAAATGACACTTGATGTTTACGTGGAAACCCAACCACTGGGAAAAACCACGGGCTATTTAGTGCGCCACACTCGGACCTCGAAATCCACTAATTGAAATGGAGTTTACAACCTATGTAGACCACGTCTAACACTCCGGTCAATAACCCCCCACTTCTACCACGCGGGCCTTTAAAAGTGACTCTATTCCAATTGCTTATGTGACCATCTATTCCCGGTATCCGACCTAATCCCGGTCAATCACACAAGACTTAAATCTCTCAAAAGAGATGCACAACCCTATGTGAATATGCAATGATATCCAAATATGCAATATAGAGCTAGGGTACTCTAGATGCTTACCTAGGATGATGAATTTGCAATTAAAGCAATCCTAGATATTAATGGCTAAATGACATGTCATAAAGCTTAGCTATGTAGAGGATAACCAATTCTAGATACAATAGCTATCAAAAACAATCTCAAACATTTCAATGAGATTAATTAGCTAGATGTATATCAATCATGAAATCCTAGCTATCAAAAAACAATCTCAATCATGTAATGAGATTAAATAGCTATATGGCATATAAACAATAAAACCTAGCTACAAAATAACCCAATCAACACATAATCTCAATCTTGTATGTAGAAATTACTCTTAGAACATACAAATAATAAATGAGATAAATTGATAAGTAAAAACACTAATTATGTAAGATAATAGTGTTCAACATATCATACCATGTGTGTTGAAGAAGACCCATGCTTTAAAGATGCTTAGAGATGCATGAAGATGATGGGTTTTGGGTTTGGAGAGTTAAAGAAGCAAGCTTGGTGCTTTCTCTCTCAAGAATATCTCTTTCTCTTTCTAGAAAGTGAATTCTCTCTCTAGGGTTTCAGTTGGGAGAGTTATGATGAAGAAGGAGAGATAAGAGGGTATTTATAGGTGCCAAATGAAGCTACGACGTTTTGAGAATGTCAAAAAGACGTCACTGGGCATTATGCGGCCAAATCGGCGGCCAGGCCGCAGAATCATGTGACAGCACTTCAGCTCTAAATTCGAGCGCACCGAAACATGACCAAACGACATCAAAACCTTTCGTATAATATATCGTTGGAAAGGTATGGAAGTCTACTTTCTACTCCAATTTATAGAATGACATTTTGATGTCTTTAGAAAACGTTATGGTCAATAGAGTGACCAATGGTCAGAAACGGACAACAACATAGTTGCCCTGTTTTGGTGGTCACTTTGGAGAATTCAAAACCAATCCAAACGGTCATGAAATATTACGAATAATATACCGTTGGAAAGATATGGGTGTCTAGTTTGTACAGAAAATTTCAAAACTCATTTTGAAGCTTTGTATAAAAAGTTATGGTCACAAGACCATGCAAAGGTCATTTTGAAAACACTTGAAACATTGAAATCCAATCTTTTGAAACTAGACACCTTACTCCAATCAACCCAACCAAACTAAAACTACCACTTATCCAAGAGAAGAATGAGATCTTCTCAAGTGGTCAACTATCGCGCTAAGACAAGCACACCATCGTGCAAGCGCGGACGTTTCCGATCACACAAATGGAAACGAATTACACCACACTTAAGACTAATCATGCAGTGCAAGTGGGGTTGAATGCATCATAATGCCTATCATGTCATGGCATTTCATAGAACAAGATGCAATCAATTAAATGCAAGAAGAGATATTAAATAAATCAATAAAGCACAATGCACAAAATATAAACACAACATTCAAGAATAAGAGTTATGCATGTTGTGTGTGTGTGCAACTATTTCTTCAAGACAATGTAAGCACTAGATATATACCTTTGGTGCTTGTCCTCTTGAGGTCTTGGAAAGGGTCTTTGATCTTCAACTAATCACCTAGACTACCCTTACAACCAAACCCCAACTTGTGGTTTAACCACGAAATAAGCCAATCAACAAAAGGGAATCCTTACAGCGATGACAAATTCCCAGTTCCTCGAACAATCACATTATTTGCCCAACTCTCAAAGGCAACCATTTTCTCCAAGTTTGACCTCAAAGGTGCTTTCTGGCAAATTGGCATACACCCTGATGACAGATACAAAATAGCCTTTTGTATCCCCGATGCTCAATACCAATGGAAAGTTCTACCTTTTGGTCTTAAGACGGCACCATCCCTTTTTCAAAAGGCCGTTATCAGGATTTTCTACCCTATCCTCTACCCTCATCTATATCGATGATATCCTCCTTTTTTCCTCGGATGAATCCTCTCATCCCCAGCTTCTTACACAATTCCATTCCCTAGTTGATCAGTATGGCATCATGTTATCTGCCAACCAGAGTTCACTCGGCCGGACCCGAATTGAGTTTCTTGGCATGAACATTTCACAAGGACAATATTGCCCTGGTCCTCACATTGCCTCACAGCTCCTTGAATTCCCAGACTCAAATTTGACCCCTAAACAAGTCCAGCAATTCCTTGGCATTGTTAACTTTATCAGAGACTTCATTCCCCGGGCTAGCCAGCATACCTCCATTCTTTCCCAAATGCTGAAAAAATCCCCTCCGCCATGGACACAATCTCACACTCATGCTGTCATTGAGTTGAAAAAAATATCCCAGTTACCTCCAGCCCTTACTATTCCCTCTGATGGTCGACTCATACTCCAGACAGATGCCAGTGATTCCTACTGGGGGGCCGTCCTTTTTGGAGAAAGACAGAATACTCAGTCCTATTGCGGACATGCTAGTGGACCATTCAAAGATTCCCAGGCACATTACCATACAGTTTACAAAGAAATCATTGCAGTCAAGAACGACATCCAAAAATTCGATTTCTACTTAAGGACACAGAACTTTACTGTTGAAATGGACAACTCCTCCTTCCCTAAAGTTCTCGAATTTCAGAATAAGATTCCTCCTACTCCGCAACTCCTCAGACTGAAAGATTGGTTTGTCCGCTATGATTTTACTGTTAAACATGTGAAAGGCCATCACAATATAATAGCAGACATGCTTTCACGGCCATCCACTGTCCATTTGCTCTCTCCTTCCAAAAAAATACCCTTCTCCTCATGGCTACTTCAGCCTCATCCTCTACAAATCCTCCAATAGGAGATTTTCCGCCTGAGCTACAGTTATCTATCCCCTATGGTCATACACCTTCTCTCGACCAGATCACAAGGTTTGCCAAAACCTACCTTCCGATTTACCTCACCAGGATTAAGGCACAAGGTGTCCACTGTGATATTTCTAACCTTACCAGACCTTTCCTTGACCCTTTCATCATGCTTCCATCTTGTTACTTCTCACCAGACCTTTTTTGGTATCTATGGTGCTTATCCGTTCTACATCACTTTGCTTTTGTTTTCCCTCTACAGGCTATGTCAGGATATCTCCATGATGCTACCCTACACGGTTCCATCCTATGGACATTTCTCCAATGGTTCAACCCTCTTGACATTTGGAAACGAGACATCCTCAACCTCATGGGTAACTACAACTTGTGGAAACTCAACAAGCATGAAGCCGAATCTGTTCAATGCATTTGGATACTACACCGTCCATACAGATACAATCCTCAGAAGAGGATGCTATGGACCACAAATATCAGTTATGAGTGGCACACTACTTATGACTATCCAAAATGGTATCCAAAGACCATCCAAAAATCCCTGCTCAATTTCCTCTGCAATGTCAATAATGACTTCACTGATGAACATTACATCATTCCTGATGTCCCTCGGCAGTTTGGTGATCCTGAAGATCCTCTCTCGGTCCAAAGCCACATGATGATAGACTCCCAAGATCCTTTTACTTTCGACACTTGGCCTTGCCTGATCTGTGGAGCCCAAGATTCTGACAGTGAAGAACATGCTACATGTAATCTGAGCAGCCCGTAATCTCAAGACCATGATTCCCAATTTGACTACCAGTTTGCTTTAATTATGTAAAATATTCGGTGTGTATCTCAAGACCATGATTCCCAGTTTGACTACCAGTTTGCTTTAATTATGTAAAATATTCGGTGTGTTTTACTTTTTCTTTTACTTCAGGGATTGTAATAGTGATTCGGCACTATAACCGAACTATGTAATTATGTTGCTTGCCACCTGTCTAGCATGGCACTGTTTTCCTTTTGTTTGCTTCCGGTCTCTCCTCCTATATATGAGACCTCCCTCTTGTGTTTAGCAAGAAGCAATTGAAATAAAAAACTTCCATTGTGTTTTATATTTATGGCCCTCTAAATTTTCATCTTCTTTTCTAAATGGTTTGTAGATGATATATAGACTGTAATAATCCGAGTATGCTCTGTGCTTGCCTTTAGTTAAGGATCCTGCACATCAGAAAAGGATTTTGGTTCTATTGGCTTAAGGTGCTTACCTATTTTCATGGTGTCCCTCTGTGAAGTACCCTGTTCAGCCAACGGATAGGCGCCTTTGGGGGAAAATCTTTGGACACATGTCTACAGTGTTAAGGCTCCCTGCCCACGCCGTGGTATCAGAGCCTCAATTCCTCTGGAGTCTAGAGTAATAGAGTTAGTCTATATAGATTCAACAGATTCATTTAGAAAAGAATCTTCCCACATTATGGCAAACAATACCAGTCTTACTCCTCCCAGATTGTCTTCTTCTTTGTTTATTACCCCCACTCCTTCCATAAGACGAACCCTTTCCCGTCGAATAGAAAATTTGGTCGAATACTCCCATATCCCACAACATGCTCAAATAAATGATACCTCAGTTTCTCTTCTGAACCCTTACAACATTTTCAAACGAAACAAGTCTATGGTCTCTCGCATGACTCGCCTTGTTTCACACAGGCCTCTTCCTGTCAAAGAATATGTCCAATCTACAGGACTTGATAATTGCCTCATTCCGTCATCATCTGCAGAACAGTATGTTGATCTTGAAATCTGCCAACCTATGATCAATCATTGGCTTAATGAAAGCTATTCCCACCTTCATATTGGTGCGGTCCGCCTCATTCTTACTCTGCATGGCCGGAAAGGTATCCCCGTAACTGCAAAGGTAGCTTTGCTCAACACCATTTACAAAGATTATGAGCAGGCAGTCATCAGCACTTGTTTATCCACTCTCCATGCCGGTAGTATTTCTCTGACCTACTACCCAAATTTCAATATTCCTTTACATGACCCAAACCTTCATACTTGCCTGAAAGTCCAGATCCAACTCACCGGTGCTACCTTGCAACCAAACTCTTTCATGGCTACACTTCACCATCAACTCACCTACCGTCTCCAAGATCATGCTCTTGATCTTCCCATTCCAGGCCATACCGGTGACACCCTCTTCATTAAAGCAGAACGAGAAGATGACATCCCCACCATCATCCAAATACCAAAATAGCTCCCGAGAGATAAGCTGCTTGAGATTATGCCTTTGGAATGGATATCCAACTATGAAAAGGCTTTTCAGAATACCACTCCTGTTGTTGCCTCTGAGTCCTCTCATAAAAAACGGCTAGATGGCTCCATTTTGACAACCTTTACTCCTGTCGTAGGAGCCTCTTCTAGTACCTCTCCGACAGCTCCTCCTATTTTCCAAGCTCTTCTGATTAAACCAGTCACTACTGAAACTGATATTCCCATCCACAGTTTTGAAGCTAATGGTACTCCCATCTTCACCGACAAAATCAACGGTCACTTCATATGGGATGATGATTATACTATGTGTGACCCTGACTGTGATTGCCAAGAATGCCTCCGGGTTTTCTCCATTCCTTGTAAGCCAGCTCCCAAGCCACAAAAACCCGATAGATCATCCAAACCATGGATAGGACTCCACCCTATCAAAAACAAACCTTTACCTATCTATGACCGAGCTCTACAATCTTACGATCTAAAGGCTTCTTACCTAACCCTGAACACCAGATCCCTGTGTAACAACCTATCCCTTGCTTCATGGCATCCAAATATGACAAAGACTTCACACCTTTGGAACCAGGTCTGCTCCAGACCAAAACCTATATTCCCGACCTTTCATCCAGACTACAGAAGTCCAATCTGATGGTACATTCAAGAAACCATCTCAAGCTGAATAGGTCCTCAACTGGCACACTCAGAATGTAGAAGCCCAGAATAGAGTTCTTTCCTCTATTGACCAAAAGATTGATAAAGTCAACAATCGTGTCAAAACACAGGACCAACGTCTCCTGTCTATGGACAAAGTCTTCAGAGATATGTATTCTGATCTTCAAACAAGGATTGCCAAACTTGATGCTGATCTACACAGATATATCAATCAAGGTTACAATGGCCCAGAATTCAATCGTAAAGAGAAAGAAATCAGGCAACTCAAAACTCAATTAGATCAGATGAATCGGGACCGAATTCATTCTGCTACCACCTCCTCATACCAGAAACCTTATAACCAATCCCTCTTTTCTACATCTCCACCGTATTCTCCTCATCCCCCAGATGATTACCGGTTCTTCAAATCCACTGGAGAATTATTCAAACGGTACCCTCCATTGTCACAACCAACTCAGACCAAACAGAAATCTAGACCTCCATCCGTTCAAAAAAACAAGCACTCTGTCCCTGACTCCTATGACCCTGTCTTATTTGCCTCCAAGTATCGCCACTTCCACTCCGATGAAGACTTTGATGTTCACTCTCTTCAATCCACACAGTACTCTGATGATTGTAGCACTCCCTCTGATCATACTGAAACCATCCATCATACCCTTATGGCCTCCAGAACTGACCCTCAGCCTTCTACTCGCACGTACGAATCTCCTAATGAATCTTCGAATGCCCTTATGTCGAAGAACCTGCAGATACTCCTCCTCCAGCACAACCTGTGACGGCTTGACCTACTACTGGTCCCTGGTTCACCCTTGATAATGCTTTTCCAGATACATGGCGAAAAAAGATCTCGAAATGAGCACTTGGCTCGACCTTCAATTATCAAAACCTGAATATGATCTCGAGGCAGCTCTTCGGGAATTCGTATCTAGGTTTACTGGTTCGTTACGAGATTGGTACCAGGCTCTTGGTGAATATAGACAGTTGCAATTTGTACGGGCTGACTCCGCATCCCAAGCCATGGGACATATCTTCAGAGAATTTCTTGGTGACCCCACTCATTTCTACACACAAACGAAACAAGAATATTTCGAGATGAAATGCTGTTCTCTGAAACGGAAAGATATCCAATTCCACTATTCCCGGATGTCCGGACGATACCATATCCTCGGTGGTATCAATGATCCCAGCCTTAAACATGTCTATATAAATTCCCTTCCCTCCGAGCTTCAGGATGAACTCCATAGAAAAATAGAATCTTCTGGAAGAATTATACCTGATATCACTCTTGGAGAAATCCACATGTTCACACTCAGCTCGCTTGAGAAACTCTGTGCAACACAGAAGGTTTTTTCCAAAATGATCAGAGAAGGAAAGAAATATGAATCTCAATGCAAACAGCCTTCCTACCAGATCAAATGCAAATCCACTGACCAGTGCACCTGCAAAACCAAGAAAAACATCACTTCAAGTCCTCTAACCGGCAGTTCAAGCACAAACATTCCAATCGGTTTAAATCTTTCAGACGAAAGGCCAGAAGAGGAAAGAACAAGTCCACTAGATGCTTCATTTGTGGGCAACCAGGACATTATGCAAAACGATGTCCCAACAAGAAAATCAAATCTGCTAAGCTTGTTCAACAGATCGCCCAACTTGCAGATTCCATTCCCTCTGATGCTAATGTTGAATCTATTTTCTCCGAACAAGATGAAGTGACTGAAGATACAGTTTTTATCATACAGGACACTGGTGTTCCAGAATCAAACCCCAATACTGAACACTACTACTCTTCTGCTACTGAAGACACCCTAGATGTTTTCCAAGCTCAGGCAGTCCAGACACACTCCCCTATGGATCCAATTGGACCTCAGGCTAACATTCAGATCCTTGAATCCAAATATTCCAAGCCAATCAATGTTATTGCTTACTTTGATACTGGTGCCCACACTTCTATGATGAACCCCAAGGTCCTTCCTGCTCATGCATGGATACCGCATGTCCAATACTTCAGAGCTGCAGATGGTCAGATCTTCTCCACACATCTAATTACCAAGACATATATATAATATATTTATATATCATTAAATAATATATAATAATAATATATTATTTTTGGAAAGGAGGGTATTTTTAGAATGGAGTTGGGGCATATGAGGGTATTTATGGAATAAAATTTTAGTTTGGAATGGAAGGGCATTCCATTGGTTTTTGGATGGAATGCCCATTCAACCAAAATGGTCGAATCCCTATTCCAATTGAATCACTATTCCATTGCATTTTAACAAACCAAACAAATGGAATGGCTTTCTTTCCATTCCATTCCATCCAACCAAACATGGCCATAAAAGACTCATGACATCAATTGTAATAAACATGATTTGGAATACAACTCTCATTATAAGGGAGATATTTCTCAACATGGATCTTGCAATTTAATGAACAAATGTAAGACTCAGATTACTAATTTATATGGGTAACTGCATTATTAACGTGTCTCTTAGTATGAAACAAGAGAGTGCAAAATAAATAAGCAATTTTTTAAAATTATTTTTTTTGAATTTTTAAAAGTAAATGATTTAAAAGTAAATTTATTAAATTTAAAATTTTACTTATCCAATATCGCTTTGCCAAAAAACCGATATATTATTGTAAAATAAATTCATATCAGGATTTTGTTTGGTGTTGAAAATAGAAAGTAAAAGTTTAAAAAAATTATTAAAGATAAAAAAAAATTATATTATGAATGTTTTATAAATTAATATAATATAAATATATATATATATATATATATTGTATAATAAATATATATATATATATTTATAATATAAATATATAATATATTATTTAATAATAATATATAATAATATATTATATATATATTATATAAATATTATAAATATATATTATTATTATTATTAGATGTGATTTGCTATATATATATATATATATTATATATATTTATAAAACATTCATAATATATAATTTTTTCATTATCTTTAATAATTTTTTTAAACTTTTACTTCTTATTTTCAACACTAAACAAAATCCGATATGGATTTATTTTACAGTAAGATATCGATTTTTGGGTAAACCGATATTGGATAAGTAAAATTTTAAATTTAATAAATTTACTTTTAAATCATTTATTTTTAAAAAATTCAAAAAAGTAATTTTTAAAAAATTGTTTTTTTTATTTTACACCCTCTTGTTTCATATTAAGAGACACGTTAATAATCTAATTACCTATATAAATTAGTAATCTAAGTCTTACATTTGTTCAATAAATCGCAAGATGCATGTTGATAAATATCTCCTATGTAGTGAGAGTTGTATTCCAATTCATGCTTATTACAACTGATGTCACGAGTCTCCTATAGGCCATGTTTGGTGAGATGGAATGAAAAGAAAGTCATTCCATTCGTTTGGTTTGTTAAAATGCAATGGAATGGTGATTCCACCATTTTGGTGGAATGGGCATTCCATCTAAAAACCAATGGAAAGCCATTCCATTCCAAACTAAAATTTATATTCCATAAATACCCTCATATGCCCCAACTCCTTTACAAAAATACCCTCAAGTCCTTTCCAAAAATAATATATTATTATTAATATATAACAATATATAAACATATATAATATAATATATTTATATATTATTATATGTATTATATATTAATATATTAAATAATATATATATATTTATATTATATAAATATATTATTATATATATTGTATAATATAATATATATTATATATATTATATTTATATATATAATAATATATATATAATATAATATACTTTTATATTTTATTATTATATCCATAATATATCATGCTATTATACATTCATACTTAGGGGTATTTTGGTCAAAATACAGTTAATTCCATTCCATTCCATTGTTAACCAAATAAAATAATACTGATTCATTGATTAATTCTAAAGTTTCAACCAAACAAAAAAACTTAGTTTTTTTCCTTTGCATTCTCATTCTCATTCTCATTCCCATTACCATTCCACCATGTAACCAAACGTGACCATAAAGTATTGACCAATAACTCGACTATATATGTTTTAAAAAATAATTTTATTAAAAGTTTTAATAAATATTTTTAAATATATGTCTGTCGTGGAAATTAGAATTTTAATTAGTTGAATAAATTTAAATTTATCTAACAAGGTTTTTTTTTTAATTTCTAACAGTTTATATAGTTTAATATAAATATTGTTCAATTGTAACACATAAAGGGTTTTGGACGGCAGCGGCGGTCCAATCCGGTCCGGTCCGGTGGCGGTGGTGGACGGAGGCGGCCCGGTTTTGACGGTCTGGTTCCGGTGGTGGGCGGCAGCGGTTCGAGCCGTCGGACCTAGGTCGACGGTCCGGTACGGTAGCGGCGGTGGCTTCCAGTTCTGGTGACGGCGGCGGTGGACGTCGGCGGTCGGTTCTGACAATTGTGGGCGGCGGCGGTGAGGGGGTGGGGGTCAGCGCCGGTCGCCGGACAAGCTGCCGGCCGGTCGGCAGGAGCCAGTGGCCAAACGGCCGGATTGTTTATAAATTTTAAAAAAATAATTAAAAAAAATATTATTCTTCACAGTTAAAAACTGTCAAGAATAAAAAAAAAAAAATTTGTTATTCTTGACAGTTTTTAACTGTCAAGAATAACTGTCAAGATTATTCTTGACATTAGCTTCCTTGACAGTTGAAACACTGTCAAGGAAACCTTTCTTGACAGTTTTTTAACTGTCAAGAAAGGTATTATTTTGTTGTAGTGTAAGTTGTTTGTGACTTTTATAAAAGTGACCAAATTGGTCATCACAATTTTTCTAAATACCAAATTAGTCCCTCTATTTTTAGAAGTGACCAAATTGATCCCTATAACGGTTTAACGGTATTAAATATAACAATTGATTTTAACAATTTTAGAGAAAATACATAAATACCCTTTATTTCTCTTATTAGAGATTTTTTTTTCTTTCAAATATTTATTAGAGCAAAATTACTTTGTCTTTTGTGCATTAAATTCATCATTATAATTACAATACGATCCAATAATATATTTTTTCAAAAAAAATCCAAAAATATTATAATGAAATGTCATTAATTAAAATTTTCTAAAAATATTTTAATAAGGCATTGATTTAATTAAAAAAAAAAAAACCATTAAACTCTTTTTGGATCAGGTAAAGAAACATGTATATATATTTCTAGAAAAAAAAAAAAAGTATATCCAAATAAAATTGAAACAGAATTTTATATTACAATACATTATAAAAATCAAAATAACAAATAATAAATAGGCTAATTGGCAATGATACCCCTAAACTCTTCCAAAATATGCATTATGCCCCCTATACTATTTTTTTGCCATTAAATCCCCTGAACTCTCGTTTTTTTGGCAAACACTTAGGTTTTTTCCTCCCTGTGAGGGGGCATCTACAATTGGCATTTGTCAATTTGTGAAAGTTCAGGGGGTTTAGTGGCGAAAACAAAGGTATATAGGGCACAATGCATATTTTGGAAGAGTTTATGGGGCATCAGTGCCAATTAGCCTAATAAATATGCTAAAAGAAATGTGAGCATGAATCAATTTGAAAACGATGCCGAATTGTTTTCCATTGGAAGGATTTGTGAACTTTTTTCTTTTTTTTCTTTTGATTCTGGAAGGATTTGAGAACTATTTAACCGAATCAAGATCAAAAATATATTTCAGATAGATAAGATGAAATCGAATAAACGTAAGGCAGATCAGTTCCCATGTTAAGTTGCAGCCTCTATAGATGGCTACATAATTTGGAAGATTTGGAGGTGTCGATCTAGTTGCATTCTTTTTCTTTTAATTTTTTTTAATGTTATTTTATTCAGTTCTATACATGAAGCTCCATGTTTCTTCAGTTGGGCAAAAGTTTATTTAACTATCTAGGTTTCTACATCATTGAGGTGCTACCTCCGGGATCTTTCAAACCCGGATCCGGAGGAGCAATTTTAAAACCCAAGTCACGAAGGTGTGAAGGTGTTTGCCTTCGCGATCTTCAAACCCGTATTGTCGAGGTTGTCATGTGGTTGGTGCAGTGTAGTGACATCGTTGTTTATGGTGTTGGTTTCTTGGTGTGTGGTCGGTGAATGGGGGTGGGATGATGGAAGGTTACACAAAAAAAAAGTGAGGAGAGAAAACATTTGGTCTGTTAAAAAAAAAAAAGGTTTGGGTTGCCTAGTCTGAGTGGATGGTGTTGTCTAATTAGTGTTAGAGTTAGAAGTAACTAGGGCTATTAATTAAAATAAAATAAATTGTTATAAATTTTTAAAATATACATTTGTTTAAAAGAAATGTGCATGGGCCATTATTATATAGAAATTGTCTAGTAGTAGTAAAGTACAATTTTACCCCTACACAGTTAAAGTTGACTAATGGAACTTAGTTAAAGAGACTAATTTGGCACTTGGGAAAATGTGAGGACCAACTTAGTCACTTTTGTAAAAGTCGCAAACCACTTGAAATTTTAAAAAAAGTCGAGGACCTATTTGGTAATTGCCATCTGCTATTTTGAATATTGTCCATTGTTCTGCTAGTACCCCACTAATGTGTTCTGCATTAATGTGTGAAATTTATAGACTTGGATGTGTTTTTTAGTCTAGAAATAATTGCATCTCTTTAATGAAGACATACAATTTTCCAATGAAAAAACACAATCTCGATCTGGGTTATTACATGGGACAAGAATCCTTTGCTGAATATTTTCTCTACTGAACCATGCTGATCTTTCGAGGATCCATTGCCACGGCTTTAATGAAAATGTAGGGTTAGGATTTGTGTTTATATTTTATCACTATAAGTAAAACTAAAACTAAACTAAAACTGTACCGTTTTGCTAGATCAAGCCAAACCCTAAGTCAATATACGCTAAAATTTCAAAACTCGCTTTATCATTGTTCTGGTATTCTTGTCAGATCTCTCTTTATTGTCGTCAATTCGTCTTCTTAGTTCTTACCAGTTTGACAATGACGAATTGTTGGTGATATCTTCTTCTTCTTACAATTTCGTTGGCTAAATTGTTTTTAGTATGTTTTTTGTAAAACGAAGAAGCCAAAGATTTTTGTCAAAATCAAGATAAACAAATTGGTGATTTTGTGTATTTGAGTAGGGAAAGATCGTTTCTCAATTACAAACTTTGTTGTTGTTTGTCATATTTCTGGGTATATATAAAGAGAAAAAACTTAGACTATGATAATGTTGTGTGTTATGGCCTATGGGTTAGTGGTGGTTTGTATTTTTTTTTTTTTTATATACTTTTTTATTATTATATTTAGGGGTTTGTGCAATTGTGGATGAGAATTTAATGGAGAAATCGTTTTTCTTTAATCAACTTTAAAACTAAAGAGGAAACTAGGTGTGAACACATCAAAATTGAAGAGAAAGCGTCAAAAAACCTAGAAAGCATGAGTTTTTCTTTTTCTTTTTGATTCAGAAAGAGAAGTTTTTGTTTTATCGGATTGAGAATGATATCGTTTATGTGAAAAGAAAAAAAAAATCATGACCACACATTTTCATTAAAACCACATGGCAACGGATGCTTAAAAGCTCAATATAGTTCAGTAGAGAAAATGTTCAACATAGGATCCTGATCCTATTACATGATGAACATACTTGAATTTCATTCAAAACTCCTAACAACAACCATACATAAAAGAAATTACTATAGTAATATTATATTTATTATTTTCTCTCTCCTGCAACTAAATGTTTATTTACACAATTACACTTGTTTTTTTTAACAACGCTAAGAGAGACCCATCACCCATTTTAAGCCCCATTTCCTAGCTTTTGTGCTCGTTTTCAAGCGTTTTTATGTATATAATGTGTGTTTTAGCCTTGTGTAGGTAAATGTCCCTAAAATAAGGTGTTTAAGCTTAAAGTGAAAATTTGGAGGCAAAATGGAGGAAAAAGAGTTGAAATTGTTATGGATTGTAAAGAAAGTCTAACTTGCGAAAGCCATATCTCCCTCCTCAAATTGAACTGGGTTTCGAGTTATATGTTTTCAAAAAGCCTCGAAAGTCTAGCTTCCAGCAAACTTTATGGATCGCGTTCTGGGTTTTCTAAAGAAGTTATGCTCATTTTAGTGACTGATGTGCAAAGCTAGAAAGCACTGCAAGATCATCTCGTAGAACGAGGTCACAACACAACTCCAGAAAATTCTGCTAGCTCCTGCTGCTTGATGATCTCGTAGTTCATTTAGCAGCGCAACTCTAGAAAATTCTAATAGTTCCCGTTACGAGATGAAGTCATAGTTTCAGGCATTTTCAGCGAGGGTAACCTCGTCTTTTCGCCCAGAATTCATGGCTTTACATTTCCCACTATAAATACCTCTCATTTCTTGTCTTAAGAAGACACAACCAAAAACTCCCACACATCCAAACACAACAACAACTATCTTCTTCATCTTCTTCACACAAACAAGAGAGGGAAGCTTCAAAACTCCCATGGAGGTTTTTCCTCCATGTGAGCTTACCATCCACCACCTATGAACCTCTTCCACCCATCGTTGAAGGAACTTGCAAGGAGAAAGTAGGGCTCTCTTGAAAAAAACAATCCATGCATCAACAATGGATGATGAGAGCTTTTGGAGGAGTTTTTCTTCATGGGTTTTCTCTAATCACTCTTCTCTTGTATTTTTCTGTTTATTTGATGTGTATCCCCATTAGGAAAGTTTGTAAACCTACATTTGTGCTATTTTATGTATTGTACTAATATTTGTTTAATTGATTCTTGTTATATTCTTTGTGTTCTTGATAAATCTATGTCTTATCTCTACATGCTTGTTGACGGAGGATTGGACATTGATATTCTACATGAATGAGATTAGGAGTAGTATAATTTAATTTAGGCATAGTGTAATGTAACATCTCATTCTTGTATGTATGTTGATTGTGTTGGGATTTATGACCTTAAGGTTGTAATTTGTAAATAATATAAATGCATTAATAAAAGAAGTAGTTATTTCATTTAATTAACATGACTCATACGTTTATATTATATGTACTAAACATCCAAGATTGCTAGATGTAATCTCAAACTGAGTATATGAATGTTATATACAGAAGAATTCATTTCAAGACATGCAACCTAAAGAGTCCGTAGAAAGCAAATAAAGTTGGGTACTTTATTTACGGTTTATCTACAGCTGTGGTCCATTCCGAAATGTACGGTGGTCTTATCCTAGACTACTCATATGGTGATATAAGATTGAGGCACCTTATATGATGTGAACATATAAGACTGGGTCACGATCTATATGAATCTATCACTAAGATCCGTTAGTTGAAAAGATTCGTATATCGACAAATGATGACTTTATATGGGTGATCTAAATCCTGAGTGTCTTACTGACTCTTTTGAGTTAGGTCGTGTTTCTTGAAATACCATGGATGAGAACGGAGTAGCATTCTCGATCAATAACTCCGTATCTTCGAATCATGCTTTGGCTTGTGGTTGGGAAGGTATGCACACAATAGTGGAATCCACTCCTTCTTGCGAGTAGTGGAATCCACTCCTTCTTGCGAGAAGTGGATGAGTTGTTCCTTTAAGGGTTGATTCAAGACTTGAACGATTAAGAGCCCTCTCCTTCTTCCGTAAAGGAATGAAGGATATAATCATTCATTAGAGAATCAATGGTACTTAAAGGAAAATATATAATTAGAAAGATATAATGGACTTTATGACCTAACTCTAATTATGAACTACTTGTGGAGGATCATACCATATATAGTAGCTATATCAATGGATAGTGATAATTTGGTTATGTAAAACATCTACAGTTATGAGAGTACAACCTTGGTGTTAGGTTTATAGTTTGTGTTGGCATTAATTCCATATCAAAACGTGTTTCTCTTGTAATGTTTAGTGGTTCGTATTTTGAAGAATTAAGAAGACGAAGGATGTCTCAACCACAATTCATTCAAGAAGCCGGCATTTAAGAGATTTGTGCACCATTGTTCAACAAAGGTAATAAAGGACCTCATATCTCTTACAAGGCTAGGCACACACACACATGGCATTCTTGTGTGTTCCTTCATGATTAAACATCACTTATGTTTCACTTTCACACACATGACAAAATATGCTCATGCATTTTACTATATTGGTAAAACTTTGTTTATTGCATTTTCTAGTACTATGTCCGGAAACTAGCATATGTGTGTGTCTTTGTGATTGTATGTTTCCGTATTTTTGTATTTGGACTTGAATATGATCTATTATGATTCCTTATTGAGTTCCGGTCATTTCGGTTACTCATTCATTTAATTTCGAGTCCAAACGATGTAGTTACGCTACTTTTCGTTCTCATTCGTTGAGTTGACTTCATCGACGTTTTCCGAGATGATTTCTCAATCGTTTTTCAAAGTTGTGTAGTCATCGTCTTGCGTGAGAGAGTCACGGTTCCTAAACCAAAATGGATTCGAAATCGGAGTTCGGATGCCCAAGATACGGGCTGAAGAACCGAGGGAGCGCGCGAGAAGTCAGTCCAGGCCGTGAGGCCACTTGGCCTGGCCGTGAGGGAGGCTGTGGGCCCCACGGCCAAGGGGCTCTCTGCCCCCGTGAGGCCCACGCGCCTCCCACGGCCAGGGGTGACGTGGCCTCACCTGATTGGCCCGGAATGCTTCTCTCTCTCCTCCATTTATCTTCCCTCCTCTCTCTCCATTTGATTTTTTAAGAAGAAAAAGTTGCAAAATCCCGTTAGTTCTCTCCAACACATTTTCTCATCTTCCAAACATCATATCTCCCTCCGGAGTCGGATTTGAGTGATTCGAATTGGAGAACGTTCATAATTGTGTTCTCTATCATTTCTGGGTGGTTTGATAGCTGATTGATAAATTTTTATGGTGGTTGCACACTGAAAACCGAACCAGCTATTGAGTCTAAGGTATTGGACTAATCTTTGGGATTTCTTTCTTTTTAACCTTCAATTTGCTTGGGGTTTCTTTTCTATATCTATGTTTATGTTTGGTAAAAGCTATTGAGAAAGATAGCTTGATTATCATTCTAATTGAAAATCAATTTATAGACTAATGTTGACTAGTTTCTATGATTCTAGGTTTTACATATGTTTGTGTGTTGTATTGTGATTAGAATGGTATCTTAGGTTGTTTGGAACTTGATTGAATCAATTTTGTGATAAATGACCTTGAGATTTGATTTGATCCTTTGATTAATGAAATCTAGGATTATTGAATTTTGTTTGTGTTTTAGATCAATCTAGGATTTGATTGATTTATATCTTGAATCCTTGCTCTATTTTTGGCTAGAATATTGATTGATTTAAATCTCATATATCTAGCATTTTATTGCATATTGATAGCATCTTGAACTTGTTCTTCATGAATATTTTGATTCAAGTGTTGTATGTGTGAATGAGACTTTGAGCTTATGTGTTTGATGTTTCACATGCTTTAGGTTTTATTCTTATATTTTGCTTTTAGACTTGATTACTTGTGATATCACATGTTTAGGTCTATTTGTGCCATAGAATGTATTGATCACATGTTCTATGTTGATTTGATTGTTTGCATCATTTGCATTCACATGATCACACTAGGAAGTCCTTGTAAAATGCATGAAGTCTTGGTTAGAGTCAGGGTGACTCGGATAGCCAAGCAAGAAGACTTGCCTAGAGTCGGGATGACTCGGATAGGTAAGCAAGGAGTCATGGCTAGAGTCGGGAGGACTCGGATAGTCATGCATGGGAGGCTCTAGAGGCATGAGTGTCTCGGATAGGGAGTTGGCTATTGTATTGGTAGGCCTAGGCGTATGGTTAGACATAGACTCCGATAGAGTGGGGTACACGGGAGGTGTATGCACTCTTGAGGAATTTCTAATCTACCATCGATGTTGGTTATGTGTGATGTCCAATATATGGTGGTTTCGCATCATTGAGGGATTTCACACTTTCCAATAGGGTTGGGTAGGCTTAGACTTCACTAGGTTGGGTGAGCTAAAGATTGGTCACTTTGTGAATGTTCTATGCATACTTTCCAATAATATAGTACCCAATGGTTGTAGTTCAACCCGTGGATGTTTCCTCCTTGGAGGTTTTACCACGTTAAAAAATCTCTTGTGTTAATTCTTCCTATCTCTATCTCTTATATTTTATTTGTACATTTTATTATCTTGTTTCAATATTCACTTATGATGTATTGTGAAGCAAGACTTTGTATAGTGTGATTAGTGAACTCATTTTATTGATCAATTTTATTTCTATGATTCTTTTGTATATTGTATTTGTGTATAGTGATATTTGATCACTCTTGTAACTCATTGAACATATAGTGAAATACAAGTATTCTTTGTTATTGTACTTATTTGTTTGTTTACCTCATACAACTTGGTGATGTATGTAGACCATGCTTGCATGATTACCTATTCATATTGTCTATGTATGTTGTCTTTTCTTAGGTGTATTTGTTGTATGTAAGGCAACCTTGAGGGACAAATGAAAGTTTGTTCAAGAGATTGAAAAAGGCATAAAAACCTATTCACCCCCCCCCCCCCCCCCCCCCCCCTCTAGGTATGCCTTAAGCAATTTAACTACGTTTGTATACTTTCACTGGGTTTTTAGTGGAATAATTCCAAGGTTAATAATTGTGAATATTAATTAAAGAGTTAATTAATTTTTCTAAGTATTATTATAGTTCAAAACTATGGATCCATTAGGTCCCCTTGCTAGCTCTTTATGATTGATAGTAACAAGGCTCATGAAAAATGGGATGATCCAATTAATTATGTTAAGAAAGTAACTTAAATATATTCTGAAAATTAATTAAATGATGTGATTATTTAATTAATATATTATTTAATAGATGAATTAAATATTATAAATAATATGATTATTTAATTGACATATTAATAATTAAGAATTATTAATTGTTATTTGGAGGTTTAAGTTTCGAACCTTGACAAGAGCAAAAGAATAAAATAATAATAGATTATTTTTATTTGTTTGAAAGAGGTCAAAGGTTCAAACCCTAGTGGTGACCGAATTAAAAAGGATTTAGAATCCTATTTTAACTTGGTTTACTAACCCCTAAGATCCTAGTATATATGATATACTTATCAGGAAAAAGAAACTAATTGAAACCCTAAAAGAGATAGAGAGGTGCGGCAATAGTAAGAGGGAAAAGAAAAAGATTTTTTTTTTCTTTGCTCATACCTTGGTCGAACTCAAGCAAGGAGACAAGGCATTGTCTTCCGGATCTCTCAAGCCTCCATTCAATTACTCCTGGAATCCGTGACTTACCCCACACACAGTTTCTAGATCACGGGATATAACTCGGAAGGCTTAGTGGTGTAGGATCGAAAAGAAAACGAATGAGTGATCTTCAAAGGTATGAAAACAAATCTCTTCCTCATGTTCGTGTATACAAAAGGTCCAAAGACGATAAAATTTTAAAACCTATCGATCTTAACTCTTTGATTTTCCACTGCGCGACTTACAATTGGTATCAGAGCCAATTTTTGATATACACGAATTTGTTAAATTTGTTTTCAAATTCTTTTCGATATGTATAATATGTGTAGGCACAATCTAGGGTTGTATAGTGTTTATATATATATATATTTTATATAAACATGGTTGATCGTTAATTGTATAGTACGATGACTTTAGTTAAATTTGTTCTGGGTTGTAATAATTAATTTCATTATTTTTCGGATGTAATCGTTCTATGTAAATTTTCTTTTTGATGTAATGTATTAATGTAATCTTGTACGAAGAAGAAGATTCAAGAAGATGGAAAAGCTGAGTGTGTGTAGGACACACATACGATAGCCGTGCACACGAAGGCACAGTAGCTGCGTGCGCGAAGCATGAGCGTCGCAGCTGCGTTGCTTGCGCAAAGCACAGCAACTACCGCAAGCCTAGGCTGGGTAGCGCACGTTGTGCGTGTGTTTTTGGTGCAGCTCAAGCTGCCGTGCGCATGGTGCACCTCAAAGCTGGGCTGCTACGCGCACGCTGTGCGGGTCTTAAGCTGCACAAAAGCTGCAGCAGCATGCACATTTTCGTGCAAGCTACTACGGACGCCTCTTCGTGCAAACGACGGCTACGAGCGAAAGCACAAGACTAAGTGTTCGTGACTAGTGTTGCGTATTCCGAAGCGTGTATGGGCCGGTAATTTTTTTTAAACACTTTGGGCCTCCAATAAATGTTAGTGTAACATCTGGGCTTAGTTTTTTGATTCATTAGATGGATCAACATTTTTAAAAAAAAAAATAAAAAAAAAAATGGAGGATTAATCAAGTTGGACTTGATTAAAAGCCCATAAGATATAAGAAGATGGACTTGAAGAAAAGAGAGATTACAAGAAGATCAAGGAATGTCTTGGTTTAATTTTGTAATTAGGATTTTTTTATTTTTATTTTTTATTTTTATTTTTATTTTTTTAAGTTAGATAGCTCAATGGACTCGGTCAACTCATATATGTTTTATTTATGAGATGATTAAAGCATTATCATGCATACTTATGCCATATAGATTAGAAGTGCCTACTCTTGCATTATAATATATCATACATGATTAATAGTCCATTTATTCTATATGTGTTTATTATTTTTAATATGATTAAAATTGAATAATCACATAAATGGCTATTAATAATGAGATTAGTTTTTAGGAGTAAAAACTTGGTAATTCTCATTAATTACTAATCTTTCATTAAAATGTTTAATTAGTTAGATTAGTAAAGCTCAACTCATTATTAAGATTAATTTGATTAAGGCCTTAATAATAATTGGACCGAATAATTTGGTTTTAGTCTTAATAGTTAAAACTTGGTAATTTTCACATTTAATTCTAGTCTATTTAAAATAGTTTACATATATTAGAATTCGAATAATAAATTAGTTTTTTAATAGTTAAAAATCCAGTTTATTATTAAATGTTAATAGGATAAGATTCTAGTAGCATAACCTAAAAGAACTAGTTTTTTTCTTAATCTAGGTTCATCTAGATGTATTAGAAAACCCTAACCTTAAATAGTGAATGGGAGAGGGGATATATAACACACTACAACAAATTTCACCTTTTATAGCATTGCTCAATAGCATTTTCTTCAAAATGTTATGAAATTTCCATCTATAATAGCTTTTTACTATAAAATGCTATGATAGAAATTTGACAAGTAACATTTTCTTTTTTTATTATTTTTTAATAATAATAATATAACATTTTAGAAATGCTACACAATAACCAATTCATTTCCCATGTTTAATCCCTTGTTTTATAGCTTTTCCAATATGCTATAATTAACTAAGAACAATTTTAGTGGGAAAGGTTGAGCGGGAATGAAAAGAAAGTCCGCCTAAATGGCTAAATATTTCACATAGCTTAAAACTTTTAGGTGAGTGGGATTGAAATTAGTGATATTTTTATTTTTATTTTATTAAATTCTTTTGAACAAAAAGAAAGAAGTCAAAGAACATTCTGGAGAAGGCAAGCTGTTCTGGTCCAACCCCGAACGGACCGGGTGGCTGACCAAACAAGGTCAGTACATCAAAACGTGGCGCAGCCGATGGTTCGTCTTGAAACAAGGCAAGCTGTTCTGGTTCAAGGAATCGACTGTGACGCCGCCTACAGGACACGTGGCGTCATCCCGGTGGCGTCTTGCCTGACGGTGAAGGGAGCCGAGGACATGCTCAACAAGCAGTACGCTTTCGAGCTGAGCTTGAGGACGGAGACGATGTACTTCATCGCCGACTCCGAGAAGGAGAAGGAGGACTGGATCAACTCCATCGGACGGTCCATCGTGCAGCACTCTAGGTCCGTCACCGACTCCGATTGGCAGTGAGATTGGTGAATAATTTTGTTTTGTATATTAAATTTTAAAATCAGATGTTTTAATTGTGTTAATTTTGTTTGTTGACAGTGTTTAGCCTCTTTGAATGAACAGATTCTGATAGAAAGAAAAAAAGAAAAAAAAAATGTAGATCTTGTATTTCTTTAAGAATTGAGAATCTATAGAACTTTATTTCTTTAAGAATTGAGATTCTTCAAAAATTTGGCAGAGAAACTAGAGAAGTTGCAAAAGAGATTAGGAGTTAAGACTTTAGAGGTTAAAAGCTCTAGTAATTTCGATAAACAAGCCGCACTTCTTCAATAACGGCTAGTGAAGGTTGGTGGAATGTCGGATGAGATTTGTGTCAAAGAGATTAGAGAGATGGCAGAAGCAAGCTTGTCGATCCAATCAAGTTGCAGAGTCCATGAGAGTGTTGTTTCAAATGAAACTGCCATCTGAGGATAAATCTATCTATTTTTCTTACTGATATCTTGTAACTGTGATACTGCTTATCTGATTATAATTTTCTAATTTCCAAATTGTATATTAATGTTGAAGAAATCAAGCTAGAGATAGGATATGAGAAGCGAAATGACTCACCTAAGTATGCCAAAACATAGATTGGAGAAGTTATGAAAGGGACCAAAAAGAGGGAACTGAACTTAAGTGTTCTAGGATTAATTTGGGGAGTTGAAATTTCTCTTCACTTAGTTAAACAATTGTTTTAGACTCAATTTTGTGAAGTTAATGATGATTTGAGAAATATGTGCAGGTGGAGATTCTGAGAAGGAAGATGGAAGGTTTATCGAAGGGGATGTTGTTTGAGAGAATGGAAGAGGAATATGGATCAATGCTCTCTACCAACACTTCTGCAGCCAGTTCTGCCTCCACTTCCAAGCCAATTGAATTCCCTGATGTATCTTCGCTGCCAATACGACAATTATATAAGGTATATTCAGCGGTTTGTCTCTGTTGATTAACTTTTAAGATTATACTTTTTTTAATAACTATAGATGTTTATAATTGGCATAGTAACTAGTAAAGTATTCTATACTATTGACTGTACACAGCCAGACAAGTTTCATTTTGGTTCACAAACTTAATTTAGTTGAATCTAGTCAAAGTTCATGCTTATCTACTTCTTAAGTATAGTTGATGATCTGAATTTGTTGATGTCGTTTAAGAAAACAATTAGTAGAGATGGTGCAATTATTACATAAAGTAGGTCAAGGACAACTATGAGCAGATGTTAAAAAATTTTAGGCAGGAATTATTGTAGAAATTGACAGAAATTTCATTGGCAGGAGGTGATGTCTCGAGAAGAAAAATTATGTTCAGGCGATGTCTCTAAGACTACTTATGCTTGAATTGACTTTTTTTTTTTTTTTTTTAATCTTTCTCTTGTTTTAGCTGTTAAGATTATACAATATAACGTGTGCAGAATTTATATTTTTTCTTTTCTTTTTTCGGATTAGCTGAATTGTCATGGCTATTGGTAGTAAAAAGGGGGTAGATTGAGAGACTATGAAGAATGTCTAGAAGTATTAACTAATCTTCCATCACTGGATGATCCAGAACATGTGAGAAAGAAGAGAGGTCTTACTTAAATGAAAACCCTTGCTATGGAAGGTGTTAGTAGAACTGAAGTCCAAAGTAATGGCCTTGGCCAACTTATTGGTGAAGGGTCTGTCAGTTTGTCCTCATTCTTAGGACCTCTAGTTTGAGAGATTGCATGGCCGGTAGACAAAGTTGATTTCTCTTTTGCAAATTAACTTTGGATCATATTTTTTGTTTAGCTAATTTATCTTCATTTCCATTTCTATTAGCTTAATTTTTTTTTATTTTTTTTTTTTACATTGTTTGATAATGTTAATTTTAAGTTCTATATTTTATAGCTTGAGATGTATTATAATTGATGAAACATTTATAGATTCGGGAGTTGAACTTATTTGGCTCGAGTGTATGTATTTGTTGGTGCAAGTAGATCTTTTTACATTTGTTAATTATTGCAGTGAGATGAAGATTTCCGTACAACCTATAATGTTTACTCTTTTTTTTTTTTTTTTTTTTTTTCTTGTGGAATCATAAACCCAGGTTATGAATATGGGGACATAATGTTTTGTCGACGTAATGAATATGGCCGGGGATACAAATTTTTGTCAACTACATTGAACTTATGTTGAAGATGAACAGCGGTTGAATCCATGCTAGTCATTTTGGTAGACTTTGATATTAGCTCTTTTGTTTAGATATATACTTTTGTATATCGGCATATTATGTTGTGGAATCTCCATTTATACTTTGATATAATGGACTATGTAATTATTTCGGTATATTAATGGAATGATTTGAACCTTTTTATGCACATTTTTTTTTATATGTAATTTTTGAAACCGACGTTATAGTTAATTAGCTTGTTGAATTTTGATATTTCTTTTATTTAAAACAAATAATATAATTATTGATATTATTGAATTGTAGCTTTTTTAAAAAAAAATGCAATAGAATAGATTTCATAGCAAATAGAAAAAGCTGTAATTTACAAAAGCTACTAACTTAATAAATATTTAATAGCGTTTCATGATTGCAATGGAAAGACATTTATAGCATTTGTAAAAGAGTAATGCTAGAGGACCCAAAAAACCAATCCAAATTTTGGACCCAAACCCATGTGGCACACATCAAACACAACATGGCCCCACTTCACTCTTTCCAATACCCCATGTGATGTGTGCCACATGGTTTGGGTCTAAAATTTGGGTTGGATTTTTGGGTCCTCTAGCATTACTCTTTGTAAAAAGCTAAGATTTCATTTACGATAGCATATCAAGACTGCAATGGAAAGACATTTATAGCATTTATAAAAAGCTATGATATGATTTACGATAGCATTTCAAGATTGCAATAGAATGATATTTATAACATTTACAAAGTATTATGATACAATTTACGGTAGTATTTTAAATCACCAGACAATTGCGTTCATAAAATGCAATGGTTGGTTAGCTACTTTTAATAGCTTTGGCTGTGTTAGCATTGGTAAAAACGCTATCTATTACTTATGATAGCATTCATCGCATGCTATGAAATGTGAAATTTGTTGTAGTGACATTATATCCTACAGTCTCCATCATTAGTTTAACACCATGAGATTCAAGTGGGGCCTAGAGACGACTTTGTTTTCGTCCTCCCTAAGGAAAGTCTCCATAAGAGTCAATACCAAGGTTAACTTCTTAATAGATAAGATTTCTGAATGTATTTTGGGATTGACTAAACCTAAGGCAGCAACTCTCAAGTTAAATTCATGAGATCGGAAATGATGGGTTACACTCACAAGGATTTAATTAAATAGTTAATTAAAATATTGATTAAAATAAACGATGGTTAAATAATATAAGAATAAAGAGTTATTCTAGTGTATCATTTAATTGAGAATGTCTTGATCAAACATACAAGCACTTGACCGACCCTAAGGCAGCACTTGCTTGTGGTATGTTGGATTGTCGTGGCATAGTAACTTTTTTTTAGGATTTTTATTGTTCATTAAACATGTTTCATGCATCATGTTTAATTATATGCCGAATACTTTACATATGATTTAAATGTATGAGTGAATGAATTTATTTTTGTTTATGTTTTTTCAGTAATGTCTTCTGCTTTACTTCAAATACTTGCCAATGACAAATTAACCAGGGATAACTATACAAATGGAAAAACAACATTAATGCAATCTTGGTCACCAAAGACCTAAAATTTGTGCTTATGGAGGAATGTCCTCCACAGCCTACACCCAACGCAGCACAAACTGTTCGTGAGGCCCATGAAAAATGGATTTTAGAAAATGAAAAAGCCCACATTTATTTGCTAGCTAGCATGACCGAGGTGCTTTATTCAAAGCATGAAGCAATGACTACAGCATATGAGATGATGGAGTCATTGCAGGCCATGTTTAGGCAACCTTCTAAGCAAAAGCGACATGAAGCTATTTGTTCCGCAATGATTGCTCGCTTGAAGGAAAGATCATCAGTTCGGGAACATATCCTGGGCATGATGTCCTATTTCAATACAACTGAAGTCAATGGTAGGGCCATAGATGAAGCTTGCCAGATGATCATCATATTGTCAACTCTTCCAAAGAGCTTTGATCAGTTTAAAAGTAACTATGGGATGAACAAGTTAAAGTTCAGTCTAACTCAGTTGCTTAATGAGCTCACAAATTTTGAGTCCATGACTAAGGATAACAAAAGTAAGACCGATGAGGCAAATGTTGCTGAACCATCTTCCTCTGGATTTAAGAAAATGAAGAGGTCTGTTGGCAAGGCAAAGGCTAAGTCCAAGAAGAAACAAGTTCAGAGTAAAAAGAAGAGCACCACGCCCGACAAAGCAAAAAGGAAGTGTTTCCATTGCGACAAGGTTGGTCATTGGAAGAGAAACTGTCCACAGTACCTCGAGGAGCTTTCTAAGAAGAAGAAAGAGAAAGGTAAATCAGATTTATTTGCCATTGAATCATGTTTAGAGGAATATGAGTCTTCACCTTGGATAGTAGATTCAGGGGAAACTAACCATTTTTGTTCTTCTTTACAGTGAAATGATTCTTAGACAAAGCTAGAAGAGGGGGCCTTTTCAATGCGTATTGGAACTAGGGATATCGTTTCAACATGAGCAGTGGAAGCAGTTAGACTAGCTTATAATAATTGTTTTCTTTTATTAGACAATGTTTATTACATTCCTGGATTTACCAGAAATTTGATTTCGGTATCCAAATTATTAGAACAATTGTATTAAGTTTCTTTTAGTGATAAATCGGTTATTATTTCTATAAATGGATTGAATATTTGTTCTGATTTAATTGAAAACAATTTGTATGTTTTGAGACCATTATTTCATACATTACTGCTTAATACTGAATTGTTAAAAGTTGAAAAACCTAAAACAAAGCGACAAAATATTTCTCCAAATAATGAAACGTATCTGTGGCATTTGAGACTTGGCCACATCAACCTTGACAGGATAAATAGACTAGTAAAAGGCGGATCTTTAAGTCAGTTAGAGATCGGCACTTTACCTGTTTGTGAGTCTTGTTTAGAAGGTAAAATGACCAAGAGACCTTTTACTGGGAAAGGGCTTAGAGCTACACAACCACTAGAGCTTATACATTCAAACGTCTGCGGACCAATGAATGTTAAAGCTAGGGGTGGCTATAAGTATTATGTCACATTCAGTGATGATTACTCAAGATACAGATATGTTTACCTAATGCAACGTAAGTCGAAAACGTTTGAAAAGTTCAAAGAATTTCGAGGTGAAGTTGACAAAACTATCAAAGCTCTACGATCAGATCGTGGAGGTGAGTATCTTGATCAAGAGTATGAAAACTATTTGGTTGTGCATGGGATTATATCCCAACTCACAGCTCCAGGAACACCACAACAAAATGGTGTTGCGGAGAGGAGAAATAGAACCCTGATGGAAATGATGAGTTATATGATTAGTTTCTCATAATTACCAAATTCTTTTTGGGGATATGCACTACAAACCGCTACCTACATATTGAATGTATTTCCATCCAAATCTCACTACAAAAAAAAAGGGCTATCAGTGACTAAACATTTTCGACGGCACCATTTACCCTCGAAAATACCATCATTTTCGACGGCTAAATCTAAGGTCGTCGCTTATATTGCAAATAGAGGCACCTTATTTTCGAGGGCCAATTACCGTCGAAAATAGTCATTTTGTTGTTGGAATTTTTTTTTTTTTTTTTTTGGTAGAATGCTTGGCACCAATAGTATCATCGACGGCATTAATTTTACTGTCGAAAATGGTGAACATTTTGTTTATAATATTACCAAGGAAAGAGGACCGTCGAATATATCCTAAGAAGCGGTTGAAAAAAAAAACATTTTATTTTGGTTTCATCGACGACATTAAAAATTATCGTCGAAAATAGTCAAATTTTTGGTTCATACTATACTCGAGGGTATATTGCCGTCGGAATTAGTCTATAAATGTGTTAAATTAAACTTTTTATCTGGCGGCAAACATTTGCGCCAAATGTATCAATGACAGTATTTAATTGGCCCTCGAAAATGGTAAAAACAACGTAGTTTTGGTTTACATGGAAGAACCAAAACGACGTCGTATTGGTTTATATATATATATATATATATATATATATATATATGTTTCGTCTTCAATTATTTATGCTATTATTGTTATTGTTGTTGTTGTTGCTACTGTTGTTTTACTCTTCCTTTGATTTCTCTCTTTCTGGGTATGTTTTGTTTCGAGATAGTTTATGGGTTCTTGAGAAACTGTAGCTTCTGGTGGGATTTCTTATGGTATAAAGAGTTTGTTAGTTGGGCAGAGACTGAGAGAAAGTAGACAAATCTCTGGTCACTGGTCATGTGATTCCACGATTTCTCTCTCATTTCAACTTTAAATCTCTACTGGGTTTGATTTTGAATCCTTTTTCTCATCTTCTATCTACCTTTTCTTTTACTCACTGATTCACTATCTCTAGAATTTTTTGGGGGGTCAATTTCAGCTATTCACTTTGATTCCACGATTTCTCTCATTTCAACTTGTGTACTAGGTTTGGTTTTGAATCCCTTTTCTCATCTTCTTCTATCTGTTGTTTCTTTTACTCTCTGATTCACTATCTCTATATGTGAGATTGCTTGCTCAAGCTCTGAATTTTTTGTCTTTGCTTTCAATCTCTTGCTATTATCACATGATTTTCTTTTTAATTGTGTGCAAGTATTAAGATAGGCAACTAACATTGGGGTGGCAAGATCCTGAACTTGATAGTTTGAGACACTGGTATGTGATTAGTATTTCATTTGCTAAAATTTAAAGTCTACTAGTAGACAACAATTTTTTTTTTTTCCAGCTTTACACATTATTAGTCGTCTAGGTCAATCTTTTATGCTGGCATGGGTGAAAACTAATAAAGAATAATAATAATAAAACAACAAACACATTATAACTCACGCTTCCACATTATAACAAACACTTCCATTTTGGCAAAGATGGGTTCTAGTAGGTCGGGGGACTTTGTGGAATGGGGAGATTTATGATGGAGAGATTTTTGATTGGCGGTGTTTTGCTGTGCTTTGTCGGCTGGTCCGGGCTTTGTTCAGTTTTTGGTTTTGTCCCTGGTTGGTTTTTCTTTGTGCCGGGTTGTGGTCTATTGCTAGCAGTTGTTCCCAGCTTGTGTTGTGTAAGGATTCCCTTGTGTTGATTGGCTTATTTCGTGGACAAACCACAATTGGGGTTCTTTGTAAGGGTAGCCTAGGATTTGGTATTCTTGTCTAATGGCCCTTTCAAGACCTCAAGGTTTCAAGCACTCTAAAGGTATATCTAGTGCTTGGTTTGTGCTTTGAAGAGATTAGATGCACACACACACATATTCCATTCATATCCATTCTTTGTGTATAGCATGTGTTTATTTATGTGTGCATTCATGTTTAAAACATCTCTTCTTGCATGTCATTTTGATTGCATCTTGCATATCCAATTGCCTTGTCATGCTTAGACTTAGGATTGCATTTTTGCAATGGGCGCTCTCAAAAGCGCTCTACAGAAGCGCTGTACGAACAGCGCCCATCGAGCGCTGTACAGACCTGATCAATTTAATTCGGTCGCTGTACAAAGCGCTGTACGTACATCGCCCATCTCAGACCCAAGAGTCCAGAGTTGGGGCGCTGTACAGAAGCGCTCTACGTACAGCGCCCAAGGCAAAATCAGGCCAACTTATTCAAAACGACCACACTTTGATTTGGCCCCCTATATATATGCCACTTTGACTTTAGGTTAATTAAGAGAGTTCATATTCAGATTTCATACTTAGGATATTTTTCAAAGAGAAGAAAAATTCCAAGAACTCATTTTTAATTACTCAAACACCTTTTCATGATCATGATCATCAATCATCATCTAGCATCATCTTTGATCATCTAGATGTCTTTTTGCATGGATTCTTCATCATACTTTGCTTGGTAAGCTTTTCACTAATATCTTACATATTTTGTGTTTTTCTTAACAAGCAATCTCATTTTATTACTTGTATGTTATTTATATATATTTTGGATACAAGTTTGAGATTAGTATGTTGAATGTTTGAGAAGTTGTATTGTGATAGCTAATTAGGTTTTGTGCTTAATCTTGATTAGCTAAACTATTTGACATGTCATTTAGTTTTAATATCTAGGATTGTTCTAATTGCATATTCAACATCTTAGATAAGCATATAGGGTTTCCCTTGCTCTATGTTGCATTTGGATATTCATATATTCACTTAGGGTGTTATTCTCTTCACTGAGAAAGTAAGTCTTGTGTGTAGCTTCCGGGATTAGGTTGCTTAGATCGCAAGCAAATTGGACTAAGTTCACTTATACCGGGATTAGGTAGGTGTGTGATTACTTCCGGGATTAGGTTGTAATCGTTTTACACATATAGTGGATTCGAGGTTCGAGTGTGGCTTACTTACTAGCCCGTGGTTTTTCTCATGAGGGTTTCCACGTAAAAATCAAGTGTTATTTAATTTCTGTATTTTATACTTGATTTATTGCTTTATCTAGTTAGGGGTAATTTCGTAATATTGACTTCTCACGAAAAATTGGGTAATAAGTTTAAAATCTATTCACCCCCCCCCCCCCCCCCCTCTAAATAGTTTTATACACACCGTGCTATAATTTGTTTCAATTGGTATCAGAGCAGGTTCCTAGATATACATAGGTGATCCTTGCTTATTTTGGTGTGTTTTGCATTTTGTGTGATTTTTTATCATTCATACATTTGCATCCATTTCATTCATTCATAAACACTATGAGTGGAAACGGTGGAAATGGTGGTGGCAACGAGGGTGCTTCTAGCACAAGGCCTCTACTTCTTACCGGATTGAACTATTCCCAATGGAAAGGGAAGATGGAATCCTACATATGTCAAATTCACGACCGTGCATGGATGGCGGTGGAAGACGGATATGATCTACCTAAGATGACTCCCGGTGGTGGAGGAGAAGAAGTATTGAAGCCTAAGGCGCAATGGAACGCGCAAGAGTTTGAGGCTTCAAAGTGGAATAGAAAGGCGATGCATGCCGTCCTATGTGCAATGGACGAAAATCAATATAAATTGATTCAAAATACTAGGATAGTTAATGAGGCATGGGACATCCTAGTGATTGCACATGAGGGAACCGAAGTGGTAAAGGACTCTAAGCTTCAAGTCCTCCAAACTCAATTCGAGATGCTTAAGATGGAGGAGAATAAGTGCTTCAACGACTTCGAGATCAAGTTGATGGACATAGTCAACCAAAGTCATCAACTTGGTGATCCATATTCGGATAGGAGAATCAAGCAAAAGATTATGAGATCTCTCCCCAATAGGTTTGAATCAAAAGTAACGGCTTTAGAAGAAAATAGTGGATATAAGGATATGAAGCCGAGTGAGGTAATTGGGAGACTTCTAGCTTATGAGTCTAGGAAGGGTCCTATCTCCACACCTCCTAAAAAGCAAAAAGGAATTGCTTTGAAAACCTCCAAGGATGAAAAGGAGGCAAAGAAGAATGACTTGGACGAAGACCTTGCATTATTTGTGAAGAGATTCAAGAGGGTCATGAAGTTCGGGAAAAAGGACTTTGGTTCCAAAGGTCAAAATTTCAAGAAAAAGGGTTCCTACAACAAGTTTGAGCCTAGGAAAGAGAAGACCGAAAGGAAAGGGGTTTGTTGTTTTGAGTGTGGTGGGATAGGTCACTTTTCCCCCGAATGTGCAAATCACAATGAGAAGAAAAAGGGAAAAGTGATGGCCGCCACTTGGAGTGGAAGTAATGATGACTCCATTGAAGGAGATGAGTCTTCGGATGATGAAGAGCTCATGGCTAATCTCCTAGCATTTGCCTCCTTCCATAAAAGCAAAAGTGCTAGTGAAAGAGAGAAAATGAGTCAAGAGGAAAATGACTCAAGTGGAGAATAAAGTGATTCCTCTTTTAACTCCATAAATGGATTTGTGGAGAAAAAGGTGCTTGCTAAATACTATGCCGAGTTTAATGATTTAGCAATCAAAAGCACAAGAAAGATCAAGATGTTAAGAGAAGAGAATCTTGAGCTTTTATCTCATAATGACCACTTAAGTGAACAAGTGGAAAAATTCAAGAAGATGGAAGATAAGCTAAGAGAGGAGTTAGTCTTATCTAGGAGGAATGAAGAAAGTCTAAAGAGGGAGCTTGATGAAGTAAGAGAGTCTATGACTAGGTTGGATTCTAGCACCAAGAAGCTTGATCATATGCTTGGTGTTGGAAAAAGTCCATATGACAAAAGGGGTCTTGGGTATGAAGATGGCAAGAATATCGCAACCTCTAACAAGACCATGTCTGTCAAGAGTTCAGGGATCGAAGAAGCCTTATTCATGCAAATTTCTAAGAAGAAGTTAGAACTAGGACAATGTTCAAATGCACAAGTGAAGATGGTGCCAAGAAGGCAACCCCAAGCTTAACCCCATAGGGTCCCTCAAGCCAACATTCCTCCACAATTGGCTCACAAAGGAAAGAGACCAATCATGCAACCTCAAGCTAGGAAGCAATCTAGACCGGTTCAACAACGAAGATGGATTGAACCCATTCATCCATAAAGACAAGGACAAGGTATGATTCCTTATTTTACTCATATATGTCACTTTTGTGGATTTGATGGTCATATTAGACCACATTGCTTTCGATATATTAAAATGTGCAAAACTAGAAGCATGATTGAGAAGAAAAAGAAAAGAGCCATGATGCATGTTCCTAGGAATGATGATATTGTTATGCATGATCCTAGAACATCTAGAGCCCATGTACCAAAGACCACTAAGAAACTAAGATTGTTTCTAGGTGGATTAGAAAGAATGAAAATGTTTGCCATGTTGCTCAAATAGCCTTGAAGGCAAATTCTTCTAATTTTTGGTATTTAAATAGTGGGTGCTCTAGGCACATGACGGGAAACAAGAGTTTCTTCGAGACTCTTGTTATGGAGGAAGGAGGATATGTCACTTTTGGTGATGGATCCAAAAAGAAAGTTGTAGGGAAATGAACCATTTCCGTTCCCGGATTACCCTCCTTATCCGATGCTTTATTTGTTGATGGCTTGAAAGCCAATTTAATACGCATTTCACATCTAAGTGATGAAGGATATTCCGTCTTGTTTAGTAAAAGTGATTGCTCGATCCTAAAGCCTAATGGACAAACCTTGTTGAAAGGTATGAGATCTAGTGACAATTGTTATTGTCTTGAAGCTAGAATAATCTCAAACATTGTGTCCATGGATGAGCAAATAAAGTTGTGGCATGAAAGACTTGGCCACATGAACTTTAGGGATTTAAGAACCCTTGGAAGGTTCAATTGTGTGCATGGCCTCCCTAAGCTTGGGAAGAAAGCTAATGGTATTTGTGGACCTTGCCAACAAGGAAAACAAACCAAAAGCATGCACAAAAAAGGCAAGTATCTCTCCACCAAGGAGCCCCTAGAGCTTCTCCACATGGATCTCATGGGTCCTATACAAACCGAGAGTTTAGGTGGAAAGAGATACATTTTTGTTTGTGTTGATGATTTCTCTAGATTTACATGGACATATTTTCTTAGAGAAAAATCTGAAACTTTTGATAAGTTTAAAATGCTTTATACTAAAATACAAAATGAAATGAATTCTAACATTAAAAGCATTAAACGGATTAGAAGTAAGTCAAGTGACCATGGGAGGGAATTTAAGAATGCCTCTTTTGAAAGCTATTGCAATAGCTTAGGCATCTCCCATGAGTTCTCGGCTCCTAGGTGATCAGTCTAATTCTATGCTTATATTTCGCCCGTTTTTCCTATGTATATGCTTGTTTCTTGGGTCCTTTTGGTGGGTTGATGTGTTTGTTAAGCCTTTGTAGGTCTCTTTCCAGAGAAGTATTGATCGGATCTTATTTCGGAGAAGATGGAGTCAGAAGATGAAGAAAAAGGCTAAAAATGCCAATTACCGCGGCATAGGCCGCTCATCAGGCAAGTGCACCATCAGCGGCACATTAGGCGGTCGAGAAGGAAGGAATGAATTACTGCGGCCCATGCCGCTCATCAAGCAAATGCCTCTCCAGCGGTCTGTCCAGAGAGTCAGATCAGATTGTTGCCGCTTGAAATGCCGCTGCCCATGCAAGTGTCCGCACAGCGGCACGGGCAGCGGTAATCCGCTTCCCTCGTTTTCTCAAGACAGGGCTGATCGCGCTCCAAATGTTTACATTTAGCGCTCCCTAACTTAGCTTTTGGAATCATTTTACGAGCCCTTTTTGGTATTTAATATTGTAAATAAGTGTTTTTCAGGTATTTCAGCTCATTAGGGGTATTTTGGACCAAACTGGAGAAAAGTAGCGAAATCAGGGCAAAAGAGGGCAAATATGTCATTTGGGAGAATCAGGGGTCATAGTGCAATTCTGGAGGAATTAATGCATATTTGGTAATTAAGGAAGAGCTGAGGGGTGCAGTGTGTAATTCGCTAGCCAACGCACAGAAAGCTGCCACGTCACTTAAGTGGGACGACGTCGTTTTGCACCTGTCTCAGTGCGCGTCAGCGTGACGTCAGCATGACGTCACGCGTCTTCAACCTCAAGCGGGTCAGCACAGACCCACGAACCCGACCCGGTTGCCCATCGACCCGGTTCTGACCCGGCTTCAACCCGGACGATTCCGGCCAGTTTCCGACGCTGTTTCCGACGGCCGTCCACCCAGAATTGTTTCCGGAGCTCCTCCAGTCCGTTTGCCACCAGTTTCGGCCTCCCATGCATGCAATTTCCACCTCCATCAACTCCTCCAAGTCTTCAAACCACCATGGCCAACCAAGCTTGGAAGCTTGCCTCCAGCGGCTTCTTGCCCGCTCCAAACACGTCCAAACTCGCCCAATGACGGCGGTTTCATGTGGCGGGAACAAGCACGCAGTCCTGAAGGTTAGAAGTCACCGAAAACCTTCCGTTTTCGCGACAACTTCACGACGGCGGGAACAAGCTCACCTTCCAGAAGGTATGAGCTCGCCGGAACGCATGGAAGGAAGGCAGCTCGTCCACTTGCTTCTCCTCTGACTTGAGCTTATCCCATACACATTACAACCTTAGATATTATTAGATATTTTACATTTAACTTATAATATACAAAATATCTAATATATGTCTTAGTTAGTAAGTTAATATACACCATATACTACACTACACAATAGATTAGACTACATCACTTTAGTTAGTTTTTAGTTGTAGAATTAAGAGAGAGAATAACTCTCTCAACTTTAGTTAGTGTTCTTCATCATTTTCCCATCATTTTCTAGGTAGCCAAACACCAATTTGAGCTACTTAGACTTGATCTTTTCAAGTTGCTCTAGAAGTAAATTGTTCTTGGATTGCAAAGAGGAGTCTTCTTGGCCAAGAAACCAATCCAAATGGGTTTGTTTTACTCATCTTTTGTATTCTCTAGTTCATTTATTTCTATGTGTAACTAAATCCTTTTGTTAAGGGATTGATGTAACTCTTGTAATTAAACCAAAGATTTAATCAATCCATTTGTTATTCACTATCTAAGGCTTTATATGTGTGTATTATGAACTTTAAATGATATGTTGATGATATGTCTTGCATAAACATATAATTGTACACACTTGGTAGTTGATTTCATACATAAATGTGTCACACTTTGTGTAGGAAGATTTCACTAGCCATTTCATAGAGATTTCACTAAGTAATCCATGTCTTGGGTTAATTAGAGAATCTCTACATCATTATTCCTAAAATTCTCTCTTAATCACTAATCTATGATATTAGATTATGTGTTAGATGATGGATTTTGTGCTTAACATTATTGATAAATGAATTACATGCCTTAGAATGTTGTGAATGTGCTTAATGAATGATTGGTTAATGAATTGGTAGTTACTTGAATGAATCAATCCCCTAACATCTCTTAGTCTAGCTTAATCATCTTTTAATCAAGCTTTAATCTTAGTTAATTGCAATCTTAGTATAATTGATCTTGATAGCATTAATTAGTGAACTTGTTAGCAATTAGGAATTCAATAAGTAATGATCACCTAGAACTTACTTGTTAGCTAAATACCTTCCTCGTGGGAACGATCACCCTTACTCATGTACACTTTACTACTCGTACGACTCGTGCACTTGCGAAGGGTAAATCTACCTCGCGCCCCTTTAATTGCCGTTGTAGTTAAGTAGATAGAATCCTTGACCTAGGATCCAATTAGTTTTAGTTAGCCTCATTTAGTGTAATTAATTAGAATCGGTTTGGGCGTGTCAAGGGCAGAAGACCTAAATGAAGGAAATATTTTAGGGGCCGTTTCTTAGAAATAAAAGGGGACAGAAAACACACAACTCGATTACTCATTCTTTCATTCAATTCCATCCATCATTGGAAGATTATTGGAAACAAGAAGACGACGGAGATTTCAAGACAAGAGCTTCTCACCATAATGGGTTTTCTCTTCATCTCTTTTATGTTTTTGTTCTCTCCATTGATGTGTAACTAAACCTCTAACTAGGGGATTGATGTAACCGATTTTGGATAACTCTATGTGAACAATTAGTTTACCTTTTGTTAATCAATTGAGTTTCATTTTGTTTATTGAATTAATTGCTCTATCCTACTTTCTCTGATTATGTTGTGACCGCAAGTGATTTGAGTTTTGTAGCTTAGTTTATCTATGAGATGAGAGTTTAGATGTGGATGACCGTTCCATTTAAATCTGAATCAAAAGCTTAATAAACAAGAAAATTGATGTATGCATGACTGTGCTATGTTAATTTGGCTTAGAGTTTTGTGTAATATATGGGTTTTGACAATTGCTCATTACATGACCGTGTGTGAGTAATAAGAAGAACCCTAGATCATTACTCCGTATTCATTGCATGACCGTGTGCGAGTATTGGAAAGGATCTTCGAACCTAATTGAATTATCTTGAAAACAAGCCTGTAAACTAGATTGAAGTGTGTAACGAGACTGATTGTGAGCATTGAGTGTCTAAGAAAGGTGCATCGATTCCCTAGTATTCCTCTCCATACATTCATCCCTTGTGTGATCTTTGATTTGATTTGATTTGATTTTAGTCTTTAGTTCAAGTAGTCATAATTTAGGTTAATTTTTAGGATTAAATAACTTCCAAAGAATAGCATTATGCAATTTAGTTTTTTCGCATTTAGAGTAACTTTACTAGATTAATTGGCTTTGACCGATAGAATCACTGATCCTAGTGAACGAACTTTCTTAGTAAATTGAACACAGATTTTACTGCATCACTAGGACACCTCAACAAAATGAAGTTGTTGAGAGGAAGAATAGGGTCCTTCAAGAGATGGCTCGAGTGATGTTGCTTAGCAAAAATGTCCCTAGGAACCTATAGGCCGAAGCCATCAATACGGCTTGCTATATAGAGAATCGTGTTTTCCTAAAGCCCGGATCTAGAAACACCTCCTATGAGTTATGGAAGGATAGGAAGCCAAATGTTAGCTACTTCCACACATTTGGACGCAAATGCTACATTTTAAATGACCGTGATCAACTTGGCAAATTTGATGCTAAGAGTGATGAGGGTATCTTTATTGGCTATACCTTGAATAGTAGAGCCTATAGAGTTTTCAACTTGAAGACTCAAACCGTTATGGAATCATCCAATGTTGTCATTGATGATACTAGGCTTAAGTCTAATGACCATGAGGAGGAGGAAGTTTTAGATGATGACTCTCCTTTGGAGAGGGTTGTGGTGACTCCCAATGTTGGGACGTTCAATGACAATAATGAGGTCACACAACCTCTTACTAGAGTCCCTCTCTTGGACTCTAATGAACCCGCTCCATGGGTTAGAAGACTCCATAACAAAGAGGATGTTATTAGAGATGTGAATGAGGGTGTTAGGACTAGGCGTCAAATAGCTAATCTCATTAGCTTTACATGCTACACCTCTCAAATTGAACCCAAAAAGGTTGATGAAGCCTTGAATGATGAATTTTGGGTTCTTGCCATGCAAGAAGAGCTAAACCAATTCGAAAGTAATGAGGTTTGGACTCTAGTTCTTAGGCCTAAAAGCACTCATGTGATAGGCACTAAGTGGATTTATAGGAACAAATCCGATGATGATGGCAACATAGTGCGGAACAAAGCTAGACTTGTAGCACAAGGGTACTCTCAAATTGAAGGTATCGACTTTGAGGAGACATTTGCTCCCGTTGCCCGTTTAGAGTCCATTAGGCTTCTCTTGTCCATCTCTTGTGTGCACAAGTTCAAATTGCACCAGATAGACGTCAAGAGTGCCTTCCTCAATGGCTTTTTGCAAGAGGAAGTGTTTGTTGAACAACCCAAGGGGTTTGTGGATGCACACCACCCCAACCATGTCTATCACCTCAAGAAGGCTCTATATGGGTTGAAACAAGCACCGAGGGCTTAGTATGAGCGCCTCACTCAATTTCTTGTTAACAATAACTACATAAGGGGTAGTGTTGACAAGACGCTATTCATCAAGAAAGACAATGATGAGCTTTTCAAAGCTCAAATATATGTTGATGATATAGTGTTTAGCTCCACTAACAACACCAAGGTCCAACAATTTATTGATGTCATATCTCATGAATTTGAGATGAGTCTTGTTGGTGAGCTTAGTTACTTCTTAGGTTTGCAAATTAGGCAATTAGACGATGGGATTTTCATAACCCAAGCCAAATATACTAAAAACCTAATGAATAAGTTTGGTCTTGAAAATGCCAAACATTGTGATACACTCATGAGTACCACTTTGAAGCTAAGCAAGGATGCTAGCGGTAAAAGTGTGGAACAAACTCTATATCGGGGCATGATAGGTAACTTGCTTTATTTGACTGCAAGTAGGCCTGATATATCTTTTAGTGTGGGTGTGGGTGTGTGTGCTAGGTACCAAAAGGATCCTAAGGAGTCCCATCTCTCTTCCGTAAAGAGAATCATTCGCTATGTGAATAGGACATCCAACTATGGGATTTGGTACTCTTTTGACACTAATGCTAGCCTTGTAGGCTTTAGTGATGCGGATTGGGCAGTAAATTGCGATGATAGAAAGAGCACATCGGGAGGTTGCTTCTTTCTAGGCAACAACTTAGTGTCTTGGTTTTGCAAGAAGCAAAACTCGATTTCCTTGTCCACGGCCGAGGCCGAGTACATAGCCGCGGGGAGTGGATGCACACAACTCCTATGGATGAAGCAAATGCTAGTATACTACGGATTCAACCAAGGTACACTCACTCTCTTTTGTGATAACATGAGTGCCATTAACATTTCCAAGAATCTGGTACAACATTCTAGAACTAAGCATATTGACATCCGCCATCATTTCATTAGAGAGCATGTTGAAAATAAATGCATAGTACTTGAACATGTAGGTACTAATGATCAACTTGCGGACCTATTTACTAAACCCTTAGATGCTACTCGATTTAAAACACTAAGTAGATCTATTGGGATATGTCTTGTGGAGTGATGAGTTTTGTGATTGACCCCATATGGGGAACTCAAGCAAAGAGAGCTATTTTGCATTCTTGTCACTTGCAAAAAATTTGAAATATCTTATGCCTCTTCTTTTAATTGCTTGAGTAAGCTTGGTTGCACATATGTATATATGTTTTCAATTCAATAAGTGTGAACCTTGCTTGTTTACAATCCATGTCATATTTATGTTCAAACATGCATTTTTGGACTAGGAGACGTACATAGGAAGTATGATTTGAATGACCTATAGTTATCTCCATGACATGATGATTCTTTTATAACATGCTAATGTCAAATGAAAAAGCATGAAATTCATATAACATGCTCACATGAAAAGCATGAATTGATGATTGCATATTCTTAAAATGCAAAACTTGTGTGAAAGCTTATGAGACTCAACATGAATAAAGGATCTTGTATCCGTTCAAAGGAATTTATATTCCAAATGTCTCTCCTTCTTTATTGGTTGAACATGGCTACTATCATACGGATATCCTATCCGGAAAAATCAAATAGGGTGCAAAGTCGCTCATGCCATGTTTCGCTTATAAAGTTGGATATAGTTGCTCTTAAATTGAAATCAATAAAATCTCTATATCCTTGCTTTTCTCATGACATTGGTGAAATTGGTTTGAATTCTTATTAGAAACCTTTGTCATTTGCTTTGCCAAATACCATTGTTTTTTAGACTTGAATGCTACATGTCTTGTATGCAAAGCATGTTTGATTCACACATTTTCTTCAAATAAGTCTCCTTGTTTCTCTCCAATTAATTGAGATGCATAAAGTGACTTATATTGATTATGCAAATATCTTGCATGCTACTATCTCTCGTTGCTATGAGTGACCCGGTTGGTGACTACTCCTTTGCCTATATCATGACAAAAAGGGGGAGTAGGATATGGTAAGGGGAGTTGCAAATTGTAGTAGCAATTGTGCTTGTTGGGGAGAATATTCATTGAGGGGGAGTAACCCGTTGAGGGGGAGCATTGCATTCACATACATTGCATAATGTTGTGCCTAATTTTTTAATAATGCAAATGCTTGTTTTATTCTCACTTGATCATCTCACATACACTTGCTTTGGAAGTGTAACTTTTGTTTTGAAGGTTTGATAGTTCTACAAGAGATTGAAGACTTGAAGATTTTACTTTTTTATATCTCTTTGTAATGTAGAATATCATTGTTATCCCGTAGCTTCTATTTTTTTTGTGAGGATCAATGTGAGTGGTGGTTTTGTCACAAAATAGCCAAAGGGGGAGATTGTAAGGATTCCCTTGTGTTGATTGGCTTATTTCGTGGACAAACCACAATTAGGGTTCTTTGTAAGGGTAGCCTAGGATTTGGTATTCTTGTCTAATGGCCCTTTCAAGACCTCAAGGTTTCAAGCACTCCAAAGGTATATCTAGTGCTTGGTTTTGTGCTTTGAAGAGATTAGATGCACACACACACACATTCTTTGTGCTTTGAAGAGATTAGATGAACAAGTATGTATTAAACATTAATGTTTTTATTTTTATTTTGTAACTAGATTAATGTTTTTTATTATTATTATTCAACATGATAAACTCTTATTTTAATTGATTATATGGTTTTAGGTTAAAACAACAATGATTGCATGTCAAAGACAATTGAGTGTTTTAAAATGTTTCATATGTCAAAGACAAAGGACGGTGGAAAAGAGTGGGCTAGTGAACAGGCAAAAGCATTGCATGTATGTATAATGTTTTCTATGCAATTTGTTTTCATTTTTTTTTTTAAGTGTGTATATAATATGAATGGCTATAATGTAGGCAAAGTTGGAAGCTAATAAAGCATCTGCTCAAAATCAATGTTTTGAAATAGATGAGTTGAATATATATCGTGAAGTAGTCGAAAAGGCATCTCATGGTCAGGTCCTTGGTATGGGTTTAGGCATTAAAGTTAAGGATGTGTATGGTTGTTGTGAAGGAAGTTGTAAGCGTGCAAGAGTTGACAAAACTGAAGAATTGGAGTTAAAGATTAAGAACATCGAAGAAGAATTGCAACAATATAAAGCTATGAAGGATGAGTAGGAGCAGCTCAAAGCTATGCAAGAAGAAGTGAAGCAAATGCGTGAGTTAATGAAACTCATGATGTCTCAATCAAATATACAATTGCCACCTACCACGGTATGCATATTTTTTTTCCCAGTATTATCCCTTGATATGGTTGTTGAATTACCTTGCTAATTAATCTTCTTCGAAAGGGGAAATAATAGAGAGAGGAGATTTTTAGTTTTTGTTTGGCCTCTGTTTTGGTATTTGTTTTTCTGTTCTCTTTTTCTTTCAGGCTTTTGCTGTTTGGTTGCTCTGTTTTGGCATGTGTCTTGCTTTGTTTTCAGGGTTTTGTCTGCCTTTCTTGTTTGCTGGTGGGGTGTGTGGCTTGTCTTTGCTCTGGTTGTTTTGGTTACCTGTTTTGGTTTCCTGTTTTGTTTTCCCTTGTGGTTAAGAAATGTGATTTTAGCAATATATTTAATGTTCTACAACTCTTTTGTGTTTTATATCTCTAATTGTTTGGAAGATAGATTGTCTCTATTCAATTGCTTATTGTTATTATATTTCGTAAACGCTGATGTTTCATCGGACAATGGTGTGGAACACACAATGTATGATTGATTCAAGTACCTAGAACAAAGAGATGAAGCTATTTAGTTTTTTGTTTTGTGTCATGGAAATGTCTGTGATATGCTAGGACTACAACCTTCTTCTATGAATATCTCTTTTGTATAGTACATGCAACTATCATAGCTAGATATTTAAAACCTACTAAATATATACTCTACTATCATACTGTTCTATAATTTGAGTATCTCAAATTTATAGTTTATCAAGATTGTTAATTTGTTTGATTTATGTTGAATTTTACTGATAACAAAGTAATTATAATTATAAGAATTTTAATTTACAATTTGTTATTCAAAACAGGTGAAATAAAATGGTTAAATATGAATAAATATAAAGCAGGGAAACATAAAACATTATTTTCAACCGGCTACCACCGTCGAAAAAAATGTATTTATCAAGAACCTTTTTCGACGGCCATTGGCCATCGAAGAAAAGAGTAAAACAAAGCATTTTCGATGGCAATTGTCTATAAAAAAAAAAAAAAAAAAAAAAAAAACTTTTTCGATGGTGACAATGTAGTCGAAATAGATTACTTTTTCCGATCTATTTTCGATGGTCAAAAGTCCTTTGATATCATCTTTTTCGACGGCTGTGAATAGTATTTTTGACTTCATTTTCCTCTTGGTGCAAGATATATTCGATGAACATGAAATTATTATTGATGACAATATGCGGTCGAAAATAGTTTTAGTTTTAACAGGATTATTATCGATGGTAATATGCAATTGAAAATAGGTTTATCTTTGACGATCGGTCGAAAATACGACATTTCCAATGACACTATCAGCGATGGAGTTCGACGGCCGTTTGCCATCAAAAAAGGCTATTTTCGATGAAAAATCGTTATCACCGACCGTGTTTGGCCCTCGGTGATAAACATTTTTTTTGTAGTGTTTGTTCCTAAGATTCCTTTAGAGTTGTGCAATGGTCATAAAGCTAGTTTGCGACATTTTCGCATATGGGGGTGTCCAGTATATGTATTGAAGAACAAATGTAGAAAGTTGGAACCTCGTTCACAAGTATGCCTGTTTGTAGGATATTCAAAAGAGACTAAAGGAGGATACTTCTATAGTCCACAATAAAACAAAGTGTTTGTATAGACAAATGCAACGTTTTTTAAGTAAAACTATATGAGTGATCATAAGCCTCGAAGTAAGATTATATTAAATGAATTGAAACCTGGTTCGACCAGTGATCAATCAACAAGAGTTGTTGACAAAGTTGTTTTTCCATTAACATCTGATAGTCAGACGGTTACTAGTCAGATCACACTACCACCTAAATGTAGTGGGAGGGTTGTACTACAGCCCGATCGCTATTTAGGTATTGGAGAGGCACAGGGTGTCATATCTAATGATAGTGTGGATGATCCATTGTCATTTAAACATACAATGTAAGATTTTGACAACGAGGAATGGCTTAAAGCCATGAATCTTAAGATGGAGTCCATGTACTCCAACTCTGTCTGGGAACCTATAGACTTACCTAATGTGATAAAACCCAAAGGGAATAAGTGGATCTAAGAGAGAAAGAGAGGAGTATATGGGAAGGTAGAGACCTTCAAAGCTAGGCTAGTGGCAAAAGGTTACAACCAAAAGAAGGGGGTCGATTTTGAATAGACCTTCTCACTAGTGGCTATGTTTAACTATATTAGGATACTCTTATCCATTTGTAAGGTTTATGATTTGTATTGGCTTGATTCCATTGCAAAACACTCTATATTTGTATTAGTTGTTGCTCAGGATGTGCTTGGAAGAAAAGAAGCTTCAAAGTTGAAGAGCAACGTCTAGTGCAAATATCGTCTTCAAGAGGTGAAAGCGTCAAAGGTATACTTAGACTTCTATCCTCTTGCAAGGTGTTAGCGCGCACACACACAATTCATACATGTGTGTCCCTGCATCGTAGTGTAAAACATTTGGTATAACACATTCACACTCATTTGAGTATGCACATGCATTGGTCTCTTATATACAAACATTGTAGAATTGCATGTTTTATGACTATCTCTTTGATATGGCATACTTGTGTGAATTTGTGTTTATTTATTTGTGTGTCTTGTATTTTGGACTTGAATATGTTCTTAATTGATTCCTTATTGAGTTCTGGTCATTTTAGTTACTAATTCATAAGGTTTCGAGTCCAAACGATGTAACTACGCTACTTTGCATTCTCATTCGATGAGTTGACTTCATCGTCATTTTCTGAGATGATTTCTCAACCATTTGTCAAATTTTTGTAGTTTTTGTCGTGCATGAGGGAGTCACGGTTTGTAATCCGAAAACGGATTCAAAATCAGAGTTCGAATGCCCGAATACGGATGAAGAACGTGAGAGGAACGGGCGAGAGGTTAGCATGGCCAAAGGCTATGCATAGGCCACCACGTGTGGAGACTGTGGGACCCACAGTGAAAGTATACAAACAGAGTTAAATTGCTTAAGGCATACCTAGAGGGGGGGGGGGGGGGGGTGAATAAGTTTTTACACCTTTTTCCAATCCCTTAAACAAACTCTCGTTTGTCCCTTAAGGTAGCCTTACACACAACAAAATAAACCAAGAAAGACATACATAGACAATATGAGAATATAATCATGTGCACAATGTCTAAGTATATCACCTAGTTGTGTGAGGTATAAAAGCAAATAAACACAACAACAAATAAAGCTTATATTTCAATAGATGTTCAACTTGTTATAAGAGTGATCAAATATCACTATACAAAAATTACAATATACTAAAGAATCATAGATACAAAAATGATCAAAAGAATGAATTCACAAATCACACTTTACAAATACTTGCTTCAATATACATCACAAGTGAGTAATATGAAACAAGATAATTACATACACAAATAAAATATAAAAGATAGAGATAGGAAGAATTAACACAAGAGATTTTTTAACGTGGTAAAACCTCCAAGGAGGAAACATCCACAGGTTGAAATACAACCATTCGGGTACTATATATATTGGATGATAAAAATAGAGAATCCACAAAGTGACCAATCTTTAGCTCACCCAACCTAGTGGAGTCTAAGTCTACCCAACCCTATTGGAAAGTATGAGATCCCTCAATGATGCGAAACCACCATATATTGGACAACACACAAAACCAACATCGATGGAAGATTAGAAATTCATCAAGAGTGCATACACCTCCCTTGTACCCCGCTCTTTTGGAGTCTATGTCTAACCATACGCCTAGGCCTACCAATATAATAGTCAACTCCCTATCCAAGGCACTCTTGCCTCTAGGGAGCCTCCCATGCATGACTATCCAAGTCCTCCCGACTCTAGCCATGACTTCTTGCTTACCTATCCGAGTCATCCCGACTCTAGGCAAGTCTTCTTGCTTGGCTATCCGAGTCATCCCGACTCTAACCAAGACTTCATGCCTTTTACAAGGACTTCCTAGTGTGATCAAGTGAATGCAAATGATGCAAACAATCAAATCAACATAGAACATGTGATCAATACATTCTATGATACAAATAGACCTAAACATGTGATATCACAAGTAATAAAGTCTAGATGCAAAATACAAGAATAAAAACCTAAAGCATGTGAAACATCAAACACATAAGCTCAAAGTCGCATTCAAACATACAACACTTGAATCAAAATATATTCATGAAGTACAAGTTCAAGATACAATCAACATACAATAAAATGCTAGAAATATGAGATTTAATCAATCAATATTCTAGCCAAAAATATAGAGCAAGGATTCAAGATATAAATCAATCAAATCCTAGATTGCTCTAAAACACAAACAAATTCAATAATCCTAGATTTCATCAATCAAAGGATCAAATCAAATCTCAAGGTCATTTATCACAAAATTGATTCAATCAAGTTACAAACAACCTAAGATACCATTCTAATCACAATACAACTCACAAACATGTGATAAACCTAGAATCATAGAAACTAGTCCACATTTGTCTATAAATTAACTTTCAATTAGAATGATTATGAAGCTATCTTTCTCAATAGCTTTTACCAAACATAAACATATATATAGAAGAAGAAACCCCAAGCAAATTGAAGGTTAAAAGAAAGAAATCCCAAAGATAAGTCCAATACCTTTGATTCAACAGCTGGTTCGGATTTCAGTGTGGAAAGACCAGAAACCTCGATCAAACAGCTACCAAACCACTTGGAAATGATAGAGGACTCAATTACAAATGTTCTCCAATTCGAATCACTCAAATCCGACTCCGGATGAGGAAGATATGATGTTTGGAAGATGAGAAAATTCAGAGGAGAAGACTGACGGGATTCTTGCAAATTTTCTTCTTGAAAAATCAAATGGAGAGAGAGGAGGGAAATAAAAGGAGGAGAGAGAAGGAGATTCTGGGCCAATGATCGGTCCACAACCACACGGTTTGACTCTCGCAAGTGTACGAGGTCGGTGTGTACTACAATGGCCGAGTAGGGATCGTTCCCACAGGGACTAAGGATTGATTACTGGCTTTTATCGATTTATATACTATTTGAACAATTAAAGATGATGGCTTTTAGATTTCTAACACTAATTTGAATTCTACGAAAGCAAGTAAATACCAACCACAACTAAGATGAATGTGAATATATAAGGAAAATGTGCTAGAACTTGAATCCACCTCACCTATCTAAATTGACTCTTGACTCACTTAATCTCTCATATGTGCAAGTATGGACTATAGGTTCATATTCCCTCAAATCAACCTCTAATCTCTCTCGATGTCTTAGAGATTGTATCCAACATATGAAATATGCATGAACTCATTAAGATCAATGGAATACATACATGAACCCTATAAGCTAGCCTAGTGCATCTCTCACTTTCTAGTCATTTATAGTGAATGTTTTGCTTATCTATTGATCATTCAACAAGGTAGCTAATCAAGGCAAAAGCATTAAGCACACAAAGCATTCGTACAACCATACAAGCACTTGTAGAGAAACTAAGTGATCATTATCAATAAATCAAGGTTTTGGCTTCATCTTTGTTCTAGCACAAGAATGCTTAGCCCATATTACACATTAAAATCATACTAAATATCAAATGAGCATCAATCATAGCAAATACAAGAAGGGAAAGATGAGTAAAGAAGTAAACTAGGATGATGATCTTCTTCTTGCAATGCTTGGTCTTCAATGGCTTCCTTCCTCAAGAATCAACTCCTCCAAGCTCCAAAGATGTTGAAGAAGCTCCAAACTTGAGAGAAAAGGGGATGTTTTCTGCTGGAGAATGTTGTGGTCGGAGTTGGAGTCAATGTGTGAAAGAATGAATCCTCCCTCTTGCCATATAGCTCTCTTCCCTCCAAAAGACCAAGATCCTTTCCTATTAAATGAAGGGGGCCCACCAAGATTTCCAATCATCACCATCTCCTCTCACAGCCCACACACAATCTCAGATCTTGTCTGAAAAATGCAGCATGAGTGGCTCAAGAAATCTCCATGAAAAGACAGAAATGGGCACCTGACGAGCTGAATCTGCGCCCTGTTTTGCGCCCTGTTTTGCGGCCTAGGGCGCAGAAGTGAGGAAATGGGATCTGACTCCTAGAAATCTGCGCCCTGTTTTGCGGTCCATGGCCGCCGATTAGGGCGCAAATTGGGACGAGAAAAGGTGACATTCTGGTCCCTTTCTGCGCCCATTTCTGCTGCCCCTTAACGCAGAACAAGGGCGCAAAACTCCAAGTCTCTGAAATTGCGCTTTTGGCCCAACATTTCCATCTTTTTGCAAATAAGCCCCTGATCTGGAGAAATTCCTGAAACACTTATTTTAGCTATTAAAACTCCGGTTTTACCCGGAAAACAAGCATAAAAGATACAAATAAGGGGGAACCTTTCATGAATAAATAAGAGTTATCAACACCCCCAAACTTATCTTTTGCTCGTCCCGAGCAAACCGAAACAAAGAAAAACTATCAAAACTAAAATCAAAGGAAACATAACAAAGAAAAATCTGCTGAGCCAAAAGAAAATAAATGAGATGCAAAAAATGAGTGTAACCAAGAGTGGGCAACCGAAAATAATGCTAAGACCACTGAGATTAGGCAAGGATTCCAAAAGCCAAGGTGCTACAACAAGAGAGATTGCAATTCCATACTTAATGGTGAACTAAGCTTCAAAAGCATCGAACACAAGAGTCGCAAGATAGCATTTCGCTTCGACTCTAAACCTCTCCGGATACTCTCTTATTTTTCACCACACAGAACCTAGGCTCACTCAACAAACTCATGCGGTTGGAAGTTATGCACAAAAAAGATTATCAAATTACACGCATGATATTTCTCAAAAGACCGCAAGAGATAAAATGCAAAAGGACCATAAGAATGGAATCAAACATTAAGAACAGAGCAAAACATCCAAGAATACCTAGTAAGCAAGCAAAATCCCTCCTCATGATCAATTAGGACTTCTTTTAAAGCACATGTGAGGTGATGGTGAATTCGGTGATGGGGAGGCTAGGCGGATATAGAATTTTGGGAAGGCAACCAATTATGATAGAGATTTTTACAATACAAACTTCTTCTCCTTTAAATGAGAGTTATAGGCACTAACACTTATTCCACAATTATTTACATAAAACCACATTTAATCTTTCTTTTCTCTTTTTTTTTTTTTTTTTTTTTTTTTTTTTTTTTTTTTTTTTTTTTGAGAGAAACTAAGAATTGAACTTTACACAATTTACACATTTGGCCTAAAAACAACTCTTTTTCAATCTAAACTCTTTGAGCTTACTTCTCAATAATCTCTAATCAAAATCGTTGCCAAGGATTGGTTTAGTGTTTAGGTGATATGTGGTGATGTATTTATGGAATGAGAGGATGTAGTGATTGGTTTAATAGTGTGGGTTATCAATGATAGATTATAAGGCACTCACACACAAGGCTAAGGGATTGTGTTTGGCCATTTTTAAGTGACTAACACAAACATTGCCTACGTCATCTCTTGAGGCACGGACTAAGCAAGCAAACCAGGCGGAACTAGGATGATGCCCTTAAATGGATGTTCTTTAATGTCCAATGCATGGAGTGAGGTCCTTAAAAAATTTATGCTCAAATATCTAAAAGAAGAGTGTTTAAGAATAAGAAATGAAACTCACACTCATAAGGACGCAATTTAAGGCTCTGGCCTCACACGGGTAGTCTCTACTAATGATCCAGACATCTTAGGCGCGATACCCCATTTGCTAAGACACATTAAAGTCTGGCAAGATGTGTGCAAGCAATGTGGTGCAGCTTTGACTAATGAAACCCAAGCCCGGACTCAGTGGAACAAAGCATACAATGAAAACCGACCCACAGAACATCTCATATGCACCTCAACAAAAGAATGTTTGAAAAATTTTTGAAAAACGGCTCATTTTTAGCAGAATTTTTATTCCAAGGCCGTACCCCCAAACTTAAATTAAACTTTGTCCTCAAAGTTGCACAATTTTAAAGAAAAACGGACAGAGTTTCCTTTAACTAAGGGACTACCACCAAATGCCTGCACGAAAGATCACACAAGCACGCAAAAGAATATTTCCAACCGCAAAATATCCAACCAAGCAACTAAAATAAAATACCAAAAGGTTTAAAATATCCATCTAAAAGCAGCACTAGAAATAATCCGCAAAAGTAGTGCAAAGTAAAATCCGAAACTAAAATCCGAAACTACTAAAATCCGCAAATAAGAAACTAAAGCATAATATCAAACAAAAAGTGATAAGAAAACCCCTGAATGGCTTGGATGAGGCCCTCCTAGCCAGCATGCCCTGAACTCGGACCTGAGCTCGGCCCCGCTCCACCATGACGCTCTGTGGCACTCCAGAGGCTATCCCGGATAGCTTTCGTCAAATCAGCTATCCCTTGCTCCATTGAGGTCTGCCTCTGCTCCAATGCAGCCTGCCTCGTCTCTAGAGCGGTCTGCGCCTTCAAAATCTCCTCAACCCAGCCTGGCCTATGGTCCCCTGCTGGGACTGCACCGGGGTCCTCTTCAGCAGCTTCTGTATCCTCTTCAGCAGCCTCTGCATCCTCTTCAGCAGCCTCTGCACCCTCTTCAGCAGCACGGGCAGCAGCATTTCTCCTCTGCCTCTTCCTGGTGGAAACTGCTCGAAGACCCACCTCACTCCTCTGCGCAGAGATATCATTGAAGGTCCTGGAGTTCAGCGGGCCATCCATCTGTGCAATACGGTCCCCCTCCTCAGGAAACAGGCCAGCCTGCTCACAGAAGTACGTGACCAAAGCAGGGAAAGGCAGGACCAACTTATCAGTAGTTGCAGCCCGGATCATCGCTCGCCTGATCAGCTTCCCTATGTCTACTTTCTGATGGTGCTTGATGCAGTAGAGGAGTTTGGCAAGCTCAAAGACTGTGATAGTGATCTGCATGGAGGGCTTCACTGATGCTGACAAGAATATCACCCAAAATGCCCAGATCAGCTCCAAGTCATGCTGAAGCAACTGGTTATCCTTGTCATCCCAAGGCTTCACCACATGTGGCATCCGCAGCTCTGCAGCAAGCTCCATATTGTACCTCCTGAAAATGCTGAGATTGGGAACTCCGGTATCTAGATCACTGTGGTCGCTGGTACCGTAGTACTCGTTGATGTCTTGGGCACTGAATCCCACATCAACTCCTCTAACTTTCACCGGAATACCCCTCTCAAACTCCTTGGGATCCAAAGCTGCATAGAACTCGCGAACCAACCTTTCATTGATCCGGTGAGCGGTGGTCACGAATTGACGCCAACCCAGAGCCTCCACCTGATTTGGGACCTCCGACTCAATTAGGTTGTTGAGGTCTATGTTCCGCTCGCTCAAAATGGCTCTGCCCAAATTGACCTCTAACCGACCCAAATAGTTCGAGTGGCGAACCCCGTTGCTGGAACCACTGGCAGAAACACCCTTTCCTTTTTGTTTCTTGCTGGCTCGAGGCATCTTGAATCAACCTGCGGCTCCTGCAAACAAAAGATATACAATCCATGCACATTTCCACACAAAAATCACCACCCTTAGTCTAAACCAAGAAAATAGAAAATATAAATATATATAAACTACAAACATAATTAAATAAATTGCAATTAAAAGGAAACTAACTAAAATTCGTCAAAAATTAACCCAAAACTAACTACAAATTAACACAACTAAATCAAATAAACATAATATCCGAAAATAAGAAAAAGAAAAAGAAAAAATCAAGCCTTCAAGCATATATTTCGAATTTGGCTCACAAACAACTCAAAAATCTACCAAAGATTCAAGATAAATTGAAATTAAACCAAGAACCATCATCAAACCACCAAAATTAGCAAAGCCCATGCTTTTTCACGCAAAACCCCCAACAAGAACACAAAACCCCCAAACTTGAACGAAATCTATGCCCTAACCATCATAAAAGTAAGTTATTCACGAAATTTTTGAGATTAGAGAGATGGAGGATGAATTCGAACATGAAAGATGAAGAAAAGGGGAGGAAATTACCTTGATTCGGCGTGAATGGAGGGGGAGAGCACCTTGGAGAAGAGAGGATTTGATTTTGGAGAATTTAGGGCACTTACCACGTTATGGCCGATCTGCTCGTTTAAGTGCAGAAAAATACCCGTTTTGCGCCCTTGTTTTGCGCCCTTGCCCGCAGAATAGGGCGCAAAAACGCCCTTTTATTGAAACGGTGCGTTTTGGCAGAGGAAAATTCTGCGCCCCTTTTTGCGTTTAGTGACCGCCGAATAGGGCGCAGAAAGGGACCAGAATGTCCCAAAAACTTCTGCGCCCTTGATTTTTGCGGGCATTGACCGCCGAATTCCCCTGATTCCAGTTTTCCAGCATTTTTCTCCCAAATCACTCAACTTCACCTATATCAAAGAGAACTCATGGGCTCAACACAAAATAGCTTGGAAATACCAAAACAAACTTCAAAAAGCAAATAAAACCTATTCAAAGCAAAACTAAAGAAATCATAAAAGGAAGTGGAATTTTGAACTATCAAACTACCAAACTAACTATGTACAAGGCAATACTCCCCTTTCATTGGCTCGGATCATAAGGAGGATCACTTCTCTGCAGTCCTCCATCCCTAGCTCCCAATAAAGCTTCAACCTTTGACCGTTCACCTTGAAGCTTTCCTTTGCATCGTTCTCAATCTCCACGGCTCCATACGGAAAGACTTTTTTCACTGTAAACGGTCCGGTCCACCTGCTCTTGAGCTTTCCAGGGAAAAGCCTCAACCTTGAGTTGAACAAAAGCACTCTATTGCCCACCTTGAGTTCTTTGCAAGCCAATCTTTTGTCATGCCATCTTTTTGTCTTCTCTTTGTAAATTCTAGAGCTCTCATAAGCTTCAAGCCGTATTTCCTCTAATTCGTTGAGTTGCAACAACCTTTTTTCACCGGCTTCCTTCATTTCAAAATTCAAGGTCTTGATTGCCCACCAAGCCTTGTGCTCTAACTCAAAAGGGAGATGGCATGATTTCCCATAGACAAGCCGAAACGGAGACATGCCTAAGGGAGTCTTGTATGCGGTGCGATATGCCCACAAAGCATCTTCCAACTTGAGGGCCCAATCCTTCCTTTTGATCCCCACTGTTTTCTCAAGAATCCCCTTGAGCTCTCGGTTTGAGATTTCGACTTGGCCATTTGCTTGCGGATGGTAAGGGGTTGTTATCTTGTGCTTCACCCCATACTTTTTCAACAAAGCTTCAAATCTCCTATTGCAAAAATGGGATCCCCCATCACTCACAATGGCTCTTGGTGTCCCAAATCTTGTGAAAATATTCCTCTTCAAGAACTTAGTGACTTCATTAGCTCCGCATGTTATGGTGGGTATTGCTTCCACCCATTTGGACACATAATCCACGGCCACCAATATGTATCTATTCCCACAAGACATTGGAAACGGACCCATGAAGTCCACTCCCCACACATCAAAGACCTCTACCTCAAGCATCACATGCATTGGCATTTCATCCCTTTTTGTCATGTTTCCGGTTCTTTGACACCGGTCACATGCCTCCACATAGCTTCGAGAATCTCTGAAAAGTGTAGGCCACCAAAAACCTGACTGTAGGACTTTTCTTGCTGTCCTTGCTGCACCGAAATGGCCTCCACACTCTTTTGAGTGGCAATGACTCAAAATCTCTTCCATCTCATCATCGGGCACACACCGCCGAATAATCCCATCACCACAAACTCTAAACAACAGTGGTTCATCCCAAAAGTAGTGTTTCAAATCTGCAAAGAACTTCCTTTTCTGATGATGATTCAACTCCAAGGGTACCACATTGCTCACCAAGAAGTTCACAAAGTCGGCAAACCAAGGAACTTGACTCCTCTCAATTACAAACAGCTGCTCATCCGGAAAGTTCTCATTTATGGGCACATCAACCGCTTCTCCATCTCTTTCTAATCTTGAAAGGTGGTCGGCAACTAAGTTCTCGGTTCCCTTTTTATCCTTGATCTCCAAATCGAATTCTTGAAGCAAGAGAACCCATCTTATCAATCTTGGCTTGGCGTCTTTCTTGGCCATCAAATACTTGATTGCCGAATGATCCGTGTAGACTATCACCTTGGATCCCACTAGATACGACCGGAACTTATCAAAGGCAAATACTATGGCTAGCAACTCCTTTTCTGTTGTGGCATAATTGATTTGAGCTTCATTCAAAGTCTGACTAGCATAGTAGATGACGTGTAAACGCTTCTCCTTCCGTTGACCCAATACGGCGCCCACCGCATAGTCACTTGCGTCACACATAAGTTCAAACGGTAACTTCCAATCCGGAGAGGAGATGATAGGAGCTGAAGTCAACTCCTTCTTTAGCAACTCAAAAGCCCTCAAACACTCTTCATCAAACACAAATGGGACATCTTTCATGAGCAAAGAACAAAGGGGCTTCGTAATCTTAGAGAAGTCTTTTATGAACCTTCGGTAGAAACCCGCATGCCCCAAAAAGCTTCTAACTCCCCTAACCGAAAGTGGTGGAGGAAGTTTCTCTATCACTTCAATCTTGGCCCTATCAACCTCAATTCCCTTTTCTGAAATTCTATGGCCTAACACTATGCCTTCCTTTACCATAAAATGGCATTTTTCCCAATTTAAAACTAAGTTTGTATCTTCACACCGTTGAAGCACCAAACTCAAATTGTGAAGGCATCCATCAAAAGATGACCCAAAAACTGAAAAGTCGTCCATGAATACCTCAATGAACTTCTCAACCATATCGGAGAAAATGGCCATCATACACCTTTGAAAAGTGGCCGGAGCATTACACAAACCAAAAGGCATCCTCCTATATGCAAACGTCCCATAGGGGCATGTGAAGGTAGTCTTTTCTTGGTCCTCCGGATCTATTGCAATTTGATTATAACCCGAATACCCATCTAGGAAGCAGTAGTAGTTATGACCGGCTAGGCGCTCCAACATTTGGTCAATGAAAGGCAAGGGGAAGTGGTCCTTCCTTGTGGCGGCATTGAGCTTCCTATAGTCTATACATACTCTCCACCCGGTCACCGTTCTTGTTGGAATGAGCTCATTGTTTTCATTTGGGATCACAGTTATCCCACCTTTCTTTGGCACACATTGCACCGGGCTCACCCATGAGCTATCCGAAATTGGGTAAATGATACCCGCATCAAGTAACTTCAAAATCTCGGCTCTCACTACTTCCTTCATGTTCGGGTTTAGTCTTCTTTGGTGTTCAATTGACGGCTTGAAATCATCTTCCATGAGGATCTTGTGCATGCATATTGATTGGCTTAGACCTTTGATGTCGGATATGGTCCACCCAATCGCCCTTATGTGCTCTCTCAACACTCTCACTAACTTATCTTCCTCAAGCTTGGACAAGGATGATGAAATTATGACCGGGAGGGTTGATGCTTCCCCTAAAAATGCATACCGCAAATTCGAAGGCAATTGCTTCAATTCTAGAACGGGAGGTTTCTCTATGGATGGCGGAAGTCTTGGTTTGCCATCACCTAACTCTTCAAAATGCCACCTCTTTCTAAAGTTTGCCAAAGGGAAGGTGTCCAAGTACAAAGCATGCTCGGCCACTTCACAATCTTCATCTTCCTTGGTTGCACTTTCTCTAATGCAAGCTTGCAAAGGGTCTTTCGGATGTGATTTCTTGAAGAATTCTTCTACTAGAGGCTCAATTACCTCCACTCTCATGCAATTCTCAACATCCGCCGGCTTCTTCATGGCTTTGGACATGTGGAAGACTACTTGATCATCACCAACTCTCAAAGTCATTTTGTCTTCCCTCACATCAATAAGTGCCCCTGCAGTCTTCAAAAATGGCCTTCCCAAAAGGAGTGGAATCTCCACATCTTCTTCCATTTCAAGGATCACAAAGTCTACCGGAAAATATAAATTCTCCACCTTCACTAGCACATCCTCCATGACTCCTCTTGGATGCTTGATGGATCTATCCGCAAGTTGGAGTGTCACATTTGTGGGCTTCACCTCTCCCACACCAAGCTTCTCAAATACCGAGAACGGCATCAAGTTGATGCTAGCTCCCGAGTCAATAAGTGCTCTACTAAAGTTTGAAGTACCAATAGTGCAAGGAATGGTAAACTTGCCCGGATCTTTTAGCTTGGGAGGAAGCTTGTTTTGCAAGATTGCACTGCACTCCTCTGTTAAGGCCACGGTCTCAAACTCCTCTAGCTTCCTCTTGTTCGAAAGAAGCTCCTTTAGGAACTTCACATAGGTGGGCATTTGAGCTAAAGCCTCCGCAAACGGTATGTTGATGTGTAGTTTCTTGAATACTTCTAAGAACTTGGCAAAACTTTGGGCTTCCTTGTACTTCTTTAGTCTTTGTGGGTATGGAATTGGTGGAACAAATGCCTTGACTTGTGAAGGTTGTGGTGTATCATTTGATGATGTGGGTTGTGCACTAGCTTGCTTTTCTTTTTCAACCACTTCTTCTTCAACACTCTCTTCACTCTTCTCCTCAACTCTCTCTCTCATCAACTTTCTCTTCAACTTCGTCTTCAACTACAACTCCTTGCTTTCCTCCAAAACCTCTTGGTAGCTCGACCTCTTTTCCGCTCCTCAAAGTAATGGCTTTACATTGTTCTTTCGGATTTATGATTGTGTCACTAGGCAAGGTCCCTTGTTGTCTTGCTTGGGCACCTCTTGCTAGTTGACCCACTTGTACTTCAAGGTTTTGTATGGCGGCTTGGGAATGTTGAGCAAGTTGGTCGATTTTTGTATCAAGCTTTTTTAGGGCTGCATCTTGAACTTCCATACGGTTGTCCATCCTTCCCATGTACTTGGTGAACATATCCTCAAGAGATGGTTTCTTCTCCGCTTGATTATTGATGAATTGGTTTTGGAAGCCCGGATTTTGACGGTTATAGGCTTGAGGTTGTTGTTGTTGGACTTGAAAGCCGGGAGGTTGTCTTTGGTTGATGGGTTGTGGTGGTTGGAGGGTATTGGAAGTGTCTTTCCAAGAGAGTAAGGGATTTTGTCTCCATGGTTGGTTATATGTGTTTTGGTAGGAGTTATTTTGAGGATTTTGGTTAGGATAATTTCTATTGTAGTTCACAAATGCTACTTGGTCAGTGGATGTAGGGATGGCAAATTCACATTCCGCACTCACATGTGGTCCAAAGCACAATTCACAACATGCAACACTAGCCTGACTTGACGAAGATCCCATCTTGCTCACTTGCTTGGTCAAGGCCTCAATTTGAGCTTTCAATGCGGTGACGTCATTCACTTCAATCATCCCCGGGGCTTTCCGAATTTGCCTATCATTCCCCCAATGACTATTGGTGGAAGAAAGTTCCTCCAATATACTCCAAGCTGCATCCTCTGACTTTTTCATGAGAGAACCACCGGCCGCCGCATCTATCAAAGTTCTTGTGGCGTTACTAATGCCGGCATAGAATGACTCTACAAGTTGCCACTTCATCAATCCATGGTGCGGACATTTCCTCACAAGGTCCTTGAATCTATCCCAAGCATCATAAAGACTCTCACTTTCAAATTGGGCAAAGTTGGTGATCTCGTTTCTGAGGCGAGCCGCTCTCCCAGGTGGAAAGTACTTGTTAAGGAACTCTTGTGCTAGTTGCTCAAATGTGGCGATGGAGTTTGGAGGTAGTCTTTGGAGCCACCCTCTAGCATCACCGGTCAAGGAGAACGGAAATAACTTCAGCTTGATAAAGTTCTCTGGGACTCCATTGAATCTAAATGTGTCACAAATGTCATTGAAACTCTGTAAGTGGACATTCGGATCTTCATGAGCAAGTCCTGCAAACTGTACTGTGGCGGCTATCATTGAAATCAAACCCGGCCTGATCTCAAAGTTGTTTGCATTTGCCGTCGGTCTCTGAATTGAGGATAGATTTATATTCACCCTCGGCATGAAGTGATCTTGCAAGACCCTCTCATCCGTCACATTGGCACCGTCATCAACTGGGTTTGGGATTAGGGACGGGATTCGGATTGGGATTTTGGTCTCCCATAGCTCTTGCTCTTCTTCGATTCCGGCGATTCCTCCTTGCGGTACCTTCAATATCCGGATCGAATTGCAAGTCCTGTGGACTGTTACTCCTTGTACGTTGGTGCATACAAGAGTAACCTGCCTGCAAATACACACAAAAGAAAACGAAAGTAACACGTCCAAACTAGTAAAAACCAACTAATTCCAATATCAATTTTCCGCTTAGTCCCCGGCAGCGGCGCCAAAAATTGATCGGTCCACAACCGCACGGTTTGACTCTCGCAAGTGTACGAGGTCGGTGTGTACTACAATGGCCGAGTAGGGATCGTTCCCACAGGGACTAAGGATTGATTACTGGCTTTTATCGATTTATATACTATTTGAACAATTAAAGATGATGGCTTTTAGATTTCTAACACTAATTTGAATTCTACGAAAGCAAGTAAATACCAACCACAACTAAGATGAATGTGAATATATAAGGAAAATGTGCTAGAACTTGAATCCACCTCACCTATCTAAATTGACTCTTGACTCACTTAATCTCTCATATGTGCAAGTATGGACTATAGGTTCATATTCCCTCAAATCAACCTCTAATCTCTCTCGATGTCTTAGAGATTGTATCCAACATATGAAATATGCATGAACTCATTAAGATCAATGGAATACATACATGAACCCTATAAGCTAGCCTAGTGCATCTCTCACTTTCTAGTCATTTATAGTGAATGTTTTGCTTATCTATTGATCATTCAACAAGGTAGCTAATCAAGGCAAAAGCATTAAGCACACAAAGCATTCAGTACAACCATACAAGCACTTGTAGAGAAACTAAGTGATCATTATCAATAAATCAAGGTTTTGGCTTCATCTTTGTTCTAGCACAAGAATGCTTAGCCCATATTACACATTAAAATCATACTAAATATCAAATGAGCATCAATCATAGCAAATACAAGAAGGGAAAGATGAGTAAAAGAAGTAAACTAGGATGATGATCTTCTTCTTGCAATGCTTGGTCTTCAATGGCTTCCTTCCTCAAGAATCAACTCCTCCAAGCTCCAAAGATGTTGAAGAAGCTCCAAACTTGAGAGAAAAGGGGATGTTTTCTGCTGGAGAATGTTGTGGTCGGAGTTGGAGTCAATGTGTGAAAGAATGAATCCTCCCTCTTGCCATATAGCTCTCTTCCCTCCAAAAGACCAAGATCCTTTCCTATTAAATGAAGGGGGCCCACCAAGATTTCCAATCATCACCATCTCCTCTCACAGCCCACACACAATCTCAGATCTTGTCTGAAAAATGCAGCATGAGTGGCTCAAGAAATCTCCATGAAAAGACAGAAATGGGCACCTGACGAGCTGAATCTGCGCCCTGTTTTGCGCCCTGTTTTGCGGCCTAGGGCGCAGAAGTGAGGAAATGGGATCTGACTCCCAGAAATCTGCGCCCTGTTTTGCGGTCCATGGCCGCCGATTAGGGCGCAAAATTGGGACGAGAAAAGGTGACATTCTGGTCCCTTTCTGCGCCCATTTCTGCTGCCCCTTAACGCAGAACAAGGGCGCAAAACTCCAAGTCTCTGAAATTGCGCTTTTGGCCCAACATTTCCATCTTTTTGCAAATAAGCCCCTGATCTGGAGAAATTCCTGAAACACTTATTTTAGCTATTAAAACTCCGGTTTTACCCGGAAAACAAGCATAAAAGATACAAATAAGGGGGAACCTTTCATGAATAAATAAGAGTTATCAGCCAATCAGGTGAGGCCATGTCACCCCAGGCCGTGGGGGCACGTGGTCCTCACGGGGGCAGAGAGCCCCTCTGGCCGTGGGGCCCACGGCCTCCCTCACGGCATGGGCCAAGTGGCCTCACGGCCACACACCTCTCACGCGCACTCCCTCGGTTCTTCAGCCGTATCTTGGGCATCCAAACTCCGATTTCGAATCTGTTTTCTGATTACGAATCATGACTCTCTTACGCACGACAAAAACTACACAACTTTGAAAAATGGTTGAGAAATCATCTCAGAAAACGACGATGAAGTCAACTCAACGAATGAGAACGAAAAATAGCGTAGCTACATCGTTTGGACTCGAAACCTTATGAATGAGTAATCGAAATGACCAGAACTCAATAAGAAATCATAATAGAACATATTCAAGTCCAAATACAAAAATATGGAAACATACAAACACAAAGACACACACATATGCTATTTCCTAGACATAGTCCTAGAACATGCAATAAGCAAAGTTTGTCAAGATAGTATAAATGCATGAGCATATATTATCAAGTATGTGAATGTGTTATATCAAAGATGTTTAACCATGAATGTGTTATATCAAGTATGCTATTTCCTAGACATAGTCCTAGAACATGCAATAAGCAAAGTTGGTCAAGATAGTATAAATGCATGAGCATATATTATCAAGTATGTGAATGTGTTATATCAAAGATGTTTAACCATGAAGGAACACACAAGGATGCCATGTGTGTGTGTGTGCCTAGCCTTGTAAGAGATATGAGGTCTTATATTACCTTTGATGATCAATGATGCACATATCTCTTTAATGCCGGCTTCTTGCAAGAATTGTGTTGAGACATTCTTCGTCTTCTTAAATCTTCAATATATGAACCACTAAACATTACAAGAGAAACACGTTTTGATATGGAATTAATGCCAACACAAACTATAAACCTAACACATAGCCAGAACACCCCTCTGATCCCATGTGGCCCACGCGCCCCCCATGGGGATTGGTGACGTGGCCACCTCCGATTGAGTCGTTTTTGTTCCCTCCTTGAATCATTTAAATATGATTTTCTTTCCCTCCAAACACAACTTGAAGAAAATTAGAAAAGAAAATTTCTACAGAATTCTTCATGATTTTAGTTTTCTTATTTCAATCATAACGTTTTCATACGAACTCAAAATCGAGTAATCCAAAAGCCAAAAATGTTGGTCTTGATGAGAGCTACAAACCCCAAGCATTTCCAGAGGCCGTTGACTTCGTCATTTTTCCCAATGGTCTGATTTCAGTACGTGGTTCAACTTTGTATGTTCAACTTCTTCTTTTTCATTTCATCTTTGATCATCTCTTTTAATCTTATTGTTTGATTGATGAAATATGTTGAGAAGGATGTTAGATCATATGCTAGGGTTTTATGATTGATTGTTTGTTGAGTTTTAGCATTGTGATTCACATTTGAACTTAGTTTGCTAAACTTGATTTTCCTTGAAATTGATTCTAGAAATGCTATATGTGATGTGCCTCATGACATGTTCTAGGTTTAATTTCATGTTCTAAGAACAAGGTTTATAGTGTGATATATTGAATATTCTTGACTTGTTCTTATTGATTTTACATGCATTGATTTCTAGGTACTTTTTGTGATTGTGTGTTGAAAGCATATCCTAGTTTATCTCTAAGCATGTTCATAGAGTTTGATTGATCATCATACTTTATTTGATTGTGATTTGCATCATTTGCATCACTTGCATCACTTAGATCATTGCCTTGTATAAGGTTGAAGTCTCTAGCAAAGTGAGTGAAGCTTTGTAGATAGAGCAAAGAAGTATTGATTAGAGTCGGGAGGACTCGGATAGTCAAGCAAGGAGACTTGTCTAGGGTCGGGAGGATCCGGATAGACAAGTAAGAAATCTTCTTAGAGACGTGAGCATCTTGGATAGGAAGTTGCTTTCTAGAGGTGTAGGACACATCTCGGATAGGAAGTAGGTTTGGTAGTTCACTAGCCCGAGGGTAGATTATAAGGTGATAGCTTGAGCGAATATCTTGTGTTGATAACTTGAGTGTATAAATCCTTTTCATATAGTGGATTGCTTTGCCAGTGGTTGTGGTATCAACCCGTGGATGTTTCCTCTTTGAGGTTTTACCACGTAAAAATCCTTATGTCAATTTTTGCTTTACTTTTCTTTATCTTCCATATCTTACATTAATTGCATATCTTGTAAATTGATTTACTCTTGCATTAGTGAAATCAATTCATTTGTTAAATCTAATCAAGTGTGTATTTTCATTGTTATATTCCGCTTTATTTTTAATATTAGAAGAGATTTGGGCCTATACCTATTCACACCCACCCCCCCCCCCCCCCTCTCTAGGTATATTTTACACTATTACTTAAAGGAACTTCACCATTGCTACAAATATATGAATTAAATGTCTAAATAAACCTAGAGGGGGGTGAATAGGTTTTAACCAAATTAATCGTCAACTATTTCGGTTAATCAATATTAATCTCAAACACCCATAATCTCTAACACAAATCATCATGTAAAGTAAGTGCGGAAATAATGGTAATGACACAATGATTTAATGTACGTGAGAAAACCCCAAAAGGGTAAAAAAAAAACTCACAAGCATAATTGTCAATCAAACCCTCAAATCCACTATTTGCAAATACAATTACAATCTAAGTTGACCACATCACACCTATATGATTACTAATTTGTCTTTGCTACCCGCGGGCCTTTAATAATGATTCTAGGCTCTTGTTTGTAAACTACCCAAGGTAAATACAAGACTCAAACCTCAAGAGAAGAGATATGCAATCTAAAGTGAATATGAAAAATATTCAAAGTGCATAAATGCAATGTCAAACATTTAAGTTTATCTAGCCATGGATGAATATGTCAAACATTCCTAGATATCATGTTGTTATATTACATACAGACAACTTAGCTATAAGAGCAAATAAAAACCCTAGATACAATAGCTATCACAAACAAAGCTCAACACACAGCACACAACACACAAATCTCCACATATAGATAAAAATCTAATCTTGATACGAATCAAGTCATAAAGGAGATATATTGTAAAGCAAGAACATGTGAAAAGATGAAGATGATGTTCTACTTACAAGTCATGTGTGATTAAAGAAACCCCATGAAGAAGAAACACCTAGATGATGCTAGATGATGCTTGAAACAATAATGGATGATGGGTATTTGAGTTTTAGTTGATAAAAATCAAGTCTTGGTAACTTTTCTTGCAAAACATTCTCTAGCTTTCAAGACACTCAAATTATAAGCTCTAGGTCTACCAAGAAGAAGTCCCAAAGTAAGGTGATGTCATTTTGAACTTGGAAAACAAAGTCCTGTCACGACCGATGTGCATGTTACGGTACGAACAGGGTGTCTGCACTGCGGTACACACAGCGTGTGGGCTCTAGAGACTTTTGCGGTGGGGGACCGTTCTAGAGGCAAGGTGCACCTACTGTGGTACGCACGGTGAAACTTATCAAACGCTACACTTGACATGCACCGCAGTCCAGGCAAGGACACCGGCGGCAGTACCCACGACGGTACGGACCGCGGTAAAAAGAAAAACTCTCTTTTCAACTCAACAAGGCACACCTAATCTATATGCACGTTGTGCAAGTGTGAAGTGAGTGAATGTCATGCATAAGTATCAACCAAGAAACACACAAGAAAATTCAAGACATATAAATGCATGAGATGTGTGTGTGTGCAATATAAATCTCTTCAATTAAGAGTCAAGACAAGTAAGCTACCTTCCTAAAAGCACTTGAAGTCCACAATGAGGTCCATTAGCATTTAAGGAGGATTCTTCATTCCTAAGCTCCCCTTACATTTTTAAATCTCATTGTGATTTTGTCAACGAAATAAGCCATTCAAAAAGTGAGGCATTTACAATTGCAGCTCATTTCGATTATGAAATTTGGCAAATGGACGTCAAGAATACATTCTTGAATGCCAATCTTGATGAGAGCATCTACATGATGCAACCAGAGAGATTCGTGTCCCAAGATCAAGAGCAAAAGGTTTGCAAGTTGCAAAGGTCCATTTATGGACTGAAGTATGCATCTAGGTCTTGGAACATCAGGTTTGATACTGCTATCAAAATCTATGGCTTACTATCAAAACCTATGGCTTTGAGCAAAATGTTGATGAACCTTGTGTTTACAAAAGGATCATTGACAAGAAAGTAGTTTTCCCAATCCTTTATGTAGATGATATCCTACTCATTGGGAATGATGTGAGAGTATTATTGGAAGTAAAGGGCTGGCTTGCTAGCCAATTCCAATGAAAGATTTAGGAGAGGCGAGTTATTTTCTAGGGATTTAATTAATAAGGGATCGAAAGAACAAACTGTTAGAACTGTCTCAAGCATCGTCTATCGACAAGATTCTTGTGCAATTCTCGATGGAGAACTCCAAGAAAGGTAATCTACCGCATGGAGTTCACTTGTCTAAGGAACAGTGTCCTAAGACACCTCAAGAAATTGAGGATATGAGACGAGTTCCATATGCGTCAGCAGTAGGCAGTCTCATGTATGCTATGTTATGCACGAGACTTGACATCTGTTTAGCAGTGGGAGCAGCCAGTAGATTCCAGTCTAACCCAGGATTGGATCATTGGGTGGCTGTGAAGATTATTCTCAAGTATTTTCAGATAACAAGAAACTATATGTTAGTATATTCATAACAGGATCTGATCCCGATAGGATATACGGATTCTGACTTTCAGGCAGACAGGGATTCTAGGAAATCCACGTCTGGGTTAGTATTCACCCTTGGTGGTAGAGCCATAGTTTGGAGGAGTATCAAGCAATCTTGTATTGCTGATTCCACCATGGAAGCCGAATATGTAGCAGCTTGTGAAGCAACTAAAGAGGTTGTTTGGCTCCGTAAGTTCTTAAGTGATCTGGAAGTTGTTCCAGATTTGGATAAGTCCATGACACTTTATTGTGATAATAGTGGTGATGTGGCTAATTTTAAAGAACCAAGAAGCCACAAAAGAGGGAAGCATATAGAAAGAAAGTATCATATCATCAGAGAGATAGTGCAAAGAGGAGATGTGACCGTGATCGTGACCAAGATCATGTTGCAAGATAATCATGTTGATCCATTTACGAAAACCTTAACAGCTAAAGTTTTTGAAGGTCACTTAAAGGGTCTGGGATTAAGAGATTTGTCTCACCTGCTTTAGTGCAAGTGGGAGATTGTTGAGATTTATGCCCTAAAGCTTGTAATTTGTAAATGATATAAATGTGTTAATAAAAGAAATAGTTATTTCATTCAATTAACATGACTCATACGTTTATATTATATGTGCTAAACATCCAAGATTGCTAGATGTAATCTCAAACAAAGTGTATGAATGTTATATACAGAGGAATTCATTTCGAGACATGCAATCTAAAGAGTCCATAGAGAGCAAATAAAGTTAGGTACTTTATTTGTGGTTTATCTACAGCTGCAGTCCTTTCCGTAATGTAAGGTGGTCTTATCCTAGACTACTCATATGGTGATATGAGAATAGAGGCACCTTATATGATGTGATCATATAGGACTGGGTCACGATATATATGAATCTATCACTAAGATCCGTTAGTTGAAAAGATTAATATATATCGACAAATGATGGATGTATATAGGTGATCTAAATCTTGAGTGTCTTACTGACTCCTTTGAGTTAGATCGTATTTCTTGAAATATCATGGGTGAGATCGGAGTAGCATTCCCAATCAATAATTCCGTATCTTGGAATCACGGTTTGACTTGTGGCTGGGAAGGTATGCACACAATAGTGGAATCCACTCCTTCTTGTGATAAGTAGATGAGTAGTTCTCTTAAGGGTTGATTCGGGACTTGAACGATTAAGAGCGCTCTTCTTCTTCCGTAAAGGAATGAATGATATAATCATTCATTAGAGAATCAATGGTACTTAAGGGAAAAGATATAATTAGAGAGGTATAACAGACTTTATGACCTAACTCTAATTATGAACTACTTGTGGAGGATCATACCATATGTAATAGCTATATCGATGGACACCAATAATTTGGTTGTGTAAAACATTTACAGTTACAAGAGTACAACCTTGGGTTTTTAGTGGAATAATTCTGAGGTTAATAATTGTGAAATATTAATTAAAGAGTTTAATTAATTTTCTCTAAGTATTATTGGAACTCAAAACTTTGGGTCAATTAGGTCCCCTTGCTAGCCCTTTACAATTGATAGTAACAAGGCTCACAGAAAATTGGATGGTCCAATTAATTATGTTATGAAAGTAACTTAAATATATTCTGAGAATTAATTAAATGATGTGATTATTTAATTAATATATTAATTAATTGATGAATTAAATATTATTAAATAATATGATTATTTAATTGACATATTAATAATTAAGAATTATTAATTGTTATTTGGAGGTTTAAGTTTCAAACCTTGACAAGAGCAAAAGAATAAAATAATAAGATATTATTTTTATTTGCTTTAAAGAGGTCAAAGGTTCAAACCCTAGTGGTGACCAAATTAAAAAGGATTTAGAATCCTATTTTAACTTGGTTTACTAAACCCTAAGATCCTAGTATATAAGATATACTTATCAAGAAAAAGAAACTAACCGAAACCCTAAGAGAGATAGAGAGGGGCGGCAATAGTAAGAAGGAAAAAAAAAAAGATTTTTTTTTTCTTTGCTCATACCTTGGCTGAACTCAAGCAAGGAGACAAGGCGTTGTCTTCCGGATCTCTTAAGCCTCCATTCAACTGCTCCTAGAATCTGTGACGTGCCCACACACACAATTTCTAGATCGCGGGACATAGCTCAAAAGGCTTAGTGATGAAAGATCGAAAAGAAAACAAAGGAATGATCTTCAAAGGTAGGGGTGGGCGCGGTTCGGTTCGGTTCGGTTTTAGCCAAAACCATATTGAACCGTTATATTTTTGGTTTTTGAAAACTTGAATCGGTGTAAACCGTATTGGATCATGAAACCGAATTGAACCGAACACCTTTATCTCGATTCGGTTCGGTTCGGTTCAATTCGGTTTTGGGCCTATTGGGCTTGTTGGGCTTTGAGGTTTTTTTTATATAATTTTTCATTTTTTGTATCCTTTAACAACTATTTTGTATTTGGACCTTTGGATAATTGATTTTGGGCAGTTTTTTTTAACAATCCTTCACATTCAAAACACATCTAAATAGACCCCATTAACCAAATTTAATTATATATATATATATATATACCTGCTATCTTACTCAATAGCTACTACCATTCTAGATAGGGTCTTATAGGAAAACTAGAAAATTAAAATTAGGCTTATTTTATTTTATTTTTTATTTAAAGGTCGGTTCGTTGTTTCGGTTCGGTTCGGTTTTGGAATGTCCAAAACCGAAACCGACCCATATTCAATGTGGTTCATTCGGTTCGAACCGAATTGAACCGAATTGACCATGTGAACCGAACCGAACACCATATTTCGACTCGGTTCAGTTCGGTTCGGTTCGGTTCGGTTCAATGAACCGTGCCCACCCCTATTCAAAGGTATGAAAACAAATCTCTTCCTCATGTTCATGTATACAAAAGGTCCAAAGACGATAAAATTTTAAAATCTATTGATCTTAACTCTTTGATTTTCCGTTGCGCGACTTACAGGTTGATAATCCTAAATTGACATACATTGTATGGTTTGACTACATGAGAATTAGGAATTGTGCTTTGGGAGTCCTTCTGGACACAATGATGACTAATTAGCTCTATCGAATGGAAAAAGCCTTGTTTATACATAATTATGCTAGAGTAGGCTTTGGTTCAATGTTCTTGTGTTTAATGGGTCTTTGACTTAAAGACACAATTGCCCATTTCATGACCTTTGGAGGGTGATGAATTGATTTTGGGTAATTTTCTTAATCAAGAGAGCGAACCCTTGAATACAATTGACTATGCTTAAATGTTTAATCCATGTGTTGAGTGTATTTGTTTGGTGAATTTATGTACCTAGTGTAACCATTATCTTGCATCTCTCCAATCCGCTCAAGCCAACCTCGGTGAGTAGTAATTCTAGTGTAATTTAATTATGAATAAAAAAGTATAATAGAAAAAATACATATATAGATGATCAATTATTATATGATAATTTGTTGTTTGCAAATAACACGAAATACTCTTTCGAAATATACAAAGATGATTATTTTAGACCGAACAGTACTGAAACGAAACAGGAATGCTTGCGGTGCTGAATTGCATTTAAAAATTGTATTGCACATTACTACGTACATACTTTCAATTGTCACCGTGACAGAGAGCCTCCTTAATGCATCTTTCAAAGTTATTGTAAGACTTTCCTCCAATTTTTGTATCTGCCAATGCTTTCTTTCCCCATTCAATAACATTTTTCCTCATTTGCTTTCCTTTCTCTCCTTCCATCATTTCTTTAACAAGAGCCTCAATATCTTCACGCTTTACATCTTGATTGACTTCCATACCAATCTCCCAAGTCGTGCAAGCATATCGACAATTTGTTTGTTGCTCAGCGAAAAAAGGCCAACAGATTACAGGCTTACCGGCACTTATGCTTTCAAGAGTAGAATTCCACCCGCAATGTGTTAGAAAAACACCCACTGATGGGTGCAATAGCACTTGGTCTTGTGAGCACCAACTCACTACTAGTCCTCTATCTTTGATTTCTTCAAAATATTCTTCAGGTAAGATTGCAGAATCATCACCACCCATCACCACATCAGGCCTGACTATCCATAAAAATGGGTGCTTGCTATTTGCAAGACCCCATGCAAATTCTTTCAAGTGTTGTTCACTCATCATAGTAATGCTACCATAATTCACGTACACAACTGAATTGGGATCTCTTTTGTCAAGCCATTTCAGACAATCTGAGTCTTCCTTCCACAAGCTTGAGCTAAATGACTTGAAATAATTGTTATTGCTTTCAGACAGGTGCCTACCAAGCAAAGAAAGGGGACCTATTGTATAAATGTTAGGGCATTTGGATGCAATAACGTCTAGGTCTTGTTGTTCAAGCTCATCGAATGTGTTGAGTATGACTGTAGAAGAATTCATGCAATTCTCTGCCTCTGATTTCAAGAAATCGTACATGATATCATTAAGATCAGTTACCCTCATAAAGCTTGGCAAGTCCTTTAACCGCATGGCGCTGCTCATGCCATGGATCCAATCAAGTGGTGCATCAAGAGTCCCATCAATGAGGAAGTTTTCATCTGAATTCACACAAAGGCAAGTTCAAGGCCCATCAATATTTTTATTGAAACACTGATCAACTGATCTATATATATATACATATATATCAATATTTACTGTTAATGTTATTTTTAGTCTATTGTGGTGGGTTGAGGTATATGGTGAAAACCTATATTATTATTTTTTTTCAAAACAAAAAACCGAAGTATTATGTATCACGCTAAACTAAGCGGTCATTGTTTTCCGGTTAAAACTTAATAGGTCTAAATTAGAATTGTTTTGTTTGTTGAAAAATAAAGTAAAAAAATCATTCCCAAAGATAATATATTTTTAATTTTGTCTTAATTTTATATGGTATAAATTTCTTTATTCTAACATATTGTTTTTGATATTGCTTTAAGAATAAATAAAACCTAATCATTTCTCATACTAAAATCTTCTTGGAATTGGGCAATTGAATTTCTCAGACCAAATTCCATTCCAACTAGAACTCGTTATTTACCATTTTTTATTGAAATATTTTTAGGGTGCTTTATATAATTTTTCTATCAAATTATGGAGGTTTTGTAAACAGCAAAAACAGCTTAATAAAATTAAAATCGTCATTTTAAAACTGAAAACATCAGTTTATTGGCACAACATTTAGAGTGTTTTGTGTGAGAGTGAAGTTGTAGAAAAAGTACTAATTATCTCGCAGCAATTTAGCACATTATTTATATACGAACTGTACTTGAAAAAGTATAAATTTTCTCCCTCCAACCAACCAATACTAGTAAATCATGTGAACCATTGAAAACGTATAGTTGTTTTAATATGGGTATAATAAATGTTAAATTATTTTTTTGTTTTAAGATAATTTTATGTTTAAAAAATAAATAAGTTTGGCACCATACTGGGAGATGAGAAAAAAATAAACAGACATGTCTTTCAATTCCTATTAATCTTCACTGAATCTTAGGACTATCCAATATTTAGACAAAAAAACTATCGACCCTTAAGATGTCTCATGACAGAAGGTGTCTTGAAATATGAATTCAAGAAAGATGAGGATGCATATTTAAAAAAACATAAAATAGTGCAATATTTTTTATAACACCCATAAAATGTATGATATTATGCAATAAATAATTTTTTTTTGGATAAGTAATTGAACTGATACTAGGGATTGACGTGGGGCCCTTTGGCGCAGGAGAGGTCCCCCCCCACCTCCCCCTTTTATAAAATGAGGGTTAAGTTTGCCCTCACCTACACCCCAAAAACCCTATGTGGTTTAGTGGGCATGGGGCACCATGGAAACGCTCATACCTAATGCTAATGCTAGAAAACTTTACTTTTCTACTTTCAAAAGATGTGGGTTCTCCTCAAATGACGAGTAGATCTCAGATCTTCTAGCCTCTCTAGGATGAATATATTCATTATATATGAGGAGATTTTTGTCTTTTATGATTAATTATTAAATAAACATAAATGTTGGTTGACAAGAATTGAGTTTGTAAACGTGATCGATATTAAAAAATTAAAAACTTTTTGGCGCCATTTATAGAAATTAACTCTTTAATAATTCTTTTTTTTTTCTCCTTCTGTTCTGCTATTTCTCAATATTTCAAGTCAAAAAATTATTAGTATTTCCATTAATAGGGTATTAGGGTGGTCACCCATAGTTACGTTACAAAACAATTGGTATCCAGTGAATTGAATTAAAATGGTTGAAAGAAATAAACATTTTGAAGACATGCACAAAATGAAAAACAAAATTGTGAACATTTTCATGTGATTGGATTTAATTCTATTGGATGAGATATGATTGAACTAAAATTAGTGATGTAATATGCTTGATGTTGTATGAGATTGGATTAAAATAGTCATATCTCTTGTTTGGTGTGGGATGAGATTGGATAAAAAAAAAAAAAATTATTATATATTTAATATATTGTGAAATTGATTAATATAAAATTAAATTAAATTAAATTATTTTTAAATAAATTTTTTTTAATTTTTTTAAAAAAATAAATAATTTTTTAAAAATTAATATTAAAGAAAATAACATTTTTTTCAATTAATATTAATATTTAAATATTATAATAAGATATATTAAATAAATATAAAATTTTATAATTAAATTAAAAATTAAAAGAAGAAGAATTTAAAATATATATATATATATATATATGAGACTAAATTGTCCCACCTCACCTAGATAAAATGGTTGCAAAGAATTGGACTGGTTAAAATAATAATTTAAACTAAATTTTAAAAAAGATATTTAAAAATAATTTAAATATTTAAAACCAATTTTAAATAAAATAATATTTATTTTTATTTATTAAAATTGAAAATTATTATTTAGATGTAGGGGAGAGATTCGAATAAATTCTAACTAACAGTCAAAGAGTAAAAGCAAATTATTTTAACTCAGTGAACCTAGATTGACTTGGAGTCTTGGAGTCTTGGGGCTAGATATTGGAGGAATGAAATGGAAAGAAAAGAAAACATACCTTTGAATGGAATTATGCCTCTTTTGTCAAGTTGAGCATATTGCCAATATCCCACCAAGCCACAAGCGGAAGCAGTCCAGAATGTAACCTCTGGTATGCCTAGTACTTTCGCCGCCTTAGCACCGAAGCTCGTAATTGCATCAGAAACTACGCACGTTACCGGCGGTACTTCTCCTGATGAATTCAGCTTTTTCAGTAACTCCAGGAATGGAGCCAAACAATTTTTCCTTGTGGAATCAAATAACGCAGGTACATCTTGAGTTGCATCACGATCAGATGGTGGCAATCCGTCTGGTATGGTTTCGAATTTGAAATCCGGCAGGCCCTTCAAAGCGTCCTGTCCTTTGGAGCGGACAAAGCGTCGATGGTTGAACTCCGTGTTGACAAAGGTTATGTGGAAGCCTTTAGAGTGTAAAAGCTTAGCTAATTGCATCATGGGAGTAACATGGCCTTGTGCGGGGAATGGAAGGCACACTGCATGGCTCTTTGTAGATTCGGTTGAACCCATTTTCAAGCAAAGCACTTTATCAAAAAAATGTAAAAGTTAAAGTGCTTATAATACTTAGCCATAGCTATGGGAATTTATAGAGAACAAGCTTAATTATAATACTTCTTAAATGAGTATTTTGACTTGGTCTGACGTCTCCCTCTTGACTACATGAGTATTTTGGCTTGTTCTCCCTCTTTATTTGAGATATTTGCTTGCTTTGATGATTACGTTACATAATCACTTAATTAGTTACCATCAATGATTGATCATTAGTTACCAACACTGATTCAATTTTATTATGGTATAAATTGAAGGCTAAACTAGAAATATATATTTTAGAGCAAATTGCAACCAACCTCCATGAGGTTTGACCTTTAACAATCAGAAATAACTTTATACTTGATTGACAATGACCTCTCCTATTGTTATTTAAAGTAAAGTCAAACTTAACAAAAATAAGGGTATTTTTATCCTTTTAAGCCTCTTTTATTTATTTTAAAAATTAAAAATTAAAAATTTTAAACAAATTTAAAATAAAAAAAAAAAAAAAAACAGATCTCAAGTTTTCTCAAGTTTTTTTTCTTTTCTTCTCAAGTCTTACTAACATGGAAGAATGAAAAAAAAAAAAAAAAAATGTTGTTGGATTGGATTTAGATAAGCCACACTTTTATTTTTATTTTTGAAAAATATGAAAAACTTGAATCTGAAGAAAAATCTGGAGATACATCAATGGAAGAAGAAAATGTTGTTAGATTAGATTTAGATGAGCCACACTTTTAATTTTTTATTTTTGAAAATTTTGAAAAACTTGAATATGAAGAAAAATCTAGAGATACATCAATGGAAGAAGAAAATGTTGTTATATTAAATTTAGATGAGCGAATTTTTTATTTTTTTTAGTTTTCATAAATTTATATATTTTTAAAATCATAATTTTTTTTTTATTCAGAGACCTTTTGGTATTTGTAGCGCCCAAATCCGGCCAATGATTAAATTTAACCAGTTTTGACTAACAGTAGGGGAGGTCATTGCCAATTAATGATAAAGTTGTTTTTGGTTGTCAATGGTCAAACCTCAAGGAGGTTGGCTGCAATTTACTCTATATTTTATTAGTAGAAGAATATTGATATATAAAGTTAATATTTTTCCAAGGGTTTACTTCATGATTTTAGTGATAACACAAGAAATTAACAAATAACCCTTTATTTGGATGTAATATAAAAAAATGTGAAAAGACATTGAAATAATCTAATTCTAAATGCATCATGACGTATATTACTTTATCGTCTCTTTTTGATTCAAAAATTAAAAATTAAAGAAATTAGAGGGTTAAAAAAAATGAAAAAAATTTAAAATATAAAAATAACTTTATATATAATAAACTTTTTATATTTAATTCATGGCCCGTACCCCCCCAGCCTTGGTGGTTTATTGATGTATTGGGCCACCCCTAGTCAAGACTCAAGAGTACATGCATTTAGTTTTTTCTTCGGAAAATGACAAAAGTATTATAATATATATATGGCTTTTCCATTTAGTTGACCACTTAGTTGACCCACTTAATATGCTTTCTTATTCACTAAGCTAATCCTCCATGTAGCCACGTGGCCCACGTGATTAGTTGGTTACCTTGCCTATATATATGTGTTTATCTCTTTTGTAAACCAACTGATGAGATCATTTCATCCAATATAAAAGTAATTCTCTATTCTCACTCACTTATTTCTCTTCTCTCATTCTCTCGCCTCTCTCATCTCTCATCTCTCCATTTATCATTTATTCACTTTATTATATGATCTTCAAATGTTCTTCATGCTCTTCAATTGATCTTCACATATTCTTCATCTATTTCTTCATTTATTTCATAACACGTTATCAGCACGATTGCATGTAAGTAGAAAGGATCCCCTAATGGGTGATTTACTTACATCTCAATATTCTGGATCTATTTATAGTTCTGTATACAAGATGGCTATGCCGTCAAACGGATCCTCTATATATAGTTCTGAATTTATTTATATTATTTAAATATTTGTATTTATTTTTATGCAATATATGAGACTGGCTTATGCTGTGTCTCGGGACTGGCTTATGCTGTGTCCCCAGATTAACTGTTTTAATATTCAGTATTTATTTTTATGCAATATATGAGACTGGCTTATGCTGTGTCTCGGGACTGGCTTATGCTGTGTCCTAGGACTGGCTTATGCTGTGTCCCCAGATAAACTGTTTTAATTCATTATGCTCTTTAATTATATTCGCACTAAATTAAATTTACAATTTAATTTACAGAAAAAGGAAGTTGTAAGCATGGCTAAACTTGCAAATCTGAAGTTTGATGCACTCCAAGTTTCGGGAGATAATTATATGTCTTGGGTTATTGATGCGGGGTTATACTTAAAATCCCAAGGCCTGTATTATACCATTGATGATGGTAGTGAGGCTAATGAACAGGACAAATCCACAGCGATGGTGATACTTCGTCATCACTTACATGAAAATTTAAAAGCTCAGTATCTTACTGTCACAGAACCTGAAGATTTATGGCAAGAGCTAAAAGATCGTTATGATCATCAGCATGATGTAATGTTACCAAATGCTAGATATGAATGGCATCATTTACGATTTCAGGACTATAAATCAGTTTCTGAATATAATTCTGCTCTGTTTAGAATCACCACAAGATTGAAATTATGTGGTCAAGATGTATCTGAAAATGACATGTTGGAAAAAACTCTCACAACTTTCCATGCCTCAAACATAATATTGCAACAGCAATATCGAGAACGCAGATTCTCAAAATATTCAGAACTGATCTCATGCCTTTTAGTAGCAGAAAAAAATAATGAGCTACTGATAAAAAATCACGGATCACACCCGACTGGTTCCATAGCATTCCCAGAAGCGAATGCTAATACTGTCGGATACCGTGGTCGTGGACATGGTCGTGGTCGTGGTCGTGGTCGTGGTCGAGGCCGTGGGTATAATCGTAATTCTGATCATGGCCGTGGTAATGGTTATAATCCTAATCGCGGTCGTAATCTTGGCCGGGGCCGTGGTCGTAGTTTTAAAAGAGGGCGTGGTAATCCTGGATCAGGTGGCTATAATCAAAACTCTCAGCAGAAGTGGAATGTTTATGAAGCCAGACAGTATAATGGAAAAAATGCTCAAAATAAGCCTAATGCGAATGACAGTGTTTGTTTTAGGTGTGGGTGTTATAATCATTGGTCAAATGAATGTAAAACACCTAAACACCTGGTGGATTTGTATCAAGCATCAATCAGTGGAAAAGGAAAGAAAACAGAAGCTCATTTCATTGAAGATTCATATCCTAGAGATATTACGCATCTCAATGTTACAGATTTCTTTCCAGACCCGAAAGACATGCCAGCTGCTTCAATTGGTGATGGGAATGTCCATACCAATTAAATACTACTTACAGTAGTAGTATTTTGTTATTTTGTTTATGTAAAATATTTCCAGTGCAATATATATACTTTTGAATCAATTTGTCTAATATGCATTTTATTTTTCTTTATGAAGCATACAAAATGAATCCAAACGATAAATTGAGGGTTATTGAAAAGCTAGAAGCAGAAGATATATGTTTAGTTGATAGTGCAACAACTCATACAATTCTGCGGAGCCAGAAATATTTTATAAATTTAAATTTACTCAGAGCAAATGTTAATACAGTATCAGGTCCAGCAGATCTGATAGAAGGCTCTGGAAGAGCCATGATATTATTACCAAACAATACTAAAATATGTATCGATGATGCATTATATTCAAGTAGATCCAGAAGGAATCTGCTTAGTTTCAAAGATATACGGAAGAATGGATATCATATTGAAACTATGAATGAAGATAATATTGAATATCTATGCATTACCTCTCATAATTCACTCCAGAAACTCATCATAGAAAAGCTGCGTGCTTTATCTTCTGGACTATATTACACTATTATTAAAGGTGTAGAAGTTTATGCAGTGGTGAATCAGAAATTCTCAGATCCAAAAATATTTGTACTTTGGCATGACCGTCTCGGTCACCCAGGATCTACAATGATGCGTAGAATCATTGAGAATTCTCAGGGGCATCCATTAAAGAACCAAAAGATTCCTTTGTCCCATGAGAATTTATGTATTGCATGTTCCCAAGGGAAATTAACAATAAAACCATCTTTTTCTAAAGTTGGTTTTGAATCCCCATCATTTTTACAAAGAATTCAAGGGGATATATGTGGACCTATTCATCCACCATGTGGACCATTTCGTTATTTTATGGTTCTAGTTGACGCATCTGTCAGATGGTCACATGTATGCCTATTATCAACACGTAATGTTGCTTTTGCAAGATTACTTGCACAGATTATCAGGCTTCGGGCTCATTTTCCCGATTATTCAATTAAATCCATACGCCTTGATAATGCTGGTGAGTTTACTTCCAAGGCATTTGATGAATATTGCAAAGTGGCTGGGATTGATGTTGAACATCCAGTTCCACATGTTCATACTCAGAATGGATTAGCAGAATCACTCATTAAACGTGTCCAGATAATTGCAAGGACTTTACTATTGCGAACGCAATTACCGATTTCCGTATGGGGGCATGCTGTTTTACATACTGCTGCATTAATTCGGCTTCGGCCCACTGCTTATCATCAGTATTCACCAGTACAACTTGTACTTGGTCATCAACCAGACATATCTCATTTACGTACATTTGGATGTGCGGTATATGTCCCAATTGTACCAACAAAAAGAACTAAAATGGGACCCCAAAGGCGTTTGGGAATATATGTTGGTCTTGATTCACCATCAATTATTAGATATCTGGAACCCTTGACTGGTGATCTTTTTACAGCACGGTTTGCAGATTGTCATTTTGATGAAACAAATTTCCCATCATTAGGGGAAAGAAAAATTACTTTTGAAGAGAAGCATGAACTTTCCTGGAAAGTTCCTAGTCTAATTCATTTAGACCCATACACATCTCAATGTGAGAATGAAGTACGTAAGATAATACATCTTCAAGCAATAGCAAATCAGTTACCAGATGCATTTACAGATGCTACTAGGGTAACGAAATCATACATACCAGCTGTTAATGTACCAGCACGGGTGATTATTCCAGAGAAACAATCTAAACAAATTATAGCAAAAGAATCATCTAATGCACGCCAAAAGCGTGGTAGACCAATTGGCTCAAAAGATATTGTTCCTCGAAAAAGGAAAATAAATAAATCCACTTTCTCTAAGTTAACTCCAGAAGAGTTAAATGTCCCTGAAGGGACACAAGCTACTAAAGTGTCAAAATCCCCCGTGGAGGAAAGAATCTCTGAAGAGATACAAGAATGTAGAAATGAGGAAATTTCTATGAATTATACAAGAGAATTGTGGAATCGTGAAGAAACAATCATCGATGATGTATTTTCATACACAGTCGCAACTGAAATTATAAAAGATGATTATGAACCTCATAATCTCGATGATTGTAGACAAAGGTCTGATTGGCCTAAATGGAAAGAAGCAATTCAAACAGAGTTGACTTCAATGGCCAAACGTGAAGTATTTGGGTCAATAATCCAGACGCCTGAAAACGTCAAACCTGTTGGGTACAAATGGGTTTTTGTAAGAAAACGTAATGAGAAAAATGAGGTCATGAGATATAAGGCACGACTCGTAGCACAGGGTTTCTCACAAAGACCTGGCATTGATTTTGATGAAACATACTCACCAGTGATGGATACAATTACGTTTCGATTTCTAATAAGCATGGCTGTCTTGGAAAGACTGGAAATGCGTCTAATGGACGTAGTGACTGCTTATCTATATGGTTCACTGGATTCAGATATTTACATGAAAATCCCTGAAGGGTTTGAAATGCCAGAATCATGTAACTCAAGACCTCGTAATTTGTATTCGATAAAATTACAAAGGTCCTTATATGGATTAAAACAATCTGGACGGATGTGGTACAACCGTCTAAGTGAATATCTGATAAAGGAAGGATATATTAATAATCCTATATGTCCATGTGTTTTCATTAAGAAATCAGAATTTGGATTTGCTATCATAGCAGTTTATGTTGATGATATGAATTTAATTGGAACCCCTGGAGAACTTCAGAAAACTGCTGAATACTTGAAAAAGGAATTTGAAATGAAAGATCTGGGAAAAACAAAATATTGTCTTGGCCTTGAGATTGAGCATAGATCAAATGGAGTATTTGTCCATCAATCAGCATATATTGAAAAGATTTTAAAAAGATTCTATATGGATAAGGCTCATCCATTAAGTACTCCTATGGTTGTTAGGACTCTTGATCCTAAAAAGGATCCATTCCGTCCAAAAGAAAATGATGAAAAGATACTTGGTCCTGAGGTACCATATCTTAATGCGATTGGTGCTTTATTATATTTGGCTCAGTGTACTAGACCAGATATTGCATTCTCTGTAAATGTACTGGCTAGATTTAGCTCAGCACCAACTCGAAGGCATTGGAATGGAATCAAACATCTTTTCCGTTACCTCAGTGGAACGAAAGATTTAGGATTATTTTATACAAAGTCTAACAATTTTTCAGGTTTACTTGGATATGCTGATGCCGGGTATCTGTCTGATCCCCACAAAGCTCGTTCACAAACGGGATATGTTTTTACATATAATGGCACAGCAATATCATGGCGCTCCACGAAACAGAATTTGGTTGCTACATCATCTAATCATTCTGAGATCATCGCACTTCACGAAGCAAGTCGGGAATGCGTTTGGCTAAGGTCAGTTATTTATCACATTCAAAATACTTGTAGATTTTCATTATCTACATAAATGCCAACACAGATATTTGAAGATAATGCGGCTTGCATTGCTCAAATTAGAGGGGGATATATTAAAGGAGATAGAACCAAACATATTTCTCCTAAATTCTTCTATACTCATGAGCTTCAACAGAGTCGACAAATTGATGTGAAGCAAATACGGTCTACAAATAACCTTGCAGATCTGTTTACCAAATCACTGCCTACATCAACTTTTGAGAAGCTAGTATATGGAATAGGCATGCGTCGACTTTCGAAATTACAAGATTAAATGCTGAAGTTTTATGAGGGGGAGCGTTCAATCAGGGGGAGCAAAGTTTTGAATGGACATATATACACTATACTCTTTTTCCCTTCGATCAGGTTTTTTCCCATTGGGTTTTCCTGACAAGGTTTTTAATGAGATAGTTTTTAATGTCCAACCCCCCACTAGATCCAGAAGGTCATTCTATGTATTTTAACTAGGTTTTATCCCATTGGGTTTTTCCTAGAAAATTACAATTTCAAGTAGTGGAAAATCCAAGGAGGAGTATTATAATATATATATGGCTTTTCCATTTAGTTGACCCACTTAATATGCTTTCTTATTCACTAAGCTAATCCTCCATGTAGCCACGTGGCCCACGTGATTAGTTGGTTACCTTGCCTATATATATGTGTTTATCTCTTTTGTAAACCAACCGATGAGATCATTTCATCCAATATAAAAGTAATTCTCTATTCTCACTCACTTATTTCTCTTCTCTCATTCTCTCGCCTCTCTCATCTCTCATCTCTCATCTCTCCATTTATCATTTATTCACTTTATTATATGATCTTCAAATGTTCTTCATGCTCTTCAATTGATCTTCACATATTCTTCATCTATTTCTTCATTTATTTCATAACAAAAAGCAATTATTGCAAAATTATGATACAGTAATATGTAGAAGGTAATACTAGTTTGATTCATCTTATTATTTTAATAATATAAATTAATTAATATATGTTGTCCCACCTGTGAGTGGGTTTTCATCCCTGTCTGTGGGAGATCTAGTCTGGGCTGTGATTGGATGTCAATAGTTGATGGGTCCCAGCTATTGTTGTACACATGTTTTCATGTACTTCTGTCCTGGTTTTCCAGGTGCTGTAATACAGTTGTTTATTTCAAAATATATATATATATATATATATATATATATATTCTATTTTATTGCCAATGATTATATGATATAAAATCAATCTCTTTTCCTTTCATTTCATGATTTTAATTTCCAATTAAAAAATAATAATAATAAATAATTTCCTATTATTTCATACATTATTTTCTAGTCTAGTATACATTATTGTTTAATATATTTTTATGGTAAAAAGTTAAGTAAATATTTAAGGCTTACTATCTTATTCTGCAATACTTATTGTATCTCGATAGAATTTTTTAGTTTCACTCTACATTATCTGTTAATTAAAAGGAAAAAAATTAATATTTGGTTTTAGATGATTTTCGAGATATAAAAGAGCAATAGGTTACATTTTAATTCTCAAAATTAATATCTTTTTTATGACACTACCTTTAAGACTAAATGGTATCACTTTATTAATATATTTGTCTTGCATGACATTCAATTCCCCCTCCCCCAAACCATCCCCCCCCCCCCAAACCAATTTCCTGGCTTCGCCCATGCAGGCCAGACATATAGAATCTTCAGTCCTATTATATATTTAAAGAAAATTTAGTGCTACCTAAGATAGATAGATAAATAATGAGATAGAAAAAACCTCTCTAATGTAATTATCTAACTTTAATATAGATGTGATATAGTAAAATTTTTTAGAAAATATGGAGATGGGTTTCTGAATTGAGAAACTTCCCTAGATATACTGATTATGATTTCTAATTATTTTCACCAATAATATTACAGCACATTTAATTGTAAAATCAAATAGGAGAGAGAATCAAATATATATATATATATACAGTCTTTCTATTATCAGTTCGAACTGACAAAAGTTATATCAGTTCCTTGCTGTGGGCCACTGGATTTAAATACTTTGACTGACAAGTGCATACAGCCAAGTCAAAGTATTTAAATCCAGTGATCCACATGCAAGGAATTGATATAACTTTTGTCAGTTCGAACTGATAATAGAATTTATATATATATATATATATATATATACAATTTTTCTATTATCAGTTCGAACTGACAAAAGATATATCAGTTCCTTGCATGTAGACCATTGGATTTAAATACTTTGACTTGGCTGCATGCACTTGTCAAAACATCTTTTAAATCTAATGGCTCACATGAAAGGAACTGATATATTTTATATTAGTTCGAACTGATAATAGAAAGACTGTATATATATATTAAGTATTACATAAATTTGGGGTTTTTTAGAACGGAGAATGACTCGAACTCATAACCTCGTTATGTAGGTGTAAGGGATATACCACCGGACCAGTTTTATATCATCGTGAAATAAATGTTTTATGATCATTGGTCATACGGATACATATTTGATTATTGCATTGGATGTAAAAATATGTATTTCTCTTCTTTTTTTTTTTTTTTTTCTTTAATCAAAGTAGATCTGTATTCAATAGAAATGCTGATATATCAATACTTAGAAACTAAAAAAAAAAAAAGTATATTAGCATCGGTGATGATCTTACATTGCCCATTTATCACCTTGATTTATTTTATTTTATTTTATTGTTGAGAAATGATCACCTTAATTTGTTAATTTGTCTTTTGGGAAGTGGTTGTTGAGTTGTTCCTTGTAAAATACGGCACTGGCTTCTCTCATTTGAAAAGTAATTAATTATTACTTAGAAATTTGGGGAAATAAAGATTATGACAGAACTATGAAATCTCATGACCTACTAAAATATATACAATTTATACATGACGTATCATTGATATTTTGGAAGAAAGCAGAGATTTCAAATGTGCCGGCAGCCCGGCACTGAAATTGAGGAATGTGACTATCAAGTCCGTGAGCTTGAAGGTTCAAGCTTTCAAAGATTTGAATGTAATAAAAAATGGAAAAAATTCAATAATATTATAGAGTATCGGTCTTTGCACCCGGAAAATTCAATAAGTCAAATGGTCAATTACTCTGACATTTTAAAATTTGTTGAACTTTTATCCCATTTTTTAAATTTAATTCATTTACACAGAGTTTAACCAAATTACAAAAGCATGTACTCAACTCTATTTGTAATCAAATGTTTGTTGCTATGATCTTTTAATCTTTTCTCACAAAAGAAAAAATAGTTATAAAAATTTTAAATCTTTTGATTAAAAGATTGATAATTTAACTTAGGAATGATTTTAGAATTTTAAAAATATATAAATTTGGGGTGTATATACGGTTTTAGAAAGATGCAAATATCCTTATTCTATTTCATATACTATGAGGTAAAGATTGTTAAACCACCCAAATACGTATGGGCAAGCTCTCTATAGAGAGCTCATGAGTGGGGATGGTAATAGATTAGGTTCAGACGAATTTTACTAGATCCACACCCAAACTCGTAAAATATTTTAACATCCTGTGGATAGAGTAATTAGTAAGTAAAATAGATGTTAAACCACTTTAACTTATTAATGATGTTTCTACATCTCCTTCTATATTCTTTTCATATGGGATAAGTTCATGTTTCACATATTGTGCTAACAGTAAAATGGAAAATTTATTAAAATAAATTTGTTGATTAATCAAGAATTAATAAAATTGGATGATGAACTTTGGTCGTTCATAGAAAAGAATCTTTGTTAAACGGATAAAAAAATATTAGAATTAATTTCATAAAGAGATATTTGGTGGGTACCCCATTGTCTTGTCTGTTCTTTTCGAATATTGTCAGTTGTTCTGCTATTACCCCACCGATGTGTTCTCTATTAACTTATCAATTATAGACTCAGATGTGTTTTTCTAGTTTAGGAAGAACTGCATCTCTTTAATGAAGAAATACAATTTTCCAATAAAAAAAACACGCCTTCTTAATTATTATACGACGAACAGACTTGAATTTCATTCAAAACTCCTAATATCTATTCATAAAAGAAATTAGATCGTTAATGTGTTCTCTATTAACTTATCAATCATAGACTCATATGTGTTTTTTAGTGCAGGAAGAATTGCATCTCTTTAATGAAGAAATACAATCTTCCAATAAAAAAAACACACCTTCTTAATTATTATATGACGAACAGGTTTGAATTTCATTCAAAACTCCAAACAACATCTATACATATAAGAAATTAGATCGTTAATATTTGTTTATTATTTTCTCTCTCATACGATTTAATGTTTATTTACAATTTTTTTTTTTTTTTTTTAAGTATACACTCGTTGTTTTAACAACACTAGGAGCCTATGACTCCAGAAGGCTAGGAGAGACCAATTTGTCTAATATTTTATCAATTCTGAATGCACTAGAGTCAACAGGACAACACTTATGACAAAATATTAGATAAATTGGTCTCTTCTACCCTCCTAGATTCATAAGTTGGTGATGCACTAGAGTTTAAATTAATATTGTCAACTTTCCTATAGTGTGAACTGTCAAGTGCTTTTTTTTTTTTTTTTTTTTCTCAGGATAAATTTTTAATAAATAACATTATTAATTATTTATATGAGATTTGAATGATCATATCAAGATTAGTCAAGATCGGCGTCCAGCTCCAGCAGGGTGATTCAAGAATCAAAGTTTGACAACATTATTGATTAATTTAAATTATTAAAAAATAAAATAAAAAAACATTTTGAACGGTCTAACATTACTCTTCCTATAAATACGGATCTAAATGGCTAAAGTTTCTATAGCACGATAATAAAAAGCACTTCAATTCAAAGATATATTCTCTACAAGAGGCGGTGATGTTGGGTGCATCAATAACGACAAAATATTTTTTGTAAGAGAATCTTTTTAATTGAGTTTAATTAAAGTATTCAACACATTAATTGATGTATTAAAAAAGGTAACATATATAATTAATCAATTATTTGGGGTCTGCAACTCCAGTCCAACCACACACGGGCCCAATGCCTCGGTGGCCTAGAGTCTTCCTAAGACTCTCGCCACCAAGGTTCAAATCCTGGCTTGGTGTGTACATAGAGGTTTTCCCACCATGTGTGTGGGTCTTGTCCCACCTTCGTGTGGGTGTGCTCTCTCCTTATGGGAGTTACGTGTCCGGATCGTGCTTGTAAAGCTCCATCTCGCTGGTCCCGATAATTGTTGGTGTAATAAAAAAATAAAAAATAAAAAACTGCAGTCCAACCAATACACCAAACCAAGTCCAATAAAGTCAACAAATCACTTCTCCCCAAAACACAGGGAAGATTCTGTCTTTTTCTATTTTTGAAAGTGGTAAAATTCTGTTTGTACTCAAGTGACTTAAAAAAATAAATTAGGGGTAATACTACAATCTTATATATGAAGTGAATATCACATGTTCAAGTTAATTTTGAATGTTAAAATTATGATAATAAATGTAAAGTTTGTTTAGTTTAGGCTTCATATTTGTCGTTGTATATGAAGTTGCATATTAATCTTTAAATTTAAATGTTAATATATGATTTTGAACACAAAGCTTTTGTAATTTAATGCAAATTTTGTTAGTCATTGTAGTGTTGCAATCACAAGATATTGGAATATATATATATATATAGAGAGAGAGCCCACCTTGGCCTTTTTTAAAAAAAAATTAAAAGAAAAAAGAAATTAATTATTAATATCATATACTAGGAAATAGGAATCTATGACTGTAGGCAACAATTATATATAATTTTACTTGTCAGACTCCTATATCACGACTGACTACCCACGTGGCAAAAGAGTCATCAGATATCTTTTTTTTTTTTTTTTTTATGATAATTATTATCTCCATCATATTTTTCCCAAATTTTGTTCCAATTTTCTCTCCAAAAATACAATTGGAGGAAAACCATTCATCCAGAGTCTAGACGAAATCTTTCTTCAGAAGGAGAGCCTTCTTTGCGAAACCAATTGGTCTCTTTACGGCTAGGAATCAGGATCTTCCAATCAATTTTTTTGAATATCGTGAATTTAAATATTTTATTTCGTAATAAAATTTTAGAATTAATCTAATTACTTGTTATTCTAATTTTAATTTACTAACTAACATTATTGTTGAATGAATTTCTTTTTGTTTTGGTTGAAATTTAGATAGATCATACATGCTTGTTAATTTTATTTTTATTTTGGTTTTTAATTAATTACATGCCTTTAACTAATTAACCTCGATGGATCGATCATATATTAAACAGTAGAATTATGTATTTGTTTAATTTTAATTTTATTTTGGTTTTTAATTATTCTTTTGTTTTAAGATTTGTTGTTATAAATTACTACATTAGAAAAGCAATACAAACAAAAAAATAGATCCATGCTGTTGCTATTAATCAAAATTTCCATAAATTTAGTTATAAACTATCAAAATGAAGACTTGAAGAGTTGCTTGTCTCACTAACATTGTTTTTGGTAAATATTAATATAAGTTAACAACTTAATTATTATTTGATTGTATTTACATTTCATGTTTATTTTATAATTTGTTTTGACTTTATTTGTTTTTATTTTGTTAACGTTTTTATTTAGAAATTACATTTACATAGAAATCCACGCTATGTCTTCTTAATTAGGTGTATCTTTATTTTTAATTAATACAATTTTCTTATATTGTTAATGATCGGAAGAAAAAAAAATTGATAACCCACCCTAATGTTTAATGCTGATTATGCCCCTGGTTCGGGCGTTAAGTGATTCGACAAGGAAGAAGTGTTTGGTTCCATTCCTGGAGCTAGTAGGCAAGTGGAATTCATCAGCCGAAGTGCCTCCGGTTAGTTGCATAGTTTCTGATGGTGTAATGAGTTTTGGAATCAAAGCAGCGGAAATATTAGGCATACCGGAAGTTCAATTCTGGACTACCTCGGCCTGTGGCTTCATGGGATATTTGCAGTTTGATCAACTTGCCAAAAGAGGCTTGGTTGCATTCAAAGGTATGTTTTCTTTAATTTTTTTTTTGGATATTTTTGTTGTTTGATTATCAATTATAAAAGTGTTTTTCTTTTTTTAGTGATGATAAATGATAAATTATAAAAGAGAATATACTAGAAGTTTGTTTATCATCGGATGAAAATAGTACTATCAATGATTTGATCAAATGCAGTTGAAAGATGAAATCCAACCGTTGAAGCCATCATAGACAAAAGCGATGGCGAAAGATTTTATTTATTTATTTATATTTTAAAATATTACAATAATTGGAGTTTTGGAGAGGGTACTCAAACCCAACTTCGTGATGCATGCATGAGCAGAGTCGGTCCTGACTTATTTGAGGCCTGGGGCGAAAATGTAAAAAATAGGCCTCATGTGCAGCTGACAACGTGCAACCAAAGTTCTAGTAATTGGAAAAATCGGCCAATTAATCGCTAGAAAAACGGTCATTTTGGCTGCCGTTTGCAGGCCAAGACCACCATGTCCGACGTCGATAGCCGGTCCTGGAGCTTGGATATTAGAAGAAGGAAGTAGATATGGTCTTGTCGAAACTCATTGTTGAAACCTAGAGCGTAAATGAAGGAAGGGGATGAAGAAAGATTGAGAGAGATTGTGTGTTTGTGCGTTTAAAAACCAAATCTGATAAAGAAGATGAAGAGAGAGAGAGAGAGAGAGAGAGACAAAATAAAAATAAACGAAGAAGATGAAAAGAGATGGAGAGAGTGTGTTTCGGTGTTTGTGCATTGAAAACTTGAAATGTGGAATTGTGGGGTGTAGAAAAACCGGGAGAAGTGGCAGTATGGCTCTGATACCATTCGGGTGGCAGGTACCCCTGGGTGCCTCACTTTCAGGTTTTAGAGCTTTCCCCACAATGGCGGCCTACCCACGGCCTAAACAGGGTACTCACAAAGCAACCATCAAGAGACAGACAGGGACCTTAAGCCGATAACATCAGCCAAAATATCTCATTTTCTGATGTGCAGGATCCTCAACTAGAGGCAAGCACAGAGCATACTGAGATAATTACAGACTGCTAATTTATATATGAGACATGGCACTCGAAGGAAGAAGATGAAAATTTAGCAAGACATTTTTGATTAAAACGAGAGATATTTTACAAGTCTTCTGAGACTGTCCAAGACTGAGATATTACAAGAGAAGACCTCTCCTTATATAGGGGAGAGAAAAAATACAGATAAGGCTAGTACACAGTGAAGCCACAACGTGGCAGCAGCCTAGCAAAAGCAGAAAAGAGTAAAGCAGGGCCATCGGCCAAAAGCTTACAGATAAACAAACCAAAGCATGCCTAATAAGACGAAAGATCATAATTATACATAATACGGCCAAAACAAGCCTAATCAAACAAAATAACTTTAATAAAAACTTCACGTGCTGGATCTAAGCTGAGAGGCAATCACGGACTGGTGGAGAGATTGCAATTGACATGATCTTCATCATCTGAGTCCTGGGCTCCACAGATAAAGCAAGGCCAAGCTGAATCAAAGGGTTCCTGGGAGTCAATCATGTATGAATTTAGGAACGGATTCCAACTTTGACCGGGGTCTCTTGGGACATTGGGGAGGATGTAAATTTCGTCAGTGGAGACGTAATTAACATCACAGAGGAAATTGAGCAATCCGACTTGAAGAATTCTCGAATACATTTTTGGATAATCATATGTGGTGTGCCATTCATAACTGGTGTTGGCAATCCAGAGAAGTCTTTTGTGAGGATTGTACCTGTAAGGCCTATGGAAGATCCATATACAGCATACTGAGGCAGCTGATTCATAATCAAGCTTCCAAATGTTATATTGTCCCATGAGCTTAGTGAGCTCATTTTTCCAGTTTGTCAAGGATGTGAACCATTGGAGAAAAACCCTTAACAAAGAGTTTTGTTGAGAAGGATCATGAAGATGACCATACAATGCCTGAAGAGGGAAGACAATGGCATGATGATGTAGAACTGATAAACACCAGAGGAACCAAAGCAGCTGAGGAGAAAAGTAGTAGAATGGAAGTTGAGCCTTGGCGAAGGACTGGATCCGATCTAGAGAAGGTTGTTGATCAGGAGGCAAGGTGGCCAAGAGTTCTGGGGGGAACGAGTAATCTAGTATGACTGGAGAGGATGATGAGGGACCAGCATGAGATGATGAGGGACCAGTAGGAGAAGCCATGTAGATCAGAGGATAGTGACCTGTGGGTGTAATAAGATGAGAGAGTGGAGGCTTAGTGAGTGGAGGCCTGGAGAGCATATCAGCAATGATATTATGATGGCCCTTCACGTGGCGAACAGTGAAGTCATATCTGGCAAACCAATCTTTGAGCCTCAACAGGAGAGGATTGGGAGGAATCTTGTTACGAAAATCGAGGACTTTTGGAAAAGAGGAGTTGTCCATTTCAACAATAAAGTTTCTTGCCCTAAGGTGAAAATCTAGCTTTTGGATTCCATTTTTGACAGCAAGAATCTCTTTGTAGATAGTGTGATAATGCTGTTGGGAATCTTTGAATTTTCCACTAGCATGACCACAGTAACTTCTTTGTCCAGCTTGATCTTCAATGAGCACAGCACCCCAAAAAATATCACTGGCATCAGTCTGGAGAATAAGTTGACCAGAAGAAGGAATAGTGAGAGCCGGAGGAGACTAAGAGATTTCCTTTAATTTGGCAATGGCCTCAGTGTGAGAGGAACTCCAGGGAGGAGGACGCTTCTTGAGAAGTGTAGATAGAACTGAGGTGTAATGGCTGACATGGGGAATGAAATCTCTGACATAGTTGACGATACCAAGAAATTGTTGAATTTGATGGACACTGAGATCTGAATCAGGGAAGTCCAATAATCGAACAGCCAAATGAGGACCAGGTCGATATTGGCCATTGGCAATGTGCATACCAAGAAATTCAATTTCAGATTTTCCAACTAAGCTTTTCTTTTCAGAGAGCATGATACCATATTTGTTAACAATGTCATGGAACTGTTGGAGAAGAAGGATGTGGGAGGTCTCATCTGGAGAGAATAAGAGAATGTCATCAATGTAGATGAGTGCTGAGTGTAGAAGAGGATGAAATATCCTGGTTACAGCCTTTTGGAAAAGGGATGGAGCAGTTTTGAGACCAAAAGGGAGAACAGTCCATTGGTATTGAGCATTGGGAAGACAGAAGGCTGTCTTATATCTTTCATCAGGATGAATACCAATTTGCCAGAAGGCACCTTTGAGATCAAACTTGGAGAAGACCGTAGCTCTAGGGAGCTGAGAGAATAGGACATTTGGCCTGGGGACAGGGAACTTGTCATCTCTGAGAAAAAGATTAAGTGGCTTGTAATCCACAACTAATCTCTTTTTTCCTCTGATCAATTCTGAACGCTTTTCAACGTAGAAAGCCTGACACGCCCAAGGAGAGGAGATGTGTTCTATCAGGCCTTGAAGAAGGAGCTCATTGCACTCTTCAGTAGCTAGCTTGAGGTCTGAGGGAGACATGCCTGAATGAGTAGCCTTGGTAGGATTAGAATCTTCATTAAGCTTGAAGGGGAGCTTGATAAAGAAATCTGGATTTTTCCACAGAGGAGATGGATGAGAGAAAGAGGCATGATTGTCAGCACAAAGAAGGAGCAACTTCTACTGTATCTGCTCAAAAGGGGCTTGGATGGCAGAAAGCTTGAAAATCTTAGGGATTTCAGAAAAAGCTTTGATATTCTTTTTGTACCGAATTCCGGAAGGGAGGATCCGGAGGGATTTACACTGGCGAAAAACATCCCAGCCGATGAGGATATCTTTATCTGGAAGAGGTGTGCCAAGGACATGGACCCAAAGAGTAAAGGATGGGAAAAATTGGATACCAATCTTTTTTCTAGAGATCAGATGAGTGGCAAAAACTTTTCCATCAGCGGCTATGAAATGGTGTTCTTGGGATTTCCAATACTCGGGGGGAAGGATAGTTGGATTCATCATGGTGTTGTGAGATCCTGTGTCAAGATAAGCGATGACATCGACAGGTTTAGAATATTTGTCAGGTCGAATCCGAACCGGAGCATGGGGTCCAAACTGAGGAACGAGGGGAATAGCTTGATAAGCTTCTGGAACAGAACTGTAATCTGAAGAGCCAGAAGATTCTGAGTCAGAAACATCTTCCTGAAGAACAAAGGTGGTAGAGGGATCGGTTTGATCCTGTTCAGAGAAGATTGATTCAATATCAGCATCAGATGGAACTTCATCAGCAATGTCTCTTAGTTGCTGAACTAGTCTGGCGGACTTTGCCTTTTTGTTGGGACATTTCTTTGCATAATGTCCGGGTTTGCCGCAAATGTAGCAATGTTGGGATTTATTCCAACCTCGCTTTGTTTTCTTTCTGAAGAACTTGAATCTCTTTGAGCTACCTTTCTTGTTTTTGAAGTGTTTGAAATGATTCTTCTTTTTCGTTTTGCAGGTGCAAGAGGAGGATTTGCACTTAATCTGAAGAGACGGTTGTCGGCATTGAGACTGAAGGTTTTTGCCTTCTGTAAGCATCTTGGAGAAGAATCTTTGGGTAGCACAGAGTTTATCCAGAGAGCTGAGAGCATACATGTGGAATTCACCTAAGGATGTGTCATTGAAAGACCTTCCCGAGGTGTCAATTTTTCGTTGTATCTCATCTTGGAGGTCATCTGGAAGGGAATTGACATAGACTTGTTTAAGACTATGATCATTAATTCCTCCGAGGGTATGATACCGTTGAGACATCCTTTTGTAATGGAACATGATGTCTTTCCGTTTGAGAGAGCAGCAACGCATGTCAAAGAATTCTTGTCTAGCTTGTTTGTAGATGTGATCAGGATCACCAAGGAATTCTCTGAAAATATATCCCATGGCTTGGGAGGCTAACGGAACCCGAACAAATTGGAGCTGTCGGTATTCACCAAGAGCCTGGTACCAATCTCTGAGAGAACCAGTAAAACGAGAGACAAACTCACGTAATATTGATTCGAGATTCTGTTCAGATTTTGCTAGTTGGAGGTCAAGCCATGCGCTAATCTCAGAAACACGTGTTCTCCATGAACCAGGAGAAGTGTCATCAAGGGTGAACCAAGGACCATTAGTTGGCTTGGCAGGAGGACGACCGGGAACATGATCTGGAGGTTCTTCGACAAAAGGAGCAGGAGCAGGAGCAGGAGCAGTGGAGGTAGTCTCATCAGGAGACTCATAGGTCTGTGTCGAAGGTTGAGGATCTGTACGAGATGCCATATACACTTGGGTAAGATCAGCCTGATCATGAGGAGAGGAGTTGGCAGTATCCAGCCAAGAAGACTGACAGGAAGTCTGAGATGACTGAGAGGAGACATCCTCAGAAGTTGAATCAGACTCGGAAGATGAGGAAGAGACCTTGGAGGCCAATAGAACTGGATTGTATGAACTGGAAGCAGCGTGCTTGTCTTTCTGCTTAGAGGTAGATCTCTTCTTTTGTTTTGCTGGAGGAGAAGAGAGTACAGGATATTTTTGAAACAATTCACCGGTGGATTTGAAGTGGCCAGAAAATTCATCAGGTTTAGATGGAGGTGAATGTGTAGGAGATACAGGGAAAAACAGTGATTGATGGGAATATGGTTTTGGTTTGGAAGAATGTTCTCTGGAATGATCTCTGGTTAGCTGTTCAAGCTGTGCTTTGAGTTGCTGTATTTCTCTTTCTTTTGTATCAAAATCTGGACCAGAATATCCATGAGAGATATATCTGTGAAGATCAGAATGGAGCTTTGCAATTCTTGATTGGAGGTCAGAGGCTAAATCTCTGAAAGTAGCATCAAGACTTTGGAGATGATGATCGTGTTGAGAAACATGTCTAGTGACTCGATCAATCTTCTGATCAATAGAGTTGAGGACTCTATTTTGAGCTCTGGCGTTGTGGGATTGCCAGTTGAGGACTTGTTCAGCCTGGGAAGGCTGTTTGAAGGAACCATCAGGTTGGACTTCGGTAGATTGGACAAAAGGCTTTGAGAACCTAGTCTTTTCTTGATTTGAAGAAGGTTCAAGTGGAGGGAAGTCACAATCATAATCTGAAGTCATGTAACAAGGGACAGGTGGAGGTAAGGTAGGAGCTGTATAGGCAGGTTGTGGAGGTAGGAGACCTTCAGATCGCAAGATCTGTAGAGCTCTGTCGTAGATGGGTAATGGTTTCTTTTTGATAGGATGGAGACCTATCCAAGGACTGTCTGGGTGTCCTGGTTTGTGAGGTTTGGGCCAGGATTTGCAGGAGCGAGGAGAAGTATCCTTAAGACAGCGCCGGCATATGCAGTCAGCATCACACATGTTGGGATCAACATCCCAAATGAAGTGTCCACGGATCTTATCAGTGTAGATCGGAGATCCGTCAGCCTCAAAGCTGTGGATAGGAATGTCATCTTCCGTTGTGACAGGTTGGATCATGAGAGCCTGAAATATAGGAGGAGTGTCCGAGCTAGACGGGACCTTAGATCCAGTGAGGGGTTTGTAGATGGTTTTGATAATGCCATCTGGTTGGGGAACGTATATTGTGTCGGTAGCAACAACAGGAGCTTCATCCTGGAAAACTTTTTCATAGTTTGTAAGCCATTCAAGAGGCATGATCTCTGTGAGGACTTCTCTGGGTAGTTGTTTTGGAATCTGGAGGATGGTGGGGATTTCATCTTCTCTTTCTGCTTTGATGAAAATCGTGTTACCATTATGACCAGGAAGTGGGAGATCAAGTGCATGGTCTTGAAGTCTGTAAGCAAGCTGATGATGGACGGTGGCCATATAGGAATTTGCTTGCATGGGAGCACCAAGGATCTGGACTTGGATCTTGAGACATTTGTGGAGATTCTGATCTCTTAAGGGAATGTTGAAGTTGGGATAGTATGTGAGAGAGATGCTTCCATCATGAAGAGTAGAAAGGCAAGTGCCAATCACAGCATGTTCATACTGAGTGTAGATGGTATTGAGCAAAGCCAGTCGGGCAGTAACAGGCAAGCCTTTTCTGCCGTGGAGAGTAAGTATGATACGGACAGCACCTATGTGGAGATGGGAGTATCCGTCTTTGATCCATTGATCTATCATGTCTTGATCAATGGAGAGAGTGACATATTGTTCATTGGAAGAGGACGGAATCAAACATTTGTCTAATCCTGTGGACTGGACATATTCTTTGATGGGAAGTGGTCTGGTATGGACAAGACGAGTTAATCTGGTGGCAAGAGATTTGCTTCTCTTGAAGATGTTGTAAGGGTTAAGCAGTGGGAGAGTAGTTTCATTTATCTGGGCTGAAGCAGGGATATGAGTGTATTCTACTAAATCTTGAATTCTGTTGGACTGGGTTCTTTGGATTGTAGGAGGAGGTAAGGACACAGTAGAAGATAACCTAGTAGGACCTAAAGAAGCAGCAGAGGGAGTAGTGGTAGTGTTTGCCATTTTTGTGAAATATCTTCCTTCTAAACCAGTCTAACATACTCATAACAGTCTAACTCTTTCCTGGACTCCAGGGACTCGAGACAAGGCTCTGATACCATTCGGGTGGCAGGTCCCAGAACTCATGATCCAACCTGCCTATACAGATCCTCAACCTTCGACACAGACCTATGAGTCTCCTGATGAGACTACCTCCACTGCTCCATCCCTTTTCCAAAAGGCTGTAACCAGGCTCTGATACCATTCGGGTGGCAGGTACCCCTGGGTGCCTCACTTTCAGGTTTTAGAGCAGTCCAATAATAGTGTTGAGATGTTTGGGATTTTAAAAAATAACAATATTTGGGCCCTTTTTTTTCAACACTAAACACACACAATATAAAAAAGGCCCCATTTTTAGCAAAAACAATTTGGGCCCAGAGCGGGCGCCCCTGGTGCCCAGCCTCAGGGCTGGCTTTGGGTGTGAGGGGATTAACCATTGAAATAATCAATAGCAGTATTTCCTTCTCTTTTTTTCTTTGGAAGCTATGATCATACTCCATGATTTATGCATTTTATGCAATGATTGATGAGCCTTGAAACCTGCCCCTGTGTTTCAGACGAAAAATTCTTTAGCGATGGCACTCTTGATAAAACTGTTGAAGGGATCCCAGGCATGAGCAACATACTGTTCAAGGACTTGCCAAGCTTTATCGAACCACTGATCCTAACAATAACATGTTTGATTTTATGGGATCAGAAGCACAGAAATGCTTGACATCTCCTGGAATCATTTTCAACACATTCGATCAATTATGGATGATCATATATTATATGATAATTTGTTGTTTGCAAATAACACGAAATACTCTTTTGAAATAGACAGAGATGATTATTTTAGACTGAACAGTACTGAAACGAAACAGGAAAGCTTGCGGTGCTGAACTGCATTTAAAAAATAGTATTACACATTACTACGTACATACTTTCAATTGTCACCATGACGGAGAGCCTCCTTAATGCATCTTTCAAAGTTATTGTAAGACTTTCCTCCAATTTCTGTAGCTGCCAATGCTTTCTTTCCCCATTCAGTAACATTTTTCATCATCTTCTTTCCTTTCTCTCCTTCCATCATTTCTTTAACAAGAGCCTCAATATCTTCACACTTTACATCTTGATTGATTTCCATACCAATCTCCCAAGTCGTGCAAGCATATCGACAATTTGTTTGTTGCTCAGCGAAAAAAGGCCAACAGATTACAGGCTTACCGGCACTTATGCTTTCAAGAGTAGAATTCCACCCGCAATGTGTTAGAAAAACACCCACTGATGGGTGCAATAGCACTTGGTCTTGTGAGCACCAACTCACTACTAGTCCTCTATCTTTGATTTCTTCAAAATATTCTTTAGGTAAGATTGCAGAATCATCACCACCCATCACCACATCAGGCCTGACTATCCATAAAAATGGGTGCTTGCTATTTGCAAGACCCCATGCAAATTCTTTCAAGTGTTGTTCACTCATCATAGTAATGCTACCATAATTCACGTACACAACTGAATTGGGATCTCTTTTGTCAAGCCATTTCAGACAATCTGAGTCTTCCTTCCACAAGCTTGAGCTAAATGACTTGAAATAATTATTATTGCTTTCAGGCAAGTGCCTACCAAGCAAAGAAAGGGGACCTATTGTATAAATGTTAGGGCATTTGGATGCAATAACGTCTAGGTCTTGTTGTTCAAGCTCATCGAATGTGTTGAGTATGACTGTAGAAGAATTCATGCAATTCTCTGCCTCTGATTTCAAGAAATCGTACATGATATCGTTAAGATCAGTTACCCTCATAAAGCTTGGCAAGTCCTTTAACCGCATGGCGCTGCTCATGCCATGGATCCAATCAAGTGGTGCATCAAGAGTCCCATCAGTGAGGAAGTTTTCATCTGAATTCACACAAAGGCAAGTTCAAGGCCCGTCAATATTTTTATTGAAACACTGATCAACTGATCTATATATATATATATATGTATCAATATTTACTGTTAATGTTATTTTTAGTCTATTGTGGTGGGTTGAGGTATATGGTGAAAACCTATATTATTATTTTTTTTCAAAACAAAAAACCGAAGTATTATGTATCACGCTAAACTAAGGGGTCATTGTTTTCCAGCTAAAACTTAATGGGTCTGAATTATAATTGTTTTGTTTATTGAAAAATAAAGTAAAAAAATCATTCCCAAAGATAAAATATTTTTAATTTTGTCTTAATTTTATACGGTATAAATTTCTATATTCTAACATATTGTTTTTGATATTGCTTTAAGAATAAATAAAACCTAATCATTTCTCATACTAAAATCTTCTTGGAATTGGGCAATTGAATTTCTCCGACCAAATTCCATTCCAATTAGAACTCGTTATTTACCATTTTTTATTGAACTATTTTTAGGGTGCTTTATATAATTTTTCTATCAAATTATGGTGGTTTTGTAAACAGCAAAAACAGCTTAATAAAATTAAAATCGTCATTTTAGCATAAATGAAAACATCAGTTTATTAGCACAACATTTAGAGTGTTTTGTGTGAGAGTGAAGTTGTAGAAAAAGTACAAATTGTCTCGCAGCAATTTAGCGCATTATTTATATACGAACTGTACTTGAAAAAGTATAAATTTTCTCCCTCCAACCAACCAATACTAGTAAATCATGTGAACCATTGAAAACGTATAGTTGTTTTAATATGGGTATAATAAATGTTAAATTATTTTTTTTGTTTTAAGATAATTTTATCTTTAAAAAATAAATAAGTTTGGCACCATACCGGGAGGTGAGAAAAAAGTAAACAGACATGTCTAAGATGTCTCATGGTAAAAGGTGTCTTGAAATATGAATTCAAGAAAGATGAGGATGCATATTTAAAAAACATAAAATAGTGCAATATTTTTTTCTAACACCCATAAAATGTATGATATTATGCAACAAATAAACTCTTTTTTTTTTTTTTTTTTGGGTAAGTAATTGAACTGATAATAGGGATGGGCGTGAACTTTGGCACAGGAGAGACCCAATTCCTCTACCCTCCCCCCACCACCTTCCCCAAAACCCATTTGGGGGACCCCAAACCCCATTTCCCCCATCTTTTCATTTTCTATCTCAAATTCTTAATTCCTAAACCAAAAATCAGACTTCGAAGTTTGGAATCCGACCATCTCAATCTCTAGTTGACTCTATTAAAATATCCAATCCAAACAGTGATCAAAATATATGTTCTAAAATATATATTTGGTTTTAAAAAATACAAAATAAATATAAATACTTCTAAAAAAGTATTACATAATAAAAGTCAAAATAAATTTAAAGTTTACATCTTCGATCAATCCAAAATACAAGACAATAAGGCACACAAAATCTAAATAATCTCAAATCTTTTTTTTTTTTTTTTTTTTTTTAACTCTTTAGACTTTAAATATAAAATTTATATATATATATATATATATATATATTGGGAATTGAAATGGGGGTGGAGGGTCCACCCACCACCTCCCCCATTTATAAAATGAGGGTTAAGTTTGCCCTCACCTACACCCCAAAAACCCTATGGGGTTCCGTGGGGATGGGGACCCATGGAAACGCTCATACCTAACAGGTACATAATGCTAGAAAACTTTACTTTTCTACTTTCAAAAGATGTGGGTTCTCCTCAAATGACGAGTAGATCTCAGATCTTCTAGCCTCTCTAGGGTGAATATATTCATATATATGAGGATATTTTTGTCTTTTATGATTAATTCTTAAATAAACATAAATGTTGGTTGACAACAACTGAGTTTGTAAATGTGATCGATATTAAAAAATTAAAAACTTTTTGGGGCCATTTATAGAGATTAACTCTTTAATAATTCTTTTTTTTTTTTTTCTCCTTCTGTTATGCCATTTCTCAATATTTCAAGTCGAAAAATTATTGGTATTTCCATTAATAGAGTATTAGGGTGGTCACCCATAGTTACGTTACAAAACAATTGGTATCATTGTGAATTGAATTATAATGATTGAAAGAAATAAACATTTTTGAACCATTGTGAACATTTTCATATATAAGTCATAACTATATATCTATATCTGAACTTGTATAATACTATAAGAACTTGTTTGGTGTGCGATATAGGATATGATTATTTTCCTGTGATTGGATTTAATTTTATTGGATGGGATATGATTGGACTAAAATTAGTGATGTGATATGTTTGGTGCTGTATAAGAATGGATTAAAATAGTCATATATCTTGTTTGGTGTGGGATGAGATTGGATAAAAAAATATATATATATTATATATATAATATATTGTGAAATTGATTAATATAAAATAAAATAAAATAAAATAAAATTATTTTTAAATAAATAATTTTTAATTTTCTTTAAAAAAAATATTTTTTTTAAAATTAATATTAAAGAAAATAATATTTTTCAATTAATATTAATATTTTAAATATTATAATAAGATATATTAAATAAATATAAAATTTTATAATTAAATAAAAAATTAAGAGAAGAAGAATTTAAAATATATATATATATATATATATATATATATATATATGAGAGACTAAATTGTCCCACCTCACCTAGATAAAATGGTTGTATAGAATTGAACTGGTTAAAATAATTATTTAAACTAAATTTTAAAAAAGATATTTAAAAATAATTTAATATTTAAAACCAATTTTAAATAAAATAATATTTATTAAAATTGAAAATTATTATTTAGAGGTAGGGGAGAGATTCGAATAAATTCTAACTAAAAGTCAAAGAGTAAAAGCAAATTATTTTAACACAGTGAACCTAGATTGACTTGGACTCTTGGAGTCTTGGGGCTATTGGAGGAATGAAAAGGAAAGAAAAGAAAACATACCTTTGAATGGAATTATGCCTCTTTTGTCAAGTTGAGCATATTGCCAATATCCCACCAAGCCACAAGCGGAAGCAGTCCAGAATGTAACCTCTGGTATGCCTAGTACTTTCGCCGCCTTAGCACCGAAGCTCGTAGTTGCATCAGAAACTACGCACGTTACCGGCGGTACTTCTCCTGATGAATTCAGCTTTTTCAGTAACTCCAGGAATGGAGCCAAACAATTTTTCCTTGTGGAATCACATAACGCAGGTACATCTTGAGTTGCATCACGATCAGATGGTGGCAATCCGTCTGGTATGGTTTCGAATTTGAAATCCGGCAGGCCCTTCAAAGCGTCCTGTCCTTTGGAGCGGACAAAGCGTCGATGGTTGAACTCCGTGTTGACAAAGGTTATGTGGAAGCCTTTAGAGTGTAAAAGCTTAGCTAACTGCATCATGGGAGTAACATGGCCTTGTGCTGGGAATGGAATGCACACTGCATGGCTCTTTGTAGCTTCGGTTGAACCCATTTTCAAGCAAAGCACTTTATCAAAAAAAAAAAGTAAAAAAAAAAGTGATGATAATACTTAGCCACGGCTATGGGAATTTATAGAGATCGAACAAGCTTAATTATAATACTTCTTAAATGAGTATTTTGACTTGGTCTGACGTCTCCCTCTTGACTACATGAGTATTTTGGCTTGTTCTCCCTCTTTATTTGAGATATTTGCTTGCTTTGATGATTACGTTACATGGTTACCAACAACAATGATTGATCATTAGTTACCAACAATGATTCAATTTTATTATGGTATAAATTGAAGGATAGACTAATATAATGTTTCGATAAAACAAAACAGGGTAAGGGATAAATGCACCTAGCTGACATGTATTTAAGAAAGCTAAATCCGAGCTCGCTTAAATTATAATTTAATTATATTAACTAAAGGTAAAAAAGAAAAGTATATCGAAAGAAACCCTAATTGCACACTATATAAAAGATATAAAAAAAGGACATGTAATGGGTGGCCAAAATGAATTAACGGTTAGCTATTCAAAGCATGAAGAATAATTGATAAACATTAATAATAATCTCAAATATCATTGGAGTAATAAAAATAACTTTATATATAATAAACTTTTTATATAAAATTATTAAAAGAAAATTTGAAGGAAATGAGGACCATGGCGGCATGGCCCGTATGGTCCCCCCTTGGATGTAGCCTGAGTGGTTTAGTGATTTATTGGACCACGCTTAATCATGACTCAATAGTACATGCATTTAGTTTTTTCTTCGGAAAATGACAAAAGCAACTATTGAAAAATTATGATACAGTAATATGTAGATGGTAATACTAGCTTGATTCATCTTATTATTTTAATAATATAAATTAATTAATAAATATATTTTCTATTTTATTGCCAATGATTGTATGATAAAAAATCAATCTCTTTTTCTTTCATGATTTTAATTTCCAATTAAAAAAATAATAATAATAAATAATTTCTTATTATTTCATACATTATTTTCTAGTCTAGTATACATTATTGTTTAATATATTTTCATGGCGAAAAGTTAAGTAAATATTAAAGGTTTACTATCTTATTCTGCAATACTCATTGTATCTTGATAGAATTTTTGAGTTTCAAATTATTTGTTAATTACAGGGAAAAAAATTAATATTTGGTTTTAGATAATTTTCGAGATATAAAAGAGCAATGAGTTACATTTTAATTCTCAAAATTAATATGTATTTTTTTATGACACTACCTTTGAGACTAAATGGTATCACTTTATTAATATATTTGTCTTGCATGACATTCAATATTAATTTTTGTATTGGCCCTATCAAACCAAAATTTTGGTTTCGCCCCTACAGACCAGTTAGAATCTTCAATCCTATTATATATTTAAAGAAAATTTAATGCTACCTAGGATAGATAAATAATGAGATAGAAAAAACCTCTCTAATGTAATTATCTAACTTTAATATTGATGTGATATAGTAAATATATATATATATATATATATATAGAGAGAGAGAGAGAGAGAGAATATGGGGATGGGTTTCTGAATTGGGAAACTCCCGTGGATATACTGATTATGATTTTTTAACTATTTTTACTAATAATATTACAGCACATTTAATTGTAAAATAAAATAGGAGAGAGAATTAAATATATATATATATATATATATATATATATTAAGTATTACATAAATTTGGGGGTTTTTTGAAAGGAGAAAGACTCAAACTCACAACCTCGTGATATAGGTGTAAGGGATATACCACCAAACCAATTTTATATGGTCGTGAAATAAATGTTTTATGATTATTAGTAATAAAATGAATACATATTTGATTTTAGATAATTATATTGAATGTAAAAATATGTGTTTTTTTTTTTTTTTTTTTTTTTACCAAAGTAGATCTATATTCAATAGAAATAGAAATGCATATATCAGTGTTTAAAAACTAAAACAAAAAAAATGTATATTCACATCGGCAATGATCTTACCTTGCCCATTGATCACCTTGATTTATTTTATTTTATTTTAATTTGTGAATTTGTCATTTGGGAAGTGGTTGTTGAGTTGTTCCTTGTAAAATACGGCACTGGCTTCTCTCATTTGAAACGTATTTAATTATTATACTTAGAAATTTGGGGAAATAAAGATTATGACAGAACAATGAAATCTCCTGACATAGTAATAAAATATGTACAATTTATACATATTTATACATAAAGTATCATTTGATATTTTGGAAGAAAGTAGAGATTTCAAATGTGCCGACGGCCCGGCACACAAATTGAGGAATGTGAGTCATCAAGTCCGTGAGCTCGAAGGTTTGAGCTTTCAAAGGTTTGAATGTAAGGTTGGACTTTAAAAATGGAAAAAATTCAATAATATTATAGAGTATCGGTATTTACACCCCGAAAAATTCCGAAAAATTCAATAAGTCAAATGGTCAATTAATCTGACATTTTAAAATTTATTGAGCTTTTATCCCATTTTTTAAATTTGATTCATTTACAAAGAGATTAACCAAATTGTAAAAGCATGCACTCAACTCTATTTTGTAATCCATTGTTAGTTGCTATGATCTTTTAATCTTTTCTCACAAAAACAAAAATAGTTATAAAAATTATAAATCTTTTGATTAAAAGATTGATAATTTAACTTAAGGATAATTTTAGAATTTTGAAAATATATAAATTTGGGATGCTCATACTGTTTTAGAAGGGTGTAAATATCGCCACTCTATTACATATACAATGAGGTAAAGATTGTTGAACCGCCCAATTCCATATGGACAAGCTCTCTTTATAGATTAGGTTCATACGGATTTTACTAGATACACTCCCGAACTCATAAAACATTTTAACATTTAGTGGATAGAGGACCCATTAACTTGAATTAGTAAGTAAAATAGTTTTTAAACCACTTTAATTTATAATCGATGTTTCTACATCTCCTTCTATATTCTTTTCATGTGGGATAAGTTCATATTTCACATATTGTGCTAACAGTAAAAAGGAAAATTTATTGATTAATCAAGAATTAATAAAATTGGATGATGAACTTTGGTTGTTCATAGAAAAGAATCTTTGTTAAACAGATAAAAACACGACCTCTGTATTAGAGTGGTGCTATTAGCACATCTCCACCTGATCTATTTATACCTCATTTTTTTAATTATTTAGTATTTTTTTTTCTTTTATCAAAATTACTAAAAGAGATATACAATTTAAGAAAAAGAAAATATTATATAAAGTAAATCTAATGAAACCCCACATGCATTTTCAAAAAAAAAAAAAAAAAAAAAAAAAAAAAAAACCTACTTTTAATCCTTTTCTTGAAATATTTTTTTTTTCATAACTCTTAAACTCTAAAAATACTTATACGGATCTTATTTAAACAATAAATCAAACACTTGGGGTGTATTAGACAGATGAGATATTGATTATTATTTAATCTCATCACTCTTTTAGAATCTGAAAGTGAAATGATGATAACTAAAACAAATACTTGATCTTTGCTTCTTGTTTCGTTTTGTTTGTAGGCTGTTTCATTTTTTTCTCTATGTGTATGTGTGTTTTTGTCTTGGGTTGCAATGTTCTTTGTTCTTTTCTTGGGGTTATTTGCATGTTCCTTGTTTTATGACTTCCTGACCTTTTCTATAATGCTTGTTGTTAAAAAATAAAAAATAAAAATAAAAAATAAGAAGGAAAGTAAAATTCGTTCATGAAAGGTGAGAAAAAGACGAAACCAGAGATAAAGAGATCTGAGATAGATAAAGATATTAGAGATGTGGTTTATTAAGGGTGTACCAATAGCACCACTCTTGTATTATCATACGATGAACAGATTTGAATTTCATTAAAAACTCTTAATTTTTAACAAAGCTAGGGGGGACCCGTCACCCAATTTGTCTAAAATTTTGTCGAATCCAAATGCACTGAAGTCAAGTAATCAATAGGACACTTATCCTATAAAATGGCTCAAGTTTCTATAGCATGATAATAAAAAGCCAATAAAAACCGCTTCAATTCAATGATGTATTCTCAATAGGCGGTGATGTTGAGCGCATCAATAAGGACAAAATATTTTTTGTTTTTTTTTTTTGTTAGAGAATCTTTTTAATTGAGCTTAATTCAAGTATTCAACACATTAATTGACATATAATTACTCATTTATTTGGGGTCAGCAAATCCAACTCAACCAACACACCAAAACACCAATTTGTTTTTTTTCTTTGCAATGAAGTCAACAAATCACTTCTCCCCAAAACAAAGGGAAAATTCTGTTTTTTATTTTAATTTATTTTTTTAATTTTTGAAAGTGGAAAAAGAGTCTTTTCACTATAGGTTTTCCCAAACCAAGAGTAAAAGTTGTAGTTTGCGCAAAAGTTTTCTGTGTCATTACTTTCTAACTTTTTGGAAGATGAATACAGAAGAGATTGCACGACTTTGTGCGTCAATGACAATCAAAGAACGTGACGGTCCAGTTCGGAAGCTTAAAACGGAGTTAAAGGATGAAGGATTATGATTGATGGCTAATAGTTTGGTGGGCAAAGTTCTGTCCAACAAGGTGATAAACAGGGATGGATTTCATGCGGTGATGCGAAAGATCTAGCAAACGAGAGATGCGGTGGAGATTGAACCGATCAAGGAAAATGTTTTCGCTATCCATTTTCAAAACCCTGATGATAAACGGAAAATAATATCGGGGGGGGGGGGGGGGGCCTTGGAGCTTCAATGATGCGTTGATAGCTGTGGAGGAGCCGGACTGCCGGAGGGGAAGGGGGACATTCCAAAAATGAAATTTAACAAGGCGATGTTCTGGGTATAGATACATAATGCTCCTATGATCTGCATGACATTGGAGATCGGACGTTTCTTGGGTAGTATTATTGGTGAGGTGATAGAGGTTGATGGGGGAGATACAGGGTCCTACAAGTTTTTACGAGTTCGTGTTATTTTAGAGATTGACAAACCGCTCCGGCGATGTTTGCGGGTGGATGTTATGGGGGATGGGGGAGAGTCAATCATGCTCCTTAAATATGAACGACTTCCAAATTTTTGTTTTCGTTATGGTCTGTTAGGTCATACTACAAGGGAGTGCACTGAACAAGCGTTATTGGGCAAGAATGGGAAGGCAGAGGAACTATTGTTTGGATCATGGATGCGTGCTTTTCCTCCATCTAGGAAAACTAGGAACTGGGGAAAGAGGAGTGAATCAGTTGCCAACGGTGCTGGACGGACAGGGCTGACTAACAGACCTTTTTAGAGCCCCCCAGACAGATCGAAGAAGAGTGGCGATCTCTGATCGGAGGGGAGATGAGAATATTGCAAAAATGGAAAGGATGAACTAGTTTTGGCGAATAGTTCAAAAAGGAAAGAAATTGCTTACTTGGCGGGACAGGGTTTGAATGAGAGAAATCAGGAATTGAATGGGAAGGAAGTAATTGAGGGAATCAAGGAGATGACTCGAAAGTTGACAATCTCGGATTGTCAAGAGTTGACAAATTCAGAGGAGGTTAGTTTTAAAAGCGTGCGCGAAAAGGCTGGTCTGACTTTGGCTTCTAATAATATAAATACTTCTGATATAGGGAATATAGTGGTATTGGGCCAAGATATGGTGGAATTAGGCCAGGCTGAGAGGATTAGGGCCTCTGTGCAGATGAACCAAAGTGGAATTGATTTAATGGGTCATGAGGGGGTGGACAAAGTTTCTGGGCTGGCCGGTGTGGGGATTTTAAATGGTAACCAATTTGATATGGGTTTGTAGTCAGAGGACCTAAGGAGGGGTGGCCCATGTGCTTGGGTCATGTTAACAGGGTAGTGGAAGTGAACAATAAGATCTCCTTTAACGCAAAACTTTCCCAAATTGATTTGGCAGATTCTTCTCTAATTAGTAAATGGAAGAGGTGAGCAAGGAACCAGCACCGCCTTACTGGGCAAATTGAGGGGGGTTTCGCAGCTAGGAGAGAAGAAGAAGTCAAGCGACAATGGAGTTCCGACAGAGATTTCAAAAAGGCAGAAGTTTGTTTCCTCTGATGAGGATTCGGCTGCTATGGCTGATGACGAGGGATCGACAGGTCGGTTTCAACCGGCCTGCCGGACACAATGAATGCTCTAGTATGGAACGCTCGAGGTTTGGGGAGCGATCAAGCGTTCCGGGTACTGCTAAAGTACAAGCAAGATTACTCTCTTGTTATTATGTTCTTGATGGAAACAAAATCAAAACATGTCCATTTGGAAAAGGTTAGAATTAAGTTAGGGTTTGCTGGCAAGTTGGTTGTTGATAGTGTTTGTAAGAGTGGTGGGCTATGTCTGTTTTGGTCCAATAAAGTTGTTGTTTCACTTCTCTCCTTCTCTCGGTTCCATATTGATGTGAAGGTGAACTCGGTTGGGGTGGATAATTGGCGGTTCACTGGATTCTACGGACATCCTGAATCGGATCAACGAATGCATGCTTGGACTATGTTGAATCGTTTGCATAACATGTTCCAGTTGCCCTGGTTATGTTCTGGCGATTTTAATGAGATTGTCTCGGATGATGAGAAGTTAGGTGGACTTCCTCGTAACAAAATTCAGATGGAAAATTTCCGTGAAGCCTTAGACGATTGTGGTCTCGATGATATGGGTTTTCGGGGTCCGATGTTTACTTGGTGTAATAAATGCAATGGCAATGATTTAGTTCAGGAAAGGCTGGATAGGGGTCTCTGCAATTTAAGTTGGAAACATGTGTTTCCGCTGGCTATTGTGAACCATTTGGAGTACTGGTTTTCCGACCACCGTGCTCTCTTGATTGACTTTATGGGGGACTCTTTTCGTGACCGGAATTGGGGCAATGGTAGGCATAGAAGGTTCCATTTTGAGGGGCGTGCTGGGCTGAGAAGATTAAGTGTCGAGATATTATTGCTGATTGTTGGAATTCGGTGCCAAACAGAGATTGTTTGCAGGGGACGGTGGATAGCATCAGGCAATGCACCAGGGCTCTGGGGATTTGGAATAAGTCTAATAAGAGCAAGCTGAACAAGGAGATTCAAACTAAAAGGAGTGAGCTTCGGATAGCTTCTAGTGTTATTGTGGAGGGGTCTTGGAACCAGATTAGAGTTTTGGAATCTCAGTTGGATAAGCAATTATCCAGTGAAGAGGTATATTGGAAGCAGCGGGCTCGTACTGATTGGCTTTAAGCTAGTGACAGGAACACTCGGTTTTTTCATTTAAAAGCTTCTGAGAGAAAGGCTTGCAACAGGATTCAGGGTTTGTTTGACAGTAACGGGGTGTGGCAGTCTAGTCAGAAAGGCTTATCTCAGGTGGTGGTAAATTATTTCTTGGATTTATTTCGTTCTAATCTGTTGTCTGAGGGATCCATGTCCAAGGTGCTGGATACGGTTCATCCCCGTTTATCTCATCGGAGCTCTTGCCTTCTTGACCAGCCTTTCATTGTAGAGGAAATTAAAAGGGCAGTGTTTGATATTAGTCCTACTAAAGCTCCAGGCCCAGATGGCCTCCCGGGTTTATTCTATCAAAAGTTCTAGGTTGTGGTTGGGTTTAAGGTTACTTCTGCCTGTTTACGCTGCTTGAATGAGGGTTTATCTCTTAAGGCAGTTAATGACACTTTATTGGTGCTTATTCCGAAGGTGAATCAACCGATGCGGGTGAGTGATTTTCGTCCAATTAGTTTGTGCAATGTCATCTATAAAGTAGTGGCGAAATAAATGGCTAATCGGCTTAGGTTGGTTCTCGATGAAGTAATTTATGAAGGTCAAAGCGCTTTTATCCCGGGAAGGCTAATTACTGATAATGCCTTGACTGGGTTTGAGTGTCTTCATGCAATTCGTAAGAGGAGGCGGAAGATGGGGTCTTTTGCCTTGAAGTTAGATATGTCAAGGGCATATGATCGTGTTGAATGGGGTTTCTTAGGTAAGATTATGCTGAACCTGGGTTTTTCTGTGCCATGGGTTGATAAAATCATGAACTGTGTCTCTTCTGTTTATGTTATAGGTAAAAATCGTCATAAAGGACACGTCATCCCCACAGAGGGGCCACATAAGCAGGAAACAGGAAAAATCAGCTCGAAAAGGGGAAATCCCCCAAGTGACCCACTTGGCTGAAACCAAAGCGACCCGATCACAAACAAAGAGAACCAGCTCGGGCAACGTCATCTACTCGGGTGTACTCGGGCGTACTCGGGGATCAACAAGAAGAGATGGTTACGGAAACTCACTTCCCAACCGCAAGGAAAGAATCAGTAGTGAGCACCTCCACAAAACGTAGCAGTGCAACCCTTCAGAGTTTAACAAGGAAACAAGCAGGTCTCCTGCGAATAAAGGAGAAAGAATCCTCCCCAAAATCGAACTCAGCCAAAACAGGTAACATATCACGCCTAAGAAGGAAACATAATCCAACTAGGACTAGGCAACCGCTTAAGACTTAGGCGCCATGACACTAAACCCTAGCGTTACCCCAAACCCTAGGTACAGCATGTATAAATACCCTTTGTAACGCATAAGGGAAAGATATACTTTTTTTAGCATAAAAGTGATCAGAGCATATTTTTGTAATATTCTTTCATAGTGAATTTTGGCTTCATTGCTTAGGCAACAACCCGTGGACGTTTCTCCGGTTATCAGAGTTTTACCACGTATCTCTTGCTTATTATTTTACAGTATTAAGATTCATCTATTATCACCCACAAACGTGATCTCAAAACCATCGATTGAGTGTTGACGAAAAATCACTGTCAACAGTTTCGTTTTCTTTTGCTGTTAATAGTGAAGTTTATAGTTCTGTGAAGCCGTCTAGAGGACTTCGGCAGGGAGACCGTCTGTCTCCTTACCTCTTCCTTCTTTGTGCTGAAGGCCTCTCTAGTATTATTAACAATGCGGTTCATACCAAGGTCCTTTCTGGGTTTTGCTGCAAGCTTTCGGGTCCTTCCATTTCCCATCTTTTCTTCGCTGATGACAGTCTCCTCTTTGGGAGTGCTTCGGATGTTGAGTGCTCTACTACTAAGAGGCTCTTGTCGAGTATTCGGCTGCCTCGGGCCAACTGATCAATTTCGACAAATCTGCTATTTGTTTTAGTGACTTGGTTTTATGGGCTGAGGGTCATCGTTTGGCCAACATTATTGGTGTTAGGCATGTTAAGTGTCATGAGAGATATTTGGGGCTTCCTAGCATGAACTTCCGAAATAAACGGGCCCTTTTCAACTTAATAAAAGATAAAGTCTGGGCTAAGATTAAGGGGTGGCGGGGAAAATTACTGTCTATTGGTGGCAAGGAAATCCTTCTGAAGGTTGTGATTCAGGCGATTCCGACTTATACTATGGGTTTATTCAGGTTGCCAAAGTCTCTCATTCATGATCTCCATAGGCTTTGTAATTGCTTCTGGTGGGGTAGTTCCGATGAGAATTCTAAGATTCATTGGTGTGCTTGGCAAAAGATGTGTGATTCGAAGGATAGCGGCGGCTTAGGGTTTCGCGATTTGGAAGTTTTCAACCAGGCCCTTTTGGTTAAGCAGTGCCGGAGGATTATTAAAAATCCGAATTCCTTAGTTGGTAGGCTGCTGAAGAATTTGTATTTCCCTGATTCCACCTTTTTGGAGGCTGCCCCTAAATCGAGAGGTTTTTTGATCTGGTAGGGGATCCTTTGGGGGCGTGAGATCATCAAGTTGGGTTCCCGTTGGAGAATTGGTATAGGTAATACTGTTAGAGTTTATACGGATCGTTGGATTCCTAGACCTTTGACTTTTAAGGTTATCTCCCCAATGGTGCTGGACAAGAGGTTGACAATTGAAGAGCTTAAAACAGCTTCGGGTGGTTGGAATGTTCCTCTGCTCTGCAGACACTTTTTAGAGGCTGATGTTGATTTGATTCTTTCTATTCCTCTCCCTTATACTTCTCAAAAGGATTCTCTGTTATGGCATTTCGAACAGCATGGTAGGTATTCAGTTAGGAGTGGTTATCATATTGGGAGACATCTGCCTATTAATCCCAGTTCTTCGGGCCTTGATTGTTCTATTTCTTGGTGGAAAACTCTTTGGCGGTTTAAAATTCCTCTAAAAATTAAGTTGTTTATGTGGCGTGCTAGTCACCATTGGCTGCCTACTATGCTCTATCTTGCTAATCGGGGGGTGCCTTCCTCTGGCTACTGCCCGCGTTGTAAACGTCATCTGGAAACGATGGTTCATGCCCTCTGGGGCTGCCGTAAGCTTAGGAGGATGCGCGACAGCTGTCAGGTTTTTTGAAATATTATATTTTCTAATGGTATGCATTTTCATGATTTCATGCTTAGTTGCTGTAGTATTCTGAATTCGCATGATTTGGAATTTTTCTGTGTGGTTTTGTGGAGAGTTTGGTATTGTAGGAATAGTTTTGTTCATGACAAGTTGAAGGAGGAGTTTGGGGATGTTGTGAGCTGGGCGTCCACTTTTTAGATGAGTAGAGGGAGTGTAATAAAAAGGTTGACAGTCCTATTAAGAGGGCTGATGTGGTGCCTAATTGGAAACCTCCGGAGGATGGCTTTTGGAAGATCAACACTGATGCGGCTGTTTGTATCAGGAATCGGTTGGTCGGTTTGGGTTGTGTTATTCGGGATAAGGATGATAAGGTTAAAGTTGCTGGTTTTTACAAGATGGAGGCTTTGGTCTCTCCTTTAGTGGCGGAAGCAATGGCGGTTAGGAAGGGCATTCAGTTGGCTTTGTCGGAGGGCCTTGTGCCTTTTTAAGTTGAGACTGACTCTTTCCAGGTTGCTGACTTGGTTAGTAAAGGGGAGGTGTCTTCGGCTGATGTTGGCTCTGTGATTAACGACATTTTGATTTCTATTGATTCGTTTCCAGGGTGTTTTATCTCTCATGTTCCCATGATGTGTAACTTTGTTGCCCATTCTTTGGCTAGGGAGGCTATTTCTGTTGTTTTGGATTCCTTTTGGATGGATATATGCCCTCCCTGCGTGGAGAGGCTTGTCTTGTTGGAGGCTCCTGCTTAGGAGTCTTTGTTTCTTTGTTTTCCTTCAACAAAAAATAAATAAATAAATAAATAAAAATTAAAAAAAATTTAAAAAAAATTAAAAAAAAAAAAATGAAAGTGGGAAAATTCTGTTTGTACTCCATATATAATTTTTCTGCTCAATGACTTAAAAAATAAATTAAGGGTAATACTACAATCTTATATATGAAGTGAATATCACATGTTCATTTTAATTTTGAATGTTAAAATTATGATAATAAATGTAAAGTTTGTTTAGTTTAGGCTTCATTTTTGTCTTTGTATATGAAGTTGCATATTAATCTTTAAATTTAAATGTTAATATATGATGTTGAACACAAAGCTTTGTAATTTAATGCAAATTTTGATAGTCATTGTATTTTTTTTTTTTTTTTTTTTTTAATAATATCTATTGATCAGGGTCATTGTATGGTTGCTATCACAAGATATTAGAAAAAAGAAAAAAGAAAAAAGAAAAAAGAAAAAGAAAAAAAAAAAAAAAAAAACTATATTTATATAAGATTATATGATCAGATCATGGAAACGTAATTGAGAATTTGGAGAGTTTAAAAATGGAAAGTCAACAGTTTGCTTTGAGATCCAACTTTTATTCTTTTCCTAATTTTGGGGCCTACACGCAGCTCTACTTCCGTTTTTCTTTTCTTTTTTATTTATTTGTTTTTTTTAATTATTAATAATAAAATAATAAAGAAATAAAAACTACTCTAATACAATTATATACTTATATACAGTCTTTCTATTATCAGTTCAAACTCATATAAAATATATCAGTTCTTTATATGTGGGCCATTAGATTTAAAAGATGTTTTGACAAGTGCATACAGCCAAGTCAAAGTATTTAAATCCAATGGCTCACATACAAGGAACTTATATATCTTTTGTCAGTTCGAACTGATAATAGAAAAATTGTACTTTTATATATATATATATATATATATATATGTAGGGGTGAATTCATAAAGAGCCAAAAAATTTATTGGTTTATTATTTTTAGCCATCAATTTATTTTTTATTGTTTTCATCAATTTTAACCATTTTTGGACAAAATTACCCCTAAATTTGAAATTAAACAATAAAAAATAAAATAAATTAAGTTGAATTAAAAAAGCTTTTTTTTTTTGGTTAGGGTTCATCGGGCAACAACAATCAGAGAAAGAGAGAGAAAGGAATAGAAAAAGAGAGATTGTCGTCGCAGCTGTAGCCGAATCCGCCGCCCTCTTGCCGTAGCGCCGTCACCCTTGCTTGTCTGTGCCATCGCCCTTGCTCGTCGACGCCGTCTTCAGCTACCGTTCGCCGCCGCTGCTGCTTCCCTCGTTCGTCGAAGCCGCTGCTCTTGCTCGTCGACGCCGTCGCCGTCACTCGTCGACACCGTCTTCAACTACTGGTGAGTTAATAGGTATTCATCCTACAACAGTTTTGAATAAAATAGGGTTTAAAAAAAAAAAGATTTCAGCATTCCTCTAGTTTGTGACTCTTCTCGAATAATGAGGGAACTTTTCAAAAATAGGGGCAAATCAGAGGAATACTCATATCACAATTAGGAGGGAATGTATGCTTCTCACAAATCAAAATGTATTCTTCAAGTTCTTATTACCATGTTGAATGCTAGATTCATTTCTTCTTGATGTGGTTTTGTTGAAATTTTGATTTTCTTGTTGAATTGAACAAATCTTTTGTTATTATCATATTATGAAATTTTGATTTTCTTATTGTGAAGTTCTTCAACTACAATTTAATTATTTTCTTGCAGATTGGTCAAATTGATGAAGCTTCCTGAGGATTAAATGTGAAGAAATTTAATTTCAGGTAAATAATGTTGAATTGCTTTTTTTTTTTTTTTTTTTCATTTACATTGATGATGAAAGTTAATGCATGGTAGTTAATTACCCCTAAATTGCTTCTGTTTATAGATGTTTTGTTAGGTGAAGTGAATGAATATCAATGAATTATGTTGCTTTTAATGAATTATTTTGTGAAATGAATAGATATGTAACTAATTTGTGGTGCTTGTCTAGCTTGCATTCGGTTTCAATTTTGATGAATGTAATAATTTGCCAAATATGCTAAGCAGGTGCATTGATCAGAATTCTAAATTGGTTTGTAATGCTACTGTCAGCTCATATATGAAATATGATCATATTTGTTGCAAAAGTGTGAAAGTTTCTGATATAAATTTGCCCCATACAAGTCTGGTTCAACAAATTTGGGTAAAACTAAATGATTTATATTTGCTCTGTAGGGTTTTTGGATTGGAATGTTGTTTGGAACATTTGTCACGTATTATTATCACTTGGAGTACTAGGATAAGCATGTATCTTCCTTTTTCATTTGGCTAGCTTTTAAAGCAAATTATATCATTGCTGAATTGTTGGTGCTAATAATAGAAGCATCTCTGAATAAGATGCGTTTATCCAGGTAGCATGGCTGGTAGAAGCGTCTATACACATGCACATTTTATTGAGTGGTGAATAATTTGCTGCTTCCATGTCCACCCTAGCTCTTACATCTAGGGACGTCCTAGTTCATGCACCTACTGAAGCCATTGGTGCCTCTGCAAAGTTGGATACTTGGTTGGAGCCTCACTCATGTCACTTGTTGGCCTGTACTTCCTATAAACATGTAGACAATGAAGAGAAGAAAAACCATATAATATGTAAGAAATGGATGGATACTATAAAAATCCATATCTATGATTAATTTGTATCTATTGACATGTATCTTTCTTACAAATAATTTGATTCATTTATCTTGATTCAAATACAACTGGTATGGCAACTTCAAAAACAACTGACATGTAATTTCAATTACAATTGGCATGTAATTTGAAATACAACTGACGTGTAAATTGAAAATCAATTGGCAACTCCGAATATAACGGGCATGTAACTTGGATAGTAACGGGCAACTCCAAATATAACGGGCATGTAACTTTAAAATCAAATGACGTATAAGTTTACTCAACTAGCATATAACTTGAAATTAAACTAGCATGTGACTTGGAAATCAATTGGTTTAAAATTAAACTAGATATAACTTATAAATCAATTGGCATGTAACTTGAAGAGTCAAGTAGCATGTAATTTGCACAACAACTGACATGTAACTTGAAATTATTAGGCATGTAACTAGACATACAACTGACATGTAAACATGTAACTTTCGAAAGGAACTGACATGTAACTGTAATTTCAAGGTTAGCAGGATATGTTGTTTTACTTGCACAAGGTTGTCCAAGTTTGAGTTATATATGCACACTTGAGTTTCAAGTTACATGCCAATGGAGTTTCAAATTACATGCTAGTTGGTTTAAAGTTACATGTTAGTTGTAGTGCAAGATACATGCCACTCCAGCTTCAAGCTACATGTCAATGAAGTTTCAAATTACATGTCGATTGATTTCAAATTACATGTTAGTTGTACACCAAGATACATGCAAGTGACACTAACCTAAAAGAAGTAAACTAACTTGTTCTAATATAAGAATTACATGCTAGTTGAATTTCAAGTTACATGTTATTTGATTTCCAAGAGTTACATGTCAATTGAGTTTTAAGTTACATGCTCGTTGAGTTTCAAGTTACATGCTAATTTTATATCAAATTACATGCCAAATGATTTCCAAATTACATGTCATTTAATTTTCATGTGACATGCCATTTAATTTTAATGTTACATGCCCATTGACTTTCCATATTTGCATCTTTATGGTGTAATTACATAAAAATAGAAAAGTTGAAAAACTTCGATATATGTTAAAAATGTAAAAATTAATATGTTTTACACTTAAGTGTGTATTGTATAATAAAGTACTTATAATTACATTATAAGAACATCCTCTATCTCCAAAGCTTCTCACTCACTAATACATAAAGTAATACTAGTTTAAAATACAAATTTCAAATGGCAAGATCTTTCCCTTAAATTCTAATATACATAAACATAAAATACAAATTCTAATATACATTATCTTCGATTCCTACCCATTATTGTCGGTTTAGAGGAATCACCGGACTCTGAATTTGGTACAAATGAGCATTTGTTCATCATCAATCAAACAAGATTGATTGTGAATGAAACATATGGATGCGCATCAGTATCACCTCCCAAAGAAGCCAATCCCTCCCACTTCATCTTCCTTGCCTTTACTCTTCCTTCTATCAGAAGTTCTTCTTCGATTGTAAACCGAACAACCTTCCACAACCTCATGTTCACCAATCAACAGTACCAAGACTCCGATCAAAGCACAAAACACAAACTTCAATTGCCACTCAAAATGAACACATCACAACGAATACCATATAAATGAACAAACCTATTACAAGAATTTACCATTCAATAGACAATTGACAGACCCTTCAAGTAATACTAAGTTTAACCACAAAACACTTAAATGGCTAGGCATGAGTTTTTTTTTATTTTTTATTTTTAACAGCAATAGATTCATTGAAACGGCAACGAAGCCAAGAGGACAACAAACAACACAGTCGGCAAAAGTAAAACAGGAGAAGGAAGGACAGAGCAAAAACTGCCTGAGAAAATAAGATAGCTCTAAAAAGCCTAAGAAACCTCCACACCACATAGCTCAGAAAGAATACCAAAACACATAAAAAAAAAAAAAAAACTGATGCCACACAATACAAACACGCCAGAGAACACCAGCGAAGCCACATACAAACACTTAATCCAAATCGAAACATATGAATACCCAATTGAAACAAACAAACATGTAACCAGAGCTACATATTAAACAAAACAATTGCTTAATTGAGAGTAGCAACAACATTGGAAGAATTATGAGCAATTTTCGTACAAAACACTCAAATTTTTTTTTAAACGCATGAGCATGAGCATTGTCATCATCATTTAGTGGTTGCTTATCAAAGAATCTTACCACCATGCGTCAACTGAAAAAGGGGTGTAGACTCGAGCGAAAATAAATCTACACAGTTTTATCTGTTTGTTGGATAACTTACATTCAACTTGCCTCAAAATTAATTATAAAAACCACAAGCCTTGCCAAGGTCTGGCAGCACAAATTTTCTTTTCTAATCTCTACAATTATCGTATGGCTTGGAAGGAACTATGTTTCAGTGAACAAAGCAGAGAAGCCTTAAAATACTATCATATAATGTTTAACTTTCTGCCACATATAGCTACTGCTTGTAATCATGGGCCAACAACAGATAAAATCTTATAAGTGAATATGCGGAATACCTCCAATTCCATAGCTTTGTCAAGTGCATTCTCTGCATCTGGGGAAACATCGATTTCTACATTGTACAAAACACTCATTAGAGCTCAAAATTCGTAAATAGAAACTCAAATAATATTACTATTTCAACAAAAATACACGAACCCCGTCTTAAGAATTGGATTTCAATAATCTAACCACAAACAAAGAAAAAAAAAACCCACTTCAAATTGAAGATAAATTGAACAAGCATTGTTTCCCAAACTAAAAACCCACATCAAATACAAAAACCCTAGATGATCCAGATCGACAAATAGACTCATAACCAAAAACAAATTACTAGAAACCAACAAAAATGGAAAGAAAACCTATTGTGGTGTTGCTGTTTGAACACAGAACTGGTCACAGCGTTGACGGGCTTGAACGGTCGCTCAAGGCTGCGTCATCGACGAGAGAAAAACGGCCAAGGCGAAGGCACGGCGTTGACAGGCTCGAGAGGACGGTCGTAGCAGTTGGCGGCATCGACAGGCTAGGGGCGGCAGCGATGATCGACGGTCGCTAAAGAGAGAGCAAAGAGAGAAATCTGATTTTGGAATTATCAGAGAGAGAGAGAGAGATCTGATTTTGAATCGTTGGGAAGACAAATCGGTGAGTATCAAGACTGAAGAGAGGGGGAAATTTTAAGTGGGAAATTTCGGATGAATAAAACAAAATTGAGGGCAATTTTGTCGGTTCAAGCACAAAAGTGACAAATATAATAAAAAATAAATTTGTTGCTAAAAACAATAAACCAATAAACTTTTTGATCATTTCTTGCAATTTCCTCTATATGTATATATATATATATATTATAAATATATAGACAAAACAGTGGTATAAATATTGACAAGATAAGATTGGTCCATTGATATGGATCTTAAACCCACACGACGAGGTTATAGGTTCAAATTTTTGTCCCTTCTAAAACCCGAATTAATGTAATATTTTGTTAATTAAAATAAAATAAAATAAATAATAAAAAAATAATTTAAAAAAAAAAAAAAAAAAAAACAATGTTTGTTAGGCGTGAGAGAGAGAGAGTTTTTTTTTTTTTAATTCACTACTTAGAATAAATAAATAAAATACTTCAAAAAAATTAAAGTATTAAAGATTCTCCTTGTTTGTTGTTGGGTTGGCAGTTGGCACATACTTAAATTTTCTAAAATAATTTAAGTGTACGGCGTTGAGAAATGATACATACGAACAAGATTTTAATAGACATTGCATCTCAACTCATATCCCAATTTTGTTGGATTGGCAATTAAAATACACAATAATAATAATCTATTTTACCTACCATATTTCACTAGTATTACTGAAAATAAAAATATATAAATGGTTCATATTAAAATTCAGGGATGTTATTTAAAAAAAAAATAAAAAAAAAATTAACCAATTTACACCCTCTAATTGAAATTAATTGTCATTATACTTCTTGCCATAATTGTTCCGTTAAAAAAAAAGAATATTCTATTAGGTTCGTAAGGATATAATAGTAACTGTACAAGGTAAAATTTTAAAAAAATTTGTTTGTGAATTGAATCTGGTGTCACTGTAATAATGTAATTTGGTGGTGGACTGGTGATAGAGTGGTGGTGATGGTGATGAATTGTGGATCGAGTTGATGGCAATTTGTTAGGTGTGTTTTGTTTTGTTTTTTTCTGGGTTTTGTTTTGTTTTTTTCTGGGTTTTGTTTCTTTTTTTCTTCTATGTTTTAGTTTTGGTGATGATGATTTTCTTGATTTTCGATTCTGATGAATGGAAAAAATCTCCACTGTTTTTTTATTTTTTATTTTTTATTATTCTTTGGATCTCTACTTTTGTTCAAGTTTTTTTATAATTGTTTTTTTAAGTTAAAAATTAAAAAAAAAAAAAAATTAAAAACTGTGGACATCCATCTCTCTGTTTTGTTTAACAAAAAATCATTTTTGATTAATTTTTTAATTTTTTTATATAATATTATTTCTATTAAAAATGTTAACAGAAGAGGTACATTACCAAAAACGAAAATAGAGGTGCAAAATGACCAATATATCAAATTAAAGGATTTATTTATTTATTTATTTAAATAATATCCCTAATGAATAAGTCTAATATCTTCAATGAATAAGTCTTAAGGAAAAACCTATTTATCCACCTTTAAAAATTTGATTGTTCATGTCAAGCTTAGTCATTGGGCTCGGACCAGGATCCTCTCCTTACCTCATCTCATTCTCACATTTTCCTCACATTTTCAAAGCATGTGATTGGTTGTTAATAAAGTGTCAATCACATCTTAATCATTCATTCATTGTAATGCTTATGTGTCATAAAATTAAGTGAGGTGAGAATGATGTGAGGTGAGGAGAGGATCCTTGTCCGGCTCGGACCACTGCAGTAGCAAAAATACCCCTGATTTATGCATTAAATTTATTGACGTTCTCTCTACTTTATTTTATCTCATCCTCTCTCATATCTCTTTCCTTCTCTCTCTGTGGAAAATTTATTGAAATTTGTTTTTTCAAATCGACCTTCATTGTTGAAGATTGAAGGTCTGCACATTGATCTCCAATTCCGATTCTTTTTTTCTTTTTCTTTTTCTTTTTTTAAAAAAAAAAGATGTAAAACTACAAAAAATCATCATGTAAAATTACAGAAACCTGGCATGTAAAATTAGGAATAACATCTTAAATATGGTAAGACAAACATGTAAAGGTGTCATGTGAATTTGGAAAAAAAATCAAATAAAAGAATATATGGATATTCTTTAAATACAAATAAAAAAAATACATGGATAAGGATGATTTCAAAAACCAAAAAGAAAAAAAAGAAGATAAAGATGATTTTTATAATGAATTGGGATGTAAAATTAATTTTTATAGAATTGATAATTTAATATTCCATATATTTTTATGCCCACTAATCGATCAATTAGTGGGCATCAACTACTAATTAAACCTATCATATCAGCACAAGTATTAGCTTTGTGCTCTATAAATATCAGTATAGCTATCTACTTATCTAGCTAGTCAAGTCTGCACAAGCTTGAATTTCAATTATTGCTTCAAATTAATATTAGCTGAAAATGGGTTCAATCAAAGCAACAACAAAGCCTCATGCAGTATGTGTACCATACCCTTCACAAGGCCATGTTACTCCCATGATGCAATTAGCCAAACTTCTACACTCAAAAAGTTTCCACATAACCTTTGTCAACACTGAATTCAACCACAGACGTTTAATTCGGTCTAAAGGACCGGACGCTTTGAAGGACCTTCCGGATTTTCGATTTGAAACCATACCAGACGGGTTGCCATCGTCTGATCGCGATGCAACGCAAGATGTTCGGGCGTTAAGTGATTCGACAAGGAAGAATTGTTTGGTTCCATTCCTGGAGCTAGTAGGCAAGTTGAATTCATCAGCCGACGTGCCTCCGGTTAGTTGCATAGTTTCTGATGGTGTTATGAGTTTTGGAATCAAAGCAGCGGAAATATTAGGCATACCGGAAGTTCAATTCTGGACTACCTCGGCCTGTGGCTTCATGGGATATTTGCAGTTTGATCAACTTGCCAAAAGAGGCTTGGTTGCATTCAAAGGTATGTTTTCTTTAATTTTTTTTTTTTTTGGATATTTTTGTTGTTTGATTATCAATTATAAAAGTGGTTTTCTTTTTTTAGTGATGATAAATGATAAATCATAAAAGAGAATATTCTAGAGGTTTGTTTATCGTCGGATGAAAATAGTACTTTCAATGATTTGATCTTATACAGTTGAAAGATGAAATCCAACCGTTGAAGCCATCATAGATGAAAGCGATGGCGAAAGTTGTTTATTTTTTCTTTGGAAGCTATGATCATACTCCATGATTTATGCATTTAATGCAACGATTGATGAGCCTTGAAACCTGCCTCTGTGTTTCAGACGAAAAATTCTTTAGCGATGGCACTCTTGATAAAATTGTTGAAGGGATCCCAGGCATGAGCAACATACGATTCAAGGACTTGCCAAGCTATATCAGAACCACTGATCCTAACGATATCATGTTTGATTTTATGGGATCAGAAGCACAGAAATGCTTGACATCTCCTGCAATCATTTTCAACACATTCGATCAACTTGAACATCAAGTTTTACAGGCCATTGCTTCCAAATTCCCTAACATATACACAATAGGTCCACTTCCTTTGCTTTCTAGGCACGTCCCGGAGAGCGACTTCAAGTCATTTACGTCAAGTTTGTGGAAAGAAGACTCAGAATGTCTCCGATGGCTTGATAGACAAGAACCCAACTCGGTTGTGTATGTGAATTACGGTAGCGTCACCGTGATGACTGAAGAACACTTGAAAGAATTTGCTTGGGGATTTGCTAATAGCAAGCAACCATTTTTGTGGATAGTTAGACCTGATGTGGTGATGGGCACTGACTCTGCAATCTTACCTGAAGAATACTTTGAAGAGATTAAAGATAGAGGATTGATAGTGAATTGGTGCCCACAAGAGAAAGTGCTTTTACATCCAGCAGTGGGTGTTTTTCTAACACATTGCGGGTGGAATTCTATGATCGAAAGCATAAGCGCCGGTGTACCTGTAATCTGTTGGCCTTTCTTTGCCGATCAACAAACAAACTGTCGATATGCATGCACGACCTGGGGCATTGGCATGGAGGTTAATTACGATGTAAAGCGCGGGGATATTGAAAATCTTGTTAAGGAAATGATGGAGGGAGAGGAAGGGAAGAAAATGAGGGAAAATGCTCTTGAATGGAAGAAGAAAGCTGTAGCTGCTACAGATATTGGAGGAGAGTCTTATAGTAATTTTGATAAATTCATAAAGGAAGCTCTCCATCATTGATAACTGAGCAGAAATTTGTGGGAAGCATCTTAAGCATTTTATCATCGCAAACTATTAAAACTCCGGTTTTTGCTAGATGTGTTAGCTTTGTCCATCATAGCAGTTGGACCTTTTTTTTGCTTTCAATGTCATAGCAGTTTGTTAGCGGTCAATGGCTGAGATCATTTGTTGTATTTAATATAAATAGTGCTTGTAATCGTTGGTATCAGTTTGTGAAGAAATTTCCGGAAACTCTTGTTTTCAGCTTTTCATCATCTCTCTCATTTGCCTTCTCTGATTGTTCTTAGAGAAAACTGTTGACATTTTATCAAACAGTTTGGTGTTTCTATCAAACACCTGTCACACGGTATAATCTCAAATCCTATGTCCCCTGCTGATGTTTTTACAAGATTTTCGTGCTTCTCATGTTAACATTACGGCTGCTAGCTAGCTAGTATGGGTGCCCGAGTGTGTTGTTGGCGGCCTCCAAGTCAGAGTGTTTACAAAATAATGTAGATGCTTTCATTGCCTCAACTGCAGGTCTGGTGGTGTTTGGAATTGGCAAGAGACTTGGGCTATATTCCGGTTTGTTTTGAGTCGGATTCTTTAGTTGTCATTAATACTATTAAATCTAACTCATTACCCTTGCTAGAGCTTCTATTGGTTGCCGGGTATTAAAACATTGTCCATTTTGATAGAAGCGGTATAAATTCGTTCGTTTAGTTTACCGAGAGTTAATTTTGTAGTTTATTCTTTAGTTCAATTGGCTCTACCAAAGGATCGGGAATTATTTAGTTAGAATTCATTTAAAACATAATTGATAAATTAATTCCCTATTATAGAAAATGGAATCTATCGTGGGACCTATTTGAGCAATGAGAAGTCTTGAAAATTTTGGTGCAAAGTCATGATGGAGTGGTTCTATGTAAGTATGACTCTTGGAGGTGATGAATATATTATATATACAATACAAGACTCATTCAACAATGACTTATACGAGAAGGAATTGCGGTCAATTGAGTCGGTGGAAAATTAAAAGGGTTGCAGAAGTGTCACGCGACTTCTTCTGGATTCCAGATTTGGGCCTTGTTATTGGACTAGTGTTGCCGATCCACAATGGAATGGGCTCCATAAATGGAAGATTTTGAATGATATTTTCCGCAGCAGATCCTCCACTGCAAAAACCACACCTGACCTGATATATAGATTCAAAAGACAGTATCAACTGCCCACCTCACTACTCAGAAACTGAGTTTTTAAAATAAACATCAATGAATAAAACACAACTTAAAATGACTAATTACTTGGGAATTGAGAGGATTTTCTTCTGACTTGTCTGTTGGTACTTGGTAGGCACTCAACAATACAATCATCCGCAAACAATATTGCAATCTGTCCAATTCTGGAAATGACCACAACCGCACAGATTATGTAATGTTTCACCAAGTCATATAACAATGTCAATGTTACCAGTTTATCACCCTTTTCTCAGTCATCAAAGAGATCAAAATGGTACTAACATTATTCTATCAGAACTAATGGAATTATATTAGTTTGCGGATGATTGTATTGTTTGGTAATATTAATTAAATTCCACAATTTGGTAATATCTCTTGTTGCCAATCATTAAGGCTTTGTTCAAAGAAACAATAAAAGGTTAGACAAAAGGTGATTTTTTTTTCACAATGAAGAAAACGCAGGATAATGATAACAAATATTCAAATTTCTCATAATGCTCCTCAGTTTGTGCTCTTGTACAATTCCAGACAGAAGAGTGCCAAATGAATATGCATTGTTGAGAAATTTGGTAGACGAATGTCAATACTTCAATTCCAAAAATTACATGTATACTCAGAACTTACAATGCCTCTTGAGGATATATACCACTGTATGATCTCTTGCTATCCATGCAAATATCTGAATAACAACAAAATTGTTAAAATTTGATGACATAATTAGTACACAACATCTCCACAGCTAATTAATTCATGTTTCTTGAAAATTAAACCAAAACAAATAGAAAAAATGACCGCGTGGGGTTAGTTTGTACGCGCTCTTTGAGTTTTGGTGCTAGATCCACGCGCCTCCTTTTCTGAGCTGAAGTCCGCTGTTTTCTTCTTTTTTTCTCTTCTTTTTTCTTCTTTTTTCTTGCCGTTGCGGCCTGTTTCTCATCTGATTGCCATGGAACCCATAAATGGAACCTTTGTTTTCTCAGCCCAACACCCACCCGTGAGCAAGTTGGATGTTGATTCGACTAAAAGTGTGGATACTGGTGCTACTGCGAAACGACCAAGAGCTGATTCTGATTCGTTGGGCCGAAATGATGTGGAGAAGATTCCTCTGCGAAGAGAGGCGATGGGTAGCTTTAAGTCGAAGCTAATGAATATGGCGAATCCGAATTCATGGTCTGGGTCTGAAATCACGAAGGAGAAGCTTAAGATTGCTCAGGAGGACATTCAAATCTCAAAAGGCCCTAATGGTCCGATGATGACACTCTCAACTAATCTGAAGGAACAATTGCAAAAACCTTGGGTTAATGCATTACTTTTAAAAAATATGGGGCTTGCTCACACATTGAATTTTATGTTAGCCAAGCTTTCTCAGAAATGGTCACTCCTTGGACAGTGGCAACTCACAGATCTTGGTGAGGGGTATTTTGTTGCTAGATTTCAGGTCAAAGAGGATTTGGAGTATGTGTTGACAAATGGTCCATGGGTTATTCTAAACCAATATCTGGTTGTGCGGAGGTGGAGGCCGAATTTCGTTCCAGGTGAGGACACCATCCAGAGCATGCCTATTTGGGTAAGATTGTCCAAGCTTCCTATGGAATGGATGGATGCTGAGCTGCTATGGAATATTGGCGGAATGTTGGGACAGATGTGCAAAGTCGATCCTGTTACCTTGAATCAAGCTCGTGGCAGATTTGCTCGAATCTGTGTGGAAATCGATATATCCAAGCCTCTGGTTGCCACCATTAACATCGATGGAAGATTAATAAGGGTTGAATACGAGAATCTGGGTTCTATTTGTTTTAATTGTGGTCGGTATGGGCATAGTAAGGATGTGTGTAGAGAAGGGCTGGTGGATCCTGTTTGTGAGGAACCAGTTGATAGCTGCAACAATAAGATGGATTCGGATAAGGAGGAGCCAGTCTATGGTCCGTGGTTATTAGTTTCGTACGGTAAGCAGGGAAATAGATTTAATAAGGGCAAGTCAGGTAGGAATGGCAGTGGAAACATTAATGCTAAGAGGTCTGATGGAGGAGGGAATTCTAGTATTCAGGATAATAATGGCTCTTCTGGGACTTATTCGGGGAGTGGAAATGTTGGTGCTAGGAGGGCTGATGGAGGTGGGAATTCTAATATTCCTAGTAATAATGGAGGACCTGGGAAGTATATGGGGAATGGGAATGCTATTGCTAGGAGGTCTGATGGTGTGGGTAGTAGTTCTGGTTTGAACAATTCTGAGCAGGTGAAAGGGGTAGCTAAATTTAAGAATAATGTTCCGGCCAAACCTTCTAATGCTGGGAAGAGCAATGGTTCTAGGTTTGAAGTTTTGAATGATGAGGGAGATGTGTTAATGGTTGAAGGAAGCTCTCAGACATGTAACATTGCTGAGGAGGGAAGGAAGATTAAAGGAAAATCTGTTCTTACAGAAGTCACGAATCAGAATAGTATGCAGGGGAGGAAAGTTAATAGGGCTCTCTCACAGAGCAGCAAGAATGTAGCCAAGAAGGGAATTAAAAAAACTAATGCTGTTATTCATAGAGAGGTGGCCAGCTTCACCAAAAACACGCCTAGCAGTGACAAAGACAAAATGTGCTCTTCTTCACCTATCGAACCAGATCCTGATATTATTGACAGTGCTTCTGTTCTGAGGCAGCTTCATAATGAGGTAACTAACTTCGAAACTCAAACCTCTAGTATGGATGGGATCACTGTTTCTTTGATTCAGAATGATACTAGTAATAATATTGTGGGTGTGGATAAATTTGAAACTGTAGCCTCTGATTTAAAAGAGGCGTTAGCAGTGATTTCGGAATAGATTTCCGTTTCTTATCTTCTAGTTCCTTATGATTTGTGTGTGGAACGTAAGAGGAGCAGGGAAGCGGGCTTTTTCGAGGAATATTGTTGATTTACGAGGGATGCATCATTTTGATGTCCTAGCTGTGCTTGAACCTAGAATTAGTGGTTCTAAAGCTATTGGTGTTATTAGGAAATTAGGCTTCTCTAGGAGCTTTGTTGTGGATGCTGAGGGTTTCTCAGGGGGTATTTGGCTTTTATGGGATGAGAGTAAAGTCAAGCTCCAAGTTATTGCTAGTTCTAGACATAGTGTGTCGGCTTTGGTTAATGATAATAATCATTTATGGATTCTTACAGTTGTGTATGCGAATCCGTGTATTACAACTAGGAAACTACTTTGGGGCTATTTGGATGCCATTAGAAAGTGTTTCTCTTTACCTTGGCTTGTGGCGGGAGACTTTAATGAAATTATTAATAATTCTGAAAAGAGAGGAGGTAGACCTACTTATTCTAATAGTGGATTTGGTGGTTGGATTGATAGGAATGAGTTGGTTGATTTGGGTTTCTTGGGACCTAGGTTTACTTGGATGACGAAAAGGGGTATAGGTGAGGAAATTTGGGAAAGACTTGATAGAGCTCTTTGCTCTATGGACTGGAGGATCCAATATGGGGAGGGGTTTGTTAGACATCTTCCTAGGGTTATGTCGGATCATTGCCCGATATTAATCCTTCTCCAAAGTAACCAATTACCTAAATGTCATTGTAAGCCATTTAGGTTTGAATCTATGTGGTTCAAACATAAGGAATTTGATGAGTTTATTCGTAATAATTGGAGATGTAATGGTTTTCCGATTATGGAGAGTATTCATGAGCTTACGGGAGCTCTTAAAGTTTGGAATAAGGAGACTTTTGGTAACATTTTCTATCAAAAAAGGAGATTACTTGCTAGGATCCAAGGTATTCAAAAGTATCTTAGTGAGAAATCTTCCCCTTTTCTCTCTAGCCTTGAGGTGACTCTTTTGAAAGATTATAGGGACATTATTGAGAGAGAAGAAATCTTTTGGCAACAAAAATCTAGGAATTGTTGGCTAAAAGAGGGCGATAGGAACACTAAATTCTTTCACCTATCGACTGTGATTAGAAGGAGGAGGAATAAGATTGAGGGTCTAATGAAATTGGATGGTAGTTGGACTGTGGATATTGAAGATATGAAGGATGAAGCAGTGCAGTATTTCCAAGGGCTGTTTTTGGAAAGGAAAAGCTCTGGTTCGTATTCCCATCTTCCTTTTTTATTCCCTAAAATCAGTATTTCTGAGGCAGCTGATCTCTATTTGGCTGCTGAGGAGAATGAAGTGAAAAATAGCCTGTTCAGTATAGGTGGTATGAAAGCCCCCGGACCTGACGGTTTCCCAGCCATTTTTTTCCAAAAGTTTTGGTCCATTTGCAAAGGGGAGCTGATGGATTTGGTCTCGAACTGCTTTAGGAAGGGCTGTATTCCTAGTTTGCTGAATAGTACTCTTATCTCCCTCATCCCTAAAATTTCCAATCCCACTAATCTATCCCATTTTAGACCAATTAGTCTTTGTAATACCTCTTACAAGATCATTAGCAAAATCCTTGTCCAAAGATTAAGAGGCCTTCTCCCTAATTTGATTAGCCCTAACCAAGTGGCCTTTGTGCCGGGAAGACAAATTCAAGATAACATTGTAGTTGCGCAAGAGGTGCTTCATAAGTTTAAGATTGCTAGGGGTAGAAAGGGGTTCATTGCCTGGAAGATTGATCTTGCCAAGGCCTATGATAAGCTCCAATGGAGTTTTATCAAACAATATTGCAATCTGTCCAATTCTGGAAATGACCACAACCGCACAGATTATGTAATGTTTCACCAAGTCATATAACAATGTCAATGTTACCAGTTTATCACCCTTTTCTCAGTCATCAAAGAGATCAAAATGGTACTAACATTATTCTATCAGAACTAATGGAATTATATTAGTTTGCGGATGATTGTATTGTTTGGTAATATTAATTAAATTCCACAATTTGGTAATATCTCTTGTTGCCAATCATTAAGGCTTTGTTCAAAGAAACAATAAAAGGTTAGACAAAAGGTGATTTTTTTTTCACAATGAAGAAAACGCAGGATAATGATAACAAATATTCAAATTTCTCATAATGCTCCTCAGTTTGTGCTCTTGTACAATTCCAGACAGAAGAGTGCCAAATGAATATGCATTGTTGAGAAATTTGGTAGACGAATGTCAATACTTCAATTCCAAAAATTACATGTATACTCAGAACTTACAATGCCTCTTGAGGATATATACCACTGTATGATCTCTTGCTATCCATGCAAATATCTGAATAACAACAAAATTGTTAAAATTTGATGACATAATTAGTACACAACATCTCCACAGCTAATTAATTCATGTTTCTTGAAAATTAAACCAAACCAATGAGTCATTTTAGTTACAGGTTCAAGCTAAACAATGGGATCGTAAAAGAGATTTTCTGCTTCTAGATCATCCATACAATTTCCTTCTCTATAACATGAAAAAAATGTGATCAATAGTTCCATTCCGTTGAAACACTAAACTTATTCATATGTGAATAAATTAGAAATACAAGAGATTTCTAAACTTACACAACAAAAAAGATCAACCAACTAACAAAAGATTCTCGATCAGCCTGAGCTGGAAGGTAGCCTCTGTATATCTACTTTCCTTGATGTTAATGCAAAAATGTTATTGCATGAATAATTCGAAGCATGCCTAAACTAGACAAGTTTAGTGAAGTAATTATCATTGATATATTCTTTACTGCCAATAAAACAGATCTTAAGAGAAGATTTAATTAATATAAATGTATACAATTTATTGAAACTGCAGCTATTAATTGAGAAGAAGAGAATCACCTGTATGAGCAACACAAAGGAATTACTGCTTGAGAGATCCATACAATGGATTGGCAGTCAGATTATCCGCCATTTTTATCAATCTGTCAACAAAAAAAGTGTTCATTTCAGATTTTTTTTTTCACTTTGCTTGAAACAAAGTAGTAACAGTATTAATAATAGCAGCTCCTGCTCCAAAGTAGTAACATTTTTACTACAATTTGTATTCATGGAAAGTTCGGTTATTATTCTAGAATATATAAGCCTTGATTATCTTCCCTAATATTGATAGAATATAAGAAATTAAAATAAGTTATATTACAAGAAAAGGATAAAATTAATAAACTAAGATTGGATAAAAAATTTAAATTCTATGATAAGAAACTGAAACATTAGTAAAAAATTTAATAGAAAAGAATTAAATACTAGATATTCCATCAACAAATATAATATAAATTTTAGTAACTGATCACTTGTAATTGCTTGAATGACTTACCTCGTCCAAGATCACGAAGTCCACAACACAAAAGATCAAAGAACTGAATGCAAAATGCTCTCAATGAAATAGATGAAGGGTCTTCATTGATGGAAGCATCACTTTGGATGTGTTCCACCTCCTCATTTTCATCAGAACTGTCACCTCTCCTTCCACTTGTTTCCCCAATAACTTCAATGATGGAACCAATTATCTCTTGTGCACATATTGGATGTACTACACAACGTTTCAGTTGGTTATGACCGTCGTAGTTGGATTTGAACTTAATTGAGATATCCACATAGTCATTGTCACCGGCACGTAACTTCTCGGGGTTTTGAAATGAGGAATGAAATGAAGAAAATGAACAATAACCTACTAAGACGTGATCTGAGTCCATGAATATGCCGGGTCGACCAAGTACCCTATGTGTGGAGTAACACCGACCGCCTCTGCATATTTCCATATGATCATAGTATATTTCAAAAACACAATAAACACCGAGCATATAATGCTCACCTCTACTGTTATAATCGTCACAACTCAAAACAGCACATATTGCAAATCCCATGAACTTCCTATCAACCAAATAATTCCGAAGCACTCGAATTTTTATAGAAGATTCTAGACTTTGAAACCTGAACCATTCGGGAATTTTACTTCTAGGTAAATAAATACTGAATTGATTTGATGGTTTATTGGATTCCTGTAACAAAAATATAATTGTTATTTCTAATGTGAGAGAGATGAGAGGGAAGAGTGTAATAAGATTTAAGAGAGAAAATGACCTTTTCTGTAAGCTGCATTATTCGTAGTAACTCTTCAAAAACATTGCTGACGGCCTTCAGATTTAAGGAATTAGTAAATATGAATTCTACACATTCTTTATAAGTAGAATCATGAGATTTAGAATTAATGCAGCGCACAAATTCAGATGCATCTAGTACTTGGCACAGCTGCTCGCAATCCATTGCTTCCAAACATTCTAGACCTTCTGGAAGCTCTGGTAATGATAGAAGCATATTGCAATCTCTTAATGACAGAAATTCCAAATTGGAAAGTTGCTTGATGCTTTTGGGTAGACCCTCAAACATGTTTCCGCCCAGCTCTAACTCTTTCAATGAGGATAAACAGCCAATATCTTCAGGAATTTCCGTTAGGCTGCAGTTATTTAACCATAATCTTGTTAAAGAGCGTAAACCTGATAAAGGAGGTAATATTGTCAAACCCTTGCATCCAGAACAATCTAGAAATACAAGGTTCTCCAAACAAGTGATAGAGGATGGTACTTGACCTACGGCAGATCCCTCAAATCCTAGGTACTTCAAAGATTTTAAATTTCCCAAATTCTCTGGCAATTTGTCCAGTTTTGAGCAATCAGAAAAATAGAGATTTTCTAGAGATGTCAAATTATAGATGCTACTTGGAAGCCTCTCAAGATTTCTGCATTCGTTCAATGCTAAGTATTGAAGCCCCTTCAGTTGTTCAATTGAAGAGGGTAGCTCTTTAATTGCCGTTCTTCTTAAATCAAGTTCTCTCAGAAATTCCATTGTCTCCAAGATTTTTGGACCAGTCTTAAGTTTGTAGCAAACATTGAGACGTAGGTTACGAAGAGATTTCAATTTACAAATGCCAGTTGAAATATGCTCGAGACTTTTGCATTCTGACAGATCTAAGTGAACAAGCTTGGTTAGACTCTGAATTGATGAGGGAACTTTCTTTATCGCAGTCTCACTCAAATTCAAACTTTCTATATTCCCTGAAATCAGTGGAAATTTTGTGACATTAATGTAGCCACTCAGATCTAAATTCTGAAGGTTGTTGTGATATTGAACAGAGGAAGGCAAGTCAACCAATCTATTGCAGTTACTAAGATTTATCTCCTCAAGTGAGGGGAAATCTAAGAGGTCTGGGATCATTGTGAGACTTGGACAGTAGTTAAGTATAAGCTGCTTTAATTTTGAGGCATGCTGTCAAAATAATAACAATAATAATAATAAGCTGTTTGTGAACTAAACAAAATATATTCTAAAGAATGAAACATATGATTAAAGGTTTAAATAATACCTTACTTCCATTCCAAAGTTGCTTAATATTGCTACCAGAAAGGGCAAGTTTAACAAGCTTCCGTGGACTAAAATTTGATGGCAGCACTGCCAAAGGATATCTAGGCCATTCGAGAATCATTAGTTTATTTTGGGAGAATTTAAACCATCGGGAAGATGCACTTTGTTGGACTCACGAGAACTAAATAAGAGAAATCTGAGATTATACATTTTATCGAAGACATGAGAACTCAAATATATATCCTCTAGATCGTCCATATATAGGGATATCCCTTCAATTGCATCAGTCCCCTGACAACCAAAAGTAGAGTTTATGAGTTATAGCATAAAATGCAAAAAGACTGAAATTTTTGTTTTTTTTAGCTCGTGGGGCATAGACGTATAGTACAAGATGTGGATGTGAGTCACGTGTGTGAGAGAGAGAACAAAGAAGCAGTCAATGTGCACTGAATGAGAGATTAAATTTTCTTGTGTAGTGGTGACCGGAAAGACAACTCTAGTATAGACAAATTGAAGTAAGTGTAGTGTTTTACAGATTCATCATTTTTTTTAGGGGCATCTAATTGTAAAAGCAATACAAAATAATTATATACTTACGGTATTGTTCTTCAGTGTCCAAATAACATCATCTTGCTTCCACAACCTGCTGCGCTTGCCTGGATTTGTAGGGGATTCTTTACAAACAATTTCCCTGCCCATTTCTTGGAATAGGCCATGCATTTTTATTCCACCTTCCTTTATTGTTATCAGTGACTTGGTAATGAGGACACTCAAACAGTACTTGCAATCTAGCAATTTTGCTATGTTGTCTTCAAAATAACCATTAAAGAAACATGCAATGTCGAGAAATAAACTCTTCTCTTCATCGTTTAATCCATCATAAGTAATTTTTAAGACATTAAAAATTTTGCTATTTACAATTCCTTTCAAGTTACCTAATGCACTTTCCCACACTTGTTTACTCTTCCCCTCCAAAGATGATCCCAACACTTTTAAGAGCCAATGGATTGCCGTCGGCATAATATACCATCTCTACCGAGAGTACCTTAAAACCTTCAATGGGACTGTTTTGGTTAAAAGCATAATTGCTAAAGAGCACAAGAGCTTCATCAAGGTCAAGTCTATCAACATTATATATGTTATGGTCAAGCACTTTAAGATTACTAAGTACTTGTTTATCCCTAGAAGTTATTATGATTCTACTTCCCAAGCCACATCCAATAAGACCTTTAACTAAAGTTTCCAAAGGTAAAAAATCATTGACATCATCAAGAACAATTAAAGCTTTCACTCGATTGAACTTTTCCTTCATAAATGGGGTAATGGTAAAAGTGCCTGATTTTAGATCTTTTTCATCTAATACTTCGGAAAGAACTTCAAGTAGCAGACAATTTGACCGGCTAATTTCTAATCTTTCCCAAACATTTTCAATAAAACAAGCACCATCAAAATGAACTGAAATTTGATTAAAAACAGCTTCAGCAAGAGTTGTTTTACCGATACCACCCATGCCCCAAATCCCGATAATTCGAACATCCATTGTATCAAGACATAATATTGACATGACCTCCTCAATTTGTTTATCTATTACGATCAGTGATCCTTCAAAATCACTTGAGGGTGATATATTCAATTTACTCTTAACATCTTCGACAATATCACAAACAAGTTGGATTCAGGCCTACCAAATAAAAATACCAAACATTAATGAGCAGGAAAAAAGATAAAATATGAAAATATCGAAAAATGAATTTAGATGAGCAGAATACTGAGGAGAGGACTCTTGTTTACTTATTTTCAACAAAATTTAGGACTTTTAGTTTTCTAAATGGATAAAATAAAGTAAAGAGTTAGATTTACCTTGTTACAGCAGAATCCCATCCAGATAATTTAGATGCTTCAGTAAAAGCTTCTCTCCATTCTAGCACCTCATCTTGTGATGATTCATTTTCATGCTTAGCAAAGGAATCCTTGAAACTCCCGGTTTGATTCCGTATATCGGATGGAATAACACCATAGAATACAGGGATGACAATTAGCTCATCCAATTTCTTGCACTTCATAATCTCTGAAAGCTCACGTAAACACCATTTGGAAGTTGCAAAGTCTTTTGAGAAAATGGCCACAGCAATCTTTGATTCTTGAATTGTTTTCAAGAGAGCTGGAGAGATCTCATCTCCTCTTTCAAGTTTATAATCAATGAAGGTTTTTATTTGTTTTTGGCTCAAAGCATGATAAAGATGACTAGTAAAACCTTCACGGGTGTCTTCACCTCTAAAACTGATGACGACTTCATAATTTTTTATAGGTGTGATGGTGGAATGAGGAGTTGATGAACTGGCCATAGAGACGAACTACAAGAGCAAAAAATTGCAGGAGATTTTGAGAGTAGTTGGATGGGAGGTAACACTAAACAGCTTGTATATATAGTTTAATAACTAGTATAAAAATCGTGTAATTTCTGCCCCATTATATTACAAGACCTCTTCCACGAACTTTCTTTCCTCTCTCCTCCATGTGAGTAAAGGGAATGGCTATTACACAGGTAAAAGAACTCCATGTGTGATGCTGAAGCTTTTTAAAAGCTCTTATAACCGTTGGATGACAAAAAAAATCATCCAACGGATTAAAAGTTAAGTTGAAAACAGTATTTTATTTAAAATATATAATATTCTATAAACTTAAAACCGGTGTGACCGGTTAGAGTGAGTGCATGTCTGGTGTGTGGTTTGGAGTGTGGCATGGAGTGACTGCATGGCTGGTGTGTGGTGCAGAGTGTGCCAGTGTGGCATACTGGCATGGTAGGAATTTTTTTTAAAATTTTTTTAAAGTATTATACCATTATATAAATTCAAAGTTTTTTTTTAAGCCCACAACCTTATGGTGCATGTACAAGTTTGAAGGGTTTAATTACCGTCGGATCAACCTTATCTCGTTGGCTTGTTAGGATTTCATATTTTTATTTAATATAATAAACCAACCTAAATCCACATCGTTTTACATATTACTAACTAATTAAAATTGTTTAATTTAATTAGTTTATGAATATTAATTTTAATCATATAAAATAGGCTAAATATTAACAATATAATACTATTCAAATATAAATTTAAAAATAAGTAAATAAATTAAATTATATAAACAATAAACATTATGGGTCTTTTTATTAACGTTTTACAAATGTGTTTTCTGTTTTTAAAAACAAAAAATAATGAAATCACATTCGTCAATCGTGTTTTCGATAGAAAAAAAAAAAAAAAAAAACACGTTTTTCACTTTTATTGAACAAAGAATGGAAATGACATTTTGATGTTTTCACTATTTTGCACTTTTATTTTCAATTTTTCCAATTGGGTAAGTGACATATGAAACCAATTAACTAAACACAAATGCTAGTCAATCCAAAAATTTAGTCCAAAAACCAATCCAAATGATATGGCAAATAATTTATCCTTACCATATCATTCACCACACCACCCCATGATTTGTGTGGTAATAACAACTCATTTGCCACATTATTTTTGTTGAATTTTGAGTTAATTTTTTGGATTGTATAGTATTACTTTTAATTGAATTGTATTTATTCTTGGTAGTTGAACACTTCTCTTCCACCCTTGGTGGTCAGGGGGCTCGAGTCCTACCATAGACATTTTAAAAAAAACATGTGTGAGAAGTTTTCTCCCGGTTAGTGGGAGTAGATATCCGGACCCTATATGTATTGTCTGATATTGACAAGTCCTGGCAGTCATGTTGTAATAACTATAAATTGTAATACTTAAAAAAAAAATGAATTGTATTTATTCCTTTTTATTTATAACAAAAATATTTTTTATCATAATTTTAAAAAAAAATCTGAAAAGACATAAATTAATTTGAACTTAATTTAAATTGATTTTATTAATTAAAGATATAAGAAAGATAGAAATTAATTAAAACTGTGTAATGATTATCAAACCCATAAATATGGTTATCAAAGCCGTAAAAGTTGTTACCAATGTTGTAAAAATAGTTACAAGTCAATTTAAAAAAAAAAAAAAAAAAAAATCATGATATGGTTACCGAAGTCGTAAAGGTTGTTACCAAGCCCGTAAAAGTAGTTACTATAACCGTAAACGTAGTTACATGTAAAATTTTGATAAAACCGTGAAATGGTTACCAAGGCCGTAAAGGTGATTACTAAAGCGTAAAAGTGGTTACCAAAGCTATAAAAGTGGCTACTAAGACCGTAAAGGTAGTTACAAGTCAAATTTAGAAAGAAAAAAAAAATCATGAAATGGTTATCGAAACCGTAAAAGTGGTTACCAAGCCCATAAAGGTAGTTACCATGACCGTAAATGAAGTTACAAGTAAAATTGTGAAGAAATCATGAAATGGTTATCGAAGCCGTAAACGAAGTTATCAAAGCCGTAAATGTAGTTACCATAGCCGTAAACATAGTTACAAACAAAATTTTAAAGAAACCATGAAATGGTTACCGAACCCATAAGTAAATTTAGTAAATGTAGTTAAAAGCAAATTTTTTAAAGAAACCATTAAATAGTTATTGAAGCCGTAAATGTAGTCACCAAACCCATAAATGTAGTTACCGTACCTATAAACTTAGTTACAAGCAAAATTTTAAAGAAACCATTAAATAAGTACCGAAGCCGTAAATGTAGTTACCAAACCAGTAAATGTAGTTATCGTAGCCGTAAACATAGTTACAAGTAAATTTTTTGAAGAAACCATTAAATAGTTACCAAAATCGTAAATGTAGTTACGTGGCTGTAAATGTAGTTACAAGTAAAATTTTGAAGAAACCATGAAATGATTACCAAAGCTGTAAATGTAGTTACCGTAGCTGTAAATGTAATTACAAACAAAATTTTGAAGAAACCATGAATAGTTACTGAACCCGTAAACGTAGTTACCAGAGCCATAAACGTAGTTACCGTAGCCGTAAACATAGTTTCAAGCAAAATTTTAAAGAAACAATTAAATAGTTACTGAAGTCGTAAATGTAGTTACCATAGCCATAAACGTAGTTACAAACAAAATTTTGAAGAAACCATGAAATAGTTACCGAACCTGTAAACGTAGTTACCAAAACCATAAATGTAGTTACTGTAGCCGTAAACGCAGTTACAAGTAAAATTTTGAAGAAACCATTAAATAGTTACCGAAGCCGTAAATGTAGCTACCAAACCCGTAAATGTAGTTACCATATCCGTAAATGTAGTAACAAGTAAAAAATTGAAAAATTCATTAAATAGTTACCGAAACCGTAAAATTAGTTACCATGAATTTTTTTTAAATTTATTCCAATTAAACATTATATTTCTATATTGTTTTTTAAGGTTAAATAATTTTTTATTATTATTTTATCTTATTTTTCTCTATTTTAATTATTAATAAAGTTAATATAATATAAATAAATTATCATTTTATTAAAAAGTAGGGAACAACCGATTTGAAACCTGCTATTCCCATTAAAGCCTTCATGTTTAGCTGCCACATGGCAACCAAACATGAAAGCTTCATTTAGTTTTGTTTGCATGGTACTGCATAGTAGCTAGCCCTGTGAGGTAAAACATAGTGGGTCATCAAAATTCATAATTTTCAAAGCTGGTAAAGGAAGATGTTACAACATGTCTAAGAGCATCTCCCACCCACCCTCTAAAATCATGTCTCTAAGAAAATTTAGAGGATGTGTTGCTCCCATCCACAATCTAAAATGTTGTCTCTAAGAAAATTTTAGAGAGACAACATTTTAGAGTTCCCTCTCTTCATTCTCTAAATTTAGAGAGCCATTTCTCATCCTCTAAAACTACTTTTCAACATTTTTTATTCCATTTATATCCTTTTACCTTTTTCATTAAATTCAGTTAATGTATAATAAATTTTAATTTATACATATTATTAACATAAAAATTATACCATTAGAAATGTCTCATCTAAATATTTAAAATGAGTCCAATATTGAATATTAATTAATAATTTTTTATTTACCATACGTTATCATTTGTTCTTCATTTTATTATTTAGTTATAATTTTTTAATTTTTTCTAAAAAAAATTATTTTATGTTATAAAAAAAATTATATTAAAGAAAATATAAGTTATTTGAAGATATAAATAGAAATAGAGATAGAGATAGAGATAACGATAGAGAGTGTGGTCAGAGTGAAAATTTTTTAGAGATAAAATCTGGGAGGAATATTCCCTTTTGGATCTCTATTTTAGAGATAGAGATAAAGAATGGGTGGGAGATGCTCTAAAGGGATCTTTTATATATATATATATTTCTTTCTTTAGTTGTTAACCTGTTACATGAAGCCTTCAATGAGGAGTGATGAACAGTGAAAGACAAGCAATATGAAAAACATAAAAAGCGTGTAAGTTTTTGGTCAAGTCCACCTCTTTTTCTTTTATTAATACATTATGATGTTGTTTGGTTAGTGATGAAGACAAGAGTGATGGACCATTGCTGGAAATCTGGAATGGAATGAGATTTCATACAAGCAATTTATTCCCGGGACTAATTAATCTCACCGCTATATACATATATTATTTTTTTTCCTGTTAATTTATTTTTTATATGATTAAAATATAAATATATTTTAATTTAAACATTTTAAAAATAATAATTTTCAATATTAACAAATAAAAATAAATATTATTTTGTTTAAAATTGGTTTTAAATATTTAAATTATTTTTAAATAAACATTTTTAATTTTTTAATTTTTTTCAAAATTTAATTTAAATAATTATTTTAACCAATCTAATTCTGATGCAGCGGAAGATTCACCAAACAACAATTGATAAAAGTAAAGATAAACAATTCGGATCCGTTGATTCGCACACGAATACCGGAAGCGAACCCTACTATTAATCTATTGATCCGCGCACGGATACCAGAATAATAGGTTTCAAATTCGTTGATCCACTCAAGATACCGAAATTGGATAAAAGGAGATACTCTTTCTCAAATTTTATTAATCATCAAAAACTAAAAAACAAACAACTGATTGCAAAGATTTTAAATAGGTAAATAAACTAAACCTAAAAGGTCTCAAAACCTTGAATCCTAAACGGATTCAGACTCCTCAAATAATATAAATATAAAAAGGACTCCAAGACTCAATCTTAAACTAAAAAGGAAACTAACAATGAAACTAACAAGGACTCAAAAACATCAAGCTCAAGTATTCGCGCAACAAGATAGATAGCTGAATTTTGGGCCTGTTGTGATCTGTTACGGAGGACGGAGTCTTCATAACATTTGTAGGGCTCGTCTTGGGCTTTCCGGAAATATATTATAATAGACGATCCGACCCCATATGCCCTCTGTAGAGGTCCACAAATTTTAGCCCGGATTTGGTTGGTCCACGCGACCCAAATACGAATTCACCACCCGTTCCATGTATTCCATTGCCTTAGCTGCTGCTGCTGCTACATCATTCTCTTCAGGTTGGAGAAAATTCGTCCTTGAATTTTGACTGTTTTGAGGAACAAATAAGTTAGAGATGCTGTTGAATGATGAAACACAGCAACATCATAGAAATAATCCTCAAAAATTGAGTCCCTCTTATGCTGCTCGTTCTGGAACAAATCTTCATCAAAAACCGATGGCTTATCGAAATCGACAATAACAGGTTCCGTCACATATTCCTCATCGAAAATTGGCGACTTATCAAAGTCAACGATAACCGGGTCCAACACATAATCGTCATCGAAAAACAATGAATGGTAGGAGGAAATTTTGTTTTGGAGATTCGTGAGCTTTTTTTTTTTTTTTTTTGGATAAATATGGATGGTGAATTTTTGGCGTTGAGGAAGATAGTTGGTTGTGGTCGTGGATGCTGAGCCTAGCACAACGGTAGACTCTGTGGCTCTGATGCCAAACTGATGCAGTGGAAGATTCACCAAACAACAATTGATAAAAGTAAGGATAAACGATTCGGATTCGTTGATTCGCGCACGAATATTGGAAGCGAACCCTACTATTAATCTGTTGATCCGCGCAGGGATACCAAAATAATAGGCTTCAAATTCGTTGATTCACTCAGGATACCGAAATTGGATAAAAGGAGATACTCTCTCTCAAATTTTATTAATCATCAAAAACTAAAAACAAACAACTGATTGCAATGAATTTAAATAGGAAAATAAACTAAACCTAAAAGGTCTCAAAACCTTGAATCCTAAACGGATTCAGACTCCTCAAATAACATAAATATGAAAAGGACTCCAAGACTCAATCCTAAACTAAAAAGGAAACTAACAATGAAACTAACAAGGACTCAAAAACATCCAGCTCAAGTATTTGCGCAACAAGATAGATGGCTGAATTTGGGCCTGTTGTGATCTGTTACAGAGGACAGAGTCTTCATAACATTTGTAGGCCTCGTCTTGGGCTTTCCGGAAACATATTATAACAGACGATCCGACCTCATATGCCCTCTGTAAAGGTCCACGAAGTTTAGCCCGGATTTGGTTGGTCCACGCGACCCAAATACGAATTCGCCACCCGCTCCATGTATTCCATTGCCTTAGCTGCTGCTACATCAAATTCTATGCAACCATTTCTTTTGTTAATAAAATTGGATTGACCTAAGGAGAGAAAAAGTATCATAAGCGATCATATGTTGAAAAACCCCTAGGCATATCCATATATATAAATGATAAAAGAAAAATAAAGAGTAACAACAACTAAATAAGCACAAAAACCAAGGGGAAAACAGCCCCAAACAAAAAGTGACACACAGGTCATGCCAAAAAGAAACATAAAGCATCATGAAAACCAAAAAGACTCCTGACCCATGCAGTCATTACCAATCAACAAGGAACAGAATGGCGGGGTGGAGAACCACCAAGAATCTGCATCCAACTCAAAAGCATGTTTAGACAGGGCATCCGCAACCTGGATCCCCTCCTTGAAAATATGTGACACCTGAAAATCCATCTGTAAAATCTGAAATTTACAACGCTGCAACGCTTAACGAACCCTCTAAGGAACCTGTTTAGAGTGAGAAGAGAGCAGCTGGACCACATAAGAAGAATCACTCTCAAGCTAGATTTGACGCCACCCATACTTCCAAGCAAAATTAATGGTCAGAGAAGTCGTAAGAAGCTCAGCCTCAAACGCAAACACCCACCTAAGAGGGATAGCAAAACAACCCTTCACAAAAGCCCGACAATTATGGAAGACTCCCCTACAACCTCAAACTTTCGGAGAACTCAAGGCGACACCATCCGTATTAACTTTGATCCAATTAGGAGCCAGAGGTGGCCATTACACTCTTGATAACCGGGCCCTAGCAGGATGACCACGAAGACTGAACCGCTGAAGAATCATAAGATCATCCACACAAATACGCATACAACCAATCTCCAAGCGATTAGCATCAGAAATCACACGCCAAACCAAAGAAAGAGCAAACCTGAAATCCACCGATTTGCCTTCAAAGATCCACTGATTACGGGCAAACCACATATCCAAACCACTAAATGGATAGCGGCCTTCCACAAAACCCTGACCTAATCACTAAACGAAACCAACATGGCCTACAAGATTTTTTTTTCTTTTTCCAAAAGTCGGTAGAAACACGCTGTTAGAAAGCCAAAAAAACAGCCTCCCAAAGAGCAGCCACTAGGGGGCACTTGAGGAAAAGATGATTAGCTGTCTCACTACTAATCCCACAAACACTACATCGGGAAGCCAACTGAAATCCAAACCTACACAAGCAATCCTCCGTGGGGAGCCTGTTAAACAAAAGATGCCAGGTCAACGACGAACGGGATAGGGAATAAAACGAGACCAAACATCCTGAATAAAATCAAAGACCCTCGCATGGAGAGGACTAGCCAAGTAATATGAAATCCCCAAAAGCTCCAAAAATAGGAACCCCCAACTAATTATCGTGCCAAAAATCCTGCTAAGAGTTCTTGCCAATAAACCAGATACCTTCCTTAAGAAGAGTAGAATAATTAGCCTGAAGAGAGGACAATATCGAAGAAGTGACATACCCTCCCTGAGGTTTATGAAGTTGCCTGAGATACCTCTCCCAAAGAAAGAAGTAAGCACAACCATCAGAAGTCATAAACTTCTAAGTGAACTTTCGTAAAAGATATTCATTCAGCAACCCGAGGTCTTTCAAACCAAGGCTTCCTTGAGTGTAAAGCCTACAGCAACGATCCCAAGCAACTTGGACCAACTTGGTCTCCTCACAAGACCCAGTCAACAAAAAGTTCTTCAATTTGCGATTAATTAGCCGTAGCAACAAAGAAGGCCATTTGTAAATCATGAAAGAATGAATAAATGAGCCAGTGATGACCGACTTGATCAGAGTAGCACGACCAGCCAGGAAAGGGCTTTACCTTTCCACTCAGCGAATTTAGAAAGGATCTTATCCACAATAGGTTGTATTAGCCTTCTCACTACAAGAAATTTACTTTTTTTTTACAACGTTGACTTTGAGGCATTCTTAAAAAAATGTTGTAATTGATAGCTATTACAGGGTTTCATAAGAAAAATGTCACCTAAAATGCTTGACATCTTCTGCAATCATTTTCAACACATTTGATGAACTTGAACATCAAGTTTTACAGGCCAATGCAAATTCCCTAACATATACACAATAGGTCCACTTCCTTTGCTTTCTACTTTCTAGGCACGTCCCGGAGAGCGACTTCAAGTCATTTAGGTCAAGTTTGTGGAAAGAAGACTCACAATGTCTCCAATGGCTAGATAAACACGAACCCAACTCAGTTGTGTATGTGAATTACGGTAGTGTCACCGTGATGACGGAAGAACACTTGAAAGAATTTGCATGGGGACTTGCAAATAGCAAGCAACCTTTTTTGTGGATAGTTAGACCTGATGTGGTGATGGGCACTGACTCTGCAATTTTACCTGAAGAATACTTTGAAGAGATCAAAGATAGAGGATTGATAGTGAATTGGTGCCCACAAGAGAAAGTGCTTTTACATCCGGCAGTGGGTGTTTTTCTAACACATTGCGGGTGGAATTCTACAATCGAAAGCAAAAGCGCCGGTATATAGGCCTTTCTTCACTGAGCAACAAACAAATTGTCGATATGCATGCACAACCTGGGGCATTGGCATGGAAGTTAATAATGATGTTGAGCGCCGGGATATCGAAAATCTTGTTAAGGAAATGATGGAGGGAGAGGAAGGAAAGAAAATGAGGGAAAATGCTCTTGAATGGAAGAAGAAGGCTGTAGCAGCTACTGATATTGGAGTAAAATCATATAATAATTTTGATAAATTCATAAAGGAAGCTCTCCTCCATCATTGGTAACTAAACAGAAATTTGTGGGAAGCCAAGGTTATTCAGCATCTTCGGCATTTTATCATCACAAGCTATTTCTATTCTCAACTAGTGTTCTTCCTATGTATTCTACATTCTGATGCTTTAAGAATGAAATAAAAAATTATAATAATCATTATCACTATTATAGAACACCAAACATGCATCATTCAGCCTCATAGTATCTTAGGTTCGAGTCACCGTACCGCAGATGGTATATAAAAACAAGCAGAGTTGAATCTATAATTCCAAGCAAACTACCAAAAAGTGGTAGAAATAATTCAACCGATAAACATTGATGTATAGAATTGTTGAATTTAGAACAGGAATATAGCAGCAATCACTATTTTAAAACAATCTCCTCACCATGCTTGCAAGCCGCATAAGCAACATTACCAAAGCTATGAAATTATATGTTCAGAAGTCGACCATTTTATTGGTCGCGATATTGATTACAAGGTAATTAATGTCTACAATAGATAACAAAGGAGAAAAAGGGGGTAAATGTCTGCATTTCCATTCCAAAAGTCAGAAGTTACAGAACTTTCAACATATGCTGATTCCAACCCTTTTAAGGAGGAACTAAAAATGTTATCTAATCAGAGCCATATTTTCCACATCAAACGGCATGAATTCATAAACTTCAGAAACTCCTTATCCTAAAGAATCAAGTCATCAACTATATATGTTTAATGCAAGATGCAAAGATCATTACCTTCCTTTATCCATGCTCAGGGCTGACTATCAATAGACATATATGTGTCCATTGAGATCAGCCATCAAGTTAAACTTGACAGGTTGTTTCTTCCAAAATCTTTTAGGTAGTATTCATTCCGAACTACATAAATAGTCATACAATCACTAGTATTCATCATAGTTCGAAATAAGTGAGTCAGTGACATTATTTAAGTCAATAGAAAACATAAACTAGTGACATACCTCTAGCTGGAGCATATAATTGGAAACAAAATTTAGTGATAAACACAATAAAAATATATGGTTGTATATGAACAAGACAATAAAGCAATTATTCATCTTTCGAAAGTCCTATTTTAACTTTGAAGAAAGTGCTTGCTACATATATTTCATAGTTTAGTCCATAGAGATTTAGTACACCTTCCAATCAAATCTGCATTTTTATATTTCTTCCACATTTGCAATTACTCTCAAAGAATGCAGAAATACAAAATCAGCCATCGATGTATTATTTTCTTTTCTTCGCTCTTAACTTTCAAGCAAAGCATACAAATGAATCTTACAAAAGGTAATTTATTAACATTTAACAATATTATACCTTCAATTGTTGTCTAATGCCACACAAGCTATTGTTTTCAATTCCAAGGAGATGCTGAAATCCCTAATTGGCAGCAACAACATTTTGAAGCAACAACTCTAAGTCGTTCAATCTGTGTAAATAGCAACAAACATATGAATGGAAACCAGAAAAGTAAAACCATAATGTACCTGTAATGACCCGCCATCATACCTTATGTCACTCAGATCAGGGTAGATTGCTATAGCATCTTTAAAATCCTGAATTAAATTAAAAACCAACCCAGTTATTTCAAGAAGCAACTTTAAGGCTTTCAGTTTAAGACAATTATCTAATTTCTATCAAAAACTTCAAAACACATTGTAAAATAATAAAAAGAGGATTTTATTTATAGTACTCAAATCACCTGTCAAAAAAAGGTGTCTCAATTTGTGTCTAACCAACCAAATTGGGCCATGTGTACACAATCATTTACATGTATTTATTTAAAAAAAAAAAAAGTATACACATGGCCCAATATGGTTGGTTAGACACAAATTGGGACACCATTTTTTGACACGTGATTTGAATCCATTATTATATTTGGTAAACTTAAATAGTAATAGATCAAACACAATAAAATAAGAATGGAAGCATATAATTGCATAATAATTTCGAGATTCTTTAACACACATATCGGTTATCATGTCAAAAAGTTTTCTCTTTTAAGGTAGCCATGGATGGAAGGGCCTCATGCTGACCTGTTCTGCTGTTGACGATGTGTAGGTAATCACACATGACATCCCAGCTTTTGTTGCTGCCTACAGAGATGAACTTACTTGGATTTAGTGATTGATTATGCTTAACGGACTTGTTTTCATGTGCAATGGCCATAAAATAATAATAATAATAATAATAATAAACAAAAACTGAGAAGGGCTAAAATTAATAGTGCACAAGTAAATCATTAACATTGAGAAAATCAACCTAATTGTGATCCAAGAAAACTATATTGAAAAGACGATTCTCCAATGCCTTCAATAAACTCCCTATTCTTGATTGCTGAAGTTAGCATAGAAATTGATCATTACAAAAGTGCAGACCTACCTGTAAGCCTATGACACTATCCTCCACCACCAGACAATCTTTCTCGGATATGCCTAGCCTCTGCAAGGAATATGATTTTAAAGGGCAGATCTTAAAAATACCAAATTGGTATGGAATAACTCTGTGGTTTACATGCATAAGTTTCAACTCACTGAAATCTAAAATACCTTAGCTGCAGTCAAATAAATTGATGGATCAGGCTTCTTTTCCTTCACATCATCACCTGAAATAAGATAAACATCAAAGTGTCAAATTAATCAGTAAAAAGAAATTAGCGAAAAGAAAAAAAATCAGACAAATAAAAATTGATCAAATGTGCAGCAGCACCTAATCAACTGGAATGGATCATGAAAGTGAGGAATTATAGGGTATCTTAAGTGGGATGAATTATAGGGTATCTTAAGTGGGAACGAAAAAGAATGATGAAAACAATCTAAGGTATCAATGTGCCATATGTATTTGCAATAAGACTTCATGAAATCCCAAGCACATTCTATAGATATTCTATATTTCTATGCATATTCAAAAGCAAATGTGTGCATGAAAGCATTAGTAATATCAAAATAGATAGTTTCTTCAACAAAAAACAAAAATAAATAAATAAATAAATAAAAAGTGACATCAAATTTCGAAAGTGATCAACAAACCTGCAAGGAAGCAATCAAGACCTTGAAACCGCTCCTACAACAGAAATTACAAAACATAAATAAACAGATTTTGTGGAGCTAAAAGTAGTTATAATTACATGCAATTAGAGAAAGAACTGACCATCCCTATGAGGCTTTCCAGACAAAGTATAACTGAACTTTTAGTTGCTGCAGAGCAAACAGCTAGTTGTTTCCCCTGCCACAGCATGTCGAAGAGAAAAAGAATGACCACTATAAGAAACACATTTAACTATGAAACTCATTTTAAAAACATAATTGAAGCTAATGTAAAAAAACAAATTATACAAAGAAATTGTATAATTAAACACAATCAAAACCCACTAACCACAACCATTTTTCTAGTTTTGTGGGTTCTGATTGTGTTAAAAAAAAATGATAAAAAGAAAGTAACACAAAAATTGTACCGATTTTTTCAATTTTTTAAAGTAAATATATATATTTTTAATATATTTAAATAATAAAAGAAAAGATAAATAAGTTTTCAAGGGAAGTTTAGTCGTTTCGGGATACAAATGTGGTTAAAGGTTAAAGTTAATAAAATTCAACAGAGGATGGGGTATATTTATGTAATTATTAGAAAACAAATGAATATTTATACAATTACACATAAATTCAGGGTTGTTTGTGAAATTTACCCACCAAAATAACATCTCCCTTTTACCCAAGGGCACTATTGACTTTCCATACCCAAAGCACATTCCATTTGGGATGTTTGTGTTTAAATAGGGCATTTGTTTGAAAATTTTCTTTATTAGATAAATAAAGGGTATGTTTATGCAATCAACCCTAATTTCAACATGATAAAATAATTATCCCTCTCTACAATAAAGGTGATTACGGTTCGGTTCCAACCGAAATCGTGACTGTTGGAATCAGACCGTAACTGAAAATTTTGGTTGTGATTCATAATTTTACAGAACCGTGGTGGAACCGACAGTTCACGCCCGATTTGGAATCCGCGGTTCCACCCCGTTCTAATATTTTAAATAATATATATATATATATATATATATATATATATATATATATATATATATATATATATATATATATATATTAAAAGCTGAATTTTGATTTGATTGAGAGAGAGCAGAGTAGACAACTTAAAAAAAAATTGCAGAGCAGACAGCAGAGCTCAATTTGAATTCCGAAAGTCGACTTATTTAATAAAAAAAAGGAACTGAACAGTGGATTCATGAACCGGAACCGTCGATTCCGAACCAGAGCTGGGTCACCTCTATTCTGCAACCATTACTAATGGATTTTACTATCACTGTACTATTGTTAATATATGGGAGCAGATATTGACACTCATAAAATTTATTAGTACACTCATATTTTATTAAAAAATTTAATTACAAAAATATCCCAATAGAAATTTACCAATAAAGACAAATTACTTTAATTAAAAATAAATCAAATACTATATGTACTCATTAATTACACTCATATCTTTAACTATTTCTTTATTAAAAAAAAAAAAAAAGTTACCTTTCAAAATATATATATATATATATATATATATATGATAAACCCTAATTTTTATGATAACCCTAATTAAACTCTAATTTTATTTTAAGTTTCAAACTTTCTCATTATCACATGATCATCATATTGTTTTTGTCTTTCTTTTATGTATAGTTATGAACTCTATCAATAAACAATTTTTTTTTTTTTTTTTTTTTTTTTTTAAGATAGCCGTAGATATTAGCAATTTTTTTTTTTCTTAGATAGTTGTATAAATAAGAAAATTCCAGATTAAAATCTCTTGACCCTATATACGGTTCCACATATTCCCTTTTATAAGGCTCATATATTCAAGATATTTCCAAAAGTAAATTGGATTATCATTAAATGAGGATTTGATTCCAAAAATAATATGATTTTTTTTATAAATTGGGTGTGATAATAATTTAAGAGTGTTTATAAATAATATGTATTAAAATGAATATATTTATTTCAATGAGGGTACTATTGGCATTACGATGGGTGCTTATAGTAATATTTATTTTTTAAATTTTAGACATGAGTGTACTTATAAAAATGGGGGGTTTGCAAATTTAGCCCATCCCAACATTCATTTTGAGGAAATAGCCTGTTGGGAAAAAAAGTGCATATCTAGCCTATCCTGATATTCACTTTCTAGGAAATAGCCTTTCTAGGACAATAATGCCCTCCACAATTAAACCGTGCAAAATGACTAAATTACCCTCTTATAATGTGTAAGGACGAAACTGCCCTTATCTTCTTCTCCTTCAGTTCACTGAAAAAAACCAAAAGTTTCAGGAGTTGGGTCATCTTCTCCATCGTTCTCCTGTTGACCAGAATCCACTCCATAGTCCCATTTCAAATCCGGAATCCCATCGTCCTCACTGTCGACCGGAATCTACTGCTGTTCAAATCCCATCTCCGCTGGAATCTTGCTACCGACCGTAATCTCGACGGCGACCGGAATCGAGTAAGTGCCGACACCTCGCCCACACCTCCTTCAATCGAGCTTCACTGTCATGTTTGAAATCAAGCTTTTTCTAGTCAATGCAAGTCCCGTAATCACACTTAAGTTTCCAATGTCATTGAATCTGTCGGTCTTTTATTGTTGTTTAAGTTTGAGACGTTTTTTATAGAATGAGGGATTGATGGTTTTGGATTTCTTGCCCATGAATTTGCGTTTGTGTATGTAGTATTGTTTGGTTTAGTTAAGGTGTTTGATGAAATGCCACATCAAACTTTTAAGAGGGGCAGTATTTCATAGGCCTAAAAGAATTGTTCCTATGCACTGACCTTAATTGAATGACAGTAATTGTTAGACTTTTTTGACTGAATTTTTTTTTTTCAAGGTCTAAGGATACCATGTCTTGGGTGTTGGTTTAGTGCGGTGAGCATTGGAAGGGTAACGTGTTTACCCGTCCTATTTCATTTTCAGTACGTCTAACAAAACAATACAAGGGAGCGCACGATGAATTGGTGGAAATGATATACCAGCGGACAGGGGTCTGTAGAGACCAAATTCAGTTGAAGCTAACTTCACATGTGGAAATGGGGGTTGATAAAGTTTCATTGTTTGTTATGAGTGACAACGATGTAGAGTTTGTGATTATTAATAAGGAAAAAGGTTGGGCCACAATTGATGTTGAATTTGTCAACAAACATGAATTTCAACCTCCCCCAAATCCAATCCAATCAGAATGTATCGTCTCGCCTGTTAAATCCACCAATATTCCACGGTCTCCGGGGGGTACTCCAAACTATAAATCAGTTAGTGGCAGCAATAATCCGCTTGCATCCCAGGCTACACCCGGATTTACGTCAGCAGGCAATGACCAATCAACGCCAGCATCTACTACCAAGCATGCAGTGGATAGTTCTGAAAGCATAGATACTCTTGGAATGTCTGATAGTTCTAAAACCAGTGATACAGAAGATGAGAGTGGCGGGGATGATAATGCTGGGATAGCGGCAACAGTTCTTGTAACAGAAGAACAAGGGGTGAGTAGAACACCCAACAGTTCTTCACCGTCCCTAAACACACGGTGGACAGTATCAGGTTTAGAGCTTTACTCAATACCAGCCGTTCGAATAGTGGATGTGTTTCAAAATCCAGGTGACCAAGGTCCATTATACAAAGGACAGATGTTCAAGGACAAGCCTACATTGAAGCAAGCTATAAGGTCGTATGCATTTACAAAGAGGTTTGAGCATAGGATTTCACGATCTTCTAATACACGATTCACTGCCGAATGTACACAGAGAAGTTGTGGATGGGTTCTTCAGGCATGGAAGTCGAATAGGGGGACTTATTGGCATGTTAAGACATTCGTTAATGAGCACACATGTGAGAGAAATGACAACTACAACGTTGAATTTAAACGTGTAAGTGCCGCCGTGATAGGGGATTTGTATGCAAGTAACTATCGCGATCCCGGGCGCATCATCCGTCCTAAAGATATAGTTTTTGAGATGAAGGAGCAGCATGGCATACACCTCTCGTACAACAAAGCCTACAGGTCGAAGGAGCACGCTTTGAGTCAGGTATTCGGCGATCCGTGGGAATCCTTTCAGAGGTTGCCGTCTTATTTTCATGTATTGGAACAAGCAAACCCCGGGACTGTGACAAAGATCAAGACCGACTCGAAAAACCGGTTGAAATATGGATTCATGGCAATTGGAGCCTCTATTGAGGGGTTCAATTCTGTTATTAGGCCGGTTATCTGCATCGATGCTACCCACTTGAAGGCTAGGACTAGGGGTGTTATGTTAGTTGCGGTGTGCAAAGATGGAAACGAGATGATATACCCTTTGGCATTTGGGTTTGCAAACTCTGAAAGCACAAAGTCGTGGACTTGGTTTTTGAAGAAACTCCGTAAAGTGATAAAAAATTCGGACCGTGTGATGTTAGTTTCAGATCGGCACAATGGTATATTTAATGCAATGGAAGCCATATTCCCAGATGCAACACATGGCGTTTGTGCATACCATTTGGCACAAAATCTTAAAAGATTTTGCAAGCAGAGGAATGATCTGATTTGGCTTTACTACAGTGCTACGTATGCATACCGTATCGAGGATTTTGACCTTGCAATGGGTGAGTTGAAAGAAACCTGCCCTAAGGTTTACAATGAGCTCTTGGGCGTTGGGGTAGAGAAGTTTTCACGTGTACATAGCCCTAAAAAGAGGTACTTCTTGATGACCACCAACATTGCTGAGTCAATGAATTCTTGTCTACTTGGGGCCCGAAAATTGCCTATCACAGCATTGGCAGAATGTATCAGAGATTTGTTGCAAAGGTGGTTCTACGATCGTCGGACAAATGCACTTCAAATGTCTACATACTTGACAGCGTTTGCTGACGAACACATCAAACAGTGGACAGAAACAGCGGATCGGTCTGCGATTCACCCCATTTACTACATGAAATTTAAGGTAGACGACAAATGGATTCCTAAAATAGTCAACATTGACGAACATTCTTGCTCATGCCGTCAATGGGATTTAGATGAGTTGCCGTGTTCTCATGTAATGGCGGTTGCTAGGTATGCTTGCCGGTCTTTTAACTCTGTACATTTATCTATTGTGGTTTATTTTACGAACTTGGGGTAATCTCGTTTGTTGGTGTGTTATGGCCTAGGTACAAAGGTATGCCAATCAATTCACTGGCTTCTGACCTATACACAACAGGATTTCTTAAACGTGCTTATGAAATTGGTGTCAACCCTGTTCCGGATCCCGAGATTTGGGATGTTCCCGATGCAATCCGGAACCATATTGTATTGCCATGGAAGAAAAGGATTCTGCCAGGAAGACCAAAGAAGTTGAGGATACCGTCAGCTGGGGAGAAAAGAAAGTTACATTCTTGTTCAAATAGTGGAAAAAAAGGATGCAATAAAACAAGTTGCCCGGAACCATCATCTAGCACATGCAAACCACCCAAAAAACCTCGATCATGTAGCATTTGTAAGAAAGAGGGACACAACAGACTGACGTGCCCAGACAAGCCAACTAAACTTACCTTGCTTGACGCGGACGGAGAGAATACCGTTGGACCAACCTGCTGAACCTACCTTTATTGATTTATGGTGTACGTACATTTGTTTGTGTTAAACACTGCTGAACCAACCTTAATAGGTTTATGTATCATTTGTGAAACTATGCATATGTATATCGGAGGAATAACAATACTTGAAATACACCATCACCAGACAGTTGTCTGGTTTAATACAAACCAAAAAAGAAAGAGTAAATGAGATGCATTCAGTGTGTAATCATTTGTTCTTATATTCTCTAACAATAACAATAGTAGCGTGTAATCATTTTGCAATTTCAGCTTGTAAACATGCAGTCACCGTGTAAAAATGTTTATATTTCAGCGTGTAAATATTTCCATCGTGTGACCCAATCTAATTTGTTTCTAGGCCTATAAAATCTTTCCTAGGCTCAGGTGTTTTTCGTTGCCACGTCATCAGTATTGGGGCCGATACTAGGGCCAAGAAGTTTAAATTCACACTGTGGATCTTTGATCAACAGTGTAAAAGATTTCACGATGCAAACAAACCATTCTTACACGATATATTTAATATGTCCTGTAAGGTTTATTACTTTTCATCGTGTAATCTTTTAGAATGTTGAGTTTGGATCAACAGTGTGAATGATAACACGATGAAAAGTAATCAATATTACACGATATAATAAATGAATCGTGTAATGTAAGAATGCTTACTTTTGATCGTGTAATCATTCACCATGTTGCTCGTGTAAACATGCAGTCACCGTGTAAAAATGTTTATATTTCAGCGTGTAAATATTTTCATCGTGTGACCCAATCTAATTTGTTTCTAGGCCTATAAAATCTTTCCTAGGCTCAGGTGTTTTTCGTTGCCACGTCATCAGTATTGTGGCCGATACTAGGGCCAGGAAGTTTAAATTCACACTGTGGATCTTTGATCAATAGTGTAAAAGATTTCACGATGCAAACAAACCATTCTTATACGATATATTTAATATGTCGTGTAAGGTTTATTACTTTTCATCGTGTAATCTTTTAGAATGTTGGGTTTGGATCAATAGTGTGAATGATAACACGATGAAAAGTAATCAATATTACACGATATAATAAATGAATCGTGTAATGTAAGAATGCTTACTTTTGATCGTGTAATCATTCACCATGTTGCTCGTGTAAACATGCAGTCACCGTGTAAAAATGTTTATATTTCAGCATGTAAATATTTCCATCGTGTGACCCAATCTAATTTGTTTCTAGGCCTATAAAATCTTTCCTAGGCTCAGGTGTTTTTCGTTGCCATGTCATCAGTATTGGGGTCGATACTAGGGCCAGGAAGTTTAAATTCACACTGTGGATCTTTGATCAACAGTGTAAAAGATTTCACGATGCAAACAAACCATTCTTACACGATATATTTAATATGTCCTGTAAGGTTTATTACTTTTCATCGTGTAATCTTTTAGAATGTTGGGTTTGGATCAACAGTGTGAATGATAACACGATGAAAAGTAATCAATATTACACGATATAATAAATGAATCGTGTAATGTAAGAATGCTTACTTTTGATCGTGTAATCATTCACCATGTTGCTCGTGTAAACATGCAGTCACCGTGTAAAAATGTTTATATTTCAGCGTGTAAATATTTTCATCGTGTGACCCAATCTAATTTGTTTCTAGGCCTATAAAATCTTTCCTAGGCTCAGGTGTTTTTCGTTGCCACGTCATCAGTATTGGGGCCAATACTAGGGCCAGGAAGTTTAAATTCACACTGTGGATCTTTGATCAACAGTGTAAAAGATTTCACGATGCAAACAAACCATTCTTACACGATATATTTAATATGTCGTGTAAGGTTTATTACTTTTCATCGTGTAATCTTTTAGAATGTTGGGTTTGGATCAACAGTGTGAATGATAACACAATGAAAAGTAATCAATATTACACGATATAATAAATGAATCGTGTAATGTAAGAATGCTTACTTTTGATCGTGTAATCATTCACCATGTTGCTCGTGTAAACATGCAGTCACCGTGTAAAAATGTTTATATTTCAGCGTGTAAATATTTCCATCGTGTGACCCAATCTAATTTGTTTATAGGCTTATAAAATCTTTCCTAGGCTCAGGTGTTTTTCGTTGCCACGTCATCAGTATTGTGGCCGATACTAGGGCCAGGAAGTTTAAATTCACACGATGGATCTTTGATCAACAGTGTAAAAGATTTCACGATGCAAACAAACCATTCTTACACGATATATTTAATATGTCGTGTAAGGTTTATTACTTTTCATCGTGTAATCTTTTAGAATGTTGGGTTTGGATCAACAGTGTGAATGATAACACGATGAAAAGTAATCAATATTACACGATATAATAAATGAATCATGTAATGTAAGAATGCTTACTTTTGATCGTGTAATCATTCACACTGTTGATCGTGTATCAACATTCTAAAAGATTACACGATAAAATGTAATAAACCTTACACGATATATTAAATATATCGTGTAATTGTGGTTACTTTTCATCGTGTAAGATATTTAAAGTGTACCATTTAGTGTGCAATGATCTTCATTCAAACACGTTTCCTCATATATCCAAAAAAACATCAAAATTGTAATTGTCCATCAAAAAAAAGATTACAATGCTACTCACTTTCGATAGAGTTGGCAAAGATATCCCTAGCAGCTTGTTTTCTAAAGGCCGGGATGTCCTTCTGGACAAAATCGAAGCTGAGTTCTTTCCCCATCATTACATACTCTATTCCCTTTAGCATGAAAGCACCACAACTGCTACCGTCCGCCTGACATGGGAATTGATAGTGGGCCAATCTCACAGCCTTCATACAAGTCAGACCTTGTTTCTTGCGTTTACTATCGTCGAAGTAACCAGACTTTTTACAAATGAGTGGGAATAACCGACGTAGAGGCAATACCTGCTCTTGTCTATGCTTTGGATTGTTCGGCAGTAGATGTGCGTTTGAGTCATAAATTGTAATATCCCAATTGCCCAGATGAACTATAGAAAATACCCAATGGCTGCCTCCCACGAAGCAAGGGACTATAACCTGTTACAAATAAAGTTGTTTCAGCATATGGAAGTGAGTATGTATTCACTTGAGTAAGTCAAATATCTTACGTCATCAACACTATTCCATGCTGTCCCCCAGGCTGGTTTGTTACCCTTAACGTATTCTATTAAGTCTAATGGGACATCAAATTTTCCCGGGTAGAACGCTTTCTTCAATGGTAAGTGGAAATCTGGTTGAATTTTACTCCAAATAAGTGTAAGTTCATTCTGCAATGAAGTAACAAAACGGGTCAGTGGGGGCTTTAAATATAGTAGAAAACTGTATTGAGTGGAATGAATCCTGCAATGAAGTCTACTTACAAAGAAAGCGCAATCAACTACAGCTACTTTGCGTTTAAATTTCTTTTTCTCCATTGGGTAATTTTTCCGCTTACAAAGTAGGTTTAGGTACGCATCCACATGCTCAATGCCCAACCATTCCTCGGGATCTTCTAACTCTCTGAAAAATGATTGTGAAACAGAAACATCGATGCCGATGTAACGACTGCATTAAAAAACATATGAGTACGATTAGTGGCATTGTACAAAATGTTAAATGACATGCTACACAAAGAACTTTTAAAAACACTTACAACAACAGGTTCGGATCATTCACAAAGGCGTTATATTTCCTGTTTACTTCCATCATCTTCATTGGTCTGCAGGGATCTATGTATGGACTTGTTAACCACTTTGACACCTATCGCTCCCTACCAATTTCTGTCAGGTCACTTAGTGGAAGACCAGCTCTGGGATTCCCTCGATTGGAAGTGGATTCATCGGGCAGTCCAGATTCAGAGACATCGGGTTCGTGTTGAGTTCTTTTAGATGGTGGGGGAGGGGTATGTACGTCATGTGAGGGTGGTAGAGGGGTATGTATGTCATCCGTCTCAATGTGGGTGGGGGCTGTCTCGGTGTGGGCGGGGGATGCTGCGGCTGTCTCGTTTTGGGTGGGGTCTGCTGGGGCTTTGGGGGGTCTCCCGGTGTGGGCGGGGATTACGGGGGCTATCTCGGTGTGGGTGAGGGATACAATGGGTGTCTTGGTGTCCGTGGGGTTTGCGGGGGCTGTCTTAGGGTCTACAAAGGCTGTCTGGGGCGCTGTCTCGGGGTGAGTGAGGGCTGCGGGGGCTGTCTTGGGGTCTGTGGGGGCTTCTGGGGGTATCTTGGTGTGGGTGGGGTCTGCGGGGGATGTGGGGGGTGACTCTGTTTGGGCGGGGGATCCGAGACATGTATTAGTGTGGGTGAGGGATACGAGGGGTGTCTCGGTGTGGGTGGGGTCTGTGGGGGCTGTCTCGGTGTGTGTGGGGTCTGCGGGGGCTGTCTTAGGGTCTGTGGGGGCTTCTGGGGGTGTCTTGGTATGGGTGGGGTCTGCGGGGGATGTAGTGGGTGTCTCGGTTTGGGCGGGGGATGTGGGGGGTGACTCGGTTTGGGAGAGGGATCCGAGACATGTCTTAGTGTGGGTGAGGGATACGAGGGGTGTCTCGGTGTGGGTGGGGTCTGTGGGGGCTGTCTCAGTGTGGGTCAGTGATACGAGGGATGTCTCGGTGTGTGTTGGGTCTACGGGGGCTGTCTTGGGGTCTATGGGGGCTTCTGGGGGTGTCTTAGTGTGGGTGGGGTCTGTGGGGGCTGTCTCGGTGTGGGTGGATCCCTCAGTGTGGGCTACATCCAAACCTTGACTGGCTGCCTCGAAAGGATCTAAAGGTAAATATGGGTTTGATACATGTTCTGCATGATTCTCTCCACGTGAACGTCCTTGTGAAAAGGAAATTGTTTATTCAAAATGAGTTGATAATATAACCAAATTTATAATACTACAAAATGATGTAGTGGAGTTATACATACCGGAATACCTACAAGAGCAAACAATTCGGTCCGAAGAGTTTCAAACTCGGTCCGCATCGCGCTTTGGACCTCCTCACGTACGATGATGCGCATTTGGTCAAGTAGTTGATTCAGAATTGCAGTAGAGGTCGATCCCTAAACCCCAATATTAATTGTCATGAAAATGATCGTTACGTAAAGAGAATAACATAATGAAAATAATCACCTCTGATCTCTTTGATTGCTGTCTACGATCAACTGGTGGAGGTGGAGGTTGAGCTTGACGCTGACGAGTAGGAGATGAAGTCCTGTGGTTATCGTCAGACGACAGCAATCCGTTCTGTGTCCCTCCTGAGGATGGATGACAGAGAGGCGAGTGTGTCTCGTCAAGAGGTGGGGGTGACAGATCAGGTCTGTCACGGACATGCCGAGTGGTGCGCATACGTGGTGATGCATTAAAAAAGTTCCATCATCTTTTAATTGGATCATCAGGACCATGGTACTGCTTTCGTTTATTCTTATGGAGTTGTTTCGATGACGGCTCCGCTCTGTCCTCTTTGCCGATGAAACCCTTCAACGGTACAAACTGAGGTCCTTTGGATATGTCATCATCAATGCCCCTCTAGTAGTCCTCTGTTTCCTCCCTTCGAGTAGGCCAGAGCTCGGCTAATCCAGTGAGCTGTAAAATATTACCCTTTCAAGTAGTAACAAAATAGCATACAAATTAAAAACAATCTACCAATTCTACATTTACCGTTCCGTCAGCCTCTTTCTCCAACCATGTTTGAGACATAGTTGATCCCCGTTTGATAAATTCCCAATTTTTAAAACGGGGGCATCCGTGATTAGCGAACCTGTTGCCCAATTTTCTCCGCATCGAAGGGATGGCCTCCATTGCCCAGAACTACCAAGGAAAAAAACCAGTTTATTAGATGAATAAGATGATATTTAAAAAAACTATAAGAATAGTTCGACATATTGTCAACTTTGCACGATACCTGAACTCCCAAAACAAAACCGTATAGGTTGTATCTTCTTGTATGACCCAACGGCTCTGGAACCTTAAAACCAGTCCGGATGTAGTGCAATGTCATCTTGAATACGTAATGAACCCATGGGAACGAATTGAATGCCTCTATGTCCTCAACCAACGTCATTAGCCAGTACATAACTTGTCTCCTGTAATCCTGGCCGAAGAGAATTTGTTCGCAAACAACACAAGTGCCATCTTCAAAGCATCACCCTCTCTCTCAAAACTCCGTCTTAAGAACCTGGACAGCACATCTTCCAATAATAAACCTCCCTGTCCACCAAAATATCGGATGTGGATCCCATCCGGCACTGGTACGTAATCTCTCAAAAAGATATCCGGCAAAACACCAAACCTCAATCCACTGCACAAACAAAACTCTCTCTTTCCTAGTTTAACCTTGTTCTTACCCAAAGCGAACCACATCTCATCCTCACTGGCACCTGGGAACCGAATTTGGCGGAGCAATAGGTTATGTATGTACTGTGCTTGAAATAAAGCCTGCATGTATCCTGGTAGATCCAAGTAATGCCCGAAACATCCTCTCTTGAAACGTGCCAACTCACCTTCTTCTTCCAACACCCTCCTGATGTCAGCGATAAATTTTAGTTTGCAATGCACTGTTATGGTTATGTCATACGCCCACGTATTCCTCGGGTATACCAAATACTGATCTAGGTCTTCGTTCTCTGATGCATGTTCAATCTGTACTACGTTTTCAGTCTGTTGTATATGCTCGTCGTTCTGTGTTACGTAGCTCACCACTGTTAGATTATCAGTCTCTGCTACATTCTCTGCTACGTTCACATTCTGTGGTTGTTTCTCAGCTTCTGGTATGTTCACATTCTCTGGTACGTTTTGGTTCTGTTCAAGGTCTTCATTCTCTGCCATTGCTTGGTTCGTTCTCACTCTTTTGTATGATCTCATTATCTGCTTACAAACTGAAAATATTTCCAGGATTATTACAAACTTCGTTACACGATGACACACATACAAAGTAAATAAAAATGAAACCATTAATCTTTACACGTTGTAGTATAAAATTCTTTACAAGATGAGCTATACAAGTTTTTAACCGCTCAATTGCAACGTCATTTTAGCGTGTAACCATTTGGATAATTTCCGACATAACGTCAAACCCAGATTCCTTACACGCTGTATAAACAACGTAGTTACACGTTGATTTAAGGGTTTACGCGCTATGTCTAAAGTAATTTTATCGTGTAACCATTCTCGATAATACAAAGTTCAATAAATGAAATCCAGATTCCTTACACGCTGTATAACAAACTTCTTTACACGATATTTTGTACAAGGGTTTACACGCTCAAATGTAAAGTAGCGTGTAACCATTCGGGGTAATACAAATTCAATAAATCAAAGGGAATCCAGATTCCTTACACGCTGTATAACAAACTTCGTTACACGATAATTTGTACAAGGGTTTACACGCTCAAATATGAAGTAGCGTGTAACCATTCGGGGTAATACAAATTCAATAAATCAAAGGGAATCCAGATTCCTTACACGCTGTATTCCCATTTTCGTTACACGATAATTTGTACAAGGGTTTACACGCTCAAATGTAAAGTAGCGTGTAACCATTCTGGGTAATACAAATTCAATAAATCAAAGGGAATCCAGATTCCTTACACGCTGTATAAAAACATAGTTACACGATGATATAAAAGGGTTTACACGCTCAAATGTAAAGTAGCGTGTAACCATTCTGGGTAATACAAATTCAATAAATCAAAGGGAATCCAGATTCCTTACACGCTGTATAAAAAACATAGTTACACGATGATATAAAAGGGTTTACACGCTAATTCTAATGTAATCTTAACGTGTAAGAATTATGGGTAATTTACAAGTTTTTCAGTCGAACCCAGAATCCTTACACGCAGAATAACAATCCTCTTTACATGAATACTTGTACTAGGGTTTACACGCTCAATCTTAAATTCATTTTATCGTGTAACCATTCTGGGTAATTTGAATGTCTAAATAAGAAATCAATCATAAAAAACACAGCATTGTTCACAACAAATAAATTAAATATAACCCAAAGTTCAACAATCTGTAATCCAAAGTCGGTACCTACAGTTTGTTGATGAACAGTTCTTCGGCCAATTTGTTGATGAACAGTTCGTCCGCGATGGAAACCACTTTCTGAAAACCACTTTCCCACGATACAATACAACTTCCTCAAAACCTCTTTCTCAGACGTCCTTTTCGAGGTTTAAAGCATTTGAGTTTTATGTATTTTATTGTTTTCAAATTTCTAAATTAGCCAAATAGCCGTAAATAAGTGCCACGTTGGAATTGCAGTAAGGGTATACTAGTCCAAGAAACTTTCTCTTAGATTAAAAAAAGGGTTAATTGCACTAACTTCCATTGACGTTTATCAATATCACAGCTATATTGTACTTTTCCTTTAATTAACAAGAACATACCCTTTCATCGGTTTGACCGGGGTTAGATTTAACGGAGACCTAACTGTGGCAAGGGCATGAATGCCTTTTTCCATTAAAAGAAAATAAAAAATATAAGTTATTTATTATAAAACTAAGAAATATTAAAAATCTTCATTACCCATCACATCATCATCAAACATCTTCATTTTCATCGTTATCACCAATCCATCATCTTAGACAATCAAACTCAACCCTTTCATCAATTTTCGTCTTCAGTCCAATTCAAGAAAGAAAAAAAAAACATAAATCATTAATATATATAAAAAATTCATAAAGCATATCCACTCCATATTCAATCAAATTCCAGAAATCTCCATCTTTTAAAATAGGCAATAGATTCCTTCCAAAAAACAAAGCAATCAAATTCAACCTCCCCTCTCCCTTTTCTGCAAATACACATCACTCCCCATCTCCACAACACTCTGCCTTCAATGCCCACGGATATCTCCATCCCACAATATAAAACCAAAAAAAAAACCATTTTTGTTTTTCTGTTAGAAAGAATCTTTTAATTTTTTATAAAAAAAAAAAAAAAAAAAAACACAGATGAAGTGAGCACTCCGGCCATCTAATATAGATTCAATCAGAAAAAAAAAAAAATTAAAACGAAAAAAAAACAGATGGAGCCTCCATCAAACGCCAGTGGGCTCCGTCGAAGATGTAGCGGTGCTCCATCTGAGATGGAACCGAGCTCCATCTGCTCCAACTCAGACGAAGTTGCGCACCATCACCGACAGATGAAGCGGCCTCCATTTGACGCCGGCAAGCCTCCCTGCTTAACAACAGAGGGATACCACAACTACCACCACCAAATCCCTCGTCGTTTTTGTTTCTTACGCCGGTGACAAGCTCCATCGGTCTCCTCCCTCACCCAAATCAGAAGCCATTTTTTTTTTTTTTTGGAGAGTGCACCATCAGATGTGGGGCACCGAGTCTTTTTTACTAAATAATAAAATATTTACTGAGGGCATTTTATTCTTTTTAAAGTCAACTGTTAAATGTATCGTCAGACAGTTAATAGCAAGGGTTGTTTGTGTGATTAAAGCCATTTGTTGAATAGTTTGCTACAAAGGCAAAACACATGGTATGTTTGTGCAATTAACCCTATAAAAAGTTAACTTATTGAGATGTGACAGTTTCACAAAGGCCCATTAGTAAAGGTGACTTTTCACTTTTCCCTGTTAGGTATGTTCATCTCGTTCCACTTGTACTTAGGGCTAGGAGATTTGTTCCCTGGCCTGTAAATAAGTCGTTGCTTTTCATTTTCAGAAAGAGCTGAACAATAAACTGGTGGCTTTCCCTAGTGTACCGCCCGTTCAGTTTACGATATATTTAATAAATGTTCATTTAAGATAAGTTTAATGGTTCAATTAAGATTTAAGGCACAATGGTTCATTTAAAATGTCAAGGTATTGGAAAGGTTACAATGGTTCATTCTTCAATGAAATTAATGTAAGAGGTGACTCTTCAGTTTTCACTGATATGGGTCATATTCTTCCACTATAAATATGTCAATTGCTGAGTTATATTTTAGTCAGAAATCTCTTGAAAAGCTTACAAGTGGAAATGGAAGCAAACGGCATGAGCCTTCACAGGATGAATGCCATTTCAGAAGTGATGCGTGAAAGGATTGCAAAGGCTGAGGAGACCATCGCCATGGAGCGTGAAAATGCAAAACGGCTACGTGATGATTATACTCTTCTGATGGGGAAATATCATAATCTGGAAGCTGAAATCATCAACTTACATGTAGCGATTGAAGCAAGGGACAACGAACTCAATGGCCTCTACCAAGTTGTTGAAAAAATGCAGAAGAAGTTAATGGACTTTAACATTCCACCATCACCCTGAATTCAATGTTTTTTTTTAATGTTTTTTCAGATGCTGTACCCCCCTTTTATATAAATGGAAGTTATCGTTCGTTTTCACATCCATTACAAATTTCACATACCGTCATTATATTCCTTCATTACTCATACCAGTATAACAGAACAAATAAAATGGTCCTTCATTACTCATACAAGCAGCACAGAACAAATAAAATGCTCCTTCATTACTCATACCAGCAAAACAGAACAGAACAAACAAGATCTTTCAAACAATCTTGCATACCAAAACTCCCAAAATAAATAAACACGAATACAAATAAAGAATATGTTAATATATAATATATAATATATATATATATATATATATATAAATACATTATAATATATATAGATATATATAATAATATATATTACTAATATATATAAATACATATTATATATAGGATATAATTATTTATATATTATATAATAATATAATATAATATATTATATAAAAAATATAATAATATATATTAAATATATATAATACAGTCTCTACTACATTATTATTATATAAAGTAGAGGAAATTAGCAAAGATATATATGTATTATATATATATATAAAGTAATATATATAAATACATATTATATAACATATATATATATATATATATATATATATAATGGGGCAGGATCCATGGCCCCATTTTTTTACACAATTTTTGACACAATTCCTTGGCCATTGGATATTGCTTCTTTCAATGGAAGAGATATATATGTATTATATATCTATATTATAGGAATTCTTCTTAGGCCTTACAGATCTTACCCGTTGATTAAATTATGGGGGCCCCGCAAAAATCTCAACGATCGGCACCATCCTATGATGAAGGGGTATCAATGGCAGTATGTATGTGGAGTTTCGAGATAATCAAACGGTCGAACAAGTACGTCCATACCCATTACACTAGATATACCATATACCAAACAACCCTTTCAAATATTAACCCCTAAGTGCCTAAGAGTTTTTTCACAACCTTATAAGTGGTTCTAGTTGCTTGAATCGATCTCCCGTAATACATTTACACTTCCGAAATCGAGTCTGATGGGTGCACACCGCCTTTTTAAAACATTCCGACCAATCGGAATAAATAAATAGAATATTAAAAAAAATTATTTAAATCGAAATTCAATCCACAATGGGCCTAGGAGTTGTTCTTAAGCTTACAGTACCTATTCCAAGGCCTTTAGGATGCGTTTGGTACGCGGGATAGGAAGGGACTATTTTCTCTTGTCCTGCGTTTGGCGCACCAATAGCTTGGGACGGGACGGGACAAGGTGGGACAAAATTCACCAAAAATTGTCCCACCTCAGACCGTAGGCCAGACTTGTCCCATGCATGGGACAAGTCTGGAAAAGACAATTTTGCCCTCACCATTTCAAAATATTACAAAAATATCACCTATATAATAATTACTATATAATATTATATATATTATAATATATTATATTATATTATTATATATAATAATATATAAAATATATATATATATATATATATATTTATATATATATAATATATATATATGTATTAACACATAGTATATATGATATATTAAACATTATTATTATTATTATATTATTATTATATTTATATAATATATATATATATATATAATGTGTTAATATATATATATATATATTATAATAATATATATATATATATATTATAATAATATGTATATATATACTATATATATTATATAAAATAAATATGTAATATAAATATAAAATATATATATTATATTGTATTATTATATATAATATATTAAATATTATTACGTATATAATAATATTATTACCCATACAATAATATATATATATATATATTATATACATTATTATTATTATTATTATATATTAAATTGTAATATATGTTGTTTCGTGGCGAAGGAAAAACATGGTTACACGCCAAAAAGTAATTATGTTTACACGCTAATATTAATGTATCGTGTAAGGATGATTACTTTACATCGTGTAATCGTTGATATAATTTCATCTGGATATTTGAACATGAAAATGGTCCATGATTACACGCTGATAGTAATCATGTTTACACGCTAATATTAATGTATCGTGTAAGGATGATTACTTTCATCTTGTAATCTTTGACAAAGTTTCATCTGGATATTTGAACATGCAAACGGTCCATGATTACACGCTGAAAGTAATCATGTTTACACGCTATTGTTAATGTATCGTGTAAGAATACTGTAGATCGTACAATCTTTGACATAATTTCATCTGGATAAGGTTTAACATGCAACTGGTCAATGATTACACGCTGAACAGTATATAGTATTACAGATGACCCATTGAAATAAGGGGAATGCTATCTACCTTTCCCATTTGCCTTCCCCATTTGCCTTTCCTACTCATTGCTTGACACGTGTACACTTTTTCATTTAATAAAAAGCTCTCACTTTTTGTTACAAAGTTTGTTTACGTCTTTACCCCTTATTAATGACATGATAGAAGCAGCTATCAGGGGTAAAGATGTAAACAAGTTTTATAGTAAAAAGTGAGAGCCTTTTATTAAATGAAAAGGTGTACACGTGTCAAGCAATGAGTGGGAAAGGCAAATGGGTAAGGTAAATAGGAAAGGTAGATAGCATTCCCCTTGAAATAATCGAAGGACAATTAGAAATAAAACAAAGGACTTTTAAACTTTCTAGGTACATTGACACAGGACTTTAATCTCCCAAGATTCATAAATAAAGTTCAACTATCCGGTTCATGACTCTTGGAATATGCAAAGTTGATTTATCTTTCCAACAAGTGAAAATTTATTGTTTTTTAAGTGAGGGTGGGACCGCCCAAGAGATTCTTATATACACTGGGCTGTGGTGGTGGTTGTAGGCAAAGTGGTTTTTTTCAGAAATGAAGAAGTTCATGCTCTGAACTTTTTCCCTTTGTTTTTTTTCTTCTTTTCAGAAATGAAGAAGTTCATGTACTTGGTAGGTCTCTTTGATAGTTTCAAATTTCCAGACTTAAAATTCTACTACTAAGCATTCTCATTCTTCCGTTGTCAAACACAGACAAGGCAGGAAATTCTAATGAATTACTTGATAGATTTGGCACACGATCTATCAAGAAAAAAATTATCCACTTCCTTCGTCATGGTATTAGGGTTAGATGGATCGATTCTGTTCAGAATTGTCACAAACTCATTCCGAAAATGCAATCATCTGAGTTCATTCATCGGCAAACTTCTATCACTGTCCAAGCTTATGTTCTCCAGAGTTTGTCATCTTCGCGTTACACTCGTAGTGTTAGTGTTGGAATGTGTGATGTTTTGTGTATTTATGTGTAAGAGGATTATGTCTGTGTATGAAAGCTGAGCCCTAGTTGCTTCTCCCGCTCCTCTAATTCTTTTTCCTTAGCTTCCAGACGAGACAAAACCTTGTCAATCTCTAAAAATATCACAGGACATTTTTGCTTTTCCTTCCCTCAGTCCCCTCATGATATCAGTTTGTGAATATCAAACAGAGGTAGGAAACCAAACACACAAATACAGAAATCATAGCTTCAATGCTTTGATATCTGCCTCATCACCTGTAAATTTTCTCTTCATTGCAGCAATGAATGGTTTCCTGTCAACTGGACACCAACATCACTACAATTGGTCATGGGACATGGAGAGAAATCTCTGGCCAACTAACGAAGAACTCATCGGCAGTAGTCGACTTGACCCTGATTGTTCTGTCCAATTAAACGGAAGTTCTTGATACGTCTTCGGTGGAGAGGTTTAAGTGCCAGGGTGATGCTCTCTCGTGGCATTAGTGTTTGCGACCAGTATCAGTACAAAATATGTACAAATTTTTACATCGATCACTGACTTGCTGGAGAAGAGCTTCATGCCTGCGCCCCACGAGACATGAGGCGTAACAAGATTATTAGGCGGACATTGAAGTTGATCTATCCAAATGTCCCCAGTTTGTCCCCAGTCCGAACGGTGTGCCCGACTACCATCTCCACCTACCGAAACAGATACACATGCGGGGTCACACCTACTGGATTTCCAAGAGCAATTCCCATTTGATGTTGCTTGCTGTGATGGAAGTTCCATCCATGTTAGAAATATGAATTTATTTGTAAAAAAAAAATAAATTATATTATGAAAATGTATTAAACCTACTTTAATATAAAGAATGAAATGTACGTCATGTGAATCGGTGTATAAGTCACGCAACAATTTCAAAGACTACATTTAATGTAGCGTGTGAGCATAGTTACTTTTCATCGTGTAATTGCAATATGAATGCTTGAATATGCAATTTTGGTCAATGGTTACACGATTTAAAGTATCCATGATTACACGATACATTTAATACATCGTGTACTCATGATAACAAATTGGCGTGTATTCATTCAGACTGTGACCATGTTACGTATTATCAGAGTGTTCCCAGTTATAATGTAATGTAAATTTAAAACTGTAAAATAGCTATACCTGATAAACGACCATTTTAATGATTCGACATGCAAATTGGCAAATGGTTGCACGATTTAAAGTAACCATGATTACACGATACATTTAATATATCGTGTGCTTATGGTAACAAATTGGCGTGTATTCCCATTTTAATGATTCAACATGCAAATTGGTCAATGGTTACACGATTTAAAGTAACCATGATTACACGATACATTTAATATATCGTCTGCTTGTGGTAACAAATTGGCGTGTATTCCCATTTTAATGATTCAACATGCAAATTGGTCAATGGTTACACGATTTAAATTAACCATGATTATACGATACATTTAATACATCGTGTACTCATGATAACAAATTGGCGTGTATTCATTCAGACCGTGACCATGCTGCGTATAATCAGAGTGTTCCCAGTTATCATGTAAAAACTAAGCGTTATTACACGCTACATATGAAGAATAGTGTAATTATGATATGTTTGCAGCGTGTAAACCATTCACAGCGTTGCTTGTTGAAGGATTGAACATGCAACAGAGTCAAAGATTATACAATGGCTCGTTCTACTGTTGGCAGGTATTGCCAGTCTGGATGTAGATTCTGCAGAGATTCGCCTGGGAAACTTTTATCTTTGGATAAGTGTTTCACTGTTTGATCGAGGGGACAAGAGGGAGCAAGTCTGGATATGATGTAGATTCTACAGAGATTTGCAAGGATTTTTATTTGGATAAGTGAAAGGTTGTTTCACTTGTTTCATTGATGGGATATCATTACAAGTGATATATTTAAAATTATTTTTTAAAGGGAGAGGGTCGGATTTATTGATTGTTGCAGGCAATTCGGTCGAGAAAATCTTATATGCACCGGGTGCAATGCACCCTAGCCAATGGGCGCATGCCACGTGGCATACCAACAATGGGTGTATGCCATGTGACACAGTTTATGCCACGTGGCATACACTTATTGGCTATTGTGCATTGCACCCGGTGCATATAAGATTTTCTCAATTCGGTGGCCGTCTACAGCCACGCAATAAATGTTTTTATTTTTTTTCCTGTGTTGTTTTCACTCGAGGTTAAATCAACTTTGCATTTACCAAGATTCATGAACCGTGGTGGGAAGTTGAACTTTATTTATGAATCTTGGGAGATTAAAGTACTGTATCAATGTACATAGAAAGTTTAAAAGTCCTTTGTTTAATTTTTAATTGTCCTTTGATTATTTCAATGTGTCAAAAAGATGTAAAGTAATATCCCCCAATATATATAGCAAACAACATATTGTATTGTGTGTAATTTTACAACGCATGAAGTTGAATGACAAAAAAGAATAAGCCTTTAAAATACAAATATTTTCTTCTCTGTTTTGTTCATAAGTTATGTAACAAAAAAGAAATGTGTTTGTATATTGTGCGTTTGAATGAAACAGCATTACCACTTATTGGTCGATGACTACACGATGAAAAGTAACCATGGTTACACAATATATCACTTTTTATCGTGTAAGAATGCTTACTTTTAATCGTGTAATATTTGACACTGTTGTTTTGGATCAACAGTGTCAAAGATAACACGGTGCAAAGTAAGCATTGTTACAATATTACACGATTCATTTATTATTTCGTTTAAGGTTTATTACTTTTCATCGTGTAATCGTTGACACTCTTGATCCAAAATCAACATTGTAAATTATTACACGATTAAAAGTAAATAGGATTTTGTTTGTAAAAAAAAAAAAAAAAAAAAACATAAACATTAATACTGCGAATGAAATGTAAATATGCACAAAAATATTATTAATCCTACTTTAATATAAAGAATGAAATGTGAATCACTGTATCAGCCTCATAACAATTTCAAAGAATACATTTAATGTTGCGTGTACGCATGGTCGCTTTTCATCGTGTTATTGCATTATTAATGATTTAACATGCAACTGGTCTATGATTACACGCTGAAAAGTAATCATGTTTACACTCTATAATTAATGTATCGTGTAAGGATGCTTACTTTTAATCGTGTATTCTTTGTCATTGTATCTGAATCAAATTTTCCGCCTGTAATTATTGACATTGTTGCATGTTGAATCAAGTTTTCATGGCGTAATGATTGAAAATGCAACAGTATGAATGATTACACGATGAGAGCTAACCATGCTTAGACGATACATTTAATGTAAGCATGGTTACTGTTCATCGTGTAATTGCATTATGAATGATTGAACAGTCCTGTGGTCAATGATTACACGATACATTGAATGTATCGTGTAACCATGTTTAGAAAATGGCGTGTATTCATTCAAAATTTGCCCATTTTACGTGCGATCAGAGTGTTCCCAGTTATCATGTAAATATATACCTGTTAGGCTGTTAGCTATGCCTGATAAACGACAACATCATATACCAAATTTACATCAATATGTAAAGTGGAAATTACGTTTCTGATAATAGCACTTTTGGAAATTACAAGGTCTAGAAACCACAGTGAAATAAATTTACAACACTTATGGAATGATAGTAGGAATAGAGTGCTATGTGCTGCTTGTCTGACCTTGTGGGCATTCACATTGTTGCTTGTTGAATGATTGAACATGCAACAGTATGAATGGTTACACGATGGAAACTAATCATTATTACATGCTACATACGAAGGATCGTGTAATGATGCTTTGTTTTTTACCGTGTAACCATTCACACTGTTGCTTTTTGAATGAATGAACATGCAACAGAGTCAAAGATATTATACAATGGCTCGTTCTACTATTGGCAGATATTGCCAGTCTAGATGTAGATTGTGCAGAGATTCGCATGGGAAACTAAATTTTTTGGATAAGTGTTTCACTGTTTGATTGAGGGGACATGAGGGACGAAGACTGGATATGATGTAGATTCTACAGAGATTCGCATGTGGAAGTTTTTTATTTAGATAAGTGAAAGGCGGTTTCATTGATGGGACAAGATTAGAAGTGATATATTAAAACAAATTTTCTTAAAAATTATTTTCTTCGGTGCCGGTTGGTTTTTTTTTTTTTCCTGTATTGTTTTCACTTGTTCGAAAGTTAAATCAACTTTCCATATACCAAGATTCATGAACCGTGGTGGGAAGTTGAACTTTATTTATGAATCTTTGGAGATTAAAGTACTGTGTCAATGTACCTAGAAAGTTTAAAATTCATTTGTTTTATTTCTAAGTGTCTTTTGATTATTTCAATATGTCAAAAAGGAGAAAATCTTGTATGCATCCTGTGCAATGCACCCTAGCCAATGGGTGTTTGCCACGTGGCACAGAGGCCATATGGCATACATCTATTGGTTGGTGTGCCACATGGCATACACCCATTGGCTAGGGTGCATTGCACCGGGTGCATGGAAGATTTTCTCGTCAAAATGATGTAAAGCAATATATATAGGAGTGCAAGCAAACAACGTATCCTATTTATCCTTGTATCGTGTGTAATAAAGAATGAGCCTTTAAAATACAAATACTTTCTTCTATGTTTTGTTCTTAGTTAGGTAACAAAATATCGATATCAGTCCAACTCTTCAGTTTTGTGATATTGTTAACATGTTTCCCTTTTTTCGGTGGTTACCAGGAGAGGAATCTCTGGTTTATAACGAAGAACTCATACGCACTAGTACACTTGACCCTGATTGTTCTGTCCAATTATACTTAGGTGGTGGGTGTGTAGCCGTAGATGTTATTATGGGAGAGACCAACCTTATCCATGGAAGCACTGAGAAGATGACTATATGGCTGGAAATATGAACAAACACTCTCACTCAACCATGGAATCATATTATATCAATATATTGGTCAACCAGAGTGAGAGTTGAGGGCACAAACAGCCTTCAAACATAGTTCATCATCCTCTCCAAGTGCAAGAATGACGTCTAATTCATACTCCCAATTTTTATCAACTTGCTGCCGTTCATAATCTTGCCATGCTGAATTGCCATCATCTTGTTTATATTCTGTAAAACTAATAGGTTTACATACGGAAATGTATAGATTTTACGTACTTTGATGTAATGGAAGCACTGAGAAGATGATATTATGTCCCTAGTTTTGGTATATACATGAAAAGTTTTTGGATTGAATCATTCCTTCCATGTAGAAATATTGACTACTTATGACCTACTTTGCTTTGCTTTGCTTTGCTTCCAAAAGTTTTGGATTACTTTGCTATTATGTCATCAGTATTGGGTCTGATAAAACGAAACTAAGCCCAGGAAGTTGTAATAATTCACACTGTTGATCAAAAATCAACAGTGTCAAAGATTTCACGATGCAAACAAAGCATACTTACACGATATATTTAATGTATCGTGTAAGGAAGATTATTTTCCATCGTGTATTCGTTGTGATCAACAGTGTGAATGATAACACGATGAAAAGTAATCTATATTACATGCTAATAATATTAATGTATCGTGTAAGAATGCTTACTTTCATCGTGTAATCATGTTTTCAAAGTGACAAGAAATCATTCATGTGACCTGTGACCATTGTACTTGTAATCATGGTTACTTTTCATCGTGTAGTTGCCTATATATGTTTCAAGTGTGCCTCTCATTGTGTGAATTGTGTTATTCACCAACCGTTCTGGGTAATACGAAGTTCAATAAATGAAATCCAGAATCCTTACACGCTGTATAACAATATTCTTTACACGAATATTTGTACAAGGGTGTACACGCTCATATGTAAAGTAGCGTGTAACCAAACTGGGTAATTTACAAGTTCCGTTATCGAACCCAGAATCCTTACATGCTGAATAACAATCTTCTTTACATGAATACTTGTACTAGGTTTTACACGCTCAATCTTAAACTCATTTTACCGTGTGAACATTTTGGGTAATTTCAATGACAGAATAAGAACTCAATCATCAAAATCACAGCATTGTTCACAACAAATAAATTAAATAAAAAGGTGAAATTCTTGTAAACCCATCTTCAAAAGGTGCCATTAGTTTTTTGTCCTCGGACATTGAACCTTTAACTGGTCAATGATTACACGCTGATAAGCAATCATGGTTACACGCTACAGTTAATGTATCGTGTAAGGAAGATTATTTTCCATCGTGTATTCGTTGTGATTAACAGTGTGAATGATAACACGATGAAAAGTAATCTATATTACACGCTAATAATATTAATGTATCGTGTAAGAATGCTTACTTTCATCGTGTAATCATGTTTTCAAAGTGATAAGAAATCATTCATGTGTCCTGTGACCATTGTACTTGTAATCATGGTTACTTTTCATCGTGTAGTTGCCTATATATGTTTCAAGTGTGCCTCTCATTGTGTGAATTGTGTTATTCACCAACCGTTCTGGGTAATATGAAGTTCAATAAATGAAATCCAGAATCCTTACACGCTGTATAACAATATTCTTTACACGAATATTTGTACAAGGGTGTACACATTCATATGTAAAGTAGCGTGTAACCAAACTGGGTAATTTACAAGTTCCGTTATCGAACCTAGAATCCTTACACGCTGAATAACAATCTTCTTTACATGAATACTTGTACTAGGTTTTACAGAATTTTTCACAATACAAAATACATCATAAACATTCCCATTTGAAGTGCATATAACATTCTAAGCCTAAATACATGATTCCCAAGATGTACAAGTCTATGGGGAATTACGGATTTGACCATTGGTAAAAAGGTCAATTGCAATGGCCTTATGAATGTTTTTGATATTCTTTTGTCCAAAAATTGATTTCCATGGAGTTGGTACTCCAGCCATAATCAACTCAGCATACTTCATCAAAAAGACACCACAACTGCTTCTGTTAAATGATGGGATATGTCAAGCACGAGTATATTAAGGAAAGTAAATAAAGTAAATAAAAGTTTATAAATATGTCAAACATACCCATCATCTTGTTGTGGAATGAGATCACTGTGCAAGCTTTCAGCTGTGAACGGGGTGGCATGAGGATCGATCTTCGTTTGTTGATAGTAACCGACATGCTTCAACACAGATGGCAATAGGTAAAGCAGGCCACGAATGTCCTTTAGCCGATTACTAAGTCCGCTCTTCCGTTCATTCAATGAGTCAAATAATTTAACTTTTCCTTCCTTGAGAAGTACATGGCATAACACCCAATGCCCATTCATGTGGCACGGAATGAGCACCTGTATATACAATAGATAAAATTTATTTAAGGAAATAGATAATGACAACGCAACCTCATTTCCAACAATTTACTGAATCCAATTGCCACCAAGGTTGAGGGTATAGAAGTTCATGGCCTGTAATATGTCTAAGGACGTCTGAACTGTGTTGGTAATCTAAAGGAACAAATTCGGGGTACTCTTCCCAGACATTGACTGCTTTAGGAGAAGCATCGCTGGACTTCTTGACCCTTTTTTTGCGATCTTTTTTCTGTTGAGGAGAAGTAGTTTCTTTCGGGTTACTTCTTTCCCGGTCATCCTTCAGAGATTTTGCTTTCTCCCTCAAGCTGTCCAACGATTTCATTTCAGTTTGCCACTTTATGTTTATGCTTGTCTGTCATCAAAAAATATATTCATTGAGATAATTCCTAGACTTCAAAAATACATGCATTATAACACATTTTCATATAGCATATCATATAACTAGGGTGAAACTTACGAAAAAAGATGTGTTGACAAGTCCAATATTTTGCATGTAGCTGAGCTCACTGCTCGATCGCCTCCTCCATAGGATATCAAAGAAACTTTGGATGTGCTGCGTAAATGTAGTGATGTGCGTTAAGGTGAATAAGTAACATAAAGCCTTAATAACCAAGAAGAAATAGGTAATTAATTATGTTACCATATCTGATATCCACTTGTCGACGTTGACCAGGTCTTGAAAAACTTGACGTGTCATGGGAATGATTTGACCGGTATAAAAACTATTAAAATATGAATAAATTACATTAGGACAGATAATAAAAAATGAATACATTGAAAATCATGGCAATATAACAGAGTACAAGAATGGAAAAATACCTAACTTGGTCGTCGTTCTTCAGGAAAGACGTGAACTCAACTAAGTCTACATCTTGCTCATTTGACTTTGATATCTTTGTCTTATTGGGCATCGGATCTGTGTACAGGCTTTCGAGATACCTTAACCGCTTTCGACCCCTCTGTTTGTCGAGGTCTCTGTATTCAACATGCGGGTCGGCCTCAGTAAGTGCTACCACACTACTGGGGAGGGTTTCGCCAATAAAACACACGTCAGGGGATGTAAGTTCTTCCAAGTCAAGGATAGATCCAACAACCTTAACACCCTGAACAACAGCCTCATCTCCCTCACCACCCTTACCAAGCTTAACACCCTCACCAAGAGAATCTTGCTCACCAACCGTACGAACAAAAGCAACATCTTGCAACTCACCCACTTCTTCAACATCCTCCTCAATAGCAGCCTTACCATCAACATCCTCCTGAACAGCAGCCTTATCACCAGCAGCCTTACCACCAACATCCTCCTCAACAACAGCATCATCATCTTGCTCAGCACCCTTGAAAACATCAACAACAATAAATTAGTGGAATTTATTAAGGACTAAACTATTGTATATAAATAATAATATAATTTTCAACAACTTTATATCTAACCTTCATCTCCTTCCTAATTTTTTCAAATTCATTTCTACAGAAGGAAATGATACGTTTCTCGCTCTCAAGCATGGCGGCATATAGTTCTGGGATTGTGGAAGGCACCTAAATTTTGCAATAATTAATACAATGCATACAAGAATAACATACTAAAAGTCTAAAACCAAATAGTGTAGATGCAATCATACCTTCGAATTTCCATAGGAGAACAGACGCTTCTTAGAAGGGTGGGAATATTCGTTACAAAATGTGCTTATATTTCTTCCCACAGAGCCTCCTATCTCCTTCAGAACAGAAGCGCATATCCCATCACTGTCATTGCCTGTCTGATAATCATCAACTCCATCATCATAACCAAGATCTTCTTTCTGTTCAGTTGGATGTATTGGCTGTATTGACAAAGCCAATTTCTCCCTCTTCTTCTCAGGTAGTGGCTCACAAACGTATTTCAGGTTCAATGACTTGAAGTACTTTGTACCCTTTTCATAAGTTTCAACTTCCCAAGGAAATAAAGCCATCTGCATATTAGGAACAAACAATTGTTAGCGAATTTCTACATATAATTAACTAAAAACAAAGGTATGTCACTAAGTACACACCGATGAATTGAATTTTGATTCAATATCTGAAATTCTTACACTAAATTGCCATCTAGTGAACCGTGGATACCCCAAACCAATTCGCTTTCCAACGTGAACATCAAAACGAATTATCGTCTCCATCGCCCATACCTATACAATTTAAACTAACTACTATGAATCAATGTTTTTCAATCCAACAAAATATGAAACGAGAAACACTAAAAAAAGTTTGATAACATGCAAAATTATTCTAAAACTTACCTGGAGTACTAGAGGGAACCCGGACAAATTGTATGTATAATATTTTGATTTCTTTTCCTTCTCTTCCTTACCTCGCGGCTTCACTTTCTCTTTCCCTTTCCCTTTCACTTCTTCTTCTTCTACTAACTTCTTCTTCCTCTTCTTGTTCTTTTTCTTCTTATCTTCTTCTTCTTCTTCTTCTTCTTCTTCTAAGTCTTCTTCTTCTAAGTCTTCTGTATTCTTATTCTCCTGCAGCTTCCCATTGTTACCTCCCTTCTTTGCTTCACCTCTCAATTGGGGTAGCCGTTTCTGAAGTACAGCCTTCAAAAAATATAGTGTAAAGCTGAATATGTAAGAACCCCATGGAAAATTTTTGAATTCTTCTTCGTTTTCAACTAATGAAAACAGCCACCCCGATATGGCTGTGGTCCGTCCGTCATCCGTGCCAAAGAATTGGCTCACCATATATATATTCAACATCTTATATGCATCTTCACTCAGTTCGGACGTCATTTTACTCAAAGTGGCATACAATACCTCCGCAGTCGGCCTTCTTCCTTTGAAAATTCTTCTAAGCATCGAATCGTCTTGTACTTTACTGTTATTAGCAAAACCTTCGGGCAGCTGTCCCATATTCAAACCGCTGCATACACAAAACTCTTCTTGGCTGAAACGGGCTTTCGACTTCCCCAACCCAAACCACATCTCATCTTCTCTTTGTCCTTTGGGGTGAATGATCTCTCGTTTCAAAATATTATGGATAAGCTGCCCGTAAATTTTCAACGGCCCTTTCAAATCCAAATATTTGCCGAATGGGCCCTACTTGAATTTTTCCACCAACCCAAATTTCTGTAGGACGGACTTCAATTGTGTAATCATGTTCATTTTACTTCCATTGTTTACTCTGACGGGAACCCAATTCTCATGGTCTGGGAACCGCCACAACTCTGGAATCGAATTTTTCGGCATCTAAATAATGAAAACAAACAGAAAACATCAGTCCCAGGCTTATGAAAATATGTCCTAGCCTCAAAATTATGCATGTATCATCAGTCTCAGACTCAACATCAGTACTAGGCTTATGAAAATCATTCAAATAATACACATTCAACATCAGTCTTAGGCTGAAAATAACACATACATGCATCATCCATCCATCACCCCTAGGCTTATGAAAATCACTTATAGGCTCAACATATACATTCACCATTACATGCAACGGTCATTTACTCTACAAACGTGAATCTTTCTTCCCTCCGTCTCTCCCACTATAAATTTCCAGTGTAGTGTTCACAGCATAAATTACCATAAAAACACACAACCTCCAAATACTACACATACAACAAGTCAAAAACACAAATTACCATCCCAAGACACAAACAAGAACAAACTACAATAAAAACACAAATTTGAACAAATTAGTACCTTGGAAATTGGTTTGCGTTTCGTCTAGGGTTTGGATGCTTCGTTCAATGCCGATGGCGACGAGGCAACGGCGACGAGGATAACGAAGGCCAGGAGAACGACAACAAGGACAACGACGACCTCGTGCTTCTCCTTCCTCTCTCTATTTCTGGTTTGTTTGGTTTGCGTTTCGTCTAGGGTTTGGATGCTTCGTTCAATGCCGATGGCGACGGCGACGGCGACGAGGCAACGGCGACGAGGATAATGAAGACCAGGAGAACGACGACAAGGACAACGACGACCTCGTGCTTCTCCTTCCTCTCTCTATTTCTGGTTTGTTGTTGTTTGGGTTTACGATTTCACACGGAGCAGAATTTCGTCGTTTAGGCTTGTGCGTCACTGTATCTTTGCGGCAACGGCAACGGCAACGGCAACGTGGTTTCGGTTTGGGTTTGCGCGTAATCACACAGACGACAGTTTGAATTTGTTTTCAATTGTACTGTAAACCGTTAGTTTTGTGGGAATTCAGAGGCCAATTTGGTCATTTTGTGGGGAATGCGAATGGGGAGGGTAATTTAGTAAATGTGATCAATTTTTATTTGTTACAACATTTAAGGAGGGTATTTAGGGAATTTCCATGTAAGGGCCTTTTAAGGGCATAGTGGTAAATAGGGTTCCCCAAGTGGCTGTATATGCAATTTTTTTTCCAACGGGCTATTTCCTAGAAAGTGAATGTGGGGAAAGGCTATTTTTGCTAATTTCCTCTTATAAAAATGGGTGTAATAATAAGTTTTCTGGGTGTCAATATTCGTACCCTTAATATATATAATCATATAGGACCCGGTGGGGTAATTCAAATATGAGCAGGATGGTTATTATTAGTGTTCTTATAAATACAGAATAATCAATAGGGTTTTTGATGATACGAGATTGGTTCGGTGGTAAACCCATTAAACTTGCAACATGAGATTGTGGGTTCGAATCCCCTCAAACCACAAATTTATATATTAGTGTAATATTAAAAATAAAAATCAATAGGTTTTTTTTTTTTTTTTGGAAGCTATGATCATTCTCCATGATTTAAGGATTTAATGCAATAATTTAAATAATTGCATCCAAAAAAGTGCAATATATTTAAATTTTTTTTAAATGAAAAACAAAAAAGGCAATAAGGGTGCGTTTGGCACGCAGATGGGACAGGACAACGTGGGACGGGACGGGACGGGACAAGACATGATAGGGTAGGACGGGACGGGACAGGACAGGACATGACAGTAGATGTTGTCCTGTATTGTGTTTGGAAGGCCTAGGACAGGACTGTGAATTGTACTATTATACGTTTGGTATGATTGGGACAGGACGGGACAAGAGATTCAAATGACCAGATTGCACTATTGTCATTTTTTTAGTGAAAGACTTATTTTATCATTTATACTGTTTTAAACTCAATTTTAATTGCTTAATATATATATATATATATATTAACAAAGTGTAAATATACTGGAGATTGAATATTGAATTGTTGATGAACTTCTTTGATCTGGACTAAAAACTTTACCATTAGTTTCAAATTATAAGAACTGGAATCAGAATTTTAGTGGTCAATTTTAATACTTAATTATAGTCAATTTTAATACAGAATCTCAACCAAAAAGCAAACCAACAATCATACAAGAACACAGCAGTTCCCACAAAACTACTATAGATACACAACAAAACTGGAAAAACACCCCTTCCAAATCTCTTTCAATCCTTATACACAAAAGGACGCACAAGTAATTCCACAAATAAACTAAGCTAATTATCAACAAATTGGTGAAAGAAATCGAAATCCCAAATCAAGAACCCTAAATCGAAATCCCCAAACCCAAAATCAAAATCCCAAAATCCAAAATCAAGAACCCTAAATCGAAATCCAAAATCAAGAACCCTAAATCAAAATCCCCAAACCCAAAATCAAGAACCCTAAATCGAAATCTCTAAACCCAAAATCGAAATCCCCAAATCCATCCTCTCTTGGACTTTTTTTTTTCTTTCCAAATTATTTTTTCTTTCCAGATTTTCTTTCCGAATCGAAAACCCAATCAAGAGAACAACATGAATAAGAAGAATAAGCAGCAGCTGACGATTTTACACAAGAAGAAAAATCAGAGATGGTGTGTTGAACGAACAAAGGGAGGGAGGCAACCGGGTGATACGGCGGCGTGAGGGAGGCGAACAATGGAGGATTTCCTAAGATGGTGTGTTGAACGAACGGAGAACGAAAGAGAGATGATGATGAACGAAGGAGAGAGAGAGAGAGATGGCTTCAGATGGTGTGTTGGATGAACGGACGAAGAGGAGAGAGAGAGAGAGAATAAGATGGTTCAGAACTTCAGATTGTGTATATATATAGTTTGTAATTTTTTACAAATATGAAGGGCAAAAACGTCTTTTTGGCACTTGTCCCATGTCATGGGACAAGTTGGCCGAGGGTCTAGGGTGGGGCAGTTTTTGGTGATTTTTGTCCCACCTTGTCCCATTTAGTCCCACGCGCTAAGGTTGCACCAAACGTGGGACAAGAACAAACTGTCCCACGTTGTCCTATCCCATCCCACATACCAAACGCACCCTAATTGATGTGCCTTGAAACCTGCCTTTGTCTTTCAAATGAAAAATTCCTTAGCGACGTCACTGCCTAGAACCACTGATCCTAACGATATCATGTTTGATTTTATGGGATCAGAAGCACAGAAATGCTTGACATCTTCTACAATCATTTTTAACACATTTGATCAATTTGAACATCAACTTTTACAGGCCATTGCTTCCAAATTCTCTAACATATACACAATAGGTCCACTTCCTTTGCTTTCTAGGCACGTCCCAGAGAGCGACTTCAAGTCATTTAGGTCAAGTTTGTGGAAAGAAGACTCAAAATGTCTCCAATGGCATGATAAACAAGAACCCAACTCAGTTGTGTATGTGAATTACGGTAGCGTCACCATGATGACTGAAGAACACTGGAAAGAATTTGTATGGGTACTTGCAAATAGCAAGCAACCATTTTTGTGGATAGTTAGACCTGATGTGGTGATGGGCACTGACTCTGCAATCTTACCTGAAGAATACTTTGAAGAGATCAAAGATAGAGGATTGATAGTGAATTGGTGCCCACAAGAGAAAGTGCTTTTACATCCAGCAGTGAGTGTTTTTCTAACACATTGGGTGGAATTCTACGATCGAAAGCATAAGCACCAGTGTACCTGTAATCTGTTGGCCTTTCTTCGCCAATCAACAAACAAACTGTCGATATGCATGCACAACCTGGGGCATTGGCATGGAAGTTAATTACGATGTTAAGCACAGGGATATCGAAAATCTTGTTAAGGACATGGAGGGAGAGGAAGGGAAGAAAATGAGGGAAAATGCTCTTGAATGGAAGAAGAAAGCTGAAGCAGCTACAGATATTGGAGGAAAGTCTAAAGTAATTTTGATAAATTCATTAAGGAAGCTCTCCATCATTGGTAATGAAAGCTCTACAACTTCGGCATTTTATCATCGCAAGCTATGTATTTCTATTCTCAACAAGTGTGTTCTTCCTATGTGATTTGATGTATTCTTAAAGACTTTGAGATTGTTTTAATAAATTATAATCCGATGCTTTATGAATGAAATAAAATAATTATAATAATCAAATATGACTATTATAGAACTACCAAACATGTAAATATCAATGGGCCTGACAATGTCTTAAGTTCGATTTGCCGCACTGCAGATGATATATATATGAAAAAAAAAAAAAGAAAAACAGAAGTGTATCTATAATTCTGTGTAAACTACCAAAAAGTGCAAGAAATAATTCAATCAATAACCATTGATGTATAGAATTATTGAATTTAGAACATGAATATTATACCAGCAATCACTATTTCAAAACAATTTCCTCACTCATGCTTGCAAGCTGCATAAGCAACATTACCAGAACTATGAAATTATATGTTTAGAAGTCGACCAGCAATATTGATTATAGGTAAATGTCTGCATTAAGTTACAATTTCCATTCCTAAAGTCAGAAGTTACAGAACTTTCAACATATGCTGATCAGAACAATATTTTCCACATCAAACGGCATAAATTTATAAACTTGTTATCCTAGAGAATCAAATATGTTTTATACAAGATGCAAAGATCATTACCTTCCTTTATCCATGCTCGGGGATGACTATTGTTAAAGTTTAATGCTGCAGCCAGCAATTGACAACAATATAATTCTTTAGATTTTCCAAACAGAAAAAGAATCAAGTAAACAATTGTATGTCTAATTATTTAGTTCAAATATAAATCAATCTGATTTAATATTCTTAATTCAAGGTTTATTACTCTAGGTAACTAACGTCGCCTCTCATTCTCTAATTTGGTACTGTGGTTTAGAGTGACATAGTCCACCTTGGCCAAACACTAGCCTCTTCTGTGCAAGAATAGAGCATAAAGGTTATATAAGACACCTTAATTTCAGAACCAAAAAGCAGAACATTTTATTCCTATATCACAATGAAAATGTGATTGAGCTCAGCAAATCTTGATAGGCTGTTCCTTCCAAAATCTTTTAGGTAGTATTCATTCTGAACTATATAAATAAGCATAAAGTCGCTAATATGCAAGAGCCTTCATTTCTTTCACCATAATTCAAAAGAAGTGAAATTATTTAAGTCAATAGAAAACATAAATTAGCATACCACTAATTGGTATATATATAAACAAAATTTAGTGATAAACACAATAAAAATCTACGGTCATATGAGAACAAGGCAATAAAGCAATAATCCATATCTTTCCAAAGTCTTATTTTAACTTTGAAGAAAGTGTTATACATATTTCATAGTTTAGTCCATTTCTGTCTCAACTTATCAAAAGGCAAAAAGAATCCATTTTTCTGTTTCCATCAAAACTGGCTTCAAATGGAACAGGGAAGGGAGGGAGAGAGCGAGAGAGATTTAGTACATCTTCCAATCAAATCTGCATTTTTATATTTCTTCCACATTTACAATTACTCTCAAAGAATGCAGAAATACAGAATCAGCCAACGATGTGTCATTTTCGTTTCTTCGTTCTTAACTTTCTATCAAAGCATACAAATGAATCTCACAAAAAGTAATATATTAAAAATATTATACCTTCAATTGTTGTTTAATGACTAGCAGCCAGATTTTGTTATAAGCCACACGAGCTATTATTTTCTGATTCCAAGGTGGTGCTGAAATCCCTAATTGGCAGCAACAACATTTTGAAGCAACAACTCTAAGTCGTTCAATCTGCATAAATAGCAACAAACATATGAATGGAAACCAGAAAAGTAAAACCATAATGTACCTGTAATGACCAGCCAACATACCTTACATCACTCAGATCAGGGTAGATTGCTATAGCTTCTTTAAAATCCTGAATTAAATTAAAAACCAACCCAGTTATTTCAAGAAGCAACTTTAAGGCTTTCAGTTTAAGACACTATCTAATTTCTATCAAAAACAGCAAAACAAATTGTAAAATAATAACAAGAGGATTTTATTTATAGTCTTATAAGAATAGATAAATATAGTAAACATAAGATATGAAAAACTTAGTAAAATAAGAATGAAAGCATCTAATATGCATAATAATTTCGATATTCTTTAACACACATATCAGTTATCATGTCCAAAAGTTTTCTCTTTTACAGTAGCCATGGATGGAAAAGGCCTCATGCTGACCTGGTCTGCTGTTGATGACGTGTAGGTAATCACACATGACATCCCAGCTTTTGTTGCTGCCTACAGAGATGAACTTGCTTGGCTTTAGTGCTTGATTATGCTTAATAGATTTGTTTTCATGTGCAATGGCCATAAAATAAGAATAATAAACAAAAACTGAGAAGGGCTAAAATTACTAGTGCACAAATAAATCATTAACATTGAGAAAATCAAGATAATTTTGATCCAAGAAAAATAAATTGAAAAGACGATTATCCAAGGCCTTCAATTAACTCCCTAAGCTTGATTGCTGAAGTTAGTATAGAAATTGATTATTAGAAAAGCGCAGACCAACCTGTAAGCCTATGACACTATCCTCCACCACCAGACAATCTTTCTCGGACACGCCTAGCCTCTGCAAGGAATATGATTTTAAAGGCCGGAACTTAAAAATACCAAATTGGTATGGAATAACTCTGTGGTTTACATGCATAAGTTTCAACTCAGTGAAATATAAAATACCTTAGCTGCAGTCAAATAAATTGATGGATCGGGCTTCTTTTCCTTCACATCATCACCTGCAGTATGCAAGTTAATAAGATAAACATCAAAGTGTCAAATTAATCGGTAAGAAGAATTATGCAAAAAGAAAAGGTCAGAGAAATAAAAACAGATCAAATGTGCAGCAGCACATAATCAACTGAAATGGATCAGGAAAATGATGAATTATAGGGTATCTTAAGTGGGAACGATTAATAACAATGAAAACAATCTTAGGCATCAATGAGCCATATGTATTCGCAATATAAGACTTCACAAAATCCCAAGCACATTATATAGTCATATAGATATGCACATTCAAAAGCATATGTGGACATGAAAGCATCTGTATTATCAAGAGCATTACAATTCTAATATCAAAATAGATAGTGACATCAAATTTCAAAAGTGATCAACAAACCTGCAAGGAAGCAATCAAGACCTTGAAATCGCTCCTACAACGGATATTACAAAACATAAATAAACAGATTTTGTGGAGCTAAAAGTAGTTATAATTACATGCAATTAGAGAAAGAACTGACCATCCCTATGAGGCTTTCCAGACAAAGTATAACTGAACTTTTAGTTGCTGCAGAGCAAACAGCTAGTTGTTTACCCTGCCACAGCATGTCGAAGAGAAAAAGAATGACCACTATAAGAAACACATTTAACTATGAAACTCATTTTAAAAACATAATTGAAGCTAATGTAAAAAAAAACAAATTATACAAAGAAAAGATAAAGAGAATGCACTTAATCTAATGATGATCATAAAAACTATTGATAATCCAATTAAGTTATGGACAAAGAGATGTAAAAGGGATGTGTAATATAGATATAATAAAAAAAATATATCAGGTGTAGGAATCCCGCACTTTTTTACAGCGGTGCCAATTGGGATCTCACTCCGCCAAATCAGTTCGTTAAATAGAATAATTGATTAGTAATGGTAAGTGTTATCTTACAGCAGCCTTGGCCTCATCCATCAATCTCAGAACTCCAGGCCTAGGCTCCACCTGGTCAAAAACATATAAGCCTAGCAATCACTCAATCAGCACAATAAAAAATATTCAAAAGGAACAAGAAAACCAGTACATAAGAAATGCAAAGTCTCCTTACAGTTCCGGATTTGATAATTTGTTTGTACCTTTCAGTTTTCCAGTCCTACAAATACAAATTTCAAGTGCAATAAATAAAAAACCCACTTAGAAATTCAAATTCAACACTAAGAATTGCGAAAAATAAGTATAAAAATATATATACCTGAAGTGTATCAATCAATTTGGCTCTGTCGTCGTCGTTTTCTGGAGGCGTGTCGAATATGGTCGAAGATGGCCACCCGTGCTCCTTAAAGTACCTAAAAATTCCCAAAAAACCAGTCAATAAAAAAAAAGAGAGTACAAAATGTGATTAAAGAAAAGAATTATTGAATAGAAATTGTAGAGAAGAAGAAGAAGAAGACCATCTCATTTTGGGTTTGCCACCGCCAACTTGGTTTTGGAGAACATCGTAAAAGTCAGAGGCCCAGTTGAGAGGTTGTTGTGAGGAAGAGTTACAACGGACATTGAAGTGAGAGAAGGCATCGTTGTAAGCTTGGCGGTGTAAGTGCTCTGATTCGAGAATGACACCATCGCAGTCAAAGATGAGAGCTTTAAGAGAATGTTGTGAAGAAGCGGCGGAGACTGAGAAGGATTTACGGTTGGTTTTGAAACGGAGAGGTTTAGTGTAAAGAAGAGGATTGAGAGTGAGAGAAGAGAGCTTGGTAGAAGAAGGGGGCAGAGTGGCTTGTGAGAGCATCATGATAGAGGCCATGGCTGGTGTCGGGCTCTGTTTTGGCTTGTTTTTGTGATGATGTCAAATGTGGCGGGTACAATTCGTGTGGTTGTGGACAACTTGAACTTGTCCCAACGGATTTAACAACCCACGGATGATAGAACGAAGCAAGAAACCATAACCGGCACAGCTGGGTATCCGATACCTGACCCGGATTTTCCAAGTTGCATATGCCCGGGTGGGTTCTGGTCCGTGTAATTATACCCGGTTATCCGGCTGGGTATTTTTTTTTTTTTTTTTTGGGATTTTGTTGAAAAAAAAAAAAGAATACATTCAGTTATTTATTTGTTTATTTTCTTGAAATATATATATAATTTTATTTATTTATTTCATTCTCCCAAAACTTTTAAACATATAAATAGCATCTTATTTTAATGGTTGGAGTTTTCAAATAGAAGTTTCACCGTCAAAATTCAAACCTTGGTAATTGTAAATATTTATGCCACGTTGGCCCTAAAATCACGAAGTATGAGAGTTGTAATACATATGGCTGAATATTTAATTGAAAGAATAATCATCATATTTAGAATGAAAGAAATATACCTATTAAAACACTTCATGAGTTCACAAATTACAATCATCAAAAGAATAATATAAATTATTTTATAACAAACAATATTTTTTTAATGTTTAAAGAAGCATGAATGACTATTTAAATAGCTATGATGATTTCAAACCAATAAATTCTTTTTTTTTTCTCTTTTTTTTTTTTTTTGAGATAACGGAAACAAGAAACAAGGAACAGGAAAACAACACAGAAGGAAGAGCCTTAAGAGCATCTCCCACCCATTTTCTATCTCTATCTCTATCTCTAAAATAGAGAACCAAAAAGGAATATTCCTCCCAGATTTTATCTCTAAAATTTTTTCACTCCCACCACACTCTCTATCCTTATCTCTATCTCTATCTCTATCCCTATTTCCATTTATATCTTCAATAATCTTCAATAACTTATATTTTCATTATTATTTTTAGTTTCTTTAATAAATTATTGTTCAACTAAATTTTAACAAATATTATTTATAATAACATTTGTAATTTATTTATTTTTATACTTTTTAAAAAATATAATGTTTTATTAATACATGAATTTATAATAACTAATATTTAGGTTCTAAAACATTTTTCAACTAATTTTACGTGAATGTGAAGTAATTCGACGTGAACGTGAAGAAAATAAAATTATAATGATAGATTTGAATTCCATTAAAAATCCCAACGAACGTGAATTTTTTCGAAGGAAAAAGATGCAAATTTTAGAAAAAAACACTCACAATTACCAAATACAAAGTGGATCATTTTCAAGTGAATATGGAAGCCATTTGGATGGCTTTCCAAAATTTTAATGTATCTTGACATTATCAAATGTTATGTTATTATTATTTAAGTTTTTTTTTTTTTTTTCTATCCTTATTTTAATGTTTTTATGTTATTGTAATTTTTAATATTAATATTTATTATTTTCGGGTATTTGGTTTGGGTTTTATTTTATTACTAACTTATAATTATCAAATTTCTAATAAGAGATTGCCCAAATGATAAAGTATGGTAAAGCATGGTAAATAAAAAATTATTAATTAATATTCAATATTGGACTCATTTTAAAGATCTAAATGAGACATTTCTAATGGTATCATTTTTATGTTAATAAAATGTATAAATTAAATTTTATTATACATTAATTGAATTTAATGAAAAAGTTAAAAGAATATAATTGGAATAAAAAAAGTTAAAAAGTGGTTTTAGAGGATTGAAGTTGGTTCTCTATATTTAGAGGAGTAATTGACACAAATCCCCCATCGAGTGTATATAAATTTGCATGTTGCCCCATAAACTTTTTTTTTTAGGCATGTTGCCCCCTGAACTATCACTTTATTGGCAATCCTTTGGTTTTTTTCCTCCTGAGGGGGCATTTTTACTCTTGTTCTGCCAATAAAGTGATAGTTCAGGGGGCAACATGCCTAAAAAAAAAGTTTAGGGGGCAACATGCAAATTTATATACACTCGAGGGGGGATTTGTGCCAATTACTCTTTAGAGAATGAAGATGAGCATCTCTAAAAAATTTTTTGGAATCAACATTTTAGAGAATGGGTGAGAGCAACTTTTTCTCTCCAATCCTCTCAATTTTCTTGGAGTTGTGAATTAAGAGGATGGGTGGGAGATGCTCTAAGTAGGCCTATCCAACTGAACCGTCTAAAACAAGTCACATGTGCCCTTTTTGCTATGTACTCAATATATCTGAATTTTTTATTTATTTTTTATTTTTTTAGGGAAATCTGAATTTGATTTTAGTTTTGATATATATATTTCACCAATGGCATCAAAGCATTGCAAAGCCACATATGGGCATTGGGATGGATATTGGTCCCCATCTTTGTTTCCCAAACCTTCCCCATCTTTCTTTGGGAGGAGGTATCCCTATTTCCCCATTTTCTCTATTCCTTCTATTTTTTAAATTCGATTTTTCTCTCTCTCCCGTTTCTTCTGTTTGACCCTATTTGATTAAAAATTATATATTAAAAAAAAAAATTGCTTATAAGTTATAACACATAAAAACAATACCAATACAAATACAAATAAAATCTATATACGGAAAAATACTTATTATTAAAAAAAAAATTAAAATTTAAAGCAAAAAGTTTTTTAGGAAAATAAAGAACTGGGGGTTGCCCAATCCCATTTCAATTTGGTGATGACCTTTATGCCTATCCTTCCCCATTACCCCATTTGGAGATGTTTTTTTTAATTTTTTTTTATAGGGGAAATTGGGAAGGGGGATTTCAGAGGAAATGTCCATCTCTATGCAAAGCATATGTATCACCAATCACCATCACAGATTCACAGTAGCTATACGTCTTGCAGCAAAATGTTTATCGAATCTAAGCAAAGACATATGAAACATTGTTCGATGTAAATCCCAAGAAGATAAGGAAAATCAGTGAGCCGGAAGGCGAAGAATATAATTTAAGTACTTAACATCGATAAACAAATAAGAATCTAGCAGGAGAAAGTGAGCATACCAAGAAATGATACAAAGTCCATCAAAAAAAAAATGATACAAAGAAAATGACAACATATATAATTTCACACATCACAATCAGGTCATCTTTCACAATTTCTCTGTACATATTAGTATAAAAATTAAGTATACAATTAATATGCTGACAACATTTTTACCTGCCCTATCACATCTCCAAAGAATCCGAGGAACCCTACTCTGCTTGCTATCAAACAAAATTTTCAACCAAATAGACCCCACCCCAAAAAAAAAAAAAAAAAAAACCCTTCATTAACACGGCGGCAAACCCAAACCCATGAGCAATTTGATCTGAAATGTATTATGTATTCAAGTTAAGGATTGAAGAAGTGGCCATTACATCGGCATTTCCAACCGAGAGGCTTGTAATTGGAGTACTTATTTGTTAAAAGAGATGGGTCAACAAACTCCATGTGACCTGGTCGGAGTCGCTCTTGTCTAGGTAGAGTGGGCACCTGCACCGCCTTGCACGGGTGACACTGGTTGCACTTGTTGTGACAACTTGGTGGCATTGAACCCAGTCTTGTTTTCTCTTCAAACAACAGGTCCTACACAAACAATTAAACACCCAACAATTAATTATTAATTACCAAATTACAATTAGAAAAGAAGAAAACAAGTGTAAGCATATATATATATATATATATGGAGGCTTAATTAATTACCCGAGGAGAGTTTGGAGAAGAGTAGTGGTTGTGAAAGCAAGAGACTGTAATTGTAAGAGTGAAAAGAAGAAGAAGAAGAGAGCTGCGAGAACTAGTACTCATAATGTTTCATGAAAGCATGAATATAATATCTCAAGTGATGACCATGAAGTCATGCATGATGGTAACTAGTAAGTAAACAGTAAACAGAAACCAAGAAGTAAAGATGGAAAATAAATGAAACCCAATTGCCAAAGTACTACTACTACTACTACTATTTTGAATGAAGCTTCTTTCTTCTACAAGAAGAGAGCCAAAGTTGAAGAAAGAGAGAAGTAGAATTCAATATTGGGTTGAGATTTTTGTTTTGTTTATTTAATGAGTTTGAATGGTAAAACTTAACAGAGAGGCCATAAATGGGGGTTGTGGTGGTGGGTGATGTGAGTCTGACTGACCTCAATAAGAGAGAGAGAAGAAAAGCAGAGGAGTGAAAGGAACAAGACAGAAATAGAGAGAATCCACATCGAGAGAGAAGGACCCCATTTGGGTTGGTTTTTTTTTTTTTTTTTTTTTTTTTTTTGGGGAAGTGTACAAACATCCCCGTTTGAAATAATTACACGCATATGGCAGTGTTGGGAGTAATGACAGAAAATATACTTGACTTTTGAAAACTTTTGCACAAACATCCCCTACCGTTAGATTTCTTCTGTTAACCCTTAACAGTAAAGGGCAATATGGTCTTTTCAACCTAATAAAACAATTTATTAATTTTGTTATTAATTAAAAAAAAATTAATTTTAAAAAAATGAAGATAGAGATGGAGATCGCTCCATCCCATAAAAAGAAAAAAAAATTGATCTTATCCAAATGTAGGAGATCGATTCAAGCTCCAGATGAAGATTATCCAATTGCTCCATCTCATTAGAGATGGACTAGTCTGCTACATCTACAAATATGAAGCATTCTTCTACATTTACAAATATGAAGCTAATCCACTAGGAAGTTTGGTCATCCTTCCTCGTTGTTAAGCCCAAAACAAATGGTACGAAAATCCAAAGATTTTGTCGCCCCTTTCGTCACAAATCTCACCGATCTGTTGTTATTCAAGCGCGCTGCTGCCACATGTGTGTTCCTCATCACTTCATCTACCAAATCGGTCAGTCCTTGCTGTCGATCTAACAGCCGCCATAATTTCACACACCTCTAATACTAAAGTTCAATTTGGACAGTTGTACCCTCTTCGAAGAGATCATAGAGATGCGTTTTGTTTTTGTTTCTTTTTTGTGGAATTCATTAGGTTGGGATGTTTGATGATTGTGGGATTTTGTGGTTGGAATTTGTTGGAAAAAAAAATTGAAAGATGCAATTTTGTTTTTGGTGTGAGGTTTGATGATTGACGAATTTCCAGAAGATTTGAAGATGGATGATGGGCCTTTTTTTATCATTTATTTGGAAACTTATGAATTGTTTGATGATTTTGTTTTGTTTATTGAATGTTTGTGTTGTAATGGATGAAATTTCTTGGATGAATATGAAGATTAGGAATTAACAGAAGAAGATGAACATAAGGATTTTTTTTAAATTTTAATTCATAAAAATGAAAAATAAGGGACATTTTAGACCTTTTGCACCATTGCTCGTTGACCATTAGAAGTTAACAGGAGAAATCTAACGGCAGGGGTAGTGTGTGTAAAAATTTTCAAATGTCAAGTAGGTTTTCTGCCATTACCCTCAAAACTGCCATATATGTGTAATTATTTCAAACCTCAAGGGTGTTTGTGCAATTCCCCTTTTTTTTTTCTTGATTTGATCTAGGCAAAGGCAGGGCTCTGCCTATTTACTACTAGCTGTGTAGAAAGCGAAAGGATTTTCTGTCTCACTTTGGGTTAAAAATTAAATAAAGACTAAAGAGGCCAAGGGGAGGCACCACTGGTTAAAAAATTCAGCATTTATTATTCACAGTCTCATCACTTTAGTTTTCAGTGTTCAGATTTTTGGAATATGGACTTTGACCGTGTATGCGTTCATTCATTCAACACTTCTTCATATATGTGTAGAGGAATATCCATGTATATATTTATATATATAAATAGGTGTACATGTGGGTGTGTGCGGAGATCATAAAGGTTCCTTTATACAAGAATTTTGTGTGTTTTTACTTTTAATCAAGGATTATGTTTTAGAAAACAAAATGATGCAGTGCAAATGGAACTTGCCATATCTTTGTTTACTGACATATTTGGCTGCACAATGCACTAGTGAAAAAAAAAACACAAATAGTGTTATTATTATTTTATTTTTTTGGGTCTCCATTGGTATTCGGGTTAGCTTGCACGTATCTCGATTAATCTCACGAGGTCCTGAAGTTAACAGTCGGGTAAACCTCCAATGACCTCACGAGATACGTAGTTGCCAGGGATCGAACTCAAAACGTTTGAGTCTACGGCTCACTCTAGTGACCAGCAACACCACCCCTTCAGAATCAAATAGTGTTAATTTAAATTTAACTTCAGGGAAAATTGCACTAATTGCCCCGGTGTATATGCAAAACTGCATTCTCCGACAATTAATCCCTTAATTTCATGGACACTCCATGAAAACCGTTGACTAACAGAGTAACGGCTGTCATTAGATAGAGATAACGGTTGACCAAACTTGTATTGTAAAATGTCTACTCCTATTGAGCTAATATATGATGTTAAAAAAATAACAATTATTATTATATATATTGAAAATTGTTAAAAATAACCATATATATCATATAATTTATTTTTTTTAACTATATGTAAAGTTTTAATTGTTAATAATATAAAATTTTTTGGTTTAAACCATCCGGTTTCCGGGTGGGGCGGATCCACCATACGGTGCAATCAGCCCAAACCACACCCCAATTAATCCGGACTCGCACCGGTTCGGCCCACTAAGGGGTAAAGTGCTCCCAATATGTGTTCCCAATAAGTTTTAATTGTTAATAATATAAAATTTCTTTTCACACAATAACCACGAATTATGAAAATACACTTGTAACATATTTTCCATTTTTTACAAAAAAAATAAAAAATAAATAAATAAAATAATAATGAAATCTTGAAAAACAACTTGTCTTTTTGGAGAAGACGTGAAATCTTAATATTTTTAATAAACAAAAACTTACTGAAGCAGCCCTCAAAACCACATTTTTACCTTTTGTAGGAGACAGATGTTTTGATAATTGTCCCATTTGTTAGCGTTTAGGTTTTTTTTTGTTTTTGTTTTTGTTTTTTTTTTTCTTTTTTTCTTCTCTTTCTTTTGCAATGAATAGCGTTGTCAAAATACCCCGGCAACGCTATTGTCTCACCTGGGCGTGCGCTACCCGGGCGACGTGCTTCTTAGGTAGCGCACTCTCAATGCTGTTTGGGCCCGATGGCACACACCCAGGTGACACCGTCTTCGACGAAGGTGGGAGATGTGAGAGAGAGAGAGGAGAAAGAGTTTGGGAAGGGTGTTTATATGAGGATATTTGGATAATTTCTAAAACATGATTATAAACAGTCTAATATTTTGAAGGGCTATTTAAAATATATATTTTTTAAATAAATATATTATTAAGGGTGATACTGTAGAATAAATTTGGTGGAACGAAAAAATGGATTTGAGGCGTAAGGAATTACTTTCCTTAAGGTGTTATTTGCCCCCACTCAAATGTTTGCTAACGGGTTCAAAGGCAAATTACCTTCAAGATACAACAAATCCTTGAAAGACTACAAATAGCAATTTTGTAGAATTTCCCATAACATTCTGTGAAACTGAAATTAAAAACTTAATAATATTTTGATTTGGATAATTCTGTACATATTTATAGACAAATCATTTTATGTTTATTCATTAACAGACAAGTCTGTTAATTGTACCTTTTCACACTTGTGTCTGTACATCAATTAGACAAGTCTGTAGATTTGCATCTTTTAGACTTGTATCTATTCATAGAACAGACATATCTGATAATTGCACTTATTGAATATTAAAATTATTACAATCTCTCTAACAATCCCCCACTAGATTGTAATATTTCTCCAAATCTTTATTGATAATCTCATACTTACAAGAAGGTATCTTTCGATTTAAACCTTCAATTAGTGAATGCAATTCAAAGTATTTACAAGACAAAGGTATGCAAATCATTTAAACCAAGTCTCTATAAGTTAATACCGGAAATACATCACATATGAGTTATCTCAGTTTCTATGAGATGTTCAAATCATTTTAGCACTATTATGGCCTTGTGCTCGATCTTGGTCTCATGAACATTTATAAAAGTAAACCCAAACTTTTGTTAGAAACGGCACCATTTCTTATGTTCACATAGGTGAAGTTTAACATATGTCTTTAGCTACTTAAGACACTTAAATTATAATATTCGAACTTCATTAAGAGTTTGCACTTATCCTCAAACGTAGCTATTAGCACTGAACATCCTAGAATGGACACTTAAAATAAATTTCAGTGCCTAACTAATCACTTATCAGTAACTTGTTATTACCCATTAAACTTTAGAATAGTGATAATTCTATTATAAAGTTGGGTTACCGTCACAGGTGATTTTTTCAAAGAGGGGTTTCAGTCCCATTCCACTAGATGTTTCCTTTACCAGGTCTCGCGATAAACCTTTTGTCAAAGGATCTGCTAGGTTCTTATTTGACCTAACATAAACAATATTAATAACACCATCTGTTATTAATTGTTTGACATATTCATGTCTCAAGCTAATATGTCTAGATTTTCCATTATAAATGTTATTATATGCTCTAGACAAAGTAGCTTCACTATCACAATACAAAGAAGTAGATGGCATCGGTTGTGGCCACAAATTTATATCTAATAATAGATTTCTCAACCATTCAGCTTCTTTGCCTGCTGCTGCTAGTGCTATAAACTCAGACTCCATTGTTGAGTGAGTTATACATGTTTGTTTCTTGGATGCCCAAGATATAGCTCCTCTGGCCATAGTAAATATCCAACCTGTTGTGGATTTATTGTCACTAGCACTAGTTATCCAACTTGCATCAGAAAATCCTTCTAGCACTGCTGGATAGTCATAGTAAAATAGACCCAACTCTTTGGTTCTTTTGAGATAACCAAGTATCCTTCCAATTGATTTCCAATGTTGTATACTAGGATTACTTGTGTATCTTGACATTTTGCAAACAGCAAAAGCAATATCTGGCCTTGTACAATGCATGGCATACATTAAACTTCCTATTGCACTTGCATATTCAAGCTGTGCAACAGCTCTACCAGAATTTTCTAGTATCTTGATACTAGAATCATAGGGGGTATTTGCTTCTTTAAATTTCAAATGATTGAATTTAATAAGCATTTTCTCAATATAATGAGATTGACACAGTGAATAACCCCCACTATGTTTTTTTACTTTGATACCTAAAATAGTATCTACTTCTCCAAGATCTTTCATTTTAAATTGTGAAGCTAAATAATTCATAGTATCAGATATACCTTTCATATTTGTTCCAAAGATTAGCAAGTCATCAACATATAAACAAATAATCACAACACAATTATTTGTAAATTTAGAATATATGCATTTATCAGCACTATTATGTTTGAAACCATCTGATAAAATAACAGAATCAAATTTATCATGCCATTGTTTTGGTGCTTGTTTCAAACCATAAAGTGACTTGACTAATTTGCAAACTTTATTTTCATTTCCAGGTAATACAAAGCCTTCAGGTTGTTCCATATATATTTCTTCATCAAAATCACCATTTAAAAAAGCAGTTTTAACATCCATTTGATGCACATACAAATGATATAACGATGCAATAGCCATCAACACTCTAATGGATGTTAATCTAGCTATATGTGCATATGTATCAAAATAGTCTATACCTTTTTTCTGTTTAAAACCTTTTACTACGAATCTAGCCTTAAAAGTTTGTATAGACCCATCTGTATTATATTTCCTTCTAAATACCCATTTACTACTTATTGGTTTTGATCCTGTAGGCAAATCAACTAAAACCCAAGTTTGATTTGACATTATTGAATCCATTTCATTGTTTATTGCTTCTCTCCAAAAAGAAACATCTCTAGATGACATGGCTTCAATAAATGTTTTAGGATCTTCTTCAATATTAAGTAAAATAGGTATTTTGTTAAGAACAATATTTCTATCTCCTTCTACCAAAAAGGTTAAGGCTTGAGATGAAATGAAATCAGTGCCCAGTGATTTTTCTTTCCTTTCACGTTGACTTCTCCTAGGTTCAAAATGTTTTTCGATTTCTTTTCTTTTACACGAAATTGAACTAGGAATTATGTCACATGGTGAACTATAAACAGATTCTGATTCAAGTGTAGAATCATTAAAAAATTTATTTTCAATGAATTCAACATTTCTTGATTCTACAATGATATTAGAGTCTAAACTCAACAACCTATATGCTTTGGAATTTTCTGCATATCCAACAAAAACATTTTTTATCCCTCTTGGTCCTAATTTTGAAGAACTAGGATCATGAATTTTGTAAAAGGCTAAACAACCCCATACTCTCAAGTAACTTAGATTGGGTTTTCTACCTTTCCAGACTTCATATGGTGATACATGTGTTTTCATAGAAGTAATTCTGTTATGAACATGACATGCAGTAAATAAAGCTTCTCCCCACAAATTATTTGACAACTTAGCATTAATTAACATAGAGTTAATCATATCAGTCAGAGTCCTATTTTTTCTTTCAGCCAAACCATTCTGTTGTGGTGTGTATGGAGCAGATTTTTGGTGAATTATTCCATGTTGTTCACAAAAATTATCAAATTCATTTCCAAAGTATTCTCCACCTCTATCACTACGAAGCATTTTAATTTTCTTATCTTTCTGATTTTCAACTTCAGACTTATACCGTTTAAACATATCAAATGCTTCATCTTTTGTTCTCAATAAATATACATATGTGAACCTAGAACAATCATCGATAAAAGTGATAAAATATCTTTTTCCTCCTCTAGTTAAAACACCATTATACTCACAAATATCATAATGTACTGAGTCTAATAATTGGGTATTTCTTTCTGCTTTTGGAAATGGCTTTTTTGTCAATTTTGCTTGGATGCAGATTTCACATTTTTCATGATTATAATTATTGCAAGAAATTAAATCATGCTTGGACATATATTTCAAAGCTCTAAAATTTAAATGTGCTAAACGAGCATGCCAAGTATCAAAAGATTCAACAATATAAGCAGAATTATTTACTTTATTCATAATAATATTGAGTTTGAACATTCCATCACATGAGTACCCTTTACCAACAAAAACCCCATTTTTGGTCAGAATACAATTATCTAACTCTAGAACAACCTTAATGTTACTCTTACATAGTAAATTTGCAGAAACAAGATTCTTCCTAATTTCTGGAACATGAAATACATTCTTTAAAAACAATTTCTTTCCAGAGGTAAATTGAAGATCGACACTTCCCTTTCCAAGAACCTTGGCAGAAACATGATTTCCCATGAGAACCACTTCACCATCCTTTTCTTCTTCATATGCAAAGAACAATGATTTATCATTGCAGACATGTATGGTGGCACCAGAATCTAGCCACCAATCAAAAGACTTGGTTGCTGCTGCCATATTTAATTCTGTTATCATGCCAATTTGCATTTCAGAAACCAAAGCAACCATTTCTTCATATTGATTCTCAACTAGGTTAGCATTATTGGAAGTGTCTTCTTCTTTCTTTTTCTTGAGCCTGCAATCACTAATACGGTGGCCTTTCTTGCCACAATTGAAACAATTCCCATTGAATTTCAGGTTGTTTCCAAATTTCTGGTTATTTCCAGATTTCTTGAACTTCTTATCGTTATTCACTTTGAAGTTCTTCTTAAATTTACTCCCTTCCACGATATTAATTTTGGAAGAATTCTGAGAAATATTTTTTTGATCACGAGATCTAGTCTCCTCCTCAATTCTCAAATGTTTTTGTAATTCTTCCAAAGATATATCATCTCTTCTGTGTAGGAGTTTCTTTCTGTAATCATTCCAACTAGAGGGTGATTTTGTTATAATTGGCCCTACTTGAAATGATTCAGAAATCTCAACCTTCAATTCACGAAGTTTTGTGACAAGAATTTGTAACTCATGTATTTGATCAAGAATAGGTTTAGTATCAACCATGGTGAACTCAAAATATTTTAAAATAAGGAATTTGTCAGTACCTTCTTTTTCTGCTTTGTATTTATACTCAAGTGCGTTCCAGATTTCCTTTGGAGACTTCATGGTATTGTAAAGATCATAAAGACTGTCTGACAAAGTATTCAAAATATGTCCTCGACACATTACTTCATCCTCTGATCGCTTCTTTCTTTCGGCCTGCAATGTATCGATGTCTTTGTCTTTATCTGGTTCTGGAAGTGGCTGCAGATTGGGATCCAGAACATATGCTATCTTCAGTACAGTAAGAAGAAAGAAAAGTTTTACTTTCCAGCGAGTAAAATTGGTTCCGTCAAATCGATCCAGTTGAACATTTTGATTCAAAAAAGAAGCCATATTCTTTTCAGCATCCATAATAACACCTTAAGATTGTAGAATAAATTTGGTGGAACGAAAAAATGGATTTGAGGCGTAAGGAATTACTTTCCTTAAGGTGTTATTTGCCCCCACTCAAATGTTTGCTAACGGGTTCAAAGGCAAATTACCTCCGAGATACAACAAATCCTTGAAAGACTACAAATAGCAATTTTGTAGAATTTCTCATAACACTCTGTGAAACTGAAAGTAAAAACTTAATAATATTTTGATTTGGATAATTCTGTACATATTTATAGACAAATCATTTTATGTCTATTCATTAACAGACAAGTCTGTTAATTGTACCTTTTCACACTTGTGTCTATACATCAATTAGACAAGTCTGTAGATTTACATCTTTTAGACTTGTATCTATTCATAGAACAGACATATCTGATAATTGCACCTATTGAATATTAAAATTATTACAATCTCTCTAACAGATACTATATCAACTTAATTTTTTTATTTTTAACTTTTCAACCACTTATGTGCTCATGTGATATTTAGTGTGTGTTTAGTGTGGCTTTTATAAAGGTCAAAAAAAGTGCTTTTTTAATGCTATAAGCTGTTTTGATTTATTTATTTATTTATTTATTTATTTTTTGTTTGGTAAAAATCCAAACAACTTTTTTAATATATAAATTGTCTCAATTACCTTTTATAAATGCTATTATATGTTTATTAGGGGAGAAGCCCAAAATTTGGGCTTTTCCAAAATGCTTTTTTTGAGCTTTTTTTAAACATATGTATTGTCTCAACTATAATTTATAATTAGATATTCCACATACAACCCTTTCATTATAAATACAATGTCAACACCTTTTTTGTAATTTATACAATTGAAAGCTATTTTTAAAAATACATTTTCAACACCTTTTGTAATTTATACAACCAAAAGATTTTTTTTGTTAAAAACGCTACTTAATAAAAGCTTTATTAGTAAAAGATCTACTCTAGAAGCTCTATTTGAAAAGCCATACCAAACACACCCTTAATCCAAGATGTTGTAGTGAGAAGATATAGTTTGACCCTATTTTTAATTATGAAAAAACGTTTTAAAATATGTTGGGTTAATTGCACTAATTTACACTTACTTTATTGAATCTAGTAAGATTTTAAAAAGATGTCCTAAATTAATATAAACACCTTTTGCTATTAAGTCAATCCGTTAACTTTAACGGTTGACTAACCTTGTCCTAGGAAAACCAAATATGTTTTTTTTTTTTTTTTTTAAATGATTTTTTAATTTAATTAAAAATATTTTTATGTTTGGGACGATGTGGTAAGGGTATATTTGGCTTTTCAATTTTCAAGGTTAGTCAACCGTTAAAGTTAACGGATTGACTTGATGGATGGGGGGTGTTTGCATTAATTTAGGCCATCATTTTGAAATCTTGCTAGATTTAATAAGTTAAGGGTAAGTTAATGTAATTAACCCAAATATGTTAGAAAAGTTTGTGCGGAGTGAGTGTAATTGATGTGCCCACCAAAGCTTTTTCCATCCAATCACATATGAAATACTTTTTCTTCATGTGCAGTGGTATGCTGTTGGTCGGTAAATGCAATCATGCAAGTATGCAACCCAATTATTGTTTTTTTTTCTTAAAAGTAATTCTATGAAAATATCTTAGCAATACGTTTTGTTCATAAATAATCAATTTTAAGAGAGAGTTTCTTTTAACAATCCAATTTTTTCTTTTTACACTTTTTTTTTTTAAAAATACTCAATTTTTAAAATTTAAATTTTAAAAAATTCTAAAGACACTTTATTTTGTTACAATATTATTTTTTTAATCTTTTTTAAAATTAAATTATTAAAAAAAGAAATTATCTCTCCTAAATCATTAGATTAATTATTACATATTAAATACTCTTTTCTAAATTTTTAATTACCATATTAAACTCTCTTTCCTCAAATACATATATATAATTTTCTATCTCCATTCTTTCTCAAGCAAAACTAATAGTTAAGAAAAAAAATAAAAATACTTACTAATAAGCTTGATTTTTAGGAACCATATGTATGTATATATATATATTTTTAAAAATTCAAAAAATAAGTACCTTGTTTTTTTTTTTTTTTTTTTTAATTTTAAAAAAATCAAAATATGACAATGTTTTTTGTTACTCTTGTAGATATGTGATTGCATAGAGAACTTTAATTCTTTCATTAGTCTTAGAAATTTGAGTTTAATCGAATCTAAGTGAAACAATTTAAGCTTTCATAAATATATGTATATATATATTTTTTGAAAATTGACTTTTTCATATATATATATATATATATATATATATATATATAACTGTTAGTAAAAAACCAAAATATTCATGAGTTTTTTTTTTCTTTAACTATTAATCAGAGATTGATCAGAAAGCATGAAATATATGTTTTTTTTAAATTGAAAAATGGAGAGAGATTAATTAGGAGAGAGTGTTTAATATGGTAATAACAGGTGTAGGAGAGAGAGAGAGAGAGAGTTTAATACATAATATTTAATATAATAATTTGTGGATTGTAAGGAGAAGCTCTCTTTTAAAAAAGCAATTCATGTCATTTTTTTTACATCTATGTCCTTAGGGGCATATGATAACAGCTGTTTTATTTCCATAAAGGAAATTAAATTATAGGTCAATTATTGCATACAATAAATACAGTGTTTTAATTTCCCTTTATGGAAAAAAAAGAAAGCAGTTATTATCATGTGTCCTTTAACACTATCTTTTTGATATACTCTCTCTCTATATATATATATATATATGTGACCAATCGATGACATTGAAAACTGAATGAGTGTCTTCTACCACTATATCACAGTAGGTGGGTAGCAATTCATGTCATTATATCAGCTGATTTTGTTGTAACGAATAAAATAAATAAAGGGGAAGATTTGATCAATTAAAACTTTTAACTTGAAGGTTGGACTGAAGTGTGTATGCATGGAAGGGTGCAACCGTACAAGATATAATACTAGTACAAATTACAATAAAGTATTATACAACTGATTATAACTTGTTTCTACTACTACGAAGTAGGGATGGTCAATGGGGGTGGATGTATGTCCCCCCATCCCCATCCTCATTTGCCAAAACTACCTCTTCCCCCTCCCCCAGGCCCGGCCCTAGGGGGAGCCCAGTGAGACGACCGCATAGGACCCCTAAAGTTTAAATTTTTTTTTTTTTTTTTGGATGTTAAATATAACTAACAAGCCCATAGATGAGTTTAAAATAGGCCCAGTGAACCTCTAATTTTTTAAAACTAATTAACACATAAAGTGAGTTCAAAATAGGCCCAATAAACATATTTCCATTTTTAAAAGGCCCACAACAAAACCCAATTATTAATTCTAAAAAGCAAAAAACATCAGTAAACTACTCTTACCAGGAACCAAGCAACCAGAAATCGAGATTCAACAAAAATCAAACAAGGATTCTTTTAAATCTTGCTATTTGTTACGAAATTTTAGATTTCAAATTTGTAATCTGAACTTGAAGTCGTTCACCCATTCTTGAAGTCATTGTTCAAAGAATCAAAGGTAATTAATAATTAAATCATTTTTTTTATAAACCTCCTTTTGTTAGATTGTTAGAATTCAAATAGGAAAAGATAAGTAACTTTGTAACTTGTAAGTGAGTCAGGTGGTAATGATCGATTTTGTTTGGTTCAAATTAGTTGTGGATTTTCTTATAATTGTTGTTATTTGTTAATTGTTATCATGTTATCTTTTAGGTACATACCGAAAAAGATCGGGGATTGAGTCATTGTCTCATTGACCAGTTCAAACAAACATCACACCAATTCTAAAGTCTTCAAGAGATAAGGTCACTTTCTTACAAAATTTTCTTTATTACTTTTAATTTATTATTTCATGATGTTGGGGATTGGCGATTGCTGTTGCTTTTACTTTAGATTTTTTATTTTTGTTTACTTTATTACCAAAAAAGATTGGGGATTGCTGTTGCTTTTTTTTTTTTTTTATTTTAGCAGCTTTTAGGTTTTTGCTAGCATATAAACCTATACCTTTTTGCCTATAGATGTGGCTTCTGAATATTTAGACGGTATGCATTTGTTAACATCTCATGGTGATTATGATGTTATTGTGATATGATAACTATACTCTGTACAAGTATTGAGTTTGAGTTATTATATTGATATTTACAAGTATTTATTAGAGAAAAGAAAAATCTAGTAAACATACATAAAGTATCGAGGGCCTCACTTTCTGTAGTTCGCCTTGAGCCCCGAAAATCTCAAGGTCGGCCCTGCCCTCCCCTCACCAATTCCTCCATTTGGGGAAAATGGGGATGAGGTCTCCCCACCCCCATCCCCATTTCCCCGTTTTCCCTATTTTTTTCCGTTCCCCCCCCTCCCCCCCAACAATTCCTCCATTTGGGGAAAATGGGGATGAGGTCTCCCCACCCCCATCCCCATTTCCCCGTTTTCCCTATTTTTTTCCGTTCCCCCCCTCCCCCCCAACAATTCCTCCATTTGGGGAAAATGGGGATGAGGTAGTTTTGGGGGGAGGTCTCCCCACCCCCATCCCCATTTCCCCATTTTCCCTATTTTTTTCCGTTTTTTCCCGTTTTCCCATTTCTCTCGGGTCCTCCATTTCCCCATTCCCCTATTTTTCCTGTATCAGTAAAAATTACATAATAAAAAACGCACAATACATTAAATTCAAATACAAAATAACATCCAATATAAAAATTACATAATAAAGATGTATATATAGTTAGTAAGAATAAAAATATTGAAAAAATAAAAATAAAAATATATCAATATATGATGTATAATATTTAGGGGAAATGGGGAAATAGGGATGGGGGCATCCATCCCCATCCCCATTTTAATTTGGGGATGATTTTCAACACACACACACCATTTCCCCATTTTTCCCCAAAAATTTCCCCCAAATGGGGATGGGGGAGCGGGGATTTGCGGCTTCGGGGGGAAAATGGACATCCCTACTACAAAGTCAGAGAGTACATATTATGATGGGCTTAGACTCTTAGAGCATCTTTAATGATATCATCAAAAGTACGAGAGTAATCAAAAATTGATTATTTATCCCCAAAATACCTTCCAATAAGGTCATTAAAATTTAGTAATATCTTTAATCAATAATCAAATTTGAAGATTGACTTTAAATTATCAAATACAAACTTAACCCAAAATAATTGCGGTTGAAATTTTATTCTTTCTCTCTCATCTACAGCTTCACCCGCCCTCCCCCCCCTTCCTTTTTTTTTTCTCTGATTGCCTATGTTTCTCATCATTGTTTCGACCCCAAAAATTTCAATCGTGTAAAATTCATCTCTTCATTATGAATGGAGCAATACCCATATCACTGAGATTTAACTGAGAATATAGTTTTGAATGCAGTAGATTTTTGATTTAGATAAAGTGTACCATTATGGACTACACAATCATCAATTTTAGCAATCATGGAAAACAATCTTCAAATACTGAGGTGGCAACTTTTGAGGATCTAAATTTACTTATACCATTAAAGATGATCTTATAGGGTGTGTTTGGCATGGACATGGGACATGACAGGGTGGGACGGGACGGGACAGGACGGGACATGACGGGACAGTTGTTCCGTATTATGTTTGGAATATTTGGGACAGAACTGTTAACTGTACTGTTATATGTTTGGTATGGCAGTGACAGAACGAGACAAGAGGTTCAAATGATCAGAGTGCCCCTCATACGTATATATAATATTATAATATTATAATATTATATAAATTATTATATATAATATATTAAAAATTATTACATAATAATAAAATATAATTATATATATATATATATATATATATTTTATTGTATATGAAATAATTTTTAACATGTAATATTTATATAATAATAATATATAATATATAATATATATTGTATTATAATATATATATGATATATTAAATATTATTATATATAATATTTAAATATTATTATATATATAATATATATATAATATATGTAATAATACTTAATATATTATATATTATTATAATAATAATATATATGATAATATATAATATATAATATTATTATGTGTATATATAATATTATATATGTCTTTTATATATATATATATATATATATAATATTACACAAGTTTGTGATTTTTTTAAGATTTAAGGGTAAAAAGGTCTTTCTGGGACTGGCCTAGGGTCTTGGGTGGTACAGAATTTGGTGATTTTTGTCCCACCTTGTCCTGTTCTGTCCCATACTCAGGGGCGGACCCACGTGGAGACCAGGTGGGGCCCGTGCCCTACCTCAAATTTTTTTTTTAAAAAAAAATTGATTCTGTGTGCATTGTATATATACATATTTATTAAGATCCATTAACAAGAAGTTGTTGTTAGTATAGTGGGTAGTGGATCTTAGTTTAGACTTAGGGTGCTTGCTTCGAGTCCCATCTTGTTTATTTAATTCAATTTTATGTTCTAATTTTTTTATATGCCTTTTTTAATTCAATTTTATCTTCTAATTTTTTTTTGTCTTATTTGTTTTATCATCTTTTTTGATTCATTTTCTCTATTCTGTCGTTGTCAATTTCTTAACTACCATTACTTTGTGTTTACTTAATTCAATTTTATTTTATATTAAATTATATATTATTATTTTCAATTTTTATTATTTTCAATAGTTTTAATTTGACATAACTAACACGCCCAATCAATAAACCCTAAAATCTCAGATTTTACTTTATTTGATTAAAATAGTCAATTACTATGATTCATTTTATTTTATCCTTAATATTTTTCTTTATTTTATAGTTTTAATTTATTTAGAATCAATAAATCAATAATTTACCAATAATTTGAAGAATAAAAAATTTGAAAACATGTCTAGTAATAGTTATTAATAAATAATTTTTGTAAAAATTTAAATTTTTTTATTATTAATGCAATTTTTTTTTTTTATAAATTTTGATTGTAATTTATTCTTTTAAATTTTTTCATTATTTATGTTGTATTTCTTGTTATTATTTATTTTTAAATATTTTTTCTTGTTTTTATTTTCTTTTGAATGTAAGATTATTTAATTCATCTAAGTAAGTGTTCTATTATATATATATATATATATATATATAACTATTTTACTATGATCTTAATTTTTCTGTAGTTTTTCATATAATTGCGATTTTAATTTATTCAAGTGCCCTACCTGATTAAAATTCCTAAGTCCGCCACTGCCCATACTAAAGTCGCGCTAAACGTGGGCTAAGAAGAAACTGTCCCATGTTGTTTTGTCCCGTCCCGCGTACCAAACGCACCCATACTGTTATACAAAACAAAAGCAGGAAAAAGTGGGTCATCTTCATAGAAATTTACTACTTCTTTGCACGTACATGTCAATTGCCAGTTGCCAATATCAATGTATGTGAATCATGACAAGTTTCATGATTTTGGACTAACGGTGCAAACTTTGAAATATAGTTCGTACAAACTGCAAAGCAATGATAACTCTGTAAACAACAAGGAAATACCCTAATTTAACCTTACACAGGCGGTGATTCTGCAGGTTTCGGTGTTGGTGACAGTCGGAGAAATATTCTAACAGCTAGCAGTGAACTCATTACCCCGTATCTTATCAAATATGAATGTAAATGCAATGGAATCAAATTATTATTGTCATCTCTGTCATCGCAATATTCGCATGCATCATCAATGTTATTTATCACCAACAAATGTTACATATAAATAAACTTTTCAATTATAGCTACTCGATCTGTTACATGAAATTATGAAAACTCTCGGTTACGTATTTACGTACTTTATATTTTTATATCATGGGCATTCAAGCAATATAATACAAAGACCAACTTCATTGATATATTAACCCACAGCAGTGTGTAATGGTTTTTATTTAACTACTTGTGATTAATGATTAATTAATAAAAAATGGGCAACAACCTAATAATTTATTTTAATTTTTTTCTTAAATTCTTAATAGTTTGCAATTTGTTCGTTTTTGACCGCCCTGTTTCTAATTTCAGTTAGTAAGTTAATTAGTTTTAAATTGCATTAAATTATCCTGAATGTTTCCCTTAAACTAAAATATCGTTAAGTTTAAAAAATTCAAAATAAACATATCCGCTGTTAACTTCGCACTTTCAGTTGTTAATGTCAAAAGAGTAGTTTAGTCTTTTTGCAATTAAAATGATATAAATGAATTAAAGATTATTAATTAATTAATTAATTAATAATAATAATAAAAAGAATGGAGGAGATTTGATATATCTCTTCCATCAAATGGATGGAGAAGATTGATCTCTTCCATCATTTAATAATAATAATAATAATTGAAATCGCTAAAATGAGCTAGACATATTAATAGCATATATTTTAATTTATTTACTCACTTAATTGCTTTGTGGAGGAAGGAAAGATGGCGATTATAGTAATCAATCCTCATGGGATCTTTTAAGGCTTCTTCGAGCGGTAATGTACTGTTATTAAGCTCATAAATCCCTGAAAAAGAGTTGGAGAAAATCAATATAATTATACTAAACACGTTTTCATTATTTTTAAATTATGAAACATAAATAAATCGATACATCGATGAAGATCTCTAATTACCATTTTCGGTTATGTAAATTGTAGGATTGTTGTAATTTTTCTTCACATAAATCAGAAGATCTCTCAAGCCTCTTGGATAGACATGCATCCTACTTGAAGGTACAGCCTGTGAATTCATTTCACACATCAATTAAGCTGCACTCTTTTGGCAGCCTCAACATTACGTTTTGTTTTGGAGTAGGGTACCATATATCCAGTGGGACACTAGTGTTATCCCAATCTTGCCCTTTTGAATCCCCTACATATTCATGTTTTTTTTTTTTTCCACAAATATAAACACTAAATAAATTTCGAACATATAATTATTATATATGTAAAAAATAATTATAAGGTGTGAGTGTGGGATCGACTCTACTCCGTAACGTTAACGTTAAAGAGTGACATTGTGTAACATATCTGCTTGGAATTTGCGATCAGAAGTAGTACTCACATGGTATTTTTGCTTGTATACATAGACTGCTGCAGCATGAGAAAGAAGCATATGGTGGATGACAATATAAGGCTCGGTTGAAGAGTTTCCGGCTTGGCACGCCGTGTTTACCCATTTCGAACACCAACCCGGTGCAAGTGTGCCTAGATCATAACCCAAACTATTATATGTCAATGGCTCATTTATAGTGATCCAATACTTTACACGATCACCAAAATAACAAACTTATGCAAAGTCTCGAAAATCATCCCTGTAATAGTTCAAAATTCGATATAACATTTATTCTATCATGAATTTATTATTTATTTTTTTCTTTGCATCAGATCATGAATTTGTTGATTTCAACCAAAATTTTAACTAATTGATCACTCTAGATTTGTTTTCATTCATATGCCATAGTGAAAATCGATATTTTTTTTTTTTGAAATGGCAATTTTATTATAGAAGCCACTAAAGGCAAATGAAAGTCAACAATCAAAAACAAACCAGGAGGAAGTTGACAGCACCCAAACCATAAAAACAAGCCAAATAGAAACAAAAGCCTTGCACAACAACATAGCACACATAAACAGATGCCGCAAGACAGAGCTAATCCAAGAAGTCATGCAAAAAGCACATCAGACCCCCCAAAACAGCAGAAAATCTGATCAGCTGTACCAAAAACACATCAGACTCCCCATTCCAACCTTCACCACTTGAGCATAATTTTGATGAAGACAGAATTCCTCGACAGAATGCACTGTCTATAATGTCATATATCCCCTTGACATGCTTTAAGTTCCCACACCTTCTCCCTTACTTTATTACACTAACATACAACACCTCAAACACCACGAGAACCAAACAGAAAAGGAAACTAACATACAACACCACAAACACCACGAGAACCAGCAGAGCACTAGGGGCAATAGAACCAAGACCGTAATTGAACTTAGCCAAAACTACTCAAAAGCTACCCCATTGGATTAAATCACCTTCATTGTTAGATCCCTTCTTCGCCAAACTGTCGGCATAAGAATTCGACGTTCTAGAGCTAAAACGAACCGACAAAACATCATAATTCCTTAGATAATCCCGAATACCATATACCAAATTCACATAAGCCAAACTCCCAACCTGATCCGAGTTAATCCAAGTAACTGCCAGTAGAGAATGGCTAACAATTTCAATATTAACACCTCGTAACGACGGATTCGCAACACACAGCGAGCACGCATAATCAATGGCCATTAACTCTGCAGTAATTGCATCTTGATTTCCAACAAAAAGTGAGAACAAACATTGCACCATACCTGTATTATTTCTTAGTACCCCACCAATACCAGATGATCTAGATTGTCCTCTAGAAGAACCATCCACATTGAACTTAAGAGACCCCGCCACTGGTGGCACCCATGGTTCAAAGGCCTGCTTCTTGGATTTCAGCGGATCTTTACAAAATTCACTCACATTCTGAAGAAGAGAAGTGAGAGGCACCAAGGATCCACATCCATGATGCTTAAACCACCAAGCAGTACGGAATTGAATTGTGTCCATAGCTATTGAGAAATCGATATATGATTTAGTAGAGTTACAGTAATTAACTGTTTTATAAGTAATATTTATTGAAAAATGTTAAAGCCTGTATAAGTTAAGAATTAAAAAAATGAATAAACATATTATATTATTACCGTTGGACGTTGATGAGATTGTTGTAGAAACTAATGCCTTTCTTGTTCACTCCCCCACTTAGCTTCCCACCTGATTTATTACAAAATATAAAAAAACAAAACCAAAAATAAAAAAATATGAAAGTAGATCTAGTGGTCATCATAACATGTACAGTTTTATTTAAATAAATAAACATAATGTTTTTCTTTTTATATATATTCTTAATCTTTTATTCTAGATGACTATAAATTAATTTGTGACTGCTACTCTGACTTGGTATGGACATGTTAGTTAACTTGAATTATAATGAAATTACGAGGTAATAATCTTGACCAGGAGATAGAGAATCTGAAAGCATCCAAGTTCATGTCCTTCATTATCTGCACATCTTCCCTGCAGTCACAGTTTATACAAATCATCAGGTCAAAACATCTAACACTTTTTAAAGAAAAAATGAATCTACATCTATATATATGTAATAATTCTGATCACTTTAGTTTTAATTTATCATCTATCCAGTTGGTTTCATGTGGTTTTATGTTGTTTCTGACTTGAAAGTTTTAACTAGAAATTAAGGGTTTGAGAGAAATTAGGTTGGGAAACCTGAGGAATTGTAAGGTATCCCATATACTGGGACCCCTTCCATCTTCTTTAGCAGCACCTTCATACTGAAAATCATACACAACCAGCACATATAGATTTTTTTTGAAAGGCTATAGATAATCAACAATTATTTTTTTCTTATAATTTAAGAGAAAATCTAGAGTTTTATCTATTGCAGTACTGCATAATTTCGGTTCAAATCATATTGTGCATGTCACTATGTTGTATGTAAATAAATGTGATTAGTTAATCCAGATACCTGTAAGAAGAGGAGGCTGTCCCGAAAACAAATTCTTTTGGAAAATTGCTACGATTAAAAATAGACAAAACTTCTGCAGGATCAGTAGTAGTATTTGCAATGATATAGTGAGTTTGAGCGAAGAAGGTGAGCAGAACAATGAGGCACGCTACAAGTGAGCCGTGAATAATCGCCATAACCATAAAGTTTCATATGAAAATCCATCCGATCCGCCAAAATATAAGGCTTAATTTATATTGGACAATTTATTTTACCTCATAGCCCAACACCTCAATTTGGGGTGGAGAGAGGTCTAAGGCAAAGGGATCCGTTATCATCTTTTCTTTTTAATATGGTGGCAGAAGGCTTGAGTAGCTTGCTTAGAAAGGCAACAGATTTGGATATGTTGAGTGGGGCATCATTTGGAGGAAATAGTGTCCATATCACTCACCTCCAATTCGCGAATGACACAATTCTTTTCAATGTTGACGGATCCGTAAGGGGATCTCCAGGTATGGCCGGAATTTGAGGAGTGTTGAGGGACTGCTGTGGCAAGGTTCTTTGTCTTTTCTTAGAATGTATTGGGTGCCAAGATTCCAATACACCCGAAATATTAGCTATCCACAAAGCATGTATGCTTTGCACTTCTTCTGAGGCGATGGACGACAGAGAGATCACGATCATAAGTGACTTGAAGGTGGCGGTAGCTTGGGTGAATAATGAAGGGTATGGTTCCATAAGAAATGTGACCACGATTTATGATATTCGTCACATGATGAAATCCTGTGGCAATCTATCGATTATTTTTAATCCCAGAGCGGCTAATATGTTCGCGGACATGCTTGCCAAGAAGGGATCCAGTTCGTGTGGGGACTTCATTGCTGGGGGTGTGTTCTGATTTACACCTGATTCGTTTCTATGCTTGTGTTAAGTGTCTCTGCTTGAGAGTGATGTGCTTTGGTTGTGTTCTGTTTTTTGTTTTTAGGGGGTGGCTTTCTATGTGGGGGTTGTGGACTCTTGTCGTGAGCCTTTTGTGTGGCTGTAGCCTGTAGGGGGTTTTCCCTAGTTGTTGGTGCTTCTTGTTTTTTTGGCTTTTGCCTCAGTAATCAATAAAATGGCTGTTCAAAAAAAAATAAATAAAAAAATGGACATTGAGCAATTTTCGAGCATATTGTATTTTGTTACTATAAATTGTTATGTTTTTATTACAAACTCTTGGATGATTTTATTTATGTTTATGTTTAGAACTTATGTCTAAAGTTTATAATTTGTTAAACCTTTTGAAGTTTAAAGTGTACTATTATGTATTGCTTTTATGTTAATTGTCAGTTTGTTAATTTTACTTGAAAAACTGTATATATGAATTAATTATTGATTTTGTTAATTTTAGGAATATTTTACCTTTTATATATTAAGAATTGCTTCATATGTATCCGATTCATTGATATATATTTTTAGATAAACCTAAGTGGTAAAGCACCCTATTAGGATAAATTTATTATATTAAAGAGAAATACAAATAGAGAAGAAAACAAAAACTATTAAAACTAAAATAAAAATAAAACTGATAAAGCACATATCAACTTCATTGGAGGCGCCTAGAATGTCTTCTCTTGGCATTAATCATAGATAACATCTTAAAAGTCAGCTTCACTTTTCTTTTTGATTTGGTCACCATAGGTATCCAATTATCTTCATCGAGCAAGTAATCATTCTCTCATAGCATGGGGTTTACTTGACAATGTGTAGAATTTGAAACGTAAATATCTTGGTCTTCTTTGGGGATTTTCTCAAAATTATTCTTTCATCTTCTATCTCATGAAGTATTAATTCCATCCAAAACTTGCTGAATTTCTTAGTGCAGTGTGGCTTCACGACAGTCCAAGATGTTCTTGTTTGAGACATTTCCGAAATCACCAAGACCCTCATAATTTCAGTCTATCTATTCATTTGAATAAATATTAGAGATTTCATCCATATTATCATTAACAGCAGAATCCTTATTCAATAAAATATCTTTACAAGGATTAATGACTTGATTGCCTGTAGATTATTGGGCTGCTTGATTGCCTGCAGATTCTTGGGTTGTAGAATCAATGACTCGATTGCTGATTGTACCATTTCTATATGATCGTCATATTTTTGTACCTATTTGAGGTCTCCATTTCCTAACTTTTATGCTCGTTTTCAAGCGTGTTTGTGTACATAATGTGTTTGTTGAGCTTTGTGTAGGTTATTTCTCCCTTAGCAAGGTGTTCGAGCTTAAAGTGAAGTTTATGAGGCAAAAATGAGCAAAAAGTGAGATTTGGAGGAAAACAAGGCTGAAATTATAAAATGCTTGTGCAGAACATCAAACTTTGGAGGGTCATATCTCCCTCATCAGAACGAACCATGTTTCGATCCACATATATTTGGAAAGCCCCAAAAGTCTAGTTTCCAGCGATTATATGGATTGTGACTTCGAGTCTTCTAGAGGGAGTTATGTCCATTTCAGTAATTGCTACGTAGGACCTGCGAACCACACACTAAGGACCCGCAAATTGGGAGCCAGAATGACTGTGTTGGTCCACTGCGCGGGTCCTACTCGCGCGCTGCGGGCCGTGAATCTTTTGGGAACAGCCCAATGATCGTTTTTAGGCCATTTTTAGATGGGTAATGTTGTCTTTTCATACCCAGACCGTGCCCTAGCCTCCTAAGCCTATAAATACATCATTTTCTTCACAAGTCTCATCAACTCTCTATCCAATAACCTAGACACAAAATCCTCTTTTCACTTCATCTTCTTTACAACAAAAGAGAGAGAGAAGCTTCAGAGGCATCCATGGACATGGATGCTTCACCACCACCACTTTCTACTTGCAACCACCTATCCTTGGAGGAGATTCAAGAGGAAAGAGCCATCCTTTCTTGTCTATAAAGAGGAGGAGCTTCAATGGAGCTTAGAGATCTGAGATGACAATTGAGTCTTCTCTTTTACTCTTCTCTTGCTATTTTCTTCTTTGATGTGTATCCCAATTTGGGAAATATGTAAACCTAACACTAGTGCCATTTATTTAATTGACTTGTATTTAATATCTTTAAGTATTGTCTCATTCAATCGCTTTATTGATTCTTAACTTGTATTAAGTAGGCATACCAACACTTGATGCGTGTTTAGGGATAACTCTTGTCTTTACATGCATGTTCATGCAGGTTAGAAGTTGATATGTGTTCATGATTGAGATTAGGAGTAGAATAACTTAATTTATGAGTAGATTAATTAAACATCCCAAAATTGTATATATGTCGATGGATAATTCGAAATGCATGTTTTGGATTGATATATTTTGACAAATGTCATTTGTGTATGTCAAAAGATTTATATTTTCTTCTACCTCGCTAGTGCACGAGTCAAGTGACGAGTATAGCAATAAGCAAGGGTATCGTTCCGCAGGGAGGTGGAATTCGCCAACTATTCCTAACTTAGCTTTATTTGGATAACACAAATAGATGTGTGTGTTGTGTGTGCAGAAAATGTAAATATTGCAAGAAAATATAAATTCTATACAATTTATTTATAAGGATAGAATAGATTGGAGAGATGCAGGAAATGTATGGTTATACTAAGAAGATGACTACACCGTAACAATCCTTCTAATTAAGCGCTAGACTCATCTAGTCTCTCAAATGTGCAAGTATGTGTTATAGGCTTGTGTTCCCTTAAATAATCTCTAATCTCTCTCGATGTCATAGAGATCACACCCATATAATGCATGGATTCATTAAGTGCTATGGAACACACACACAAACCATATACGCCAGCCTCGCGTATCTTTACCTTACTAGTCATATATAGAGGATATCTCACTGAGCATAAGTGTGAAACCACTCGGACCATACCACAACCAATATATCATTCATAGGCTAACCAAGTACGAGATGGCTAACCAAGTGAAAGCTTTAAACATACGAAATGCCCATATAACAACACGAGCACAAGAGAGATTCAGTGGGCTTTAAGTCAAGAATTCGGTTTTATCAATCTCCCTAAGATGTCTAAAAATGGAAACAAGTTCACCAAACAACTATGTTCAATAAGTTGATTGTTATTCATTAAGAACATTCAATTTAAGTTAAGGGTTCATTCTCTTGATTGAGGAATTCACCAAAATCAATTTGTAAGTATTCCCATTCATTGATTGACTTATTTCGTGGACAAACCACATGTTGGGGTTTGAATTGTAAGGGTAGTTTAGGTGATTGAGGACCATGCTTAAAGGCCCTTTCAAGACCTCAAGGTGACAAGCACTTCAAAGGTAAATTTCTAAGTGCTTATTTGCTTTGAAGAGATGTAGTTGCACGCACTCACAACCCATGCTTAATTCCTATTCTTGTATGTTTTGTGTTCTTATTATGTGTGCATTAATGTTCATTAATCTCTCTTCTTGCATGATTATTTAATTGCATCTAGCTTGTTAAATGCCATAACATGTTAAGCTTTAGGATGCATTGTCTTCACTCACACACTTGCACTTATTACATTGTTCTTGTGTGAGATGCAGCATGAGAAGGCCTTGCCCTTCTTTGCAGCGGTTGGGTTGGATGATCGTGGCAGTCAAGCGACAAAGATGTGTCTTCTCTGCTGCGGTGCACTGCCGTGGTTGGGGCAACCGCGGCATGCAGCGATGCCGCGGTTGGAAACCGTGACAGTCGGGACCGCGGCAGTCCATCGTGCGCGTAAAGCCCAAAACGTTGCAGTTTTGTTTGGACACCTATAAATACACCACTTCATTTTATGTCGTCCCCAAGAGTTCCAAAATCATATTTTTCTCCTAGAACATATTTCAAGAGCCAAAAATTCACAAGAACTCACTTTTAAACACTCAAAGTCATTCCTTGTGCATCAAAGTTCATCAAGCATCATCTATGATCATATAGGATGCATCCATGCATGGTTTTGCAACATCACATCTTGCTTGGTAAGGTTTTCACTAACTTCATATAATTTTAGTGTCTTTCCTAGTAAGTCATCTCTTTTATTACTTGTATGCTCTTAGAATATTATTCTAGTTACAAGATAGAGATTGTATGTGTTGTTTTGATTGAGTGTTGTATTGTGATAGCTTTCTAGGTTTGCATAATTTATATTTAGCTAAACTTTATGACATGTCATCTAGCTATTGACATCTAGGATTGTTTTAATTGCAATATTATCATCCTAGATAGGCATATAAGGTTCCCTAGCTCTAAATTACATTTTGGATATTTCATATATTCATATAGGTTTTATTATTTCTTCATTGAGAACTAAGTCTTGTGTTACTTTCGGGATTAGGTTGCTTAAATCACAAGCAATTGAACTAGGTTCACTTATACCGGGATTAGGTAGTGGTGGTGAGTTATACCGGGATTAGGTTGTATTCATCTTACCATTAGTGTATTTGAGGTTCGAGGGGGCGCACTTACTAGCCCGTAGTTTTTCCCATGAGGGTTTCCACGTAAATATCAAGTGTTATTTAATATTCTGCACATATTACACTTGCTATTTTATATTAACTAGTTAGGGGTTTTTTCGTTATCTTGACCTTGCACGAAAATTAGGTAAAATTAGTTAAAATCTATTCACCCCCTCTAGATTAATATTGTACACACCTATAATTTGTTTCACAATTTATCACCCAATCATCGGCCATGGGAGGACAATTGTGTCTTAAAACAAGACCCATTAAGCACAAGAATATAGAACCAATGCCTAATTTAGCATTTACATATCAATGCCTAAACTAAGTTTTTCCTACTCTTTGGAGCTAATTCTCATAACACTCAAATTATTCTAAACACGATATTTTGGATCATCCACCAACATACAAAAAATCATGGGATGCTAAATTACACTATTCCTAAATTAAATTACTTTACTGTAGTGGTCAAAAACATATATGGCCCAATTGACATGCCCATAACCCAATAAGGTTCGAAAATATGCCTTAAAAAATTAAAAATGGAATCTTTATCAACGGCCAAACAAATTGAGTCGACATGGGCTGCAAAGCCGGGCCCCAAAGCCATGCCCAATCCATTGAGGCATTAGACCATCAAACACGTGGTCAAATGGTGAATTAAACTGTAATCAAATCAGGTGTTGCACAAATCCCAATGCCCAACAAAGCCTTCAATGTCTTATTCAAATGAATCAAAACGGACAATTGATTTTCCTTGAATCACGTCCTCATAAACGAGTCATGTAACGAAGACCTCGGGGCTTGACTATTAAAGCCAGACCCTTTCTTAGAGAAAGGGTCCAGATTTTTCAATATACATGCGAAAGCTCTCTCTCTCTCTCTCTCTCTCTCTAGTTTCTCAGTTAACTTTGTATTACTCATATTTATTGCGGTGGTTCGCCTCCAGCATTAATTATTGCTCTACCACCTAGCCAAGGTCGATCTAGTTGTCCTCGAAAGTCGATCGACCCAACCCACGATTGACCCACGTCGAACCAAGGGGTCAACTTGAACAATGTGCATAACTCTCATTGATATCCATTATCGATCCGCCCTTGTTCAATCCAAGGTGATCCAAAATCCCTAGAGGATTAACAAGTCGATATCCTTGATATCTGAAGTCAATCCAACTTAATCGATCTAAAGCTCGATTCGATACATCGTGCAATACGGTTTGTTATTTACTACTATTCTCTTTGCTTCATATATCGAACGAAATAGTGACTTGAGCGTTGGAGAATCCCCAATAAGGGAACACCCACTCTTGTGGCTCGCCACTGCTATGTTTTCTTCTTATTTTATAGGTTGTTAGTGCCCACATCGACAATCAAAATTAATTGTAAATCCGATCGACTACAGTTTGGCACCTATCATGGGGCCCTAGCAATTTTCCCAATCAACTCCGTATCTTAATCTGAATCAAAGACGATGACTAACTCCGGAGACATCGAGGCACGACTCATGTCCTTAGCAACCCATATGGCAGAAAATGCAACCCAATTACAGAGCCTCGAGAAAGAAAATGAAGAGAATCGTGCCAAGAATCTGGAATTACAGACGAAGCTCGATTTGAGGTCAAATGGGTAAACATCATAGCGAACCTCAGTCAAAAATCGATCACGTGAGTCGAACGAAGACCCAGAACAAAGCACAAGGAGACAATAAAATCGATCCATGATGATGCATCTAGATCCACCCTTAGTCGATCTCAACGAACCAATACTGGCGACGGATGCAAATGCCATTCTAGCTAATCCGTTGACCCCGTTTGGGACACAAAGGGATTCGAACCAACAAAATCCCACAAACTATGAAACGGTAAGATTGAACCCACTCTTTCTAACCCTAAGGTTATTCACAGGTTCATAGAGATTGAAGCAATGATCCAGAGGATCCCAGGAGTACCCTCTCCTATTAAGCGAAACGCAGCAAAAAACTTTGCTGACTCCCCATTTGTGGATGAAATTGCCCATACGGAGATGCCAAAGAAGTTCGACTTTCCCAATATGAAACAGTATGATGAGACTACTGATTCAGACGACCATATTGCGCAGTATAAGCAGCGAATGTTCACTGCTGTGATTCCTAGGGATCAGAGGGAGGTTTGCATGTGTAAAGGGTTCAGGTCAAGTCTCACAGGCCCTGCGCTACAATGGTACACAAAACTACCAAACGTCTCGATCAGTTCATTCACTTAATTGACTGATACCTTTGTCAAACAGTTCGCGAGCGATAGGAATTTAGAAAAACAGTCAAATGACTTTTACACCATCACACAACTGAGAGGAATATGATTACACAATTATGTAAGCCGCTTCAACAAGAAAAAGGCATCGATCCCTAACTGTAATCTTGCAATTGAAATTTCTGCTTTTAGGAAAAGGCTACAGTACGACTCAGACTTGTACAAGGAGCTGACCAAGTACCTATGTCGAATGATAGAGGACATACTGGCGAGTACCTTGGCCCAGATCAAGTGGGAAAAGGACGAAGCTAACTATCGACCTTCAAATCAACTACAATAGGATTATATGCATGATCAACACGTGGATAAAAGATCGAATGATCGACGAAACAATAACAAGCAAGGCAGACCAGACGAAAGGAGATGACCATACGACTGGCCACCTCCAAGGAGTGTTACCAGACAGGCTTGAAAGAGAAGATATGCGAGTTATAGCAATTACAGAAACCTAGTCTGGAGCTCGATTCCAATAAACCTCATGTGGAGAAACTCGAAGAAATACAGATCCATATCGATATTTCGAAGCACAAGGTTCAAATAGGCTCGAGGCTCGATCCCGTGATTAGGGAGAAATTGATCGATTTCTTGAAACTCCACCATGACACCTTGCATGGACGCATGCAGATATGGTCGGAATCGACCCCAAGGTCATGGTTCATCGACTATAAGTCAACCCCAATCATCGATTAGTAAAATAGAAGAGAAGAAAGTTCACCCCCGAGCGGAACAAAGTCATCAACAATGAAGTCCAGAAGCTGATCGAAATCGGATCAGTAAGAGAGATGAATTACCCTGACTGGCTGGCAAACGTAGTCATGGTAAAGAAAAAGAATGGGAAATGGATAGTCTGCATCGACTTCACCGACCTAAACAAAGCCCACCTAAAGGATTCATTCCCTATTCCGTACATCGACTTGTTGGTCGACGTAACAACAGGATATAAGATGATGAGCTTCATGGACGCCTTTTCCGGCTACAATCAGATCTTAATACATCAAGATGACCAGGAAAAAACGACATTCATAACAGAGTGAGGTATATTCTGTTATAAGGTAATACCATTCGACCTTAAAAATGTAGGTGCAACCTATCAGCGGTTGGTGAGCAAGATGTTCAAAAAGATGGTGTGAGACACCATGGAAGTCTACATCGACGATATGCTAGTTAAGTCACTCATAGCAGATCAACACCTCACTCACTTGAGGTAATAGTTCAAAGTGTTAGACATGTATCACATGAAACTTAACCCCACTAAATGTGCCTTTGGTGTTTCTTCAGGAAAGTTCCTAGGTTATTGAAAGTAATACTCAAATAAACGCTCGGTGTGTTCTATATATATCTAGAGGGGGTGGGGGGTGAATAGATTTTAACTATTATTACCCAATTTTCGCATGTATGACAATTTTACGAAAATGCCCCTAACTAGTCACAATAATATAGCAAGTGTAATAAGATGCGGAATTTAAATAACACTTGATATATACGTGGAAACCCAACCACTAGGAAAAACCACGGGCTGTTTAGTGCGCCACACTCGAACCTCAAAATCCACTAATTGAAATAGAGTTTACAACCTATATAGACCTCGTCTAACACTCCAGTTAATAACCCCCCACTTCTACCACGCGGGCCTTTAAAAGTGGCTCTAGTTCTAATTGCTTGAGGCTTAAGCAACCTTAGCCCCAAGACTTAATTCTCAATGAAGAGATTATGCAACTTATGTGAATATGTATGAATATTCAAATAACAAACAAGGCTAGGGAACCTTAGATGCTTATCTAGGATGATGATATAATCAATTAAATCAACCCTAGATATTAAGAGCTAGATGACATGTCAAATAGCTTAGCTAATCAAGATTAAGAAAAACCTAGATAGCTATCACAATACAACACTCAATCAATTCATCACAATCAATTCTCTTTTCTTGTATTTAGCATATGATCTAAAACATACAAGTGATTTAAAAGAGATGGCTTGATAGTAAAAATACTAAAATAAGATGAAGTTAATCAAAATCTTACCAAGCAAGTTGTGATGGCGCAAACCCATGCATGGATGCTTTCTATATAGACATAGAAGATGCAATATGAAATTTGATGCACAAAGGATTTTATTTGAGTGGTTAAATGTGAGTTCTTTAGTATTTTTCTTGCTTTGAAAAATATTTTAAGTATGGAATCTGAAAATCAACTCACTTGATTGACCTAAAGTCAAAGTGGCATATATATAGGGTGTCAAAATGAAGTGTGGTCGTTTTGAAAAGTGACACTATATTTGCCTTGGGCGCTGTACGTAGAGTGCCTCTTGTACAGCGCCTGTACAGTGCCCCAACTCTGTTCTCATGGGAAAATAGAGCGGCTCTGTACGAACGGCGCTTTGTACAGCGCCTGTATAGCGACCCAACAGCGACCGAATTAAATTGATCAAGTCTGTACAGCGCCTATATGGGCGCTATATGAACAACGTTTTCAATAGCGCTTCGTACAACGCCTTACACCATGAATGCAATCCTAAGTCTAGAATGAACATGACTTTGGTCATACAAAATGCAATCATGTAAAGCATGCAAGAAGAGATGTTAATGGACATTAATGAGCACATAATAACAACACATACATAACATATAAGAAAACGAATTTAGCATAAGATGTGAGTGTGTGTGTGCAACTAATCTTTTCAAAGCAAATTAAGCATATAAAAGTTTACCTTTGGTGCTTATCAACCTTGAGGACATGAGAGGGTCTTGAGCTTGATAATGAATCACTTAAGCTACCCTTACATACAATCCCCAACACGTGGTTTGTCCACGAAATAAGCCAATCAAGATATCGGAATCCTTACAGTTATGTCGTCACCCTTAGAGGAATCACGGCAAACCCTCAACAAATTCAATTGATTATGGGGATTGAATCCCCTAAGTGCATCAAGACGAGTAGAAATTGACCAGTCGCATAGCTGTATTAGGTTGATTTAATTTTTGATCCTCGGAAAGGTGTCAAGGATTCATTGAAACCCTAAAAAAGAACAGAGACTTCAAGTGGAAAGAAGAATGCGAGAAAGCCCTACGACATTCAAAAGTATACCTAACAACTCCTCATTTACTGTCAATAGTCGATGGAGAGGCACTTTATGTCTATTTGGCAGTGTTGGAAACAACAGTCAGTGTAGTGCTTGTAAGAGAAGAAGGCGATAAGCAACTACCTGTCTATTATGTAAGCAGGGAAATTCGATACAGTCAGTTGGAAAAGCTAGCACTTGCACTCGTCGTAGCTGCTAGGAAGCTTCAACCTTACTTCCAGTGTCATCCTATAGTTGTTCTTACAACGCATTCACTTAAAAACATTCTATATAAGCCAGAGTTGTTCGGCCGCTTGACCAAATGAACTGTGGGTCGATAATGGATATCGATGAGAGTTATGCACGCTGTTCAAGTTAACCCTTTGGTTCAACATAGCTCGATCGCAGGTTGGGCCGATTGATTTTTACGGACAATTGGATTGACCTTGGTTAGGTGGTGGAGAAACAATTAATGCTAGAGGCGAACCACCACAATAAATATGAGTACTGCAGAGTTAAACTGGGAAACTAAAAAGAGAGAGAGAGAGGGAGAGAGAGAGAGAGAGATAGCTTTCACGTGATTGTAGAAAAATTAGCGTGTATATAGAAAAATCAGGACCCTTTTCTCTGAGAAAGGGTTTGGCTTTTATAGTAAAGCCCTGAGGTCTTTGTTACTCGACTCATTTATGAGAGCATGATTCAAGGAAAATCAATTGTTCGTCTTGATTCATTTGAATCGGACATTGAAGGCTTTGTCAGGTGTACTTGGGATTTGTGCAACACCTGATTTGTTTACAGTTTAATTCATCATTTGACCACGTGTTTGTTGGTTTGATGCCTCGATGGATTGGGCTTGGCTTTGGGGCCCATGTTGGCTCAATTTGTTGGGCCATTGATAAATGTTCCACTTGCTATGCTTGTTGGTGCCACACACTCTCTCTTTATTTCTAAAACAGCTCACACACACACCCAATGCAACTATAGCTACACGTTACATGTATCAAAAACCTAATTGGCTCAAACTAAAAAACAATATATTTTTCTCGTCTCTCTCGTTTTACATAAATGGGAGAGAAACTCAGATGAGACCCATGCATATGAGTGAGTGCGACTGTATAATGTTCAACCATTACATTTCAAAGTCAAATAGAAAAATATTCAAAGCATCCAAGCATTTGTATATTACAAAAGTATCGAACAGAGCTATAAATCGTCCACCCATTTGATTAAAACTTGTTACAAAAGAAAAAAAAAATCGTAGTTATTTTATTGCTCATGATTTTAACAAGTACCTAACAAGCCGTCTCCAACAGTACTCCCACCAGCCTACTTCTCCAACTCAACATTTGCTCATCCATCTTTATTTATTTTCTTCCCCCTTATCATCAATCTTGACTGCTTTTAGCTCCTTCCACTGATCCCATACCTTGATTTCCTTCTTATGATCCCAATTATCAGTGTGGCCTAGCATATGCTCTTGCATAAGTTTTTCTTTGGTCTCGATCACAGCTTTATCAGCAGCTTTATCAAGCTTTTCTAGAGCATCTCCTAACCTCTCATCATTCTAGGACAATTTATCCTCGCTCGACTTAAGAGATGCCTTCAATCGAGTGTTCTCTTCCTCGAGGCCAGCAAGCTTCTCGACTGCTCCTTTCATTGCTTCTTTGGCCACAATCTCAGTATATCTTGCCTTTTCGAGCTCTTTTTTGATCTTGGCATTTGAGGAGGTCAGGGAATTCACCCTATTGGAAAGAATTTTTAAATCTTTCCTTCAGAAAAGCCTATAAAGACCAATCTTGATGAGAGATCTTCAAGAAAAAATCGAGCAAAAATAAAATAAGAAAGTTCTCTTAATAAGCACTAGCCAAACCTTAGTCGATTGCTCGAGAAGCCCCAATCTTGGTGAGGCAAGACTCATCCTTAGGAAACAACATCTGATCGATTTGCTTTAACATAGAGCTATGATCTAAGTAAATAGACACATTGGAAGGAAACCTGATAACCAGACCCTTATCTTGAATCTCTTCAGTGTGAGGGCGCTTCTTTGATTTCTTGGCAACCGGTTCGGATGGCTCGACGGAGGCAACAATTTTGGTTGGTTGACAATTTGGAGAGCATGGACATTTCCAACCTTCTTCCCTTTTCGCTTCTTGATCCTATCCATTTGCCTCTTTAAAGCTTCTTCAAAGGAAAGAAACTTTAGGTTCGATATCGTTGTTGTAGCGAAAGCTCGATCGACGACAGTAATAGGCTCGAGAAACCGTGTCCCATACAAGATCTCGAACTCGTGCCTTATATAAGCGTACTTGGTTAAATCTTTGAGATGAGGATAAGGGTTACTTGATTGTGCGATAGTGGTATGACTCCACAAGGAACTCCTTCTAAGACTATCCTCTTACAGTAAGACCTTCCAACTCCTCTCTTTTGGATTGATAGAAAGGATCCTCTGCATCATCGTCACGTCGTCCACTCCCTGGATCGACTTTGCTTTCCTATCTAGACCCACTAAAAATTAGAAAAACTAGAAAGTACAATAATAAAACAAGGCCCACATGGAGTAATCGAACACCTACTAGCATTATTCCATGTCGATCTGACCCTGTCGACTAAAACCTCTTGAGTGAAAAAGAACTTGGGTTTCCAATCAGGATCCCTAGTTGTAAGCTCAGAGATCAGATGACCTCGATGATGTTGAGCAACAATCATATACCTCCCACAATCAGTATCGTGCTCCTTCAAATGGTACGTATACAAAAAATTCTCAAAACTAAAATCCAACTTCTGTCTTTCGATCAGAACCTCGAGCGACAAAAGAATCCTCCACCCATTGGGCATCAATTGACTTAGAGCGATCTCAAAAAAATTCAACAGCTGGCGAGCCAACAGGGGAATAGGGAACCTAAGACCTAACTTAAAGGGCATAAGGTAGAAACATGTCTAACTAGGGATTGACCAGTCAGCATGTTCAAATGGAGTCGTTGCCTGAAGGTTGATCGAAGTTGGAATTCCCAACTCGAATTCCAAATTCTTGACATTTTGGTACGACAACTTCGAAGCAGGGTTCTCAAACAAAAACCGCCAAGCTTCACTCTTAGAGGTCGATGGCGGTTCCATATTTAGGTTGCTAGGGGTCGTCAAACAACCTACCACCATAGTCTTCGATAGACTCACTCCAACTTCGCCTACACTAGAAATAGCGGGGGGCCCTACAACGGTCACCCCATCATGATGGTCAGAGTTAGATGTTGAATCCGATGAGTCGAGTTTGACCTCACTTGGGTTGCCTTGATAGTCATCGATCATCCTCTTCAGTGATAGGTTTAACAAGTCTTCACTTTGACTCGACATAGCTCCAAATGCTGTCGAATAAGAAAAACCCAATTAGATCGAGCTATCTTATCAGGGCGACCACGACTATCAGTAAATCCAATCGATCAACTATCTAAGATTTACTCGACCACAACTATCAGTAAATCTAATAAATCAATTATCTAAGATCTACTCGACCACAACTATCAAAATCAAAGACCCAAGGAAACCAGATAACTTAGGCATGGCAATCGAAGCGAATCTAAACTCTAAAGGTCGACATCCACTAAATTTAAAGGCTCTATTTCTTAAACAAAGTTATCAAACGAAATTCGCATACAAAATGGATTAAACACTTTCGTCTTGTTTTAGTTTAGTTTTTCAATGCTTTGCTCTGTTTTTTTTTCTAGCTGTTGCTCTCGCTTTTTCCTACTGCTCTGCTTTTGGCTATTGCTTGTTTTGTGTCTCTTTGGCCTTCTTGGCTTTTTAATATATTTCTCAGCTGTTTAAAAAAACAAAAAATGGATTAAACACAAGAAAAAAATCTAGAATCTCTGTAAATCAAAAACAAAACCAGTAAGCAAAAAAGAAATTTTTTGCAAAAGAGAACTGTATTTGAGGGATTACAAAATGAAACCAAAGGAAGGCACAAAAGTCTTACCAAAAAAATAGCCGAAAAAAGTTGAGAAACCATTGGAAACTCGTCAGAAAAACGTAAGAGAGTTGAAAGAACGCCTAAGAAAACAAACTAGAGCAAAAGGCTTTTTTTTTTTTTTTTTTTGCAAAGTGGTGATGGAAGAGAAGTTTTGAAATTTAATATCACAGCAAGCACATACATTCAATGTGATGGGACGCTTATGTGGCTAAAAACACATGTCGCAATACGAGAGGGCATGTCTCTCCAACTGATGTCATTCGAAAAGAAATCTTTCACCATTGAAAATCGAAAAGGTGCAAATTCGAATTCCAAAGAGCTTCGACAAACACGCCTACTTAATAAAACTATCACGTCAGCCTTAGAAGTACTCAACCTGAATTGGGCTCAACTCGATAAGCCCAAACACGAGCCTAGAACTCACGAAATCCCTTCACGAATTGCTTAATGTCATTAATCGACCAAATCTTAGAGAGCAACGAGATTTGGAAACCACTCGAAGAAAAATATTGACCCGATAGGACATCTGTTTTTGAAAACAAGTCGACTAATTCTCTCTAGATGCTTAAAATCAATCTGATAGATCCCTCGACCTAGCTCGATGAGAACTATCAAAATCAAACTCAATTCATCAACTCTCCAACTCGAAGATTTCAAGCTCAAAGAGTGTGGAACAAACGGTAGTGGTCAAAAATATATATGGCCCAATTGATAGGCCCATAACCCAATAAGGTTTGAAAATTGGCCTTGAAAGAGTAAAAGTGGAACCTTTATCTGCGGCCAAACAAATTGAGCCAACATAGGCCCCAAAGCCAGGCCCAATCCATCGAGGCATCTGACCATCAAACATGTGGTCAAATGGTGAACTAAACTGTAATCAAATCAGGTGTTGCACAAATCCCGACGCTTGACAAAGGCTTCAATGTCTGATTCAAATGATTCAAAACGAATAATTGATTTTCCTTGAATCACGTCCTCATAAACGAGTCGAGTAACGAAGACCTCGGGGCTTTACTATAAAAGCCAAACCCTTTCTCAAAGAAAGGGTCTTGATATTTCAACATACACGCAAAAGTTCTCTCTCTCTCTCTCTCTCTCTCTCTCTCTAGTTTCCCAGTTTAATTCTACAGTACTCATATTTATTGCGGTGGTTCACCTCCAACATTAATTGTTGCTCCACCACCTAACCAAGGTCGATCCGGTTGTCCTTGAAAGTCGATTGACCCAATCCACGATCAACCCAACCCACGATCGACCCATATCGAACCAAGTGGTCAACTTGAACAACGTCCATAACTCTCATCGATATCCATTATCGACCTACCCCTTGTTTGATCCAAGGCGATCCAAAATCCCTAGAGGATTGACACGTCAATATCCTCGATATCTGAAGTTGATCTAACCTGATCGATCCAGAGCTCGATTTGATACATCGAGCAATACGGTTTGTTATTTACTACTATTCTCTTTGCTTTATACATCGAATGAAATACTGATTTGAGCGTCGGAGAGTCCCTCCATGGGAACACCCACTCCTGTGGCTCGCCACCGCTCTTTTCTTTTTTCTTGTTCTACAAGTTGTCAGTGCCCACCTCGACGATCAAAATTAAATGTAAATCCGATCGACTACATCTACTCCTAATCCCATTCATGCATACATATCAATTTCAGACCTCCACACATATGAATATCACAATGAGAGATTAAAACATGGATATAGCGAAGAATATAACAAAACCCAAAGAATTTAAAAACAAACATACATATATAGCACAAGTGTATGTTTGCAATATTCCCAATTGGGGATTACACATCAAGATAAAGAAATACAAAGGAAAAGAGTGATAAGAGAAAACCCTTGAAGAAAAACTCCTCCAAAAGCTCTCCATCTCCATTGATGTTACTTGGCTCGAATTTGTCATGAGAGCACCAATCCATTGATATATTAAATAATTATTGATTTTTTTTAAATTTTTTTTAATTTTAGTTTGTTTGCAATTTTTTCGTGGTCCATTTTAATAATTTTAATTAGTCAACTTTAACTATTGTGAGGTTAAATTGAATTTTAAGTCGAATGCATATTAGAAGATGGATCGGTGTATATTGTTTGACGATAAAAATAATAAAATAAAATGTAAAATTGACATGTCATTACTTTTTGACTTTTTGACTTTTTGACAAGATAAGGTTGGTCCGATGGTGTGTCCCTCATGCTTATACTCTTGTGGTTTTGAGTTCGAGTCCTCTCTGTCCCCCAAAACCCTGAATTAATTGTAATCGTTCAAAACAAATTCACACCAAATAAATATTAAATACACTCAATTTTTTCCTCATAGCAAAGTATCCTAATTTTAAGAAATTGTACACAAATATAGACACTTCCAATTGTTAATAACAAAATGGTAGTTTAGTCTTTTAGCAATTAGTATGACTAGAATCATTTGAATTTTTTTTTTCCATTACTTTGTTATATGATAATCATGTGATGATGAGAAAGTTTGATACTTGAAATAAAATTAGAGTTTATCATAAGTTTTTTTTTTTTTTTTTTTCCTTTTCCTTATAGAAAAATATAGTTGAATATATGAGTGTAATTAATGAGTGTATATAGTATTTGAATTGGTTTATTTTTAATTAAAGTAATTTGTCTTTATTGGTAAATTTCTATTGGGATATTTTTGTAATTAAAATTTTTAATAAAATATGAGGACCAATTTGGTCAAAAAGGAAAAATTAGCAAATTATTTGGAATTAAGTAAAACGTTTTGGTAATTGTCCAAAAACATTGAAAAAGAAATGAATTTTTTTTTGTATGTAAAAAAAATTAAAAATAAATAAATAAATAAAATAAACATCTTTGACAATAAAACCGTAATAGTGCACTTCTATAGATTTTTCAGTTCAAGTATATACAATCAGCCATCATTAATTTTCGGCCAAATTTTATAAATAGACATTAAATCAATACAATTTTTTATTTATTTATCTACAATTAAGTTTGCACTCCTTTTTGTCAAACCAGTATTTGAATGGACAAAGTTACCCTCAAATCCTCAATTGACACCGTGAGTTATTTGATTGGATCAGGTTTACATTTTGACACATTTCGCAATTTTGATACGATCAAATTTACATAGATACTCCATTCAGTTTAGATACACTGTTTGAAAATTTGACACGAAAAAGACAAAATTTGAATAAAGTTCTGAAATTTTGTTGAAAATTTCCAAATGTGAACTCAAAATCACAAATTAAATTTATATCGATGGAAGTATAAAATAGTACAGTATCCTAGACTACAACTAAGAGATATCTACTTCCAGAACATTTGAGGAGACACATGGTAGGATTTGAACCTTCACCACAACATTTAAGGTTAGAGTGAATCAGAAAATTAAACTTTTGTTTTCACGTTCATAATAATATAGTAAGCTGTAGGTAGAACACGTACATTATATATCGAAAAAATAAACTTTTAATTTATTTTAAATTTATAGATCACAAATATATATATAGAAATTCTCTTTATTGATCTTATTTTAGATTTATAGATTACAAATATAAATAGAAATGCTCTTTATTGATCAGGTCCAGGTGATTTAAATAGAGCAAAAAACCCAAAAGCGAATTCTAATACAATATTCTTCAGAGAAATATTTGGTATTGGTCTCTTTAGTGCTTGTTTAGGAAATTCTTGAACCAGATGGCTGATTGTTTGGGATATCTTTTGAAGCCATCTTCATAGTCTACAAAGTTGATGCCAAATCTCACAGTATAACCAGAAGCCCATTCAAAGTTGTCTAAAAGTGACCATGCAAAATAACCTTTCACATTCACACCCTCCCTGTAATGCACACAATTGATCATCATTAATTATAACAAGATGACATATATTTGTGTGTGTGTGTTGGGGGGGTGGGGGGTGGACTAAATGAGAGAAATAATTGCATATATATTAATTTATTTACTCACTTAATCGCTTTGTGGAGGAAGGAAAGATGGCGGTGATAGTAATCTATCCTCACGGGATCTTTTAAGGCTTCTTCAAGCGGTAATGTACTGTTATTAAGCTCATCAATCCCTGAAAAAGAGTTGGAAAAAATTTGAATTCAGTTCATTTATCTAGGGTTTTATATATATTAAACACATTTTCATTGTATTTTATGAAATATAAACATAAATCGATAGATCGAAAAAGGAATATTTCTTACCATTTTCAGTAATGTAAATTGTAGGATTGTTGTAATTTTCCTTCACATAAATGAGAAGATCTCTAAAGCCCCTTGGATAGACATGGAGCCAACTTGAAGCTGCCTGTGAATTCATTTCACGCATCAATTAATAGAAAATTAACTAATTGCTTCCAACCAATCAGTGCAACTTTATAACTTTATTAAAAAAATATTAACTATATGTACAGTTGTACATGTACGTTCTAGTGTTCCTTAGTTATTTAATTTAATTTAATTTTAAAATTAAATTTTGCATATATGCATACCGGTGGACCGATAAGGATTCCCTTGCGATCGGCTGAAAAAAAAAAAAAAAAACAAATTAATTACATGTATAATTTTATTAATTATCAAATGAAATCAAAATACTAGCAGGTAAATAAAAAACAAAAGAGCTAAAACCCTAAATATCCCTAAAATTAGGGGAGTATTCAAAATGTCATTTCTCAATAACTTTACTATTTTATCCAAGAGAAATGATTTTTGGACAAAAATACCCTTAGTGCATTTAAGATATGTGAGAGAAAGATTTTTTTATAGTCATATTCATCGATCTCCATTGATGGAGGTTTGTTAGACTTCCATCAATGGAGATATGTGATGCAGGTTTGTTCGTGGACCTCCATCAATGGAGGTCGAACAAACCTCTATTGTCGACCTCCATCTATTTTTTTTTTTTTTCCATGTCTTCAAATGGAGATTTGTTTCTAGAAACTTTACACAATAAAATATCAACATTATTGCTCGATTAAATATCAATATTTTGTAATGATGTTGCTATTTCATCGTGTAATCATGTTGATATTTTATCGTGTAAAGTTTTTGAAAACAAATCTCCATTTGAAGTTTATGGAAACATTTTCAAATGATTTTTGAAGGGAAAAATGATATCAAAATTTCACCCATAATATATTGTTGGAATCGTTTTGGCGAGGAGAACAATATTTCGAAGAGAGAAAATTATAGAGAGAGAAACAAGAAAAACATTCAAGTTATTAAAATTAATAAGAGTGAAAACTTAAAATTGATGAGAGAGAAAAATCAAAAGATAAAAAGAGAGTAATTAATGATTATGGATATGGAAGTCAACAAAAGAATTTTAAAGGGTATTTTCGTCAATCCACCCATAAATATGGAAAAAAATAGTTAACTTATTGAGAGCGGAAAATGTGAACAACATTATAATTTTACTATTTTAGGGATAAAACAACAAACACATTAATTAAGCATTCTTTAATTTAAGTTTATAAAACTTACTGGTCTGATTAGCAAGAGAATCAGTGGAGTAGCTGATATTGACAGGATTGGCAACAGCAACATTAGCCGCATAATATCCAGTGTAGTAATTTAACCCAAGAAAATCCAAAGATCCTTTCACCATCATAGATTCTTTTTTGCTGAATTTTGGCAATCTTTCTCCAACAAGGGTGCGCATGCTAAATGGATAGTCACCATAAGTCAATGGCTCCATAAACCTGTATTTTAATTATAAAAAAATAATAGAATAAATTAAAAAAATTTTATAGTTAGCATATTTAAGAGGCACTAGCCACTGGGTTACCACCCCCAATAAGGTTTAGTGGCAAGAACTAAAAGTGTTCATTGTCCAGATTGGAGAAAACAAGAGGCAATAGGTTGAAAAGATTCACTCACCATCCAAACATGAAATCAAGGGCTCTTTTGGCAGCCTCAACATTAGGTTTTGCTTTGGAGTAGGGTACCATCCAATGGGAAATTAGTGTTATCCCAATCTTCCCCTTTTGAATCCCCTACATATTCATTTTTTTTTTTTCACAAATATAAACAAGTTCTGATAAAGATAAATAACTTATAGTAGTTACAGAAGTAGTAGTACTGACTTGGTATTTTTGCTTGTATAGTTTGACTGCTGCAGCATGAGAAAGAAGCATATGGTGGCTGACAAGATAAGGCTCAGTCGAAGAGTTTCCGGCTTGGCACGCCGTGTTTACCCATTTCGAACACCGACCCGGTGCAAGTGTGCCCTGATCATAACCTCCATTACTATATGTCCATGGCTCATTTATAGTGATCCAATACTTTACACGATCACCAAATTCCTTGAAACAAATTTCTGCGAAGTCTCGAAAATCATCCCTGAAATTATAGTTCAAAACAATCATGAATTTATTATTATTGTTTAAAAAAAAAAGAAAAAAAAAAAAGAAGAAGAGAGAGCTAGAAATGAAGTAATGTATATTTTACATACACAATGTGAGGGCTTAAAAAGCCACCGTACTCATCTTCTAGTGCTTGGGGAAGATCCCAGTGAAAGAGAGTCACAAAGGGTTGCAGACCTAAACACACATATATTTATATAATTGCATCAGATCATGAATTTATTGATTACAACTTCAGCTTTCAACAAAAATTGTAACTAGCCTAATCACTTTAGAAGATTTTTTTTTTTTTCATTCATATGCAGTAGAAGTGAAAGTTCATGTAACAAGTTATTATGGTTGTGATTACATCTCACTTATTTATATATATATATATATAAATTAAGTGAAAAAAAAATAAAATTTAGAATAATTCTTATTGAAAAATGTTATGTATATATGTTAAGAATTGAAAAAGAGAAAAATATAAGTGTCCTCTCAACAGAACCGATACTTATTCATCAAATTAATAATTTCTTATTCATATATTATTTGAATGTCATGTCACCAAAAATAAAAGAGTAAGAACTAACAAGATACACACGTGCGAATTTGATAGAATTATTACCGTTGGATAGGAGGTCGTTGATAAGATTGTTGTAGAAACTAATGCCTTCCTTGTTCACTCCCCCACTTAGCTTCCCACCTGATTAAAAAAAAAAAAAAAAAAAAAAAACAATAAATAAAAATATATATATATATATATATATAATTTTTCTATTATCAGTTTGTCCTGATATAATATATATATATATTCCTAGGGTTCAAAAATTAAATAGCACTTTTTGGGGGAGGTCTTGTGCAAATAGCACCATATTAATAAGTCTTGTTTTAATAGCATCAAAAATGGAATTTGGATAAAAATACCCCCCAGCTTCTTTTCTTTTCTCTTATGAATCCTTCAAATTTTTTTTTTCTTTTTTTTTTTCAAAAACCTCCATTGATGGAGCTTCAATGGAGTTTTCATTGCCGACCGATGAGTTGACCGACAAAATCACCGGAAAAAACGTTCGTCGAGTGTCAATCATTGTAACCGAAGTGTTCGTTTATATTTTTGAGTTGTGTAGAGAGAGAAACGAAGCCAAACCCAAACCGTCATTGAATCTTCATCATCAGATCTATGACGATCCGTCACGAATCTAACGAAACCGATGGCACCAACGAACTCGGCGATGTTCGATCTTCTAGATCCAACTATCTCTGGAGTTAATCGGTGCCGTCGTCAGCTCGTCACTTTCACCATTGTGGAGGTCGAACAGAATAAGTCTCGAAAATTTATGAATTAAGTCTCGAAAATTTATGAATTAAGTCTTGAAACGCATTAATAAGTCTCGAAAACTCATGAATAAGTTTCGAGTATTCATAAAATAAGTCTTGAAAATGGAGCAAATAAGTCTTCATAAATTAAGTCTTGAATAAGTGTAATAAGTCTAGGGTATTTATAAATTAAGTCTTGAATAAGCGTAACAAGTCCTGAGTATTCATAAATAAGTCTCGAAATTTCAAAAAATCTCAACTTCGGCTACTGTTCATCTTCTCCGATTTGACAAATCCAAACCCACCAATTCAAGATTCAAACAATCAAACCCATTCAAATTCAACAAACTCACAATTCACATCAAGATGGACAACAAAATCACAATAAAAACTCAAAATCAATCAAAACGAAATTAATATTACAAAAATCAACAATTTTTTTTTTTTGAGTTTGTTCGTCAAATCGTGAACCCAGCCCAGTTCGTTTGTCAAACTGTCAACCAAAATCGCAAGTGTTTGTTGAATCATCAACCCAACCCCGTCGAATCATTCGTTCTTTAGGCAACGCGAGAGAGAGAGAGAGAGAGAGAGAGAGAGAGAGAGAGAGAGAAATATGCAAGTGGGGGCATTTTGGTCTCATTACCTACTTTGGTGCTAATAAAACATGAGTTATTGAAGTGGTGATAGTTGCACAAATCCATTTTCAAAAAGTGCTATTTACGGATTTACCCCTATTTCCTCTATATTCCTCATGTGTTATTTAATTTTTTTCATCTTTTTTTCAAAAACTAAAAACCTTAAGCGTTATGGTGACCACTACGTCTACTTTCATATTTTTATTTTGAATTATCATTATATATATATATAGCACTTATGTAAATACATGAGTGCATTGAATGTGAGTCATTATATTCAATTACTTTGATTTAGTCTAAATCAAAGTAATTAAATCCAACGACTCACAATCAATGCTTTTATATAAAATCCATAAGTGCTCACTTATGTGAATACTACCATGTATATATATATATATATATATATATATATATTCTTAATTTTTTTATTCTAGATGACTATAATTTACTTGTGTCTGCTTACTCTGACTTGGATGGATATGTTAACTTGAATTATAATATTATTAGATATTAGTTAGAAAATAATTTGTGTCATTTTCTCATAAATTATAAAAAAAAATATATAAATAATAACAATAGTAAATGAAAATTAAAAATGTATAGAAATTAGGATCTTCGTGGTAACTTGACATCGTTCTAGATCTAGAATAGTTAGGAGGGATGTCAAATTCGAAGATAATATTTTTATTTGACCAAATAATAAAAAACTTCTTAATTTGTTTGTCACCCAAACTGGACTACTGGTACTTATCCTATTTTAAAATTGTGAGATTTTCATTAATTTGAAATTGAAGATCACAATGTTATTTTATTAATCTTTTATCTTTATAATTTTTTTTTCTATGCAAGCAGCTAATTTAAAGTTGAAGCTCCAGCTGTTTGACAATTAGACTTTTCTAAATCAAAATATAGACACATTTGGCTAATGGATGAGATGTTGATTGAGTGCTCATGGAAGAATATTAAATTAAGAACATATATATATTTTTAAAATAATTAAATTAGAGTTTTTTTTTTTTTTTTTTTTTTTTTGAAAAGAATTAAATTATACCGTGAACGTGTGTTAAAAGATTGTTTTTGTAATAAAACTTTTAGTATCTTGGGTATTATTATTATTTGAATTAGGAAGTGGAAATTCAAAGTTAGGACCACATAGTATGCGACCAAGTCAATACCTCATAGTATTATCATTACCCTTTTATATTGTAATTAGAATATATATTGAGATTAATTTCTACGTATAAAGGTCATACCGTGATTTAATAATGAGTTGTCTAAAAAATGGTGGAAATAAATGATCTTACGAGGTAATAATCTTGACCAGGAGATAGAGAATCTGAAAGCATCCAAGTTCATGTCCTTCATTATTTGCACATCTTCCTATCACATTATATAAAAATCAACGTATCATATTATCATTCATCAGTAAGTCAAAGCATCTATAATACTTTTTCAAAGAAAAAAGTGAATCTATCATCTAATTGGACAGAAAATTAAGGAATATATATAATTGATTAATGATACTACTTTTCTACTTCCAACAAAACAAAACAAAAAACTACTTTTCTAACCTTATAACGGTGGTAAAAATCAACTGCTACATCTCCATTGCTTCTATCCGAAATTCTATCTGCAATTTCAATTTTCAAAAACAAAATGAATAAATATATAAATTGAATAATAATTCTGAACACTTTAATTAATTTTAATTTGTCATATGAATGTAATCCATATGTATTAACTGGAAAGTAAGGGTTTGAGCAGAGAAATAATTAACCTGAGGAATTGTGTGTGAAGGTATCCCATATACTGGGGCCCCTTCCATCTTCTTTCGCAGCACCTTCATACTGAAAATCATACACAACCAGCACATATATATATAATCAACAATTATTTTTTTCTTATAATTTAAGAGAAAATGTAGAATACGATATATATATATATATATATATATAGTACTGTATAATTTCCATTCAAATCATATCATATGGTAATATGGTATGTAAATAAATGTGATTGGTTAATCATGCTACATAATCCGATACCTGGTAAGAAGAGGAGGCTGTCCCGAAAACGAATTCTGTTGGAAAACTGCTACGATTGAAAATAGACAAAACCTCAGGATGAGGAGTATTTGCAATGATATAGTGGGTTTGAGCTAAGAAGGTGACCAGAACAAGGAGGCACACAAGAGAGCCGTGAATATTCGCCATAGCTATATGGTTTCAAGTTTGAAGGCATGCAATACCTAGCTCTACTATATATAATAAAATTTAAGACATACATTGAGTACAAGACATGCTAACTAGTTTATATTCTAATAGATTTATTAATACTTTTCAAATCATGACTAGTCTAAACGGTAGTATTTGCTGGCGGCCGGGTTATGAAGCCTCTGTAATATTCCTTAATTACTATTTACTACATCGATTTGATAGTGGAATTTGAGTGTCGGTGCGCTCCGTAGATGTAGTTTTACATCGAATCACGTAAAATCTTGTATTGTTTTCTTATTTTGGTATGTTTTGATTATTTATTTGGATTTGCATATTCCGTAACTATATTGTACATCTGAAAATAATTCAAAATTGATATCATAAAACAAATTGCACATATATAAAGAACTGTACTACTAACTAGTATTTGTAATCATACAGCCAAATCGGCCCAAGATCATTAAATTAGGCTTTTTTTTAATTAGTATGTATTGAAAACTAGATGTTTGATTAAAAGACTAAGAGAAAGTGCTTTTAGAAGTGTTTGTTTCTCAGGAAAATGAAGTAGAAACTTCAATGATGCACTATACGAATAAGAGCAAGAGCAGAGTATTTTATTACTCAGATATTTTCTGGATACAAGAATGACATTTATAGTCATTACAATTTGTGTGATCATAATAGGATTATAGAAGACCTGGAAAGATAAGGTTGCCACTTGGCAATTCTGTTATGATTCTAGGATTCTAGAAGACCTGGAAAGATAGGATCAATTTCTGTTGTAACAGAAATTTCCGCCAGAAGTTTTGTTCACAGCTTGTAGCTGATGAGAGCTCTGTTGAACTAAGTTGACTTGCTTTTGCCTCTTATTATCTCTAACAGTATGAAATGTTTTATTTAAAATTTATTCTTCTTCTTAAAATACAAAAATAATCATTAAATTATTAAATTCTAGTTTTTCTAGCAGATATATATTCGATATATAGTATATGGTGATGACAACTCATTTGTCACATCATTTGGGTTGAAATTTGGATTAAATTTTTGGATTATCTAGCATTACTCGTAAACATAAAGCCAGATTGAAACTACATGTGATTTGATCAATTGACTAATCATTACTAAAAATGGTCAAGGATAAAAATGGTCAAGGATACGTGTGCAAGTGTGCTTGTGAATGGCTTTAGTAATTTTAACACATTGAAAATGATTCTTACGCATATAATCAGTATAGCAACTTACGGGTCAATATAGCAAGAGAATCAGTAGAGCAGCTAATATTGAAGGTATTAGTGATCGGAAGAGCAAGTCATCAACTGCATAAATGGCAGTATAGTAATTTATTGGGATATTATTGATTTAGTCCCTATGTTTTTTTGAATTATCTATTTTTTACTCACTTATTCATTTTTCATGGGATTGATCCCTATGTTTTCTAAAACCACTCAATTTGGTCATTTTAACTAGAATTTTGTCGGTCAACCTTCACAGAAAATACTAAATGACTAATTTGCCCATAGCTTCAGTTTCATTGTCTAAAAATACCATTCTGCCCTTTAAAAATTCGATAATTACAAATAATTTATATTAAAAAAAAATTGAGATGGATAATGATTATCAAACCACACAAAATAATAATAAATAAATAAATAAATAAATAAAATTGAGAAAAGAACAAACGAAAAAAAAAGAATTGAAAAAGAAAAAAGAAAAACAAATAAAATACTCTTAATTTAATAAAATTAAGAGTAATCTATTTTAACAAATTAAAAAGAAAAATTGGAAAAGAAAATGCAATATATGTTAGAAAGAAATCGTCCCATCAGGTTCCAACTCAAATAAATTGAAGCATGAATCTAAGACATCTCTGGATTCTAGCTCAAATAAATTGAAAGACGAAGAAAAACCAAAAATCCCTTTCATTTTCACTTTCCCTTCTCTCTTACTGTTTTCTTCCTCTCTCTCGCCTCTCGCTGCCACCTCCACCGTCGTTGGAGATGACCGTTGGATATAGGGCAAACTAATGAAGGAGATGCGGATCTGCTCCACTAGCTTGGAGGAGACGTGGATTTCCTCCACCAGGGCGCGAAGATGGAAGCCACGCAAGGAGTAGAACGCCGTGCAAGGAACGCCACCCTCAAGGAACGCCGATGATAGTGGCGGATGTGCAGATGCTGGAGGCGGATGATGGAGGTGCTATGGATCGCGGATGGGTAGATTAGAACAAAGTTGCTCCATTTTTCTAGATTGAATTTCTGGTTTTAATTGAAGGAGAATATATGGATTATTGCCATTGATTTGGGTTCTTTCGTGTAATTGAGTTGGGTTTGTAGAATTGATTTGTAGATTTTTGTTATGGAATTTGTTTGAAGAAATTTAGATTGTGTTTAGGGAGTGAGAAAATGTAAAAATCCAGATAATTGTTTATTAGTGTTATAGGTAAAAATCGGTGTAAAGGACACGTCATCACCATAAAATGCCACATAAGCAGGAGTCAAGAGAAGTCAACTTATGAGTGCAGAAACCCCCCCTGAAGTAATGTACTCGGGAAAGATTAAAGCAACCCGATTACAAATGAAGAGAGCCAGCTCGGGAAGCGAAGCCTACTCGGGCATACTCGGGATTCAATAAAAAGATAGTCACCAGCATTCACATTCCAAACGCGTGAGCAGAAACAACAACCAGCATCCCCACAATAAGCAACGGTGTGGCTGCCCAGAATTCAACAAAGAAGCAAATAGGTTTCCCGTAAATAAAGGAGAAGGAATCAGTCCCAAACTCGGACTTAACAAATCAGGAAATATGTTGCACTCAAGAAGGAAATAGAATTCGTCTAGGATTGGGGAATCGCCCAAGACTTGGGCACCACAACACCAAACCCTAGCGACACCCACAAACCCTAGTGACATTATGTATAAATATCCCTGTAACACACAAAATAAGGGGTACGCAAGAACTAGTAAGAGAGACCTGAGTGCAGTATTTTGTAATAGCTTTTCATAGTGAATTTTGCTTCGTTGCTAAAGCAACAACTCGCGGATGTTTCTCCGGTCATCGGAGTTTTACCACGTATCTTTGTTTGTTACTCTTTTTATCCTTAATATTTTCATCCATTCTAATTCATAAACAGAAATAAATCGAAATCAAATCGTTGACTAGGTAACCACCAAAAACCACCGTCAATAATTGGCGCTAGAAAGAGGGGGATCAGAAGACTTGTGAAACAATGGCTGGTGAAGGAGATAGTAGTGATTCCAGATACAGTCAAGGTCTGCCAAATAACGAGCTGGAGGATGACACCACCCTCAATACTGCGGATGCAACCGCAACAACGACAGACCAATCAGCTGCTTTGGCTGGTATCCAACGTTTCCCTACAACTAATAAGGACATTGTGCAGCGATTTCGTGTTTCTCTGCAGCAACTTATATCAGATGCAGCTAGGCAAGGGATTGACCTTTCTAATACGGAGGGTCTAATGTCGCCTCACGATCTGTCCGCCCCAAATCAACAAGCAACAAGATTGCGTTCCATAGTGGTAATACTAACGCTTGACACACCCCTAAAAACAAGACAAGATCCTACAGACAGGCCAGAAATTGTGCCCGAAAGGCTGGCTAGAGGTAGTAGGGAGCATAGAGAGGTGAATGACTCTGACAGAGGGTATGACCAGGATCGGATGGCCAAGGGTCGAGATCGTCCCAGGAGGCATACTCACCGGAGAGATCGGTCATCGTCCTCGGAAGAAAGTGATCAGAATCATCATCGTAAGCGCCAAAGGGGCACTGTTTTGCTGCATGGCTTAAACCGAGAACACAGAGAAGTGAATCCGGAGGAAAGGGGCCAAAAGCTGACCATAAGTCAGAATTTCAATGCGATGGGGAAGCCGGAAGGAGACAGGGACGTACTTATACAGAGTTTGACTCGGGAGGTTCAGAATAATCGTCGACAAATGGATGCTTTAGTCAGGCGATATGGGCGTAATGAGTTGTCAGATGACGAATCTGGAAGCCCTTTCACCAATGGAATCTTGAGGATGCCTTTCCCGAAGAGATTCAGGATGCCAACCGTAGAGCTGTTCAAGAAAGATACCGATCCAAAAGAACATGTCTGGAGGTATATGAGCGCTATGGTGCAATACGTCCACAATGACGCACTGCTATATTTAAACTTTCCACAAACTCTGGGGGATCTGGGTTCTCGATGGTTCGGTAGGTTGCTAGCAGCAAGCATAAGCAGCTTCAGCGAACTAAGTAAAGCCTTCTCAAGGCAGTTCCTCGGGAATATCCATAGGAAGAAATCAGTGGCTCACTTATCCTAGCTCAAACAAGGAAAATACGAGTCGTTGAAAAAATACTTGGGCAGGTTCGGTTAGGAAGTGTCAGAAATAGGGAGTGCAAACGATGAAGCCATTATCGCAGCCTTCATCAACAACCTCCATAACGGCCAGCTATCCTTCGATTTAAGAAGAGCTCGATTAAACAGTTATGCAGACATGATGGACATGGCTGGGGGTTATGCCTTAGCCGAGGAGGAAGAAATTGCAACGGAAGGTTACTTTGTGCATGGAGGTCGTCCAGAAGGAGCCAAAGCAAAAGACCAAGCTAGAGCACCGGACAAAGGTGACAAGTTAAAGAATAAAGCATGAGATGGACGGGATGGCCGCCGGGCTTATGATCCAAAAACCGATCAACTGTGTCAAAAATTCCAGGGCAGATATACGAATTACACCCCGTTGAAGAAGGACCAGGAGGAGGTATTAGCTATCTTGGAAGAAAAGAATATGTCCAAAGAGCCACCTAAGCAGTCAACTTATGCTCGGAGGGACACCACAAAGTATTGCAGATTCCACAAACAGAACGGACAAGAAACATCCAAGTGCTTCCAGCTAAGGGATCACATCGAGACCCTCATCCGAGAAGGGCACTTAAAGGACATTGTCCTGAAAAAAGTTGAGAAGGCAGACGGACAGAAAGATACCCGACAAGGAGGACGAGAAAGGAAGCTGAGTCCCAAGATAGTCGGAGATGAAGGAGTAATCAACACCATCTTTGGTGGGCCAGCAACAGGCAAAAGTAACAGGGAGAGAACCCAGGAAATTCGGGAAGCCATGGAAGCCCGAAGAGACCTCGACGTCAACTCCATTGAACCCGACCCGAAAAGGATCAAGGAAGGTTGGGATCCAATCATCTTCACAGGGGCTGATTCTCATGGGGTAGATGTAAAACCAAATGATGCGTTGGTCATCAGTGCTCGAATTGGGCATAGGGAGGTTCACCGGATCTTGATTGATAATAGAAGCTCAGCGGATATCTTAAGTGCAGAAGTGTACGATCAGTTAAGACTAGACAGAAAAGACTTACAGGCCTTTTATACCCCACTCAGAGGGTTTGGCGGGGCAGAGGTAAGGTCACTCGGCACAGTAAAATTACCAGTGAAGATCGGGAAGGCCCATTGTCAGAAGACAGTGTTACTCGATTTTGTGGTAGTAGATACAGAGAATTGACCATACAATGCCCTACTCGGCAGACCATTCCTGAATAAAGCAAAAGCAGTAACGGCAACGTATGCCCTCATGATGAAATTCCCAACTGAATATAGGGTAGGCATGGTCAAGGGATCACAAGAGATGGTGCGAAGGGCGAATCTGCTAGTTTACAAGGATAGGGAAGTACATCAATTATACGCCATATCAGCCGAGCAAACCAATGAACTTGAGGAGCAAGCAGAAGAATCGAAGGAATTTGAACTAGACCCCAGAGAAGAGCCTGAAAATAAAAAAAGATGAGCCGACCGAAGAAGTGATATTAGACCCAGATGAGCCAAGTAAGATAGTAAAGATAGGAGCAAGCCTATTCGGGGACATCAAAGCCAAACTCATCACATTGCTAAGGGAATACTGGGATGTTTTCGCTTGGACTCATAAAGATATGCTCGGGATAGACACAAAGGTGATATCTCATTATCTCTCCATCGATTCGGGGTTCCCCCCAGTGGCACAAAAAAGAAGATTGTTCAATCCAGAGAGAAGCATCGCAATCAAGAAAGAGGTGGAGAAGTTGCCTTCTGCAGGGTCAATAAGGGAAGTCAAATACCCAGAGTGGGTGGCCAATGTGGTGTTGGTCAAGAAAAAGAACAATCAATGGAGGATGTGTGTGGATTTCACAGATTTAAACAAAGCTTGTCCAAAAGACAGCTTCCCACTGCCAAGGATCGACCAATTGGTAGATGCGACAGCAGGACATGAACTATTGAGTTTCATGGACGCTTACTCGGGATACAATCAAATCCGGATGAACAAGGTAGATGAAGAAAAAACAGCTTTTACCACGGATCAGGGATTGTATTGCTACAAGGTGATGCCATTCGGATTAAAGAATGCTGGGGCGACCTACCAGAGGTTGGTGAACAGGATATTCGCTTGGCAGATTAGGAGAAACATGGCGGTCTATGTGGACGACATGTTGACCAAAAGTACCACGGCGGAAAGACATTCAGAAGATTTGAAGGAAACCTTTGATGTCCTGAGAAGGTAAAAGATGAAACTCAACCCAAGTAAATGTGTGTTCGGAGTATCGTTAGGGAGGTTTTTAGGGTTTCAGGTGCACCAAAGAGGAATTGAGGTAAATCCCGAGAAGATTAAAGCTTTAGAAGAAATGGCCTCACCAAAGACATTGAAGGACATGCAGAGGCTTACGGGATGTCTTGCATCACTCAACCGGTTCATAGCCAAATCAACAGACAAATGTGCCCCATTCTTCAGAGCAATAAAAAAGGGAAAAGGGCTCGAATGGAGTAAAGAATGTGAAACAGTTTTTCAGAAGTTGAAAGAGTATTTAGGAAGAGCACCCATTCTTTCAAAACTGGTAGCCGGGGAGACGTTGTACCTATATCTCTCGGTTAAAGAAGTGGCGACAAGTTCGGTATTGATTCGGTTGGAGGAAGGAGTACAAAGACCAGTGTATTACACAAGCAAGGCGTTGCTACCGACTGAAACCAGGTATTCGCCAGCTAAAAAAATAGCGCTGGCCCTAATCACAGCAGCCAGGAAGTTGAGGCCATATTTTCAAGCGCATACAATAGAGGTATACACGGATTGCCCGTTGAAGCTCATCCTCCAAAAGCCGGAGCTGTCAGGAAGATTGACCAAGTGGGCAGTGGAACTCAGCGAATTCGACATCAGGTACACGCCAAAATCAGCAATCAAAGGGCAGGCAGTGTCAGATTTTATAGCAGAATTCACCGAGCCAGATGTCGAAGTAAGGAGGGTAATGGAAGATGAACAGGTGAGTGAATTTCAATGGAAGTTGCATGAAGATGGGTCATCAAACACACATGGCAGCGGGGCGGGAATAGTCATAACAACCCCGGAAGGAGACGCTGTAGAGTGTGCCATGAGGTTCGATTTCAAAGCAACCAACAATCAAGCAGAGTATGAAGCTCTGTTGGCCGGCTTGAGGGTCTGCATAGCATTAGGAGCAGATGAGTTGGAGATTTATAGCGACTCACAAGTTGTGGTTAACCAAGTATTGGATGAATACCAGGCAAGGGAAGAATACATGATAGCTTACTTGGACATCGCAAAAAGGTTGCTCAAAAAGTTCAAAATGTACAAAATCCTTCAGATTCCTCGAGAAGAGAATGAAAAAGCAGATGCATTGTCAAAATTAGCTTCAGCCACCATGAGCATCAGGTCCAAAGCAATACCGGTGGCGCACCTGACTAAACCGAGCACAGCAGAACCCGAGGAAGTCATGATAACAGAGATCCGACCAAGCCCAGGTGATTGGATAGTCCAGCTCAGAAAGTACTTGGAGGAAAATATGTTACCGGAAGATGCTGTGGAAGCTAAACGCATCAAATACAGGTCAACCCGATACACAATTCTAAGAGGAGAATTATACAGGAGAGGGTTCTCAAAGGTACTACAAAGGTGTGTCGCCGGCAAAGAAACCACAAAAATCCTAAAAGATGTTCATAGTGGGGTATGCGGGAACCATACTAGAGGTAAGAGCCTAGCACACAAGGTACTTAGATAAGGATTCTACTGGCCGACCCTGTTCGCAGAGGTGCAGCGGTTCGCGGAGAGTTGCGAAACATGCCAGAGAATAGCAAATGACATTCGGCGACCCCTAGAATTACTTAGAAGCTTAACCTCACCTTGGTCTTTTGCCATGTGGGGCCTCGATCTAATAGGACCAATGCCCACAGGAACAAAGGGAGGTGCAAAGCACGCTATTGTGGCAGTGGACTAATTTACCAAGTGGGCAGAAGCAGAGGCACTCGTGCACATCATCGAAGCAAACACCACTAGCTTTGTCAGAAAGAACATAATATATAGATTCGGGATCTCGAGCATCATCATAACATACAATGGGACCCAATTCGACAACATCAAGTTCAGAGAAATGTGCGAAGAGTCTAAGATCGTAAACTATTACGCATCACCTGCTCACCCTCAAACCAATGGCAAGACAGAAGCTGTGAACAAAGTGATTAAGCATACACTAAAAGCAAAGTTGGAGGCAAAGAAAGGCAGCTGGGCGGACAAACTACCCGAGGTACTATGGGCATACCGAACAACTGTAAGGTCTTCCACAAGGGAAACTCCTTTTGCACTGGCATTTGGAATGGAGGCTGTTATCCCAGCAGAAATAACTTTTACATCCCCTAGGGTTCAACTATATAGTCCCGAGCACAATGTAAACATGCTGTAGCAGAACTTAGACGAACTCGAGGAAGTCAGGGATACAACACAAATAAGAAATGCCGCGTACCAGTAAAGGGCTGCAAGATACTATAATTCCCATGTTCGGGAGCGTAGATTTCAGCTCGGAGATTTAGTACTAAGGAGAGTGTCCCCGAATACCAAAGACAAATTAGCAGGATCCCTTGCCGACAAATGGGAGGGGCCATACATCATCAAAGGAATCGCGGGGCATGGGGCCTACATGATAGCCCGACTAGAGGGTAGCCTGGTACCCCGACCATGCAACGCACAATATCTCAAGACTTTCTACCCCTAAGGAACCCATCCTTGTTTATGTTAATTTATTCTGCTTTAGTTCAGTTTTAGCTTCACAATTTAGTACTTCAGATTTATTTGTTGATTTCATTGCCATGATTGATTATCTAATAAAGATCAGTTGCTACTAAAAAAGTTATTCAGCAGAGTAGATAGCTTCCATGATCAAAGAGCAACACTTCAACAGCGGCCACTTAAAAGCCGACCAAATAAACTCCATTGATTGATTAAATTCGGGCGCTATAAAGCCGCGAAAGAGCGGACGAGTAGTGCTCGAAGGGCGAAAAAGCTAAAGTAGCGTGCCCGCCTAGTTAAGACGATGCGAATGCATCTCTTAAGCAAAAAGGTAAAACCGAGGCACCAGGATAACTGGAAAACTGCTTGGAGTGCCGCTAGAAAGGCTAGTGAGATGCGCAGCCGTGTTGGCCGGTACATATTACCCCAACGATTCGGCGAAACCTTGCACAGACAAAATCGGGAGACGTCCTAGATGACTTGTGCAAGGACCTTAACGTATGGTCGTGGTGAGCCTCGGTGTAACGTTGAGGTAAAACGATCTTAATAAAAGGCCGAAAAATAAATACCAGTTAAATAAGATACTCGGTTGAGTTAATTAAAAGCCAGTTAAATAAGATACTCGACTGAATTAATTAAAAGCCAATCAAATAAGATACTCGGCTAAATTAATTAATTGCCAGTTAAATAAGATACTCGGCTGAATTGATACCAGTTAAATAAGATACTCGGTTAAGTTAATTAAAAGCCAATTAAATAAGATACTCGTCTGAATTAATTAAAAGCCAGTCAAGTAAGATACTCGGCTAAATTAATTAATTGCCGGTTAAATAAGATACTCGGTTAATTAATTTAACGAAGAGACTTGGCCAAAGTAAGATTAGGGATTTCCAAAAATTCATAAAGATATCCGAGTGCAGGGAAGTTAGAAACAGCGGAACAACGTAAGAATTAAAGATTCATATATATATATACGAGTAAAAGTGGATACAAAGATCATTACAAGAAATTAAATAAAAAATCAAGAAGACGGCGCTAGGGGTTGTGAGCGGCTCCCGTCGACGCTCGGGTCGGGTTCCATCACATATTCGCTCAGGAGGCTATCGTTAGAGGGCCATATGATCACATCTTCTTCTTCGTCATCCATCCAGGCACTATAGTCAGTCCCGGGGACGGGCCCCAAATCAGGGTTCTCATTATCAATCCCTGCTTTCTCACAAGCACGAAAAGTAGAGAAGGAATCGGCAGTGGGAACCTCCAGGTGCATGGGATGTGGCGCCTTACCTTTACTACGACAATATGCTCGCCACTCTTTCATCTGGATCCGAAGAGACTCTAGAGACGTATCCACATGCTTTTTTATGGAGAGGATCCAGTTGGCCCTGGCCCGATCAGTCGCCCTATTTTTAAAACCGAAGAACTCTCCAGCCGAGATCATCCCCTGCTGGAATTCTTGGAGAAGCAAAGCATTATAAGCTGGAGATCTCTTGAAACGATCAACACCTTGTATCTCCAGTTCCAGCCTAGCTTCCTTCTATAGCGACCTAACTGTCAAAGCCTGACGCTCCAAGTCTTCAATTCGGCGTTTGTAAGATGACTTGGCTTCTTCAGCGTTCTGCTCAGCCTGGAGCAAAGCATCCTGAGTGGATGACAATTGATCCCGCAAGGTGTTGGCTTCCTCAGCAGCAAAAGATGCTTTTTGCTCAGTCTCCATTTGGCGTGCCAAGCATTGATCCAGGAGCACTTGATTTGATTTAACCCCTTCCTGACAAGCTAGCTCAACTCGAGCGCAGTGATCTTCGCTCTCCTTTAATTGGGCTTCCAGCCGCTTTATTTTGTCCTCCTGGGCTTCACCGGTTTGGTAGGCCTCGGACATTTCGGCTACCATCTACAGCAAGTCAAAAGTGAATGACTAAGTAAAGCAATGGTAACAAAAGAAATATAAAATTATAGTTGAAACATTACTCACATAAGAAGCGCTGTTGAAAAAGCTGCAGAGTCGGTCGGACGGACGGAGGGCCAACCCTGAGGCGACTCCAATGATCCTCCCCAATATAAGCATGGCCCGAGGACATGGCTTTCAACATAGACTGGGGGGTAGGATCACCAGGTTGACTCGGCAAACCCGGGCCACCAGCACCAGCACCAGCACCAGCACCAGCATCGGGCACGACAACAGATGTTTAAGCTTGGGAGAATGAGCCGTCAAAGCCTCCAGCCCGGTTCTCAGCATGATCTCTGGGAGGCAAAGGAAAAAGCCTATCTTCAACCCTAACACCAGTCTCCTCATCACCCGAAGACGAGTCAACATAGGCAACCACCAGGGGAATCTTGGGAGCAGGACGCCCAGGAGAAAAAGAGGCCTTCCTTTTTCCGGATTGCCTCCCGTGAGTATCATGGCCGAAAGCAGAATCTTCCACATCAACCCCAACACCAGGTGATTAGGGGATAGAAGTTGCTGCAGTGCCAGAGGGCCCCCCGGCCCCGTCGAAGCTTCGAGACGCGGTAGCCGCTTCATCAAAAGCAGGACCCCTCAGATTGCCCTGATTATTAGGCGAGCGGTCCCGCTCATTCCCAGACTACCTACCGCGAGTGTTCAAATCATCAGCAGGATCTTTAGAATCCAGATCAGGATACCTCAACTTAGCATCACCACCCGCGGGAGATGGAACAGGGACTGATTCGGGAGGGACCGGAACTTTGGGGGCCATTGCACCAAGAGGCTCCCTAACCGGCTCAACATCCCGTGGCACATTATCAGACTCCCCAACCTCCTCACCAGCACTGCGAGTCTCCTGAGGTGTGTAGTCGGGAACACCCTTATTATGTTCCTCCTCAAGGTTGTCTTCTAGAGAACTCTCATCAGAATCACCTTCTGGAGGTGCAATCCCAGCCTCTTCTTAGCGCAAAGCCTCTTTCCGACTAGCTTCGACCATAGATTTCATTCGGCGTGCCTGGACGTCACAAACGATATCTACATCGTACACTGAAAAAGAAGGAACTCGTGATTATTGAGCCGACCAAACAAAAGTTAGGCAAAAAATAACATGGAAATAAAACAAGGAAAACTCACGGCGTCGCCGATGGGCAGAGATTTGAGGGAAAATGTGAACTTTTATCATCTTGCTCTCGCTGTAGAGGTACGGCTTGCCTCTTTTCTCCAAAGGCGGCACCACAGCTTGGGCCAGAGCCACAAGCTCGCTATCGGTATAAGTGGGAGTCGCTCGGTTCCAGTTCTTAGGCGAGTAAAAATATAGAGGGACCTTGTACGTCACTCGAGCCTCATCAAGGTCAAAAGAAACCGATTGGCCCCAATCACCGTCGACGAAGAACCAGCTGTTCTTCCAAAATTTGTTAGAGGAAGGGAAGCCCTGACAAAACCCTTCATCTTGTCATCAGTGGTCGACTCAACTTGGCCGCGGACCTCCACGTCCTTAGGAATCCAATGCTCGGGCTTAGTCGAGTAAAGAAAATAAATTCCCAACTTGCCCAATGGCCTTAATGAATAGAAGTGCCTGATCTCGCGAGGAGTAGGAGGTGGCCGCTTCATTCGGTGCCATATGTGCCACAAGCACATTAAGATCCTATAACTATTCGGGGTCAACTGAGCAGGGGCGAGTTGAGCTTCTGTAAGAAACCAAGTTATGAAAGGCTGGAGTGGAAGGGTCACGCCGTAAGAAAGCATTGCCCCATAAACAGCCACCATGCCCGGCGGGGGGTTCCATGCCGCACGACCATCAGTCGGGCTCAACTGAACGCGGTCGGTATCCAGGTCAAATCGACCTATGTATTTGCTGGCTTCGGAGGGACCAACCACATTCGGCTCAACATCGTAAGCACATGGTTGATTGGGGGGAAAAATGAGGTGAGCTACCCGATGCTCCTCCTCCTCCTCCTCCTCATCGCTCTCAATCAATCTCTGAGTCCCGATACGACTCTCTCGCGAACAGGAGTCTTTGTACACCCTACGCTTGCTACCATGCTTCCCCATTCGCCTCCACCACGGCCGAATAGAACTAGGGTTAGAAGTAGATAAATCCGAATGAACCTCAAGATGATAAGACTCCTCGGGATGGTAGGACTTGGGGGTCACAGAACCAGAAGAAACATAATGAGCTTCGGGAGCAGAAGTAACTCCGGAAGCTGTAGGGTCGTCTTGGTAAATTCCTGAAACGTTGGTGTCAGTGAAACACGGTTGATCGAAGAAAGGCTCCTCTAGTAACCTGTGGACAACCGATGCAGTGAGAGCATCATTTCGTTCAATAGCAATCATACCAACAGAAAAAAGACGGTACCTAGCCACAGAATCCATGAGAACTAACATTGATATATCGGAAAAATGAAGTTACGCGGATTACAGAGGAAGAGTCTTCAAGAAGAAGTCTGGGGGCTTAAGCTGGTTATCTTGGCAAAACAAGACTAGGAAAACGAGTTGGAGACGAGACGAAGAACAGAACGAAATACCCAGAAAATACCCAGAAAAATGAAAAGACGCAAATGAACCTCTCTCGAAGAAATACGAAGATGGTGGTGAAAGAAATAGAAATGTGAAAATAAGTGCAAGCCAATATATATAGGCGAGACATTGATTTCAAAAAAGACCAAAACCCTAGGTGAAATACGGAGAAGCGGGAAAGCAAAGGGACGTGGGCTGTGACGTGGGCGGCGCACAGGCAGGTAGAGAGGTTATGTCTAATAAATGCGTTGTACCACAGCCAAACAGAAGGAGACAGGTGGCAACCAGAGAGCACCTTGAGCCGTCGAAGAGCGGAAGCATCGCCATTAAGAGATTTCTGAAATGAGTGGCAAATCGAATGCGTGCGGATGTAATTAAGACACGTCATTTAATGCTTTGAATCAAACGAGGATACATTAATGCAGAAGACGACGAACAAAGACAAGTCATAACAAAGGGAAGTATACGAAGTTAAATATTTGCCCAGAGAAAACCTGACTCGGGATAGTCGGCTCAAATATTTAAGGGGGTATTGTTATAGGTAAAAATCGGTGTAAAGGACACGTCATCACCATAAAACGCCACATAAGCAAGAGTCAAGAGAAGTCAGCTTATGAGTGCAGAAACCCCCCCCGAAGTAATGTACTCGGGAAAGATTAAAGCAACCCGATTACAAATGAGGAGAGCCAGCTCGGGAAGCGAAGCCTGCTCGGGCATACTCGGGATTCAATAAAAGATAGTGACCAGCATTCACATTCCAAACACGTGAGCAGAAACAACAACCAGCATCCCCACAATAAGCAACGGTGTGGCTGCCCAGAATTCAACAAGGAAGCAAATAGGTTTCCCGTAAATAAAAGAGAAGGAATCAGTCCCAAACTCGGACTCAACAAATCAGGAAATATGTTGCACTCAAGAATGAAATAGAATTCGTCTAGGATTGGGGAATCGCCCAAGACTTGGGCACCACAACACCAAACCCTAGCGGCACCCACAAACCCTAGTAACATTATGTATAAATACCCCTGTAACACACAAAATAAGGGGTACGCAAGAACTAGTAAGAGAGACCTGAGTGCAGTATTTTGTAATAGCTTTTCATATTGAATTTTGCTTCGTTGCTAAAGCAACAACCCGTGGATGTTTCTCCGGTCATCGGAGTTTTACCACGTATCTTTGTTTAATTTTCGGTGGTGATGATAAATCTTTTATTTGTATCCTTGATCATTGTCTGAGGAAGATATGTGTTGATGAATCTGAGTTTGTTGCGGATTTTTTTTTCCACTCGATAGGTCTCTGGGTTTATATTGATTGTTGAAGAGATGGAGTATTAAATTTTTTTTTTTAAATAAAAAGGAATAAAAAAAAAAATCTTTAAATTTAATTATCTTTTTAGTTTTTATTTTTAATTTTTTATTAGGTGGAGATCCACCGTCCATTTGAATAAGATGGACGGTGGAGATCCAATCTCCAAATTTAAATTTAATTTTTATTATATATATTTCTATTAATTTGTGTGTTGACACGTGGTATATTAATGTTTAAAGACAAAAATACTCTTAGGACCGTTTAATTTGACTAATGGTTGACTAACAGAATGACGAAATTGAGTGGTTTTAACAAACATAGGGACCAAACCTGTGAAAAATGAATAAGTGAGTGAAAAATAGATAATTCAAAAAAACAGAGGGACTAAATCAATAATATCCCTAATTTATTCCATTAAAATCATAAGAACCTTTCACCATTCTAGTTTGCTTCTTCGTAAATTTTGGCAATCTTTCTCTCACCAGACCTCGCATGCTTGCTGGATACTTACCATAGCTCATCGGTTCCATAAACCTATTAAAAAATGGACCAAATTAAAGATTTTATAACGAGTTTATTGACAATCATAAAATCATAATGATTTGTAATGTAACTTTTTTCTTTTTTTAAATAATATATATAGTGGCGGTGACTACTCCAACTTGGGACGTTGGTGTTATGTAACATAATTTATTTATATAATATATATATATAGTGGAATTGGTGGAAAATATCGCCTTCTTAAACTAATTTTGTGATAAAATCACCACTTTAATAACTTAAGTTTAAAAGGCACTAAAGTAAGTGATTTCCAAAAATGCCCTTATTTTACACATTCTCTTTCTCACTATGAAGTTTTCTGAGATTTTTTCTTTCATCTTCCTCTGTAACAGACCTCCAATGGAGGTTGAACACCATAACATTATCAATTCATCTTCATTGGATGATTAATTTTGTGGCGCTACGCATACGCATGCGGGAGTCGAGCTCTAATTGAAAAGGCTCGGAGAACAAATGAAAAGGACCTTCAAGAGTTCTAGTGTTTGTTCTCCGAGTCTTTTGTAAACCTTAAGCTGGTTGTGTAAATTTTGAATATAATTAAAAAGGCTTGGAGAACAAATGAAAAGGCTCGGAGAACAAATGAAAAGTCTTGGAAACTAATTGAAAAGGCTCGGAGACTAAATGAAAAGGCTTGAGCCTTTTCAATTGTTCCCTGAGCCTTTTCAGTTAGTCTCTGAGATTTGTAAATAGTCTCCGAGACTTTTCATTTGTTCTCCGAGCCTTTTCAACAATCATTTTTTTTTGTTAATTTTGAACCTTCGAGCCTTTTCATTTATTCTCCGAGCCTTTTCAACAATCATTTTTTTTTTTAATTTTGAACCTTCGAGCCTTTTCAACAATCATTTTTTTTGTTAATTTTGAACCTTCGAGCCTTTTCAATTGTTTTCTGAGCCTTTTAATGAACTGCCTGAGCCTTTCTAAGCTCTGTCCGAGACTTTTCCGAGCCTTTTTAACAATAATTTTTTTTCACAAACCTATTCTTATTCCTTTAAAAAAGCTCGGATTACAATTTAAAAAGCTTAGAGAGTGTTTCAAAAGGCTCGGACAACGTTTTAAAAGGCTCGAAAACCTAGATCTTCATCATCTTCTACACAACGTTTTTGTAAATTCAAACTCTAATCTAAACCTAAACTGTAAGTTCCTTAATTTTGATTGGCTTATTTCGTGACAAACCACATTTTGGGGGTTTAAAATGTAAGGGTAGTTTAGGGCTTCCTTGACCGTGATCAAGCTTATTTGGAGTTCAAGCCCTCAAGCACAAGAGCTCATTGAAGGTATAATCACTTTTGCTTAACCCTTATTGAAGAGATTAGTTGCATACACACACTTTCATATTGCATTTTTTATGATTGCATTTGTGCCTATCTTAATTATGTGTTTATATGCTTTATCATCACACTTATGCATTTTTATATCTTGCATATTTGTTGTGTGTCACATGTTTGGTGAATATTCATGATTCCATTTATTTCCATGCATGTTATTTTCACTCTTCACACTTGCACATTTTTTTATTGTTCTATGTGCATTTTTGTGGTGTGCGCTAGTCCTCTAACCCGCGCATCACCCACGCATTGCGCTGGTCGTCATGCGCCAAACTAGTGCAACTCGGACAGAGAATCTCCGCTGGTCTTGCGCTAGTCGTTTGCGTTGGTCGTCATGCGCCCGTTGGATCAAAGGTTGTGCGCTGGTCGTGCGCTACTCGACCAGCGCACACACCAGCGCATTTGACAGGAACTGGGCAGTTTTTATCAAAACGACACCACTTCATCTAGGGCTCCTATATAAGTACCATCTTCTTCCTAGCTCATTTTTGTAAGCTCAAAATCAGATATTAGAGAGAGAAATTCAAACCCTAGAGAGAGAAGCTCCCAAGAACTCAAATTCACTCAACCAAACCACTTCCCATGAGCATTTAGCATCTTCCTAGCATCATCCAAGCATGGGATTTCTTGTTTTATTTGACTAGGTAACTTCTACATGTTCTAGAACTTCTTATTTCATTCTTATGCCATGTATGTTTAGGTTTAGCATTTATTTGTTAATTAAATGCATGTCTCCTTGCTTAATGTTATTCTTAGCATGTTTGAGACTTTGATTTTTGGTTGAGATGAGTTGTTTGTTGATAGCTAGCATTTAGGAACATTTTGCCCTCTAGCTAAGTCTACATGATTTTCATTTAGACATTGATTGTAGGACTCATTGATTGCATTTGTTAATTGCATTTATTGTCCTTACCATGTTCATTGACAACTTGTGTTGATTGGCTTTTGATTGACAATTCCTTGATTGCATTAGTTAATTGCATGTTTTTAGTCCTTGCCATGATTATTGACAACTTGTGTTGAATTGGTTTTGTTTATTGACAATTAGGTTGCTAAAGTCTCTTTGCATCTAATTGAGTCCTCATGTATGAGCATGTAGGCATTGTTGATAACTAGAGTGTTGATTTGTATTATAACATCTAGTTAAGCATTTAGTGTAGCCTAACATTATTTGCATTTTGGATATTGTCATATATTCACATAGGTTGTTGATCTCTTCATTGAGAGTTAAGTCTTGTGATTACCGGTGTGTAGTGCTCAAGCAAATTGGACTAGATTCACTTTTAAAGGCCTGAGGGTAGTAGTGGTGGGTTATAAACCGTGAGAGGTTGAGGTCAACCTAGGTTGTAAACGCCATTGTAATTAGTGGATTTGAGGTTCGTGTGTGGCACATATAACAGCCCGTGGTTTTTCCCTGTTGGGGGTTTCCACGTAAAATCAATTGTTCTTTAATTTCGCACTTTTACTTGATTTTTATTGTTTATTAAATTGGGTTAATAGTGATTAATTTTGACTAATCGAAAAATTGGTAATAATCGATTAACAACCCATTCACCCCCCCTCTAGGTTGTTTAGACACACGTAATATATATTTTTATAAACTAACCTAGAACCCTAATCTAAATCAAACACACATAAACTAACAACAAAAACCACATCAAAACAACAACCAACATAAATATATCAACAACAAAAACAAAATCGAAACATAAACATTGTCAGTTGCAGGTTCTCGTCGACTTCAGGACTGTAGCGCCACCGCCGGTGAGTTCGCTGTGAGATTTACAGTCGGATTTCTTGCAACGATGCTTTCTCTCTCTCTAAACTTTCTTCTCTCCACGTTTGAAAAGACACAAACAGACAAAATGAGGGTATTTTTATCTGGTCACCTAAATAGGTGTCTTTTAAACTTAAATTAGTAAACCAGTAATATTCTTACAAAAACAGGTTGAAATAGTGACAAATTTTTTTTGAACCCATACATATATATATATATATATACAGTCTTTCTATTGTCAGTTCGTCCTGACAATAAATATATCAGGACGAAGAATGTGAACCATAGATTATGGAGAATTTTTGACAATTGCATACACTTTGAGTCAAAATATGTAAATCTAGTGGTCCACATTTGTCGTCCTGATATATTTATTGTTAGGACGATCGAACTGACAATAGAAAATCTGTATATATATATATATATATATATATATATAGCTAATTATATCTATTAGTTTCTTTAAATAAAATAAAAAATAATAATAGAGTTTTACTCAACACATAAAATCAAGAGCTCTTTTAACTGCGTCAACATTAGGTTGTGATTGGGAGTAGGGTACCATCCATACAACTATTAGTGTTATTCCAATCTTTCCCTTTTGAATTGCCTAAACATTTGATATATTTTGTGTCAATTAAATATACACAACACATTTATAAATCATAAACATTTGTAATTAATTATTTACATGTATTTAATAGAATTATGTGATGTCCATTTTCATATAGAAATTATTAGCACTAGTACTCGCTTGATATTTTTGCTTGTAGAGTTTGACAGCTAGAGCATGAGAAATTAAGTAAGAGATAGTGGCTGGCGATGTAAGGCTCGGTGGTAGAGTTTCCGGTGCAGTAGGCTCTATCTATCCATTTCGAACACCGACCGGGTGCCAACAACCCCAACTCATAACCACCATAACTGTATGACCATATATGGCTCATTTATAGTGATCCATTGCTTCCCACGATCACCAAATTCTTTGAAGAAAAGTTCTGTAAAGTCTCCAAAATCATACATGCACTAGCTTGAATCAATTTATCGTTTTCAAATAAAACTGAAACCGAAAACATATAACATTACCGAACTGGTCCTAGGTATATCTACTTACACAATTTGCGGGCTTAAAAAACCACCATACTCATAACTCATCTTCTAATGCTTGGGGAAGATCCTAGTGAAAAAGAGTCACAAAGGGTTGAAGACCTATGTATAGTTTTTTTTTTTTTTTAATTTTTTTAAAATTTTTTTTATTAAGGTTGTTGGGGATCGGAATCAACCCCATCCCAATATTTTATTAAAGAAAAAAGAAAGAGAACAAAAGAGAAAAGAAAACCAAAGAAGAAAACAGATTAATAGAACCTAAAAGAAGGTCTTCTACAAAAATCACTGAAAATAAAGGAATTGCAAAAATTCGGAGCGGTCCACCACCATGTAGGAGAGACGATACTAGGGCTCCTGGATGCTAAACTATCTGCAACTTGGTTACCTTTTCGATAAATATGAGTGACAACAAAGTTCATTTGAGAGATTAAGCTCACACATCTATCCCAAGCGGGACGCCAACACTAAGGAACCTTACGAGACCTAGAACGAAGGATATCCACTACAAAAGTCGAATCACTCTCCGACCATAACCTACGCCAGCCAAAAGTCCAAATATAATTAATAGCGCGGATGGCAGCAGCCAATTCAGCCTCAAAAGCAAAGCAGACACCAAGAGGAATAGCAAAGCAACCTTTAACGAAACCCCTGCAAGTGTGAAAAACCCCTGCACAACCAGCAAGACCAGGACTAGCAAAAGCAGCCCCGTCCGTGTTAACCTTAAGACAGCCTAGCGGGGGAGGGCGCCAATTAACCTCTAAAATGCGAGGAGCCTTGGAAGGACGACTAGAGACATGAAGCCGTTGAAGAGTTTGAAGTTCATCCACTGAATTCTTCATATTGCCACACTGAATAGAGTCTGCCTCACGAACGGAATGCCAAATCAAGGAAAGAGCATCGGTAAAAATAGGCTTGCCACCCTCAAAGGTATCTTGATTCCGAAGGAACCACTCCACCCAAAAAACCGTGATGATAGAACCCCGCCAAAGAGCTTTCAGTTGAGTGCTAAAGACAACCCTCATCGCCTCCTACCAAAGGTCCAAACAAGTACCATCCAACTTAAACTTATGACCAAATGTAGAGGATACAGCATCCCACAACCCATAAACAAAAGGACAGTCAAAAAACAGATGTCTTAAGTCTTCCTTTACAGCACAACAAAACCGATAACGAGATGGAGAAATATAACCTCTGGCATGTAACGCAATATCCGTAGGAATCTTACCATGAAACAAGCGCCATATGAGGACAGAGCGAGATGGAGGAATAAAAGACGCCCAAATCTGCTTACCCTAAAAAACAGAACTCCTAACCTCAGAAAGAGAATCATAAGCAGATTTACAAGAAACAACACCATCTAGGGAACATGTCCAAACTAACGAGTATGGGTCAGTACTTACCACCACCTTCTTAATCTCAAAAGCAACATCTAGGTGAGAAGCGTGAAAAGAAGCATGAATATCCCAACCCGTAGCATTTGAGTAAATATCACCTACAACAGAATCTAGAGGAGGTTGTAACGATGACCTATCCTCAACCAGATCAATCAACAGATCTCTCAACCAGTTATCCGTCTAAAAACTAACTTTAGAGTGACGACCAACCAACCACCCAGACTCAATCATCAAGGGAGTATAATGCAATATTAGACCTAGCCAAACAGAAGAAACAACATACCACATTTTAGGTCTGTGATCCTGAGTGAAAAAACGAACCCGAAGATAAGTGAAAATGAAGGACTCCTTAGTCAACATCCTCTATGTGAACTTCTTAAGCATGACCTTGTTAAGAATACTAAGGTCTTTAACACCAAGACCACCACTATCCTTAGGTCTGCAGTAAGATTTCCAAGCAACTTGAATAGATTTACAACCATCGATCGAACCAGTTCAAAAACAATTCCGAACAGCAGCATTTAAATCTTTCAAAAGAGATGAAGACTAATGATAAACTTGAAATGAATGCAGGAAGGAACCCATAATCACTGAATTAATAACACATAACCTGCCTGCCATTGAAAGAGAGAAACACTTCCATGATTCTTTAATTTTATCAGCCCATAGGATCAACCATCGACGTTTAGGCACACCAATCAAAAGAGGGACTCCTAAATAAGTCATTGAATCACCGCCCTTACGCGTCCTAGACATTGAGTGAAAATTAGTAATTCGAGGCCCAAAAATGCCCCTACCAAAGAATATGAAAGATTTTTCCCAATTAACTCGTTGACCTGAGAGAGATCCATAAAGCGCAAAAACATCTAAAATCACTCGCATATTCTGAGGAGAAGCCAGGCAAAAGAGGATAACATCATCAACATAGAGAAAATGCGAAGGGGCATGCATTCTAACCGGAGAAGAGATAAAAGTCATAGAGCCCGAGTTTACTAGATGCGTAAGATATCTGCTCAAAAAATCTTCCGCCAAACAAAAACGTAAGGGGGAGAGAGGATCACCTTGTCGCACACCACGGGAACATGGGAAATAGCCCTGAGGGAAATCATAAATAAGAATTGAGATCCTAGCAAAATAAAAAATAACCGCAACCCAACCAATAAAACTCTCAAAGAAGCCAAAACACCAAAGGACTTCGAAGAGAAAATGCCAACTAATGGAATCAAAAGCCTTATGAATGTCTATTTTTAAAGCTAAGTGCCCACTACGACTACCATTACTCAACACATTAAAACATTTAGAAGCACCGACAATACAATCTCTAATTTGACGAGCCCTAATAAAACCAAATTGATTTGGGGAGATAATGCGGGAGCAAACTTCGGCCAAACGGTCAGCAATAATCTTAGTGATAATCTTAAACAGGAAATTACCAAGAGCAATCGGGCAAAATTGATCGACTAGGAGAGCGTTCGGAATCTTCAAAATAAGGACCAAGAAATTAGAATTCAAACCTGGAAAAACTCGACTAGTGTGAAAAAAATCATGCACAGCTAAAACCACATCATGTCCTACAATTTCCCAACAATGTGAATAAAATCTGCCCGAAAAACCATCAAGACCAGGAGCACTAAGAGAATCCATGGTAAAAAATCGTACTTCTCACTTCTTCAAAAGAGGGAACCCTGAGAATCGAAGCATTCTTATCAACAGTAACCAATGAAGGCACATACTCTCGAATTATAGAGAAGTCAGAACTATCGTTGCCAGAATTTGAAAAGAGATGCTGATAAAATGAGGAAACATGCTTACCAATTTTAGTTGGATCGTAAAAAATATTCTCACCAATTTGAATAGAGAAATGGACTTTTTTCCCCCTCTACACTTCAGAAGTGAATGAAAAAAAATTAGAGTTCCAATCACCCTCAGCAAGCCACCTAACTCTACTTTTCTCTTTCAGAAAAATCTCCTGTTGTTTTAGAAAACTTTCCAAATCTGCAAGAGTGGCAGTCTCAAGATGAAAAAGATCATCTGAAAAACCTTCAACTCCCAATTACCACTTCCTCAGGGTCTGTTTTAACAGCTTCAACTTCTGAATAACAACCCCAGTACCACTCCCAGCAATAGTGGATGACCAAACCAATCTAACCAAATCAAGGAAGGAAAGATGAGAAACCCATATACCTTGAAACCTGAAGGGCCGTGGACCCGGAGAAACACCTGTAGAACAAGAAATCAATAAAGGATGATGATCAGAATGAGATCTAGGCAAGGTAACACAAGCTATATGTGACCATGCATCCAGAAAGGAATGAGAACATACATCTCTGTCTAATCAAGAAAGAACCATACCACACCTACCCTGGCCAATCCGAGTATGGAAAGCTCCTTTCATTTCAATGTCAACAAGATCACAAACCGTCAAAGCAGCTCGAAAATCATCCTATATATAGTTATATACACATAAATTGTTTGTTAAGTAATTAATTAAAGCCTGAAAAATAATCACTCAACGCATAAACATATTAATGGTGATTTACATTAACATTATTAAGATCATTTGAATTGCCACGTCATTCAAAAAAAAGTTTATGTATGTATAAAGTTACCATTTAATAGGAGCTCGTTGATGAGATTGTTGTAGAAACGGATGTCATTCTTGTTTACTATCCCACTGAGCTTCCCACCTGATCTAATTTGTTAATTTTCAAAATATGTTCAAAATAACAAAAACAAATAGTGAATAAAATAATTATGGAAGAATATGTACTACATTTTTTTTTTTCAGACAACCAAAAACTATAGGATTTATTGTAGTTTTTTTTTTTTTTTAAATTAAAAAAATAAATTCACATGGAACATTAGTACAATGATGGACACTTATTAAAATTGTGAGATTTGATTTTGTTTTATCAACTATATTTGTTAATGAATGCATACATATTGAGAGCACTTAATTTCCAACTTGTTTAATTTCTTAATTTATACAATATATATTATACAAAACTAATTAATTTTTACTCGCTTTCAATCTCTTTAGAGTTTAGACGCTCTGTGCCGACAAAACTAATTAATTCTATAGAATAAAATCACCCTTCATTTCCTATATAATACCAATCTTATACATCCACACCAAATAATAATAATAATAATAATGATAATAATAAAAGATAAGACAAGATGAGGTTAACGTAATTATATATATATATATATATATATATATATATATTTATATAGAGTGAGTTTTCATAAGGGATCATTTATTTTAATTTTGGTAAGGACCACCATGAAATCACATCGATTAAAATAAATTTTGATCTGAATTTTTTTGTGGATGATAAGTTCATCAAAATCTACCTAATAATGAAATTTGAGAATTTTTCAAGCACTATAACTATTTTTCTTGAATTTTCCTATATTTCACCAATTTTTCGATGCCTTCATATTTAAACAAATCGGGATAAATAGTTCTAGCACTTGCAAAATTCTCAAATTTTATTAATAGGTATATTTTGATGAATTTATCATCCACAAAAAAATTCAGATCAAAATTCATTCAAATCGATGTAATTTCATGGTATATTTTGTGAAATGTTCATATGATCAATTCTATTTTTTATTTATTTATCAATTATTATAATTTTATATAATAAAAAAAATTCATCTCTTCCAAAATGGAGGAGATCTGATCAACTAGAGATCATCTCAAATGGAAGAGATCCGATGTCCTCTGTCTAATTGGATCTCCTCCATTTGAAAGGAGATCCAAACTAGCTAGATCTCTTGGTGGAGATCCAAATGGTTTATTAACCTAATTAAGTTACTTGTATTATTATATGAGTGTTGATGTAAAAAATTGGATGTGCTGAATGAAGTATGAAATACACTTTTTATTAACTCGAGCTGAAGCTTGTGTAAGCATTTTGCTCTGATGATACAATTTTGGGGTATTTTACATGAGCTTGAAAAATTACTAACCTGACCTCAGAAATAATTTTTTGCTTTGATCGAACTGATCTCATAGCTCTGAAAAAGACTCATCATGTGCTCTGTCAACTAGGTTAATAACTCATTGGAATAACTTGGCGGATTGTTTGGCTAAGAAAGCTTCGAATAGGGAAGGGGATTTTGTAATATGGGATGCTTTTTGATGTGTTTATGCTGTTGTTTTTTTAGCCTTTTTTTGCCTTGTGTTGGCTTGTATTTTTTGGGTAATGTGTTGCAGCTGCTGTTGTGCCTTTCTGGTTTGCCTTGTGTTGGCTTGTGTTAGTTTTTTCTGGTTTTGTTGTGGTGTGGGTTTGTAAGGGCTATGGGTTTTGTGTTGTGCTTTCCCCTCTTTGGGTTGCTCTGCTTTTTGGCCTCTTGGCCTTTAATAATACTCTGCAGTTCAAAAACAATGTGCTCTCTCAACTATCCTCACTTTTACAGTTAATTTTCTTTATTTTTTTCCTTACATCTTTCGATGTATTTGATGGGTTGAGATTCTCAAACACAAGCCACACAACCGAACTCACACAAGACACCAGAAACTAAAGAAACAACACTCACAATATGCTGTCAAAGTGCAGTATTTTTCTATTCAATAATTCAAAAGTTACTGAAGTGGATTACAAGCATTGCTTAAATAGCATTTAAATCTAAATAGATTAAGGAAAGTCAAAAGGAAGAGTAACTAGCAAGAAATTAAAAAATAAAACAAGCAAGCAATCGGGAAATAAACTATCAAGCAATCAGGAAATAAAAGCTAGCCTAAAATTAGGGAATAAAAAGATACACTAAAATTAGGAAGCTAGGATTATTTTCAGTAATAATCCTTTAAGATAACTTGAGGCTTTAGACTTTCTTTTAGGCCCGTTTGATAACTCATCTTCGGACTTTCTTTTAGGCTTGCTTGATAACTCATTGGATGCTCCTACATTAGACTCCCTTGGTTGGAAAGGACTCGCCCTCGAGTCTAAACCAACAACCTCATTCTCTCCATGATAAATCTTGTAAGGACCTCCACCACCACTACTACAAAAAATACAAAAGAAATCGGTTTTTGAAATTTTTAAAAACGATTGCTTTTTGAGTGATTTAGAAAAAAACAAAACGCAAAAGACATCGGTTTTTAACCGATGTAAAACAAGAGAAAAGACATCAGTTTTACTTAAAACCGAATTAAAAACCCTGATGTAAAATTGATGTATTACAAAAACTAATCCCACCGTCGCCGGCAACTGACCGGCCAATCCCACCTTTGATAATAATGACAATTAATTGTCATTATGAGGAATCGAACTTGCAACCTCAAAGTCAAAGTGGTAAGCCTTTACCGCCTGACTACAAGATTTTTTTTTTTTTTGAAACGGCAATTTTATTACAAGGGAAAGAACCCAAAAGAACTCAAAAAATAAAACAACTGAGAAACAGTCCGAAGGCTAAGCAGCCAAACATGCCAAACAAAAAGAAAGCACACAAAAACCAAACATTAGAATTATCGCAACAGAGGAGAACAACACTGATACACACATTCCAAGCAACACCACATAAAACCCCTACAGCAAAAATAAGCTTTAACCCAAATCCATGATGCAGAGCCCGGCTCAAATACTACCCCATTGACACTACAAGAAAATTAGGCTTTCTTGATAGTTTTTTGTTGACAGTTAAAAACTGTCAACAATCCTTGACAATTTTTAACATTGTTGACAGTTAAAAACTGTCAAGGATTGTTGACAGTTTTTAACTGTCAACAAATAATATATATTATTTAATATATTATATATTAATATAATATATATAATACACATATATATTATATATAATACATATAATAATATATATTATATTATATAATATATATATATATATAAATATATATAATATATAGTATATAACATATATATATATATATAATATAATATAATATAATATATATAAATATATATAATATATAGTATATAACATATATATATTATATTATATTATATTATATATATAAATATATATAATATATAGTATATAACATATATATTATATTATATTATATTATATAATAATAATATATTTATATAATATAATACATATATATATTAATATATTAATATTATATATATAATATAATACAATATAATATATATAAATATATATAATATATAGTATATAACATATATACATATATAGATTATTATATAATATATAATAATAATATATTTATATAATATAATACATATATATTAATATATTAATATTATATATATTATATAGTATAATATATATAATATATATGTAATAATATATAATATATATTATAGTATATTATATATATATATTTATATATTATATTATATTATATTATTATATATATACATATATCATTAATATAATATATTATTTTTGGAAAGGAGGGTATTTTTGGAATGGAGTTGGGGCATATGAGGGTATTTATGAAATAAAATTTTTAGTTTGGAATGGAAGGGCATTCCATTAGTTTTTGGATGGAATGTCCATTTAACCAAAATGGTCGAATCCCTATTCCAATGGAATCACTATTCCATTGCATTTTAACAAACTAAACGAATGGAATGGCTTTCTTTCTGTTCCATTCCATCCAACCAAATATGGCCTATAGGAGACTTGTGACATCAATTGTAATAAGCATGACTTAGAATACAACTCTCATTACAAGGGAGATATTTCTCAACATGCATCTTACAATTTAATGAACAAATGTAAGACTTGGATTACTAATTTATATGGATAATTACATTATTAACATGTTTCTTAGTATGAAACAATAGAGTGCAAAATAAATAAACAATTTTTTAAAATTATTATTTTTGAATTTTTTGAAAGTAAATGATTTAAAAGTAAATTTATTAAATTTAAAATTTTACTTATCCAATATTGGTTTGCCCAAAAACTGATATCTTACTGTAAAATAAATCCATATCGGGATTTTGTTTGGTGTTGAAAATAGGAAGTAAAAGTTTAAAAAAATTATTAAAGATAAAAAAATTTTATATATTATGAATGTTTTATAATATAATATATATAATATATAATATATATTATATATTATTTAATGTTTATATATATTATATAAATATTGTAAATATATATTATTATTATATTATTAGATGTGATTTGCTATAAATATATATATATATATATATAATATTATATATTATATATTATTTTTATATTATTAGATGTGATTTGCTATATATATTATATTATATTATATTATATTATATTATATTATATATTATATAAATATTATAAATATATAATATATATTATTTAATATAATAATATATAATATATATATATGTATATATTATTTAATATAATAATATATAATATATATTATATTATATTATATTATAAAACATTCATAATATATAATTTTTTCATTATCTTTAATAATTTTTTAAAACTTTTACTTCATATTTTCAACACCAAACAAAATCCCGATATAGATTTATTTTACAGTAAGATATTGGTTTTTGGGCAAACCGATATTGGATAAATAAAATTTTAAATTTAATAAATTTACTTTTAAATCATTTATTTTTAAAAAATTCAAAAACATAATTTTTTTAAAAATTGTTTATTTATTTTGCACCCTCCTGTTTTATACTAAGAGACACGTTAATAATCCAATTACCTATATAAATTAGTAATCTAAGTCTTACATTTGTTTATTAAATTGCAAGATGTATGTTGAGAAATATCTCCCATGTAGTAAGAGTTGTATTCCAAATCATGCTTATTACAACTGATGTCACGAGTCTCCTATATGCCATGTTTAGTTGGATGGAATGGAAAAAAAGTCATTCCATTCGTTTGGTTTGTTAAAATGCAATGGAATGGTGATTTTGGTGGAATGGGGATTCCACCATTTTGGTGGAATGGGCATTCCATCCAAAAACCAATGGAAAGCCATTCCATTCTAAACTAACATTTATATTCCATAAATACCCTCATATGATCCAACTCCATTACAAAAATGCCCTCAGCTCCTTTCCAAAATAATATATTATTATTATATATTATATTATTATAATATATATAACGATATATAAACATATATAATATTAATATATATATATATATATGTTTTATATATTATATATTATATATTATTTATATTTATATATATATATATGTTATATTATATAATATATAATAATATATAATATATTATTATATACTTTTATATTTTATTATTATTATCCATAATATATCATGCTATTATACATTCATAATTAGGGGTATTTTGGTCAAAATACAGTTAACTCCATTTTATTTTGTTGTTAACAAAACAAAATAATACTGATTCAGAGACTAATTCTAAAGTTCCAACCAAACAAAAAACTTAATTTTCCTTTCCTTTGCATTCTCATTTTCATTCTCATTACCATTCCAATTACCATTCCACCATATAACCAAACGTGACCATAGAGTATTGACCAATAACTGGACTATATATGTTATAAAAAATATAATTTTATTAAAAGTTTTAATAAATATTTTTAAATATATGTTTGTCGTGGAAATTAGAATTTTGATTAGTTGAATAAATTTAAATTTATATAACAAGGTTTAATTTCTAACAGTTCATATAGTTTATATATAAATATTGTTCAATTGTAAACATATATGAGTTTTAGTCAAGTGGTAAAGACTTGAACTTGAGGTCTCAAGTTCAACTCCCACTACTAATATTTAATTGTTATTATTATCACAGGTGGGCGGTCGGTGGTCCGGCGGTTGGCCAGCGCATGTGGTTTTCGACGGCAGCAGATGTGCCAGCGGTCGGCGGCCGGCCGGCGATGATGGTCTCTGGCAGGGGGTGTCAAGATAAAATAATAATAATAAAAAAAAAAAACTGTCATCACAATCCTTGACATGGGCTTTGTTGACAGTTTTAAACTGTCAACAAACCCCTAATTTTTTTGTAGTGTGAGTAATGTCACCATCTCTATTAGCGCCCTTCCTTGCCAAATTGTTAGCGAAAGAATTCGACTCTATCAAACAAAAATGAACTGATAAATTCCATGCTTTCTTGCATAATCTCGAATGTCATAACCAATTGAATATGTGCCAAACATTCAAAATTATCTGAATTAATCCAAGTGACAGCTGCAATTGGATGTGTTAACAATTGCACAATATTTATATATAACCTATATGAGTTGTTAGAAATATAAAAAAAAAAAAAAAATTGTTTGATAAATTTAAATTTACTCAACTAATCAAAATTCTAATTTCTACTACAAACATATATATATATTAAATAAATTTTATTGGTGGCTTTATTTTTCATTTCATTTTTTATTGTGTGGTTTTGTGTTTTACTGGAGATATTTTTATGCAAACTTTTTCCCTAAAACTGTATCTTTTGGCAACGAAATAATTTTTTTCATCCACATTGGATTCTTTTATTTTTTGATACGAATCCAACGGTATAAAGAACGTAAAATTCTGGGTAGTATTTTGAAAGTTATGATCAATTATTCATGAGTACTCAAAGGTCAAGCGATTGGAGATATTTTTATGTAAACTTTTTCCTTAAAACTGTATCTTTTGGCAAGGAAATAAATTTTTTTGTCTATGCTGAGTTCTTCAATTTTTCGATACGAATCCAACGGTATATAGAACGTAAAATTCTGGACGGTATTTTGAAAGTTATGATCAATTATTCAGTCAAAGGTCAAAAGCAATTGGAGATATTTTTGTGCGAATTTTTTCCTTAAAACTATATCTTTTGGCAATGAAATAAATTTTTTTGTCCACGTTGGATCCTTCAATTTTTCGATACGAATCCAACGGTATAAAGAACGTAAAATTCTGGACGATATTTTGAAAGTAATGATCAATTATGTCAAATGTCAGAATTGAAGCGATTGGAGATATTTTTGTGCAAACTCTTTCCTTAAAACTGTATCTTTTGGCAAGGAAATAATTTGTTTTGTCCAAGTTGGGTTCTTCAATGTTTTGATACGAATCCAACGATATAAAGAACGTAAAATTCTGGACGGTATTTTGAAAGTTATGATCAATTATTCAGTCAAAGGTCATAAGCGATTCGTGAATCCATGAGTGAGCTGTTTTCATCACTCATTTTCACACTTTTCCAAATCGATTTTTGGAATATTTTCTGATTTAAAAGTGTTTGTTTGCATGTCTACTTTCTTGTGTCAAAAGTTGAGCAAATAACGTTGAGTATTTTTAGAGATGCGCACTTGAAAGTGGACATAGGTCAGATTTGCATTACAGAAATTTGCTTTTGAATCCACATCGGTTTTTATAAAAACCGATGTCTAAACGCTTGTTTTTAATATCGATTTTTATAAAAACTGTTGTCTTTTCAACGCAAAATTTAAGACATCGTTTTTTTAATAAAAACTGATGTCTAAACGTTTTCTTTTTAATTTCGGTTACTGTTATAGGTAAAAATCGTCATAAAGGACACGTCATCACCATAAGAAGCCACGTAAGCAGGAGTCAAGAGAAGTCAACTCGAAGGGGGAGAAATCCCCCAAGGTAACTTACTCGACAAAGATTAAAGCAACCCGATCACAAACGAAGAGAATCGGCTCGTGCAGCAAAGCCTGCTCGGGCATGCTCGGGATTCGATAAAAAAGGTAGTCACCAGCATTCACGTCCTGAACGCGTGGGCAGAATCAGCAACCAGCATCCCCACAACAAACAACGGTGTGGCTGCCCAGAGTTTAATAAGGAAACAAACAGGTTTCCCGTAAATAGAAGAGAAGGAATCAGGCCCAAACCCGGACTCAGCCAAATTGGGAAACGTGTTACGCTCAAGAAGGAAACAGAATCCGTTTAGGACTAGACAATCGCCCAAAACTTGGGCACCATGACACCAAACCCTAGCAGCACCCACAAACCCTAGTAGCATTATGTATAAATACCCCTGTAACATACAAAATAAGGGGTACGTGAGAATTAGCATGAGAGATATTTTGTAACAGTTCTTCATAGTGGATTTGACTTCGTTGCTTAGGCAACAACCCGTGAACGTTTCTTCGACCTTCGGAGTTTTACCACGTATTTTTGTTTGTTATTGCTAATATCTTATTGTGTTACTTTCAATCATTCTCAGTCACAAAACTGATCAAATCGTTGGCTGAGTGATTACGAAAAATCACTATCAACAGTTACCAAAAACCGATTTCTTTTAGTGATGTCTTTTAACATTTTTGTAGTAGTGCACGATCATGCAACTTGTCATATTTTCCACGCAGAAACCACTCAATCCTTAAATTTCTCCACTCCAAGTCACCTTCTTGAAATTCTGTATAGTGATGATGTTTATCAGCAATCTTCTTGTACTTTTTTTTTCTATAGAAAATGCCATCAAATATCACTGATTGATCACCACATCGTTCCCCTTCTTGGTCCATGAAAGCCTATAAGATTTTGGTCTCCTTTTAGTCTTCAAATTGAGTTTATCATCCATATCTTGAAACACAATATTTTCATAGTTACCACCATCAATAATAACATGGCAAACTTTTCCACTAGCAGTATGCTTAGTGTAAAAATTATTATGCCTTAGCCAATTGGGGTCATCTTCCGCCTTAGCTGCATTCATCACCTCTAAATGATTGGTGATTTACCATGATCGCTCCCATTAATCTCTTCCTCCTCTTCTTGATAATGATCAAAGATAGGAAGTTTATCAAAATTGACATTTTTTTTCATCTGACACTTCTTTGTAATAAAAAATTCGCTCAACAGAATTCAACCAATTGATAAATTCGTCTAGCTGAATTTTTCTTTCGAACTCTGGTATGTCCACCTTCATGTTAAAGTAACGAGCCGTGTCGTTGTTAAACGGTTGGGCCCCTCATCACTACAAGAATAATTGCTTTTCATGATAGTTAAAAACCGTTATGAAAAGGTTTTAATGACGGTTTTGTATGTGTTGTTAAAGGCAGTGTAATAAAAAGTTTATCACAGTTTTTTAGTTTATGACAGCTTTTAAAAACCGTCATAAATCAATAATAGTTTTTGTCTATGATTTATTTTTCACGATTTACAAACGTTATTATTTTATAATGGCGTAAAACCAACATTGACAATTGACTTTCAAATACCTATTAAGAAGAGATTATATATTTATTTATTTATTACGAGGAGATCTAGCTTTATTTTTGGTAAATTTATAATAGTAAAGATCTCATTTATTAGGAAAGAAGGTGATTCTAGGAATCAAATTAATTTTCTTGCTTTTTGACCTACAATCAATGCTTAATTCATTAATTATTTGATTGTATTGATTTTGTGTAATTTATTACTTTCTTATCATTAGAATCACATCAATTTTTTTTTTTTCTATATCTGCATATTTTATATATATAAATTTTCAAATACAATATCAATGAACTAAAATCGATAATCTTTTATTACTTGGCATTTGTACAGTAAAAAAAAAAAAAAAAAAAAACTACAAACATCATAATCAAAAAATACAAAACTCTATCACAAAAATTAACCCTAAAATACAAACTACTCTACTCAAAAACTATTTAAAAGTATGTATAAATTGTCTTTGTTCATCTTCTTCAAGGCTTCCTTTTAAGTATACAGCTAGTATGAGAAACAACATGAGTAAGATTTGAATAACGATTTATTGAAAAAAAAAAAAAAAAAAAAAAAAAAAAACTCAAACTACATTATAACATCAAATCACAATTTAAACTTATTTTTAACAATAAAAGAATGAGAAAATAAAAGGAGACCAAAACGGAAAATTAACGAACCTCTTATTCATGTTGTTATCAACTTTCTCGTTGAAAATAGAGAACATGATCTTTTGTTTTCTGTAAACATTAAACATTCAAGTTCAAAACACAAAAAAGTGTGTTGAAGAAATTCATTATTTGCTATCAAAGACTATAACAAATTCACAACCGATACATAAGAAAATAATCGATAATAAATAAATAAATACATAAAAATAAAAAAATTAAGCACTCACCATGGCAAGAGTTCTTATTTTTATTTTCTTTTTGAGTAAAAAAAGAAGAATGCAAGTGAGTGATGAGAGAAAAAAAAATGTGGGAGGAGGGAGAAAGTGGGGAGATATATATCTTTAAAAATATGTATGATATTAACCTAAAGATATGATGTGGACAAACCTATGATATTAATTTGTGTCCACTTATTTCAATGACATATATAAAAAGTTATACCAAATAAAGTAATTAAAAATAATAATTCAAAATGACATATTGATGGTCTTAAAAAAAAAAATTTGACAGAAATTTTTTAAATATTTTTTTCATCTTTTTTTAATTTATTATGTTGTAATATTTCAATCTAAGTTATTAATATTTCACTACAAAAAAGAGATTGTATGACTGCTTGTATTTTGTTAATTTTATTTTATATAGTAAAGTATTACGCGATTCAAATTTGAGAGATTAAGAATTTAAAATTATTGTTTAGTATAATTATACAAAAAAAAAAAAAAAAACATCTTTCTTTATAACACTAAAAAAAAATAATGTGATTATTACGCATAAAAAAATGTGATAAGTTGATCACGGTTAATTAAATTCGTGATAACTTGATCACGGTTATGAAAATGTGTGACAACTTGATCACGGTTATGAAAACATGTGATAACTTGATCATAGTTAATAAAAATTGTGATCCAATTATGACATATTTAAAAGACTGTGATACTTTTATGTCGGTTTTAAAGTATGTAATTAACATACAACGGATTAAAAAGACTATTATAACTTGATCATGGCTAATAAAAACCGTGATAAAATTGCGTGATAAAAGCTTATTTTTCTTGTAGTGCATCCCTTTTCGTCCGACTCACCCAACGGAGCACAGTGATGAAAAGGGTTATCCTCTTGCTCCCCGTCAAAACTCTCATCATCCAAATTTCGAGTTTCAATGCGAGCCATTCAATCCCTAAGTTGTTGAATCATCCTCTTAATTTCCTCCATGTCATTGTTGTCATTGTCATGACCCTCCATTCGAAAACCTCCTCGACCACGCCTGTTGTGAGCCATGAAATCACTTTGACTCCACCACACAACAAACCGTGCTCTGATACCAAATTGATGGGTTGAGATTCTCAAACACAAGCCTCAAAACCGAACTCACACAAGACACCAGAAACTAAAGAAACAACACTCACAATATGCTGCCAAAGTGCAGTATTTTTCTATTCAATAATAGAAAAATAATAATAATCCTTTAAGATAACTTGAGGCTTTAGACTTTCTTTTAGGCCTGCTTGATAACTCATCTTCGAACTTTCTTTTAGGCTTGCTTGATAACACATTGGATGCTCCTGCATCATTATCAGATATGTAACATATATATCATCAGCCTTTAGCTAACCCGGTCTATAGGATGTGTAACATACATATCCTTTCAATCTTTTTCACGTGTTAAAACACTAACCTAACTAGTTAACTCGAATATATATATTTATGCACAACAGTTGCCAACCCCCCCCCCCCCACCCCCCCCCCCCCCCCCCCCCCCCCAATACTCTTGATGACAGTAAATTTATTGTCATTATGAGTTCTAACATAACTAGAGCTTTGTAAGGACCATATCCATGTAGGACTACAAATTAGATGCACTCACTAGTATTTTTTGTTTTGATATATGCTTGCAGGGATTCGTCCTTTTTGGATTTTATAGTGTTCTATTGAAATAATTCTATTTTTATGAAATCAATTATCTTCGAAGAAATTTTTTTAATTAACCCTTCGCAATAATAAACTCTTTGCAGAGCAAACTGAGCAATTTTATAATTTACCGTACTTCATATACTTGGGGTCCTTGGGGATATAACTCATATAAGCTCTTTTTGGAGCAATTTTACAATTTACCCTACTTGGATAGATAAGCTATGCATCTTTTTTGAAACTTTGAATCATAATTTGCTTCGCATATTATTTTGGGTATCATCCCATTAAAATAATCATATTATTATTTTTTAGTTTGAATTCAAGTTTTGCTTTTCATGTTGTTTTCGGGAATCTTTCCATTAAAATAATCATACTATTTTTTTTTTAACTTGAATTATTGATTCAAGTTTTGCTTTGCATATTGTTTCTGAGTAAATTTTTTTTTTTTTGGATTTTTCTTAGTGTTGTAAATAATTCTCCTTTGGGACTTGGGAGATCAATTCTCGTTGGATAAATTTTTATAATTAATTCTTTGAGGTAATAAGTTATTTTTAGATAAATTTTATAATTAATCCTACTTGTGGAGAAAGTTCTTTTTAGAGCAATTTCATATTAACCTTTTTTGGTTGATCAAATAAATTAAAATAAAGTGACCAATGGCCCATTGTCTTGGTGGTTGGAGTCTCCCTAAGGGTGCTCCACCACCAATGTTCAAACTTTGGCCTTGGTATGTATATATATACATTATTTGTCCCACCTTGAGTGTGGGTGCTCTCTCCCCGATAGTGGGAGTAGTGTTCCGGGCCGTGCTTTGGAGTCTAATCTCGCTGGTCTCGACAGTTGTTGTAACATTAAAAAAAAAAAAAAAAAAATTAAAATAAAGTGCTTCCTCTGTGGCATCTGTTCAATTGGATTGTTGAATGCTTTGGGCTTCAGATATGAAGCAATAATAAATTTTAGAAAATTATAATCTTGAGATTGTTAATTTATAATCTTTGGGATTGTTAATAAAGCCAACTTTAAGGGCCAGTTTGGTATTGCTTTTGAGAAGTTAAAATCAGTTTATTTTATAATTTTGACATAAAATGATGTTTGGTAAAACTTCTAAAAGTAATTAATTCATAATCTGACAAATTTTGACAGTGATTTTAAGAAATAGGTGGGAGGTTACTTTTTGAAAGTGATTATGGAATAATCTATTTCAACATTTAATGAATCTTTTAAATATCATTATTATTCTTATGAAATCAAATTAAAATAATTTATATACCTTATTTCATCTTAAAATTAAAGATTATAATTAAATATTGATTTGATTTATAAAAACTTTTAAAAATATTTTTATTATTCTTATGGATTTTTTTTTCTAATTTAAATATTCTACTTAAATATTGATTTAATATATATAATTAATGAAAAAAAAAATAAAATAAGGTTCTAAAATCATGTCCATTTTAGTTATTGTAACTAATATCAGCACTTTTGAAATAAAATTACCAAGCATATATATACTGCTTTTGAGATATACAGTAGTTTAAAAAGTATAATTAACCAAACATCTGCTGATTAATTTCACAGCTGATTATTTTTTCAACACAGCTAACAGTGATTATTATAAAAGTTACAGTAATACCAAACTGGCCCTAAACGTCATCTCTAATTAAAAAGTAAAAACAAACTACTGTATAACCTTGAGAAGATTCGTCAATGTTGACTTTTTGATAAGATTAGGTTGCACAGGTGGGGTCACCAACTGCAATAGACAAAAGATTAAAAAAAACAAACTATGTATTAAATAACCTCATTAAATGGGTTTTCCTTTGTGCGATGTTGGATTTCTATTAAATATATACCATTTTTTATTATTTCAAGCAAGAATTAATCTTCATTATTTATACAGGAAAAAATTAATCTAATGATCAAGCAATCAAGTGAGCTTTCATATGTAATTAAATTGTGACTGGTGAATGATGATCACGATGATAATGATCGGCTATATAATATTAGCAGAACTTAAATTATGGTGTTGAAATGATCATGGTTGTAAACTTGTAATTGATAAATTATATTGTTTATGATTGTTTATTGGATTTTTCAATAGAATATATGTATATCTATAATAATTTTCAAGTCAGTACCCCCCTCATTGTATTACTATCAGTACCTTTTAATGAAAACCATTGGATTTAAATACTTTGACTCGGCTGCATGCACTTGTCAAAGCATCTTTTAAATCTAATGACTTTCATTAAAATATGCTGATAGTAATACAATGAGGGTGTGCTGCCTTGAAAATTACTATATATATATATAATTGATAAAATGGATGACCATTATAGTAATCCTAGAAAAAGTTAACGAAGTGTGACGGAATGACCATTAGTGACCATTAGTGACAAATTGTTTGTCTAAAACGAATTTAACATCTAATGGTTACTTTGATATCGTCCAATCAAATTAATGGGTGGCCACCAATGTAATTATCTCTTGATAAAAAGATTAACTAACTTGGGTTTCCTCTTATCGTACTCAAATACTCAATTATCTGAGATGGAGACTCTGTAAACCTATTCTCAGGATCTGTAGAACTTTAAGATTTTCACAGTATAATTTAAATAAACTAAAACATACCTTGGTCCATTGCACTTTATCTAGAAAAAGACCAAGTTGTATAAAGACACCCTGTAAAGAAGTAGTCTGTATTTCTCTCTCTTGACCTCTTTTATTTAACGTACTTTTGATGGAAATAGAGTATTGATCATTATGGTAGGTAGAGAGAGGACCAGACTTCTGTATATATAAGATTTAAACAGTGTCTTCCATCAAGACACAACTAATGTAAGAATCACATCTCTTCAATACAGAAGAGTCACATCTCTTCATAGCCAATAGGATTTAAGCATATAAATCATTATTTAAACTTTGATGATAAATTATCAGACAAGTAAATTAATATATCTGATAGTTTATATATATCATATGTGTCATGTGGGTCACATTAAATTCTTACATTCTCCCACTTGACCTATGTGACATTATATTCGCGGTTTAATAATATATATGTAATGTGCACAGTAATATTAGGTTAAATCCTCTTTTATTGCTATAACGTTATATCATAGTTAAGAAGGAAAAATAATGAGAGTCATGGCGGTTGTACGTCATTGTTTCGACATAGTCCCTTCCAAGTACCACTTCATTGGTTTTCTACTTAACATGATCTATAATGAGATTTACAATAATGGTCCAACTTTAATGTCTCTGTTAAAGACAATTCCTATTATAATTCATCAAATTCAATCATGTATACAAAATAGAAAATAGTGAGCTTAGAGTGTCAATATTATTAAAAACATAAAAAGTCATAATACAATCATCAGTAATGATGTCCAATAATACCCATTCTTTCAACATGCTTAGTAAATGTCTTTGGTGCTAATCCTTTGGTTAATGGATCTGCAACCATAAGATTTGTGCTAATGTGTTGAATTGACACTCTTTGTTTCTGAACTTCTTCTTTGACGGCAAAGTATTTTATCTCCATATGTTTAACACCCTTTGAATACTTGTTGTTCTTAGAGAAGAAAATTGCTGCGGCATTATCACAGTAAATTTTCAGTGGCTTGGCAATACTGTCGACTATCTCAAGTCCTGAAATAAAGTTCCGTAACCATAATCCGTGAACTGTGGCCTCAAAGCACGCCAAAAATTTAGCCTCCATAGTGGATGCAGCAATGACGGACTGCTTCATACTTTTCCATGAAATTGCCCCTCTGTCTAAAAGGAACATATAGCCAAATGTGGATTTCCTAGTATCGACACATCCGGCGAAATCTGAATCTGAATCTGAATATCCAATCACCTCTAGTTGATCAAATCTTCGATAAGTAAGCATGTGATCTTTCGTTCCTTGCAAGTATCTCAAAACTTTCTTTGCAGCCTTCTAATGATCCAATCCTAGATTACTTTGATATCTGCCCAACATCCCGACAGCAAAACTGATGTCTGGTCTGGTACAAGTTTGTGCATACATTAAGCTCCCAACAATGGATGCATAAGGAATCCCTTCCATTTGTTTGTGTTCCAATTCGTTCTTTGGACATTGTATAAGGCCAAATTTATCTCCCTTCTGAATTGGAACAACACTGGCTGAACATTTTTCCATCTTAAATCTCTCTAGAACTTTATTTATGTATGCTTTTTGAGACAACCCTAATAGTCCTTGTGATCTATCACGGAATATTTCAATTCCAATCACATAGGTTGCCTCTCCTATATCTTTCATTTCAAAGTTTTGAAAGAGAAATTTCTTGGTTTCATGCAACAAACCAAGATTATTAGAGGCAAGCAAAATATCATCAACATATAAAACCAGAAAAATAAACTTGCTCCCACTGACCTTCATATATATACACCGATCAACAGTGTTTTCTTTAAAACCAAAAAAAGTTATGGTATTATTGAACTTAATATACCATTGTCAGAAAGCTTGTTTAAGCTCATATATTGACTTCTTTAGCTTACATACCATGTGTTCCTTTCCTTTAATTGGAAAGCCATCAGGTTGGTCCATGAAAACTTCTTCTTCTAAATCCTCATTCAAAAAGGCAGTTTTCACATCTATTTGATGCAATTCTAAGTCATAATGAGCCACCAATGCCATAATAATTCTAAGAGAGTCTTTTTTAGAGACTCGTGAAAATGTCTCTTTATAATCAATACCATCTTTCTAAGTAAAACCTTTGGCTACAAGTCTGGCTTTATATCGTTCTATATTGCCCTTTGAATCGCGTTTGGTCTTAAAGACCCATTTATATTCGACTCTTTTACAACCTTTTGGCAACTTAACAATATCCCAAACTTGATTTTGATCCATCGATTTAAGCTCATCTTCCATGGCATCAATCCATTTAGCAGAATTAGCACATTTTATGGCTTGTGAAAATGAAACCGGATCATTATGAATTCCTAAATCAAATTTTGACTCTTGTAAATAAACCACATAGTCATTAGAAATAGCAGATCTCCGTTCTCTTTCTAATCTTCTTAATGCTATTCCTTGCAGCTCAACTACTGTAGGCTCATTATTGGCAAGTTCTTCATGGAGTAGTTCTTCATTTGTTTGATGTTCTTGACTATTGTTAAACTGTACAACAACAGTAGGAACATCAACTTTAGAAGGTATGGGTAAAGGAACTTCTACCCTTACTTCTTGAATAACCACAGTGCGCGGTTCTCCACTCCCACTAGTCTCACTATTCTCAATGAACCTAGCATTTCTAGTTTCTACAATTCTTGGATTATGGCTAGGACAATAAAATATATACCCCTTAGATTTTTCAGGATAACTAATGAAGAAACCACTAGTTGTCCTTAAATCTAATTTCTTTTTCATGTGGATTGTAAATTCTTACTTCCGCCGGGCAACCCCAAACATGAAGGTGCCTTAAACTTGGTTTCCTACCAGTCTAAAGTTCAAAAGGAGTCTTTGGAATTGCTTTACTGGGAACTTGATTCAATAAATACATAGCGGTTTTTAATGCATGTGTCCACAACGATATGGGTAAAGAAGAGTAACTTAACATACTCCTAACCATATCCATTAATGTACAGTTACGCCTTTCTGCAACACCATTTTGTTGCGGTTTGCCTGGCATAGTGTATTGAGCACATATGCCATGACTTTCAAGGAATTTAGCAAATGGACTAGGACATTGCCCTGATTTATTACACTTTCCATAATATTCACCCCCTTTATCTGACCTAACGATTTTCACCCTTTTATCTAATTACCTCTCAACTTCTTTAATGAATACCTCAAGGGCACCCAATGATTCAAATTTTTCTTACAATAAAATATAATCGTAACGTGAAAAATCATCAATAAAGGTGATGAAATATTTTTCTCCACCAAAAGATGGAATATCAAAAGGTCTACATATATCAGTGTGTATTATCTCAAGAACCTGTGTGCTTCTTATAGCTCCTTTCTTAGTACGTTTAGTTTGTTTTAATTTCCTTTGATACAATCTATATATACTTCTAGATCAGTAAAATCCAATTTTTGAAGGATTTCATTTTTTATTAATCTTTCCATTCTTTCTTTGGATATGTGACCTAAACCTTTATGCCACAAGTAAGCAGAATTTTTATTAACCAATCCACGTTTGGAACCAACATTACGATGCGAGGTCAATAAAGTTTCAACAAATAAATTATTAAGATTAAACTTATACAATCCATTACATAATATGCCAGAACCAATAAGTTCATTATTCTTAAACAAACAAAAAGATCCAAAACCAAACTTAAAAGAAAATCCCACTATGTCAAGTCTTGGCAAAGAAACTAAATTGCTAGAAAATGTGGGTACAAAAAGGGTTTGAAACAAATCTAAATAATGCCCAGTATCTAAGATCAAACGATAAGTGCCAATGCCTTCAACTGGAGCTTTGTCTCGATTTCCCATGAACACAAAGTTTATAGTGGAACTGTTTTAAGCTATGTCTGAAAGGTATTCAGTTAAGATATTGTATCCCGGATGCTGTGGCCTGGTCTCATGCGGTGAATGACCTATTTTCAGTAAGTCTTTTTAGAAAGTGTCTGGAGGATAGCAGGGAGGTGGGTGATCTGTTTTATGATTTCCTGTGGCAGGGATTATGTCCTCCAAAAGTGGAGATTTTTGCTTGGCAATTATTGAAAGGGAGGACTTTGGTAAAAGAGGTGTTACTCAGATTTGGTGTTGCTCAGGTGGGTTGCGTTGCTTGTCCGATGTGTAATGGTGGGGTGGAATCAATCAATCATATTTTCCTCATTTGTGCTTGGTCCAGTGAAATTTGGAGAACTTGTTTGGGTTGGTGGAGTGTTTATGCTTGTGTTCCATCGTCTGTCAAGGAGTGGGTGTTGGGTTGGATTGCTTTATGTCCTTTGGTTTCAAGGAAAAGAGTTTGGATTATCCTCTGTTTTGCTATCGTTTGGTCCATATGGGAATGCTGAAATGAGGTTGTTTTTTGTGGTTTGAATGCTAATATGGGTAAGGCGTTGGATATGATCAAGTTTCGTGTGGCTTTATGGTTTGACAAGGTGGACCATGGATTTTTGGATAGTATGATGGAAATTATGGGTTTTGGTGATAAATGGAGAAGTTGGATTAGATGGTGTATATCGTCTGCAAGATTGTCGGTTTTGGTTAATGGTAGTCCAACAAAGCTGTTCGGGGTGGAGAGAGGGCTTCGACAAGGAGATCCTCTATCTCCGTTTCTGTTTAACATAGTGGTGGAAGGCTTGAGCCAATTGTTTAAGAGAGCGTATGATCTGAATATGATTAGAGGTGTATCTTTTGGTGATAATGAGGTCCATCTTTCGCACTTATAGTTCGTAGATGACACGATAATATTCCTTGAGCCCAATAAGGAATATTTGTTGAATGTAAGGAGAATTATGAGGTGTTTTGAGTTGGCCTTGGGGTTGCAGTTAAATTTCCATAAATCTTGCGTTGTTAGGGTGGGTTCCAAGTCTCCTCTAGAGGAGGATTGGTCGTTTCTGTTCAGTTGTAAGGAGGCCTGTTTGCCTATATCTTATTTAGGGACCTCGTTGGGGGGTAATCCTCGCCTTAAGAGTTTCTGGAAGCCTTTGTTAACTCGTACGGAATGCAAGCTGTCCATGTGGAAAAGAAAATTTCTAAGCAAGGGTGGGCGGTTGACTCTAATTAAATCAGTCATTTCGAGTTTGCCATCCTACCTCATGTTGGTGTACAGAATTCCGGTGGGGATCGCTAACTCTATTGAGAAATTACAAAGAGGCTTCTTTTGGGGTGATAAAGGAGTGAAAAGAAAGATTCATGCTGTGAAATGGGAGGAAGTGTGTAAGTGTAAGAAGAATGGGGGTCTTGGAATTGGTAGAATTAGTGATAAGAATAGTATTCTTTTAGAGAAGTGGGTGTGGAGGTTTGGGAAGGAAACTGATTCTCTATGGAAAAGGGTTGTTTGTGCTAAATATGGGGTATCCTCTAATGCTCTTTGGTGGAATTGGGGGTAATCAACTTCGTCTTCTTCTTTTGTGCAAGCGGTTGGGAGCCTTTTGGTGGAAGGTTCAAAATCATTTTCAGTCTTTAAAAAGGGTTGGAGAGTGATTATCGGGAGTGGTGATAGGGCTCGGTTTTGGGAAGACTTAGTTTGGGATTCAATTCCGTTAAAGATGGCATTTCCAATGATTTTTGTTTTATCTAACCTTAAGAGTGGTATGGTTAAGGATTTTGGCAACTGGATAGGAGCTAGATGGGTGTGGAAGATTCCTTTGCGTAGAAACTTGTTTGACTGGGAACTTGAACAATGGAACAATCTTCTTGTGTTCTTAAATTCTATTCGCATTAGGAGGTTTTTATCTGATGATGTTGCTTGGTCTTTAAGTTTAAATGAATGCTTCAATGCTAGTTCTTTTCGCATTAGTCTCGAGGATTTTGGTGGGGCTGTCTGTCAAACTAGTGCTCTTCTTTGGCATGGAATTTGCCCTCCGAAAGTTGAAATCTTTGCTTGGCAATTGCTTAAAGGCAGGATTATGGTTAAGGCGGTCTTGGCGTTGTTTGGTGTGTTTACTCCTGATAACCATCTCTGTCCGTTATGTAATTTAGACGTGGAATCTGTGGACCACTTATTTTTGCTATGCCCATGGTCTTGGAAGTTGTGGTATATTTGTATGGGTTGGTGGGGAGTGAGTTTTTGTGTGTGTAAGTCAATATCTAGTTGGTTTGTGAGCTGGAATGGGCTCTGTCTCTAAACGCAGCAGTAGAGCTTGGTGTACTCTGTTTATGGCTACCGTTTGGACCATATGGGAGTTTCGGAATCGGGTTGTGTTCGAAGGCAAGGTTGCTGACTTGCAATATGCAATGGATTTGGTACGATTTAGAGTTGGGTGGTGGTTTAAACATCAAGGTCGAGGATCTAAGGATCCTATAAACTCCATTATCCTAAATATTTCGAAAAGTTGCAAGGAAGCAGTCAAGAGGAAGGTTTCAATTGAGGAAGAGTGGATTCCTCCTTCTATTGGTGTCCTTAAGTTTAATGTTGATGGGGCCGCGAAAGGTTGTCCTGGTCCAGCTGGCATCGGTGGTGTTTTGAGGAATTCAAATGGGAAAGTGATGTGCATTTTTTCCTATCACATGGGAATTCAAAGATCCAATACTGTAGAAATTTTGGCTATCTTGAAAGCCTGTAGGTTGTGTGAGTTTAGGTTGGATCTTGTTAACATGGAGATTGTGGTGGTTAGCGATTCAAAGGTTGCGGTTTCTTGGGTAAATGGGGAGGGAATTGGTATCTTTGATAACATTGATGCTATTGCCGACGTACGAGAGTGTTTGAAAGCTATGCCAAAGATGACTGTTGTGTTTAGTTCTAGAGCTACAAATTCTTTTGCAGACAGTCTTGCAAAAAGAGGATCTTCTGTTGTCAAAGACCTGGAAGAATGGAGAATGGATGGATGAGTGTGTCTCTATGCTTCATTGAAGGTTTTGTGGGTTTTTGTGCTCTGTTTGCTGTTGGCGTTGAGCTGTCTGGTGTATGTGCTTTTGCTTGTCTTGTATTTCTCTTTGTTTTTCTTGTTTTGTTGGGCATGCTTGGTCTGGGCCCTGGTGGAGTTTAGTTTCTTATTGTGCCTTTTTGCTCCTTGTACTCTGCTCTATATGAGCTCTTATTATCAATAATATGTTATCTTTCAAAAAAAAAAAAAAAATTTGGCTGTGGTTCGGAAGTGGACTTGTCTTTGCTTTTGTTGGATCTTAAGGAAGGATGTGTAGACTCGGGAGTATCCAAGGCTAGAAGGATTAAGGTTTGGTCCCCCCCATCTGTTGCAAACTTTTGTTTCAATGTTGATGGTTCTTCCAGGGGTAACCCGGGAGACGCTGGTATTGGTGGTGTTCTTCGTGATAGTTGTGGCAAGATCTTATGTCTTTTTTCGTTTGCTGTGGGGGTTTTGGATGCTACTTCTGCTGAGATTCTGGCCATCCACAGAGCTTGTCAATTGGTTGTTGACAATCACATCTTGCTTGGTCGTAATATAACCATTATTAGTGATTCAGAATTAGCAGTTTCTTGGTACAATGGTGCAAATTTTGGTTAATTTTGTGTATGATATCAGACATATTCTTCTATCTTGGGATGGGCTTCAGCTGAAGTTTGTTCACAGGGAGGCGAACTTGTTGGCAGATTGTTTGGCTAAAAATGCTTCTAAAGGTTGTGGTGATAGGCTTGAATGGGGCTAATTCATGTTCTATGCTGTTTTTTGATTTTATGCCCCTATTTTGGTTTTTTGCTTCTATCTAATTTTGTCTTTACCTGGTGTTTTTGTTTTGGGTGGGGGTTGTGTGTTTTGTGTTTTTTGTAAGGCCAAGCTCTTGTTTCTTGGTTATGTTTCTTTTAATAAATCTGCAGTTTCAAAAAAAAAAAAAAATAGTTTGGATCGTAAGGAATCCCTGCATCGTATTGGAAATGTGAGTTGTTGAGCCTGAATCAATCCACCAAGTATTAAAAGGAACCTCGGTTAAGTTTGATTCAAAACATACAAAAGCATAAGGCTTACCTTTCTTTTCAAACCAAGCCTTACATTTCAGGCAATCCTTTTGATAATGTCCAACTTTCTTGCAGAAGTGACACTCTTTCCAGCTTCTTGATGGTTTACAAAATGAACAGAATGAGTCTTTTGATTTTTTAACCTTGTCTCTTCTTGAACAAGCATACTAGCCAATTCATTAACACTCCACTTGTCCTTAATAGTGTTATAGTTCATCTGAAATGGCCCATATTGTTCAGAAGGCAAGGAATTAAGTATGAATTGCACTAAAAAAATACTCATCCACATTCATTCCCAAAGTCTTGAGCTTTGCCACTAAATTTGTCATCTCAAGAACATGCTCGTGCATGGTATGTGAACCATCATATTTCATGTTGGTTAGGTTACTCATTAATGTACCAACAAGAGACTTGTCAGCCTTTTGAGATCGTTCTTCTACTAATTTCATGAATTCTTTGGCATTTTTAGTTGTTGGAAAAACAGACTTGATGTTGTTTGCAACTGTCATTCACATAAACATCAGACTTAATCTGTTTGATTTTTCCCAAGCTTTATGGAAAGCCTTTTGATCATTACTGCTTGTATCAGTAATTGTAGCAGGTTTTTCCACTTGTAGTGCTAAATCAAGATCCAAAACACCTAAAGTGGAATTAGACTTGCTCACACCAATAAGAGAAATTCAACCCATTAAATAAAGGAACAGGTGAAGCATGCGAATGAAGTGAAACAGGAGCAGATACTGCAAATTTATAAAATATTCATAAAACACATAAATCATATTCAAATAAAATAAACAATAAGTGTATATCTAAGTTCACCTTTGGGTGACACTAAGACATACAAACATAAAATGTAATTATGCTAATTTAAAATTTTCACTTAATTTAGTAAACTGTATATATCCTACTCAGACATGTTTGTTATCTTTGGATGAACTAAACAAATCAATAGAATATATCAATTTCTACAGTTATGTTCATTAATCATAAGAATAATTGATCAACCTTTGGGTAACCACGGAATTCCTTATAATTGATAAACTTTCAATGTACTCATGAAAAAAAAAAAAAAAAAGTTCATATCAGCATCATCGATAAACCATGAGCACTTGAATACAATTTATACAATTCGAAAATTTTATAAACTTTACAATTTGGCCACTTTGGTGACTAACAAACCAATCATGATATAAAAATTTCAAGTTGTATAATTTTAATATATATATTATTACAAGAATATATATAATAAAAGAAATTCATCATAGAATTCTATCAGTTCTAAAAAAAATGTAAATACACATATAGAAGAAAAGCCAAGAACATATTTCTTGTATGCAGTTTTATGATTCATTTTGAATCGGCACGTACATCTACAACCCACATACTTGGATTTTGCATGTTCAATTAGAGAAAAAACAGAGAGGCCATCGATTTATCAAAAAACAAGAAAATTTGATCTCATTTAGTCAAGCCAATTCTTACAGACACCAAAACAAATCAGTGTAAATAAAATTTTAGAAACCCTAATATACATTCAAAATTACAATGAACTTATGCGGAAAAATCAGTATATTTATCAATCATGATTTTAGGGTTTGTAAATAAATAAGAAGAAAAAAAAATTATATACTTTAATGGAAAATTCATGAGTTCTTAAACCAACGCTCTGATACCACATGTAAAACTAGAATATTATGTAGATGACAATTATACATAAACCTATTCTCAGGATCTGTAGAACTTCAAGATTTTCACAGTATAATTTAAATAAACTAAAACATACCTTGGTCCATTGCACTTTATCTGGAAAAAGACCAAGTTGTATAAAGACACCCTGCAAAGAAGTAGTCTGTATTTCTCTCTCTTGACCTCTTTTATTTAACGTACTTTTGATGGGAATAAAGTATTGATCATTATGGTAGGTAGAGAGAGGACCATACTTCTGTATATATAAGATTTAAACAGTGTCTTCCATCAAGACACAACTAATGTAAGAATCACATCTCTTCAATACAGAAGAGTCACATCTCTTCATAGCCAATAGGATTTAAGCATATAAATCATTATTTAAACTTTGATGATAAATTATCAGACAAGTAAATTAATATATCTGATAGTTTATATATGTCATATGTGTCATGTGGATCACATTAAATTCTTACAGACTCACCAAAAACTCATTTTGAAATCATCAACATATACCCTTAATGATGACAAATTAACGGCAAAATCAAAATTTCGAGAAAACAAAGATGTTGTTAATTATACCAAGTATAATATTTTAAGATAAACAGTAAATAACAAAATCCTCGATGAATAATTCAATATATTTGAATTACATAATATTGACTAAGTGAAGTTGGTGCTTTCGTTGGAAATTCTTGAACCAAAGAGCAGAATGCTTGGGATATCTTTTTAAGCCATCTTCGTAGTCAATGAAGTAGATGCCAAATCTTACAGTATAACCAGAATTCCATTCCATATTGTCTAATAGTGACCATGCAAAATAACTTTTCACGTTTACTCCATCCCTGCATGAAATTAACCACCATTTAGAGTTTATTTTTTGTGATTTATATAATTATTTTTCGACGAATAATGTTCGAATAAATGACTCACTTAATGGCTCTTTGGAGGAACCAAAGATGGCGGTAGTGGTAATCTGTCCTCATCGAGTCATCGTATCCTTTAGGGCTTCCTTAAGTGATAATGTATTGTTATTAAACTCGTCAATCCCTGGTTTAAAGAAAATTAATAAGGAAAAGAGAGATTATTTTAATTGAATTTAACTCTCTATATATTTCTATATTGTGAGACAAGATGAGGTTGGCTCAATGGTAAGCTCATCACACCTACATCCAAAAAGTTGTGGGTTTGAGTCATACCCCTCCCTAAAATCCCGAAAATATTGTAATAGTTAAGAAAAAAAAAAATGGAAGATGGAAGGATTAATATCATACCATTTTCATTGACGTGAATGGTGGGATTGTTGTAATTTTTCTACACATAATTCAAAAGATCTCCCAATCCCCTTGGATAAACATAAAGCCAGGTAGAAGCTGCCTGTGATTTGCTCAATTGACTAATCATTTCTAAAAATGGTCAAGGATACGTGTGCAAGTGAGCTTGTGAATGGCCTTAGTAATTTTAACACATTGAAAATGATTCTCACGCATATAGACACATACCCGAGGACCAATAGAGATCACTTCACGCTCGGCTGCCAAAAACAAGAAAAGAAAAAGGTTAAATGAGGTTTTATCTTTTCATAATTATATGATAATCTCGAATGTTTATAAAAGACTTTTTATTCTGCAAAAAATAAAAATAAATAAAAATATAAAAAGACTTTTATTCCAACTTACGGGTCAATATAGCAAGAGAATCAGTAGAGCAGCTAATATTGGAGGAATTAGTAATCGGAACATCAACTGCATAAATGGCAGTATAGTAATTTATTCCAATAAAATCATAAGAACCTTTCACCATTCTAGTTTGCTTCTTCGTAAATGTTGGCAATCTTTCTCTCACCAGACCTTGCATGCTTGCTGGATACTTACCATAGCTCAACGGATCCATAAACCTGTTAAAAAATGGACCAAATTAAAGAATTTATAACGAGTTTATCGACGATCATAAAATCTAAATGATGTGTAACGTAATTTTTTTCTTTTTTTAAATACCATATATGGTGGCGGTGACGTCTCCAACCTGGGACGTTGGTGATATGTAACATAATTTATTTATATAAGATATATATATATATATATATATATATATATATATATATATACGGTCCCGTTCCTATCAGTGCATCCTGATATAATTTTATCAGGATATTGAATGTGAGCCACTCATTTATAACAGTGATTTGACAAGTGCATACATACCAAGTCAAAGTATATAAAACGAGTGGCTCACATTCAATGTCCTTATATAATTCTATCAGTGCGCACTGATAGGATTATTTCCGTATATATATATATATATACAGATATCTGTGTGTGTTGAAGTTAGTGTGCACAAATATAACTTCATCAATGCATTGGATATAGACCATTAGACTTACATGCTTTGACTCAAAGTGTATGCACTTGTCAAAACTTCTCCATAATCAATGGTCCACATACATTGGTATTGATGTAGTTACATCAATGCACACTGACCAAAATGAGACCGTATATATATATATATATATATATACATACGGTTTTTCTATTGTCAGTTCGTCCTGATATAAAATATATCAGGACGAAGAATATGGACTTTTAGATTTACATACTTTGACTCAAAGTGTATGCACTTGTCAAAACTTCTTTATAATTTGCAGTCTATATTCTTTGTCCTGATATATTTTATAGGGGTAATATTATTTACCCCATGTAGTTTACCATTTTCTGACTTTGCCCCCTCTAGTTTCAGAAATGGCCGGTCTCCCCCTTGAAAACCAAATTATCCGAATATATACCCCCTGCCGTTAGGATTTCCGTTAAATGGTGGCTTGACTATTAAAATCAAAGGGCAATACGGTAAAAATGTAATTAAAATCAATTAAACACAATATTTAAATAAAAAATGAATATTTTTTCTATAATTGAGATAATAAATATTGAAAAAAATTAAAAACCTTTGAACAGATCTGGATAGATTTCCAGATCTCTTGAAAAAAAAAATTAAAACAATTTTGAAGAGAAAATATTTGGAACTCTAGATCTCTTAAAAAAAAAAAAAAAAAATTAAAAAAAAAAAAAAAAACAAACTCCACCAAAGATGGAGACTGGAAGGGTTGTGCTATTTTTTGATAAATAATTTCCATTTTCAACGCCATCTTCAATCATATTCTACACCCAAAAAAAAAAAAAAAAAAAAAACCAGCCTTCAAAATCCATTTTCTTCTCGAATCCTTACCGGAAAAACCTCAACACCATAAACCACCACCACGGCTGCCAAATCAAACCTGCACCACCAAACCCTAAATCTCTCTCTCTCTCTCTCTTCTAAATCTATCGTGCTCTCTCTCTCTTTGAATCTCTCACTCTCTCGATCTTTTGGACACAAAGGTTGTGGTGGCTGGAGATTCAGGATTGGTGGGGTTGGTTTTTATGGCGATTTGGGGTCGTGGGTCTTGTGGCTGGGTTTGATTTGGGTGTTGGATACCCACAGTAAAAGCAATGCCCAGTTTCGGAATGAAGTCAGTGAAATCCTGACCCAACACGAGACTAGCTTTGATCACCTCAACAACAACTTCACCCAAGTCACCGACAACTTCACCAATCTCAACAACAACTTCAACCAATTCACCGCCACCATGCAAACTGTCCTCACCGAAATACAGGGCTTACGACTCAACCAAAATAACCACACTTCTAAAAGAGAGGTCAATCCATTTGTCACAGCCGAAACATCCCACCACATGAATTCCCATGGTCACCATGTTACCCAACCAACCATACCTACCCTTCGCACTCTGATCGATCGAAACAATACTCAATTGAAACTATCCTTTCCCACTTTCAGCGGCACCGATCCGCAAGGATGGATTTTCAAGGCGGAGTAATACTTCGACTTCAAGCAAATTGCCCTTCCTAATCAAGTGCAATTAGCCTCTTTCCATTTGGAAGGAATTGCCCTCCAATGGTATCAGTGGTATACCAAGTTCAAAGGTCTATCGACATGGAATGAATTCACTCAGGCTATCCTGCATCGCTTCGGTCCAACAGATTACGATGACCCATCCGAAGCCTCTCTCATGCCTCAAACAAACCGGCACCGTGACTACATACCAAGAGGCCTTTGAGAACTTGTCTCATCGAGTTGACGATTTACTTGAAAATTTCCTCATAGGCTATTTTATTGTAGGTCTCAAAGATGAGGTACGACTTGATATGCGAGTCAAACAATCCCGAACTCTTTCAGACGCAATCAATGTGGCGTGACTGATCGAAGAGCATAATCTAATTCAGCGGAAGCCTGGGCCTCCATTTCGACCCTAATTTTCCATACCTCAGTCACGGTCCATAACTAGTCTATCGTCCAGCCTTCTTAGACCTCCTTCATATCAGAAAACAACCCCAACACAGATTGCACCATCAGTTCCAATTCGTCGAATTACAGGACAGGAAGCGCGAGCACGGAGGGAGAAGGGACTCTGTTACTATTGTGACGAGAAGTTCATTTCGAGCCACTGCTGTGAAAGGCCACAACTATTCATGCTTGAAGACGTAACACAAACAGATGACTTGGAACCCGATGAGCCAATTTGGAACACTGATCTCTCAAAGACCATTCCCGAAATATCCTTTCATGCTATGGCTGGCATAACTCATCCGCAAACCTTGAGAGTGATCGGTAAATTAATGAACAAGAATATTACAATTCTTATTGATGGTGGAAGTACATATAATTTTCTCGACCAATCTGTGGTAACTAAATTCAGTTTACCTGTTGTTAAGGACAGAATTCTCTAGGTTATGGTGGGAAATGGCGAGAAGATCAACTGCTCAGGACATTGTTCGGCACTCAATCTGATCATCGAGAACCACTCACTTCAAGCGGATTTTTATGTGCTGCCTGTTGCTACGTGCCAAGCGGTATTAGGAGTGCAATGTTGGAGACTTTAGGACCAATTGAAACCAATTACCGTGAGCTCACAATGACTTTCAAACATGAAGGGCAGTCTCATACATTTCATGGGTTGAAACAGCCTGCTTTGACACCTCTCACGAATAAGGAATTGCTACACATGTCAGGTGTAGGATTTTTTTTTTACATATGGTTTCAGGTACATTGAAGAGAGATCGACCATTCTAGCCCAATTGCTAACCGAGTTCGCACATGTCTTCGAGGCACCTACGCAACTGCCTTCAACGCATCCACATGATCATCAAATCAGCCTATAGCCGGATCAAGGACCTGTGAGTGCTCGCCCGTACTGTTACCCCTACTATCAGAAGACAGAGATTGAGAAGATGGTCCGTGAATTTCTTGATTCCGGGTTTATTCACCACAGCCACGGTCCTTTCTCCTCACCAGTCCTTCTTGTAAAAAAATTTGATGGTTCTTGGCGTTTCTGTATCGACTACCGGGTGAAAGTATACAAACGAAGTTAAATTGCTTAAAGCGTACCTAGAGAGGGGGGGGGGGGGGGGGGGGTGAATAGGTTTTTACACCTTTTTCAAACCCTTGAACAAACTTTTGTTTGTCTCTCAAGGTAGCCTTACACACAACACAATAAGTCAAGGAAGACATACAAAGACAATACGATAATACAATCATAAGAGCAAGGTCTAAGTATATCAACAAGTTATGTGAGGTATAAGAACAAATAAACACAACACAAAGTAAGCTTGTATTTCAATAAGTGTTCAATGAATTACAAGAGTGATCAAAATGTCACTATACAAAAATTACAATATATAAAAGAATCAAAGATACAAAATAGATCTATAGAATGAATTCACTAATCACACTATACAAAATCTTGCTTCACAATGCAACACTTGTGAATATTATGAATCAAGATAATAAAACATACAATTAAAATATAAGAGAAAGAGATAGGAAGAATTAACACAAGAGATTTTTTTAACGTGGTAAAACCTTCAAGGAGGAAACATCCACGGGTGGAACTACAACCATTGGGTACTATATTATTGGAAAGTAAACATAGAACATTCACAAATTGACCAATCTTTAGCTCACCCAACCTAGTGAAGTCTAAGCCTACCCAACCCTATTGGAAAGTGTGAAATCCCTCAATGATGCGAAACCACCATATATTGGACACCACACACAACCAACATCGATGGTAGATTAGAAATTCCTCAAGAGTGAGAAATTCCTCAAGAGTGCATACACCTCCCGTGTACCCCGCTCTATCGGAGTCTATGTCTAACCATACGCCTAGGCCTACCAATACAATAGCCAACTCCCTATCCAAGGCACTCTTGCCTCTAGGGAGCCTCCCATGCATGACTATCCAAGTCCTCCCGACTCTAGCCATGACTCCTTGCTTACCTATCCGAGTCATCCCGACTCTAGGCAAGACTTCTTGCTTGGCTATCCGAGTCACCCCGACTCTAACCAAGACTTCATGCCTTTTAAAAGGACTTCCTAGTGCGATCATGTGAATGCAAATGATGCAAACAATCAATACAACATAGAACATGTGATCAATACATTCTATGGCACAACTAGACCTAAACATGTGATATCACAAATAATCAAGTCTAGATGCAAAATACATGAATAGAAACCTAAGCATGTGAAACACCTAACACATACACTCAAAGTCTCATTCACACACAACACTTGAATCACAATATGTTCATGAAGTACAAATTCAAGATGCTATCAATATACAATTAAATGCTAGATATATGAGATTAAAATCAATCAATATACTAGTAAAAAATATAGAGCAAGGTTTTGAGATTTACATCAATCAAAACCTATATTCTCTAAATCACAAATAAATACACAAATCCTAGATTTTATCAATCAAATGATCAAATCAAATCTCAAGGTCATTTTAACACAAAATTAATTCAATTAAGTTCCAAACAACCTAAGATGCCATTCTAATCACAATACAACTCACAAACATATGTAAAACCTAGAATCATAGAATCTAGTCAACATTAGTCCACAAATTGACTTTCAATTATAATGATAATCAAGCTATCTTTCTCAATAGATTTTACCAAAAATTAACATAGATATAGAAGAAGAAACCCCAAGCAAATGGAAGGTCAAAAAGCAAGAAATCCCAAAGTTGAGACCATTACCTCGGATTCTGCAGCTGGTTCGGAAATCAGTGTTCAACCACTGGAAATCATGATCAAACAGCCACCAAACCACTTGGAGATGTTAGAGGACTCAAATACGAACACTCTCCAACTTGAATCACTCAAATCTGACTCCGGATGAGGAAGATATGGTGTTTTGAAAATCTGAAAATTGGAGAGAATTCTATTGCGGGAAAGCTAAAACTTTTCTTCTTGGATTTCAAAATGGAGAGAGAGAGGGAAGAAATAGGAGGAGAGAGAAGGGCCAAGGGAGCCAATCACGTGGTGCCACATCACCCCCTGGCCGTGGGGGGCGCGTGGCCCACACGGGAGCAGAGAGTGCTCCAGGCTGTGGGGCCCACGGCCTCACCAACGGCCAGCCCAAGTGGCCCACGGCCTGGGCTGTCCTCTCGCGCGCTCCCTTGGTTCTTCGGCCCATATCTTGGGCGGCCGAACTCCGATTTTGAATCCGTTTCTGGATTACGAACCATGACTCTCTCACGCATAACGACGACTATAGAACTTTGAAAAACGGTTGAGAAATCATCTCGGAAATCATCGATGAAGTCAACTCAACGAAAGAGAACGAAAAGTGGCATAGTCAACTTGTTTGGACTCGAAACCTTATGAATGAGTAACCGAAACGACCGGAACTCAATAAGGCATTAAATAAGAACATGTTCAAGTCCTAAACACAAAATACGGAAACATACAAACACAAGGACACACACATATGCTAGTTTCCGGACATAGTCCTAGAAAATGCAAAACACAAAGTTTATTAACTTAATATGAATGCATGAGCATATTTTGCCAAGTGTGTGAAAGTGATATGTAAATGAAATTAAATCATGAAGGAACACACAAGTATGATATGTGTGAGTGTGTGCCTAGCCTTGTAAGAGATAAGAGGTCCTTGAATACCTTTGTTGACCAATAATGCCCGAATCTCTTAAAAGTCGGCTTCTTGAATGAGTTGTGGTTGAGACGTCCTTCGTCTTCAAAATTCTTCAATTACTAACCACTAAACATTACAAGATAAACACGTTTTGATATGGAATTAATGCCAACACTAATTATCAACCTTACACCGGGCCTTAAACAACATTACCATAAAGGACAAGTACCTAATTCCAGTCATTGACGAGTTGCTTGACGAGCTGCACGGGGCGAAATATTTTACTAAATTGGATTTGCGAGCAGGTTATCATCAAATATGTATGAAGCCTGAAGACGTGCATAAAATAGCCTTTTGCACACACGAGGGACATTATAAGTTTATGGTGATGCCTTTCGGGTTGACAAACGTGCCCTCAACATTCCAGAGCCTCATGAACGACCTGTTTCGACCACATCTCAGGCAATTTGTGTTAGTTTTTTTTTATGATATCTTAGTATATAGTCGAACCTGGAAGGAACATTTACAACATCTTTGAACTGTTTTGACGATATTATCGGCTAACCATTTGTTTGCAAAGAGGTCAAAGTGCAATTTTGGAGTCCTACAGGTTGAATATCTAGGACATTTAATTTCATTTGCAGGAGTTGCTGTTGACCCTTCAAAAATTCGGGCTGTACTTGATTGGCTAACACCGACCTCGGTTCGCGGTGTTCGTGGATTCCTTGACTTAGCAGGCTATTATAGGAAGTTTATTCGCGGTTTCAGTGAATTGGCAGCACCCTTAACACGTCCATTGTCCAAAAATGGGTTCCATTGGATGGTAGATTCTGAGTTGGCTTTTGAGCGACTTAAAGCAACCCTTGCTGCGCCACCGGTCCTACAGCTGTTGGATTTCTCCAAGCCTTTCGTGGTGGAATGTGATGCTTCAAGGATCAGAATTGGAACTATTTTGTCTCAAAATAGCCAGCCTATTGCATTCTTTAGTGAGGCATTAAAAAGGTCAGCCCTCACTCTTTCGACCTATGAAAAAGAAATGCTTGCCATTGTCAAAGCGGTTCGAAAATGGCGACCATATTTATTGGGGCGAGCTTTTATCATTCAAACCGATCAGAAGAGCTTGAAGTACTTACTTGAGCAATGAATCACTACTCCAGCATAGATGCGATGGCTACCTAAGCTGCTGGGGTATGATTACACGATTCAGTACCGAAAAGGGGAAGGAAAATCAGGGGGCGGATGCTCTATCACGCGTCACCGAGTTCCAACTCCTTGCCATATCATTACCAGTGGCTGGGTGGTTTGGGAAGTTGAAGGACGAGATGTCTTAGGATCCTTTTTACGAACAGTTTTTGAGTTTTACTTCATCACGTTATCTCAAACGGGAAGGAGTTTGGATGAAAGATGAAAAACTTTTGTTGAGTCCTACTTCATCACTGGTACCAATTATTTTATCAGAGGGTCATTCGTCACCTACAGGCGGGCACTTCAGATTTCATAAGACTCTCAGTCGCCTGAAGACTAGTTTTACTTGGCCTGGAATGCGTTCCGCTATTAAACAATTCATCCGTTGTTACGAGACTTGTCAGCGTTGCAAAACTGATAATTTTCGTCCCTCCGGTTTGTTGCAACCATTGCTGGTGTCTATGAAGGTTTGGACTGAGGTGTCAATGGACTTTATTGACGGGCTACCAGCCTACCACCATCGCAAGGGTATACGGTTATAATGGTAGTCGTGGATTGCCTGTCAAAATACGCACACTTCATGCCTCTTAAGCATCCTTACATGGCCCTATCAGTTTTGAAGGCTTTTATTCATGAAGTGGTTCCTTTACATGGAGTTCCAATTTCAATTGTGAGTGCCAAGACCGTATTTTTATCAGTGCTTTTTGGAAAAATCTTTTTCAATTACAGGGTACCAAGCTTTGCATGAGCTCGAGTTATCATCCGCAATCGGATGGTCAGACCGAGGTGGTCAATTGAACGGTGGAACAATATTTGCGTTGTTTCGCTTGCAATTAGCCAAGGAAATGGAGTGATTGGTTAGCGTGGGCGGAGTACAGCTACAACACGGACATACACACTTCTACCGGATTGTCCCCTTTTGAAGCTGTTTATGGTACTCCTCTGCCAAATATGATTTCATACGTGCCAGGTACTACAAATATTCAAGCTGTAGATGACTTCCTGTGGACTCGGGAGGAGATTTTGCGTGAGCTTCGCACCAATTTAGTTGCTGCTCGGGACCGAATGAAGTCTCAAGCGGACCAAAATCCCAGGGAAATTATCTTGAATGTTGGTGATTATGTGTACCTAAAGTTACGTCCGTATTGACAACAATTAGTGGTTTTTCAGGGATCCCTCAAGCTGGCTCCACGATATTTCGAGCCATACAAAATACTAGCTCGGGTCGGTACAGTTGCCTACAAACTAGAGTTACCAGCTGCTTCCCTTATTCATGATGTTTTTCACGTCAGCCTCCTCAAGAAACATTTGGGTCCAGACGTTCCAATATCACCATCCCTTCCTCCTACGAATGTTGACTCAGTGATTCTTCCTCTGCCAGAGGCAATGTTGGATTCGAGTGTTATTCAGAAGGATCGTTATCGGCCTAGGGAAGAAATACTTGTCAAGTGGGCTGGATCACCTCGTGAGGACGCTACCTGGGAGAATCGGAGACGTTTTGCTAGAATGTATCCAGATTTTCTCCTTGAGGACAAGGAGATTTCAAGGGGAGAGGAATGACATGGTCCATATCCAGCAGCCCTATGAAAGCTATGCATGCTATTTGATGAACTCGTTGGTGGGTTCTTATTTGATGAACTCGTTGGTGAGTTCCTAGGATGACTGGGTCTAGGTCCCAAATAAGCTAGTTGTTTTGTTATTGCATTCAGTTGTATTCTTACTGCATTCATTTAGTGGAGTAGTGGTCCCTATTCTGTTGGCATGATGTTAGCACTACTTTAGTGGATGTTAGCGTGTAGTTAGTGGGATATGGGCTCCCTATTTTTTAGATTGTTATCAGGTTGTAAAGCCTATATAAGGCTTAGTTGAATTCAATAAAGACATCGATTATTAATTCCAACAAATACCTCCTGACTCTCTTCTTTCTGACTTCTTTCTTCTTCTTCTTCTAAAAAGTGACCATATCATATACAATCAGCCATCATTAATTTTAGGCCAAATTTTATAAATACAGTTTGCACTCCTTTATGTTAAATCAATACATTTTTTTTTAAATTTTTTTTTTTTTTTTTTATCTACAATTATGTCAAACCATTATTTGAATGGACAAAGTTACCCTCAATTGACACCGTGAGTCATTTGATAGGATAAGGTTTACATTTGACACGGTTCGCAGTTTTGATACGATCAAATTTACATATATAGATGCTGTTGAAAATTTGACATCATTCAGTTTGGGTACCTTATTCGAAAATTTGATATGAAAAAGGCAAAATTTGAATAAGTTCTTAAATTTTGTCGAAATATCCAAATGTGAACTCAAAATCACAAATTAAATTTATATTGATGGAAGTACAAAATAGTACAGTATCCTATACTACAATGGAGAGATATCTACTTCCACAACACCGAGGAGACATTGGACTTGAACCCCCACCACAATAGTGGATAGAGAGGTGCACACTATTTGAGCTAAGAGTAATTAAACTTTTGTTTTCTTATTCATCATATAAGTTGTAGCTAGAACACGTACATATATGGAAAATATACACTTTTTATTTTAGATTTATAGATCACAAATATATATAGAAATGCTCTTTATTGATCAGTTATTCAGGTGATTTAAATAGAGCAAAGACACCCAAAAGCGAATTCTAATACATTATTCATCAGAGAAATATTTGGTCTTTCTAGTACTTGTTTAGGAAATTCTTGAACCAGATGGCTGATTGTTTGGGATATCTTTTGAAGCCATCTTCATAGTCTACAAAGTTGATGCCAAATCTCACAGTATAACCAGAAGCCCATGAAAAGTTGTCTAAAAGTGACCATGCAAAATAACCTTTCACATTCACACCCTCCCTGTAATGCACATAATTGATCTACATTAATTATATTATTTATATAACAAGAAGACATGTATATATATATATATATATTAATTTATTTTCATTAAAATGACTAAATGAGAGAAATTAATTACATATATATTAATTTATTTACTCACTTAATCGCTTTGTGGAGGAAGGAAAGATGGAGGTGATGGTAATCTATCCTCATGGGATCTTTTAAGGCTTCTTCAAGCGGTAATGTACTATTATTAAGCTCATCAACCCCTGAAAAAGAGTTGGAAAAAATTCGAATTCAGTTTATTTATCTAGGGTTTTATATATATTAAACACCTTTTCATTGTATTTTATGAAATGTAAATATAAATCGATAGATCGAAAAAGGAATATTTCTTACCATTTTCAGTAATGTAAATTGTAGGATTGTTGTAATTTTCCTTCACATAAATGAGAAGATCTCTAAAGCCCCTTGGATAGACATGGAGCCAACTTGAAGCTGCCTGTGAATTCATTTCACGCATCAATTAATAGAATATTAACTAATTGCTTCCAACCAATCAGTGCAAATTTATAACTATATTAAAAAATATTAACTATATGTACATGCACGTACTAGTGTTCCTTAGTTATTTAATTTTATATATTTTTTAAATTAATATTTGCATATATGCATACCGGTGGACCGATAAGGATTCCCTTGCGATCGGCTGAAAAAAAATAAATTAATTACATGTATAATTTCATTAATTATCAAATGAAATCAAAATACTAGCAGGTAAATAAAAAACAAAAGGGCCAAAACCATAAATATCCCTAAAATTAGGGGAGTATTCAAAATGTCCTTTCTCAATAACTTCACTAATTTATCAAAGAGAAATGATTTTTAGACAAAATACCCTTAGTGCATTTAAGATATATGAGAGCAAGATTTTTTTTTTAGTCATATTCATCGATCTCCATTGATGGAGGTTTGTTAGACCTCCATCAATGGAGATATGTGATGGAGGTTTGTTCGACTACTGATGTAGGTTTGTCCGCGTACCTCCATCAATGGAGGTCAAACAAACCTCCATTGATGGAGGTCTATTCGACCTCCATCTAATTTTTCTTTTTTTGAACAGCAAATTTTAATCGAAACAAGGCACAGAGGGGGGCAACAAAGCACAACAGAGCAACAAAACACAACCCACACCAAGCAACCCACCTGATTTTTCCAGGTCTTCAAATGGAGATTTGTTTCTAGAAACTTTACACGATAAAATATCAACATTATTGCACGATTAAATATCAACATTTTGTAATAATGTTGCTATTTCGTCCTGTAATCATGTTGATATTTCATTGTGTAAAGTTTCTGGAAACAAATCTCCATTTGAAGTTTATGGAAACTTTTTCAAATGACTTTTGAAGGGAAAAATGATATCAAAATTTCACCCATAATATATTGTTGGAATCGTTTTGGCGAGGAGAACAATATTTCGAAGAGAAAAAATTATAGAGAGAGAGACACAAATGAATGAGAAAAACAAGAAAAACATTCAAGTTATTAAAATTAATAAGAGTGAAAACTTAAAATTGATGAGAGAGAAAACTCAAAAGATAAAAAGAGAGTAATTAATGATTATGGATATGGAAGTCAACAAAAGAATTTTAAAGGGCATTTTCGTCAATCCACCCATAAATATGGATAAAAATAGTTAACTTATTGAGAGTGGAAAATGTGAACAAGATTATAATTTTAGGGATAAAACAACAAACATATTAATTAAGCATTCTTTAATTTAAGTTTATAAAACTTACTGGTCAGATTAGCAAGAGAATCAGTGGAGTAGCTAATATTGACAGGATTGGCAACAGCAACATTAGCCGCATAATATCCAGTGTAGTAATTTAACCCAAGAAAATCCAAAGATCCTTTCACCATCATAGATTCATTTTTGCTGAATTTTGGCAATCTTTCTCCAACAAGGGTGCGCATGCTAAATGGATAGTCACCATAAGTCAATGGCTCCATAAACCTGTATTTTAATTAAAAAAAAAAAAAAAAAATTAAAAAGTATTTATAGTTAGCATATTTAAGAGGCACTAGCTACTAGGTTACCACCTCTAATATGGTTTAGTGGCAAGAACTAAAAGTGTTCATTCAGCTTGGTAATTTTCTAGATTCAAGAAAACAAGAGGCACTAGGTTGAAAAGATTCACTCACCATCCAAACATGAAATCAAGGGCTCTTTTGGCAGCCTCAACATTAGGTTTTGTTTTGGAGTAGGGTACCATCCAATGGGACACTAGTGTTATCCCAATCTTCCCCTTTTGAATCCCCTACATATTCATGTTTTTTCACAAATATAAACAAGTTCTGATAAAGATAAAGAACTTATAGTAATAAATTTCACACATATATATAATTTTTTTTTTTTTTGAACATCAGAAATCAATTTTATTGCAAACACCACCAAGGCGGGGGACAACAACCAACACACCACAAACAACAAGGCAACACCCAAAACAAGGGCACACGGGTAGTAGCCCAGAACACAAGAAGCAACAACAGCAAACAGCGCACCCAACCAACAAAGAACAGCAAACAGCACACCACAAGCGGAGCACCAAACAGAAAAACTAAAAAAACAAAGACCAAAACAAAACCAAACCAAACGCCAAGGAAGAACATCACTCCTTCCAATCCACAAACTCGCCCAACAAACAAGCACCCCCTTTGGCTAAGCCATCCGCATGAGAATTAAGTGATCTCGGCTTGAAAGAAACCACCGTATTGCCAAGAATCTCAAGATTACAACGGATATCATAGATAGAATTCACAAGATTGATATTGCAGAAACCACCATTGTTAATCCAAGAGACGGCCACCATTGAGTCACTCACAATCTTGATATTGTGGCCATTTAAAGAAGGATTTGACACACAAAGACCACATGCTTGCTGAATTGCCGAAACCTCCACTGAAATGGAATCAAGAAAGCTAAGATAAGCAGAGAACATACAAAGCACTTTACCTTCAGCAACTCTCAAAACTCCACCAATACCAACATCTCTCGGATTTCCTTTCGAAGAACCATCAACATTGAACATCAACCCGTTTTCTGGAGGAGGAAGCCACTCGTTCGCTTTCGAGTCTTTAACAATTTTGGAATCCACACATAGCTCTTTAATGTTCAGGAGAATAGAATTTATCTGCTCCGTCGACCCCCTACCATGATGTTTAAACCACCAAGCAACTCTAAATTTTACCAAATCAGTAGCTTGATTCACACACGCCTTCTTGCTTCTAAACACCTTTTGATTACGAGCTTCCCAAATCGTCCATACCACAGCATAAAAAAGAGTATTCCACACCCTAAGGCTTCTATTCGAAGGAGATAAGCCTTCCCAACTCTACCACCATTCAAAGACAGATTAGCTTGAGCAACATTGAACATCCCACCACACCATACAGTTCCTCAATAAATTCCACACCTAAGAACAGAGAAGAAACAAATGGTTCACAGATTCTCTACCCAAATTGCAAAGAGGACAGTCCATGTTACCAGCCAACATTTATGCCAAAATTATGGAGAACTTCCCCAACCATAACTCTTCCTCTCAAAAGTTGCCAAACAAAGACCTCAACATTGGAAGGACAGCTTCTTCTCTAACATCACCTAACTCAATTAACCTCCTTAGAACCTGCCTCAAGAGCATGACGAAATGACTTAACAAAGTACACCCCTCCTATTTCGTAGCTCCAAGCCAGATGATCACTGATCGATTTGCGAATGATAATGCTGTTGAGAAATTGAAGGAAACACTCCCACTGCATCCTCTCCTAATCAAAAGGTTGTCTTCTCTACATCACCGTCCAAATCCAATTAGACCCTTGCCACTGTCCAAAACTCGAAACAGGACCCTCTTTATCCACAGCCAAGGCAAAAATCCGAGGAAAGACTTCCCTCAAAGCTTTTGAGTCCTTCTTCAAATCTGTCTAAAACAGAGCTTTTTCCCCATTTCCCACAACCACCTTAAAGCCATTATTGATTAAATCCAAGGTGTACAATCCTTGAGCAAAAAAGGACATCACGGCTTTGATGAAGAAAGAATGAGAGGGATGGGACTTCCATTCCCAACCAATTCTTTTGTCATCAAAATTATACCTATCACACACCACATTTTTCCACAAAGATGAATCTTCGGTGCCAAACCTCCAAACCCATTTAGCTAATAATCCCGCATTCATATCTAAAATTCTACCTATCCCCAATCCTCTGTCCCTTTTGCTCTTACAAACCGTTAACCAATTGACCGCATTCACTTTTCTTTTGCCAATACCATCCCCCCACAAAACATTGCGCTATAGTTGTTCGATCTTTGGAGCAACACCAACCGAAATCTTAAAGACCGACAAAAAATAAATAGGAATACTCCCAATTACAGACTTCACCAAAACCAAACTACCACTTTTTGAAATGAATTTCCTCTTCCAAGGCGCTAAACGTTTCTCAATCCTAGAGACAACCAGATTCCAAAAAGCCTTAGTCCAAGGCCTTGCTCCTAAAGGAAGACCTAAATAGGAAATGGGAAGGACTACCTTCTTACTTTTAAACACAACAGCCCAAGAATCCTCATCCCAAACTTTATTTCCCACTCTCACCACACACAACTTATGGAAGTTGATTTTTAGCCCGGAGGAGAGTTAAAAACATCGAAGAATCCTCCTCAAGTTAAGAAGATAATCCATCCTAAGTTTAAGAAAGACAATAGTATCATCCATAAATTGAAAGTGGGAGATTCTCAAATTTCCATTCCTAAAATTCGATCCCCCTATCAAGCCAATGTCCACCGTCTTAGCAAACACACAACTTAACCCTTCCACCACTATATTGAAGAGAAAAGGGGATAACAGATCCCCTTGCCTCAACCCTCTCTTGATGCTAAATTGCTCCGTTGGACTCCCGTTAACTAAAATCGACATGGCCGTAGAAGAAATACAATGAAAAATCCATTTTCTCCATTTCACTTCGAAGCCCATCCCTTCCATCATATCATCTAAAAATTTGAAATTTACACTATCGTAGGCTTTTTCGAAGTCCAATTTAACCAAAAGACCTCCCTCTTTTTCCTTTCTCCACATATGAATTATTTCCTCCGCCACCACAAAGCCGTCCGCTATTTGTCGATTCCTAATAAACGCCATTTGGTTATCACCAATAACCGAATCCATCACCTTTTTGAGACGGTTTTCCAAAACTTTGGCGAGGATCTTATACATCGCTCCCACTAAACTAATCGAACAAAAGTCCCTCATAGTCAACGGGTTGCTAACTTTCAAAATAAGAGCAATGAATTTATTGTTGAGCTTTTTCACAATAGACCCATCATTATGAAATTCATGAATAAACTTCAAAAAATCTACCTTAATAACCTCCCAATTTGCCTTAATAAAGTGAAGGTTCAAATCGTCCGGGCCCAGCGCTTTTTTCCCATCACAACTACTCAACGCCTCACAAATCTCCTCTTCACAAAACTCGTCTTCCAACCTCTCTTTTTCTACCGTGGACAGCCGCTTGAGCACAAGACCCCTGATTTTTGGCCTTTGCCACTCCACATTGTCATTATGATTCATAAAATAATTGAGAATACCTTCTCTAACAAGCTTTGGATCCAAATATACAATACCATCAAAAGAGATGTCTCCCACAAACTTCCTTCTTCTACCGTTGGCAATGAGATGAAAGAACTTGGTGTTCTTGTCACCTTCTTTCAACTACCGAATTCTAGAGTTTTGCCTCCAATTTTGTTCCTCCAACTGAAAACACTTCCATACCTCCACCAACAAAGAAGACCGTTCAGCTCTAAGAGAATCCGACCAACCATTTCGCTCCGCTTTCTTGTCCAATTCAACCATTTGCATCTGCAACACAAACAAAAAGGCAACCTTCTTCTTATTTAAAACTGCCCACTTCTTCATGATTGACTTGGCAACCTTTATTTTGGAACGCAGAACCTGACTTCTAGACCCCCTCCCATCACAATCCTTCCACCCATTCATAACCTCCTTCATCAAATCCTTCTCCTCTAACCACCCATTGAAAACCCGGAACATATTCAGCCCCCAGTCAACCTTAGGTAAACTTATACCAATAGCACTTTGGTTAGACAAGCTCCTCACCAAACCTTTTTGAACCAGTTGCAGAAACCATAGCAGAATATCCGAAGACAATAAGAATCGATCAAGCCTTACCCGAACCACGTTCTCCCTAAAATTAGTCCAAGTAAAAGCCTGACTAGGCATTGGAATATCTACCACTTTAGCCCTCCCAATGAAGTCATTAAAACTCCTAATCTATCCTTGATAACAGCCCATGCTAATTCGTTCCGATTGATCAAGAACAACATTAAAATCCCTCCTAGATTCCAAGGCATAGAAAACGAGTTCTAGGCGTTGAACTAAAAAATCCCATAAATCCTTCCTATCTTGGTCCAAAGACGGCCCATATACATTTCAAAAAACCACCTCTTTATTAACAACCAGTAACACACCTGCCAAAATGATGCACTGTTTGTTCGAGATACAAGCCTTGACATCAAAAGCTTCCTCATTCCACAGCGAAATCAGACTTCTCGAAGCCCCTTCCGCATCTACTCTCATACCACACGAAAGGGTCGAGCCGCCAAGCATCTTAATTAATTTAGAATCAAAAGAACCCAACTTAGTCTCCTGTAAAAAGAGAATCGATGGCTTGTGAGCATCCACCAAATTTCTACCATTTTTCTCTTTTCACCTATTCCCAAACCTCTCACATTCCAAGACCTAGCTAACATCTAAAAGAAATGAGCCTTAACCCAACATCGATCAATCTACTGTGCTGTCCTGTCATGCTCCTTAGCTAAACTATCGTCATATTCCATCTCACTCCTAGCTACTTCTAGTTCAACCTCATTTTCCTTGCCATTAAAATCAAAACCAAGGGCAGCCTCTGTCTCTATTACTTTTGTAATCTCTTCCTCTAGGTTCCAAGCCAAATTCTTAATCCCCTCTCTCTGATTATTCTACTAACCAGCTTCACCAATTTCTCCTTCAATGCATCTACTGTTTCTAGTTCGCATCCCATGCTTCTTTACTGAGTAATCCTTTCTCCTGTAACTTCTCTTTTTAGGCATTTCAGGAGAAATATTCACATACAATACTTGATCACCTTAGTATAAGCTTTCATATCGATTCTCCTTATCTCCTTCAGATTCTATGCTCTTTTCGATCATTAACTCCTCATCCTTTCCATTGAAATCGAATCCAAAAGCTACCCCTTCTTCAATTACTGTAGTCACATCTTCATTCAAATTCTAATCTGAAACACTGTTCTCCTTATCTTGATCCTCTAAAGCATCAATATTCCCTTTAACAATTCCTTCTGTCCCATTGCAATTCTCCCCCGCCATAGAGCTTTTGTTGGTAGAATTGAAAACATAGCCAAGGGCCACCCCTTTTTCAATAACCTTAGCTATCTCCTCCTCCAAGTTTCAAGAACACTTTCTTTTTACGAACCTCTTCATCGATTGATTTTTGCGAATTTTACCTCACACTTTTTTGAGTTGCATGCTTGCTTATATCGAAAGAAGTTCTGTCCGACTCATCCAGATCCACCGTAATCGGCACTGCTACCAAATCCTTCCCTTTTGTCTTTCCTCCTTCAAAATCTTTTAAAGGCAGCTGGACAGGTCCATTTAAAGGTAGGCTGAAAGTACCCTCCATATGATCAGCCCCAACCCTTCTGATATTCTGATTCACCAAAACCTGCCTTAAGCCTTTAACCATTTCACACTTAGCCCGCCTGACTAAAGCCTCTCTCCCTTCTGTGAAGCTATCTAATGAGGACCTCTCTTGGATCCTAGATGGGCTTGAGAGTTCCTTAAACTGTCCAACTCCCCTTTGAACCTCGGCCCACTTCATCTCCTGTCTATCTGATTTCCATTTGGAACATTCACCTCTAAATACTTCAAAATTCCTCAATTGCCCTTCTTCCAGAGAGGAATCAGTGGATGAAGTACAACTATCATCCTTAAACCCTCTAGTCATGACAGCTGCTCCCTTTTCCAATATCAACTTTCCATTCAAACTTTTTTGATTGGATGAACGCCTTTTACCCTTTTTAACAAAAGTTTGCTTTTCTTTGTCCATTTTTGTGGAAAGATGATGGCTACCAACTCTAGAAAGGTCTTCCTTATCTCTTCTCTTACAATCTGCCCTGACATCTTTCCTACTTCTGACTTTCCCCCCTATTTCATCCCCTTTCTCCATCACATCACCATCCTCAAGATCTTCATCTCTAAAAGATGGTCTGACACCACCTCTTATCCCCCATGTTGTTTCCAAATCTGAACCTAGAGAAAAGTCATCTTTCTCTTCATCGGATCCAAATTTTAAATCCAACATATCCGTCACCCAAGCAAAATCAATCGAAGCCTCTTCCTTCACGACTAAGACTTTAAAAACTCGAGATCCTTCGCTGACCTTGACGAATTTCGAAAATGGATTATCCCCTGATAACGCAATAAGCATCTTGCTTCTATCAAGTCTTCTCCTCAAAAGAGAATCACTTTCTATAAGTAAAATGTCCCCCAAGACACCCCATAACTTTCTGAGAAAAGACTTATTCCAATGACACAAAGGAATCCCAAAAAACTAAATCCACACAGGACTAGGCTACAAGGGAAGATTCATCGACCATCTTTTCATCGAAAGAAAAGTGTCTCTCCAAAAGAAATTATTCTTAATAAAACCTTCACAATCATAATCGTATTAAAAGAACCATAACAGAGATTTACCTCCCATACATTTCGTCGAGAAACAAAACCCTCTGTCTAACAGCCTCTTTTTCACCTTCGATACACTGTGAAACTCCTTCAACTCCCCTACTGCACACCATTCTAACCATTTTCTATCACCAAAATCCTTTTCTAAAGTCAAAGATACCTAGTCCATCTTAACCTTTTCATTCCTGTCCAAGACCTTCTTCTGATTGCCATGAACCACTTATGCAAACGTTCTATTACCCCTGTCCTTCTCCACTGATTGATCAACTCACCTATATTTTCCTTCTCCATCCCTTCCTTCATGAAATCCCCCATAACCTCTTCTTGCTACGCCACCTGGATCTCTTGGAACTGTAGTTCTCCTCCTGTTCCATTCATACTACCTTTGTGCTGATTGGCCACCCATACACATGCATTCCATTATTTGTTTCGGCCACCTTCCTAGCTTCTTCCAAAGACGCGAATCTAACAAAAGCAAAACCTCTCTTTCTTATTCCATTAGTAGCCGAGAGATAAATGTCTCACACCTTGCCAAAAGTATTGAATAGGGTCCAAAAGACATAACTGATCCACCTTAGAATTGAGATTGTCAACGTAAATGGAATAGAGTTTGTCCCTGAAATCCAAGTACCTCCGTTGGCTATGTGAATCAGAGCTTCTCACTCTAGCTTTCTCTCTCATGGTCTTGTATATTAAAATATAATAAGATTTGAATCTTATCATACATAGGAAGAGGAGGTATGTAATTGTAATCACTCACATATATATAATTATTATATATGTAAAAAATAATTATTAAAGAGTGCTATGGTTGTAGTTACAAAAGTAGCTAGTAGTACTGACTTGGTATTTTTGCTTGTACAGTTTGACTGCTGCAGCATGAGAAAGAAGCATATGGTGACTGACAAGATAAGGCTCAGTCGAAGAGTTTCCGGCTTGGCATGCTGCGTTTACCCATTTCGAACACCGACCCGGTGCAAGTGTGCCCAGATCATAACCTCCACTACTATATGTCCATGGCTCATTTATAGTGATCCAATACTTGACACGATCACCAAATTCCTTGTAACAAACTTTTGTAAAGTCTCGAAAATCATCCCTGCAATTATAGTTCAAAACAATCCTGAATTTATTATTATTTTTTATTAAAAAAAAAAGAAAAAAAAAAGAGAGAGCTAGAAATGAAGTAATGTATATTTTACATACACAATGTGAGGGCTTAAAAAGCCACCATACTCATCTTCTAATGCTTGAGGAAGATCCCAGTGAAAGAGAGTCACAAAGGGTTGCAGACCTACACACACACATATATATATATATATATATATATATAATTGCATCAGATCATGAATTTATTTATTATCAGCTTTCAACCAAAATTTTAACTAGCCTAATCACTGTAGAAGATTTTTTTTTTTTTTTTTTTCAATTCATATGTGATAGAAGTGAAAGTTCATATAACAAGTTATTATGGTTGTGATTACATCTCCCTATGCACTAGACAAAAAACTATATAGAGTTTTATGTTTTTTTTTTCTCATATATATATATATATAAATTAAGTGAAAAAAAATTATAAAGTAATTCTTACTGAAAAATGTTATGTATTTATGTTAAGAATTGAAAAAGAGAAAAAAAATTTAGATATAGAAGTTGTGCATTGATGTATTACAAATAATTTAGAGTAATTGGCACAAATCCCCCCTCGAGTGTATATAAATTTGCATGTTGCTCCCTAAACTTTTTTTTTAGGCATGTTGCCCCCTGAACTATCACTTTATTGGCAATCCTTTGGTTTTTTCCCCCATAAGGGGGCATTTTTACTCTTGTTCTGCCAATAAATGATAGTTCAGGGGGCAACATGCCTAAAAAAAAAAGTTTAGGGGCAACATGCAAATTTATATACACTCGAGGGGAGATTTATGCCAATTACTCAATAATTTATTTAATTGAGTTTTAAGTGTAATTAATATGTGCCTCTTAACAGAACCCATACTTATTCATCAAATTAACAATTTCTTATTCATATATTATTTGAATTGTCATGTCACCGAACATAAAAGAGTAAGAACTAACGAGATACACACGTGCGAATGTGATAGAATTATTACCGTTGGATAGGAGGTCGTTGATGAGATTGTTGTAGAAACTAATGCCTTCCTTGTTCACTCCCCCACTTAGCTTCCCACCTGATTTATAATATATATATATATATAATGACAATTTGAAATAAAAATATGAAAGTAGACTGTAGACGTAGTGGTCATCATAACGACATAACGCATAAGGTTTTTAGTTTTTGAAAAAAAAAATAAGAAAAATTAAATTTATATATATAAATATATATGTATGAGCAGTGTTTCTATTATCGGTTCGAATTGACAAAAGATATATCAGTTCCTTACATGTGGGCCATTGGATTTAAAAGATACTTTGACAAGTGCATGCAGCCAAGTCAAAATATTTAAATCAAATGACTCGCATGCAAGGAACTGATATATCTTTTGTCAGTTCAACCTGATAATAGAAAAATTGTATGTATAAGTGCGTACTTATATAAATATATAAGTACATTGAATGTGAGTCATTGGACTCAACTATTTCAAGTCAAAGTAGTTGAGTCCAACGACTCACATTCAATGCACTTATATAAAATTCATAAGTACGCACTTATGTGAACACCATGGATATACATGAGTGCATTGAATGTGAGTCATTAGACTCAATTATTTTGACTTAGTTCGATTCAAAGTAATTGAATCCAATGACTCACATTCAATGCAGTTATATAAAATCCATAAGTATGAACTTATGTGAAAACCACCGTATATATATACAGGGGCAAAGCTAGGATTTTGGTCCGTCATGGCCCCTATAGGCCCTGTACATTCGCTCATATATATATATATATATATATATAATTTACTTGTATTTGCTTACTCTAACCTAGTATGGACATGTTAACTTGAATTATAATATCATTAGACATTATTCAGAAAATAATTTGCGTCATTTTCTCATCAATTATATAAAAAATATATGAATAATAACAATAGCAAATGAAAATTAAAAATGTATAGAAATTAGGATCTTCTAAATCAAAGTTAGGAGGGATGTCAAAGTCTATTAGACAATTATAATTTTCTACATCAAAATATAGACTATAGACACGTTTTGCTAAAGGATGAGATGTTGATTGACAGATTGAGTGCTCATGGAAGAATATTAAATTAAGAAAATATATTTTTTAAATAATTAAATTAGATTTTTTTTATTGAAAAGAATAAAATTAGAGTTAAACATATCGTGAGCGTATGTTAAAAGATTATTTTTGTTAAAAGGTTATGCATCCGAGTATATGACCACCTCAATACCTCATAGTATTATTATTACCCTTTTATATTGTAATTAGAATATATATTGAGATTAATTTCTATGTATAAAGGTCCTACCATGATTTAATAATGAATTGTTAGAAAAATGGAGAAAATAAATGATCTTACGAGGTAATAATCTTGACCAGGAGATAGAGAATCTGAAAGCATTCAAGTTCATGTCCTTCATTATCTGCACATCTTCCTGCCACGGTATATAAAAATCAACGTATCATATTATCATTCATCAACAAGTCAAAGCATCTATAATACTTTTCCAAAGAAAAAAATGAATATATCATCAAATTGGGTAGAAAATTAAGGAAAATAATTAATAAATGATACTACTTTTCTACTTTAAAAATAAAAATAAAAATAAAATACTACTTTTCTAACCTTATAACGGTGGTAAAAATCAACTGCTATATCTCCATTGCTTCTATCCGAAATTCTATCTGCAATTTCAATTTTAAAAAATAAAATGAATAAATATATAAATTAAATAATAATTCTGAACACTTTAGTTAATTTTAATTTGTCATATTAATGTAATCTATATGTATTAACTAGAAAGTAAGGGTTTGAGAGAAATTTGATGAGAAATAATTAACCTGAGGAATTGTGTGTGAAGGTATCCCATATACTGGGGCCTCTTCCACCTTCTTTCGCAGCACCTTCATACTGAAAATCATACACAACCAGCACATATATATAATCAACAATTATTTTTTTCTTATAATTTAAGAGAAAATGTAGAATACGATCTATATATATATAGTAGTACTGTATAATTTCCATTCAAATCATATCATATGGTAATATGGTATGTAAATAAATGTGATTGGTTAATCATGCTACATAATCCGATACCTGGTAAGAAGAGGAGGCTGTCCCAAAAACGAATTCTGTTGGAAAACTGCTACGATTGAAAATAGACAAAACTTCAGGATGAGGAGTATTTGCAATGATATAGTGGGTTTGAGCTAAGAAGGTGACCAGAACAAGGAGGCACACAAGAGAGCCGTGAATAATCGCCATAGCTATATGGTTTCAAGTTGGAAGGCATGCAATAATACCTAGCTCTATCTATATATAATAAAATTTAAGACATACATTGAGTACAAGACATGCTAACTAGTTTATATTCTAATAGATTTATTAATACTTTTCACATCATGACTAGTCTAAACGGTAGTATTTGCTGGGTTATGAAGCCTCTGTAATATTCCTTAATCACTGTATCGATTTGATAGTGGAATTTGAGTGTCGGTATGCTCTGTAGATGTAGTTTTACATTGAATCACGTAAAATCTCGTATTGTTTTCTTGTTTTGGTATGTTTTGATTATTTATTTGGATTTGCATATTCCGTAACTATATTTTACATCTGAAAATAATTCAAAATTAAAATCATAAAACAATTGCACATATATAAAGTACTGTAAGTCGGTAATACTGACTAGTATTTGTAACAATAATTCTATGTACAACCGGCCTTGCGGCCTTGATAATGCCCAATTCTACACTTGGTGTAGCCCCGTTTCCTACCAAGTTTTTGACGCTTTAAATAAGCTTGTGCAGGTTTCGGGTCTTCTAAGGGCTTTATTTTAGATAAATGAAGAATGGAAGGCAAAAGCATCAAGTTTGAGGATTTTTTTCCAGGCCTGAAGAAATGGGGACAGAAAAGTGGCGCTGTACGGGCGCCCTACAGGGGCGCTCTACGTACAGCGCCCAAGCTGAAGCAGCCAAAATGAAGGAGTGGCACTGTACAGGGCGCTGTACAAAGCGCCCTACGTACAGCGCCCAAAAATAAATTCGAGATCAGAAAAGTGGCTCTGTACAGGCGCTGTACAGAAGCGCCCTACGTACAGCGCCCACACTGCCACATCAGAAATTGGTCTAGGTTTTCGTGCCCTAATTTCATACACTATAAATACCTCACCTCAGCTCTGTTCCAGCCACACCTTGCACGACCTTAGACCTCCAAGACACCTCTTTTCACTTCCAAACTCCCAAGAACACTCCTTTCATCCAAATCCTTCACCAAATCACTCACATCCTTCATCAAATCATCACCCAAACCCATTTCTCACCTCATCACTTCACTTCCTCACCAAAACTCACCATAAAGACCACATCTTGGAGCAAGGAAAGGGCAAGAAGAGAAGAAGCTTAGCACAATCAAGCCAAGAGAGGAGGAGTGCTCAAATTAGTTTACTCTAAACCCTTCTCTCTTTACTTTTATTCATCTTTTAGTATGGCTTGTAATTATTTCTCACATTTGGTAGCCATTTGTTGTATGATGAACTAGACTTCCTTGGCTAAGGCCAAGATGAAGCCTTTTCCATGAATTGTTAATCAAGGCCATCAATTTATCATTTATTGCTTGTGTTGTGTATGCTCATTTCATGTTCTTATCATTATTGAATGTCTAGCTAGCATTTAATAAGTGTTTGGTTGTTGTGTGAAGTACCGAGAGGTGAAGCACACAACGTGCTCGATGAAATGTGTGATAGAGGTTGGTAAGATAGAAATATGCAATGCTAGCCTCTAGGATTCAATTTGTGTGCCATGAAACTTAATGAATTTACATGTAGTTCGGATAACCATTGAGAAATAAGTTGTTGGTGCATGTAAATGTTGTCTTTATCACTTGAGAGAGGTTAGAGACAAATTTAGGGTGTCACGAATCTACACACACTTGCATACTTTATCTTAATGATGTGCCTAAAATTGATGAGGATCGGATAGGTTGATTCAAGGTCTTAGCTTAATTTCCCATAAGAAATACAACCACTTGCTTGTGTTTGGCTTGTTTTAGTTTGTTTGCTTACTTAGTTTAAATTATTGCATTTTAGTTTATGTTTAGTTTAGTTGAAGTTGAGTAGTATAATTCCATCATCACATATTTGTTTGTCTAGATAGTAATTGAATCAATCAATTGTGGTAATCAATACGTCAATCCTCGAGGAACGAATCTTATTCACCATTTTACTACTCCTACGGCTCCGTACTATTGCGGGTGCTCAATTAGGAGTGGTCAATTTTTGGCGCCGCTGCCGGGGATTGAGCGGTTTATTGATATCACTACTAGTTGGTTTATTGCTAATTTAGATCTTTTACTTGTGTTTATTTCTTTGTGTTTGTAGGCGGTTGCTCTTGTATGCATCATTGTACAAGGAGCAACAATTTACAGGACTTGCATTTTGATCTGGATATAGAAGGGACGGCCTGAAGGAATAGAAGGAACCGGAGGCAAGCCATGGATAGGGACAACGAGAATCATGATCCGATACCACCCGCAGCCCAAGAGGGGCAACATGCACAAAATGAGCAATTTGGAGGGGATGATAGAGTCATGAGGGACTACGTCATGCCAAGGGTGGATCAAAACTTGTCACCGATCTAACTTCCGGCCATCAATGCCAACAATTTCGAGATCAAGTCCCATGTCTTTCAACAATTGGTGATGATGGGGCTATTTAATGACAAGCCCACGGATGATCCAAACGAGCATTTGAGGAATTTTAATCAAATTTGCTCGACCTTCAAAATCAATGGAGCTTCGGATGATGCAATTAGGCTAAGGATCTTTCTGTTCTCATTGACTAGCCGAGTTAAGTCTTGGTATGATGCACTTCCACCAAGGTCGATCGGTAGTTGGGATGCGTTGGCTCAAGCTTTCCTCCACAAATACTTCCCTCCCGGAAGGGCGGCTCAACTAATGAATGAAATCCATGAATTTTCCCAATACGAGGTGGAGACCTTATATGAAGCTTGGGAGAGGTACAAGGAGTTGCTTAGGAAGTGTCCATGCCACGGAATGCCAAAGTGGTCTATAGTGGAGAAGTTTTATCGGGGTATAAACCTAGCCACTTGCCAATTTGTGGATGCTTCGGCGGGAGGCTCTTTAATGAACAAGTCGATGGATGCGGCTTATGACTTGATTGAGGATATGTCCATTGCAAATAGTCATTGGGGTAGCAATAGAAAGGCACCGAAGAAAGCACCCGGAATGTTGGAGGTTGATCAAGTGACCACATTGCAAGCACAAATCGATGCCTTGACAAGACAATTAAGCAACATGGGAGCAAGTTCTAGTGCGGCCCAAGTAAAGATGGTGAGTTGTAGTTTATGCTTGGGACCTCATGAGAGCGTGGATTGTCAAACGGGGAACCCTTTTGCTTTCGGACCTTCGGAACAAGTTTCTTTCGTGAATTACAATAGAAACTTCAACAACCAACCAAGACCCCAATATAATCCCTATAACAACAACTACAACCCCCTTTCAAAATATCACCCCAACTTCTCATGAAAAGATAACCAAAATGCTCTCCAACCTGAAGCCAACCTTAGACCACCCAGATTCCACCAAAACTACCCTAACCAAGCCCCGAACAACCAAGTGGAGAGGAAGTCAAACCTAGAGGAAGCATTCTCTAAATACATGGGCAAGTTAGACACTAGAATGGAGACCCAAGGCTTAGCCTTGAGGAAGCTTGATACGAAGATTGACCAACTTGCTCAACATTCACAGGCCTCGATCCAAAACCTAGAAATGCAAGTCGGTCAACTAGCTAGGGGTCAACAAGGAAGACAACAAGGAACATTGCCAAGCGACACGGTGATCAATCCCAAAGAGCAATGCAAGGCAATTTCTTTGAGAAGTGGGAGAGTGGTTGAGCAACCGGAAAAAGTGAGCAAAAAGAAGGATGAAATGGTTGGAGAAGAAGTGATCGAAGAGGCAATTGAAGAAGAGGTTGTTGAGGAGAAGAAAGAGGAAGATAACCCATCCAAGACATCTTGTGATCCACCCCCACCACAAGTCAAAGCATATGTGCCTCCAATTCCATACCCCAAAAGGTTGAGGAAGCACAAAGATGCCCACCAATTTGCAAAGTTCTTGGAGGTGTTCAAGAAGCTCCATATTAATATTCCATTTGCTGAAGCCCTAGCTCAAATGCCCACTTATGTTAAGTTTTTGAAGGACTTACTTTCCAACAAAAGGAAGCTTGAAGAGTTTGAAACGATGGCACTAACGGAGGAATGTAGTGCTATTTTGCAAAACAAGCTCCCTCCTAAGTTGAAGGATCCGGGCAAGATCACCATACCATACACCATTGGAACCTCGGAATTTAGCAAGGCCTTGATCGATTTGGGGGCAAGCATAAACTTGATGCCCTATTCGGTGTTCAAGAAGTTAAATGTTGGAGAAGTGAAGCCTACACATATCACTCTCCAATTGGCGGACCGGTCAATCAAATATCCTAGAGGAGTGATGGAAGATGTTCTAGTGAAGGTAGATAGCCTATACTTTCCGGTGGATTTTGTCATCTTAGAAATGGAGGAGGATGTAGAAATACCTCTTCTCTTGGGAAGGCCGTTTTTTAAGACGGCGGGTGCTTTAATTGATGTAAGAGATGAGAAGATGACCTTGAGAGTGGGTGATGAGCAAGTGGTGTTTGATATGTCCAAGGCAACCAAAAGGGCATTAGACATGGGTGATTGTTATAGGGTGGATGTGGTTGAGCCCATGATACAAGAGTACGTGAAAAAGGGGAACCCCAAGGAGCCACTTGAAGCGTGTATAATGCATGGAGTGATGGAGGAAGATGAGAACTTGGAAGTTGAAGAATGTGCCAAACAACTCAACTCCTTACCCTTGAGGACACTTAGGGGAAGATGGCACTTTGAAGAACTTGGTGTGGAAAAGCCAAAACTCCCACCATCTATTGAGAAGCCTCCCACTCTAGAGCTCAAGCAATTGCCATCTCACTTGCGGTACGCTTTCCTAGGAGATGCATCAACACTACCGGTAATAATCTCGACGAGTTTGTCCAAGATTGAAGAGGAGAAGCTACTAAAGGTGTTGAGAGAGCACAAAAGAGCAATTGGTTGGTCAATATCGGACATCAAAGGGATTAGCCCATCCTTATGCATGCACAAGATCTTAATGGAAGACAATTTCAAGCCTTCGGTGGAACACCAAAGGAGACTCAATCCTAACATGAAAGAGGTTGTGAAAGCGGAGGTGTTGAAGCTTTTGGATGCGGGAATCATTTATCCAATATCGGATAGCCCTTGGATTAGTCCGGTTCAAGTGGTGCCCAAGAAAGGAGGAATGACAGTGGTACCGAATGAGAAGAATGAATTGATCCCCATGAGGACCGTCACCGGATGGAGAGTGTGCATCGACTATAGGAAGTTAAACAATACCACCCGAAAGGACCACTTCCCACTCCCTTTTATAGATCAAATGTTGGAGAGGTTGGCCGGCCATGACTACTATTGTTTCCTTGATGGTTTTTCCGATTACAACCAAATCCATATTGATCCCGAAGACCAAGAAAAGACCACCTTCACTTGTCCATATGGCACATTTGCATATAGAAGAATGCCATTCGGGTTGTGCAACGCACCGGCCACATTTCAACAGTGCATGATGGCAATATTTTCGGACATGGTGGAGAAAAGTATTGAAGTTTTCATGGATGACTTCTCGATTTTTGGAACATCCTATGATGATTGCTTGAAGAATTTGGGCTTTGTTCTCAAGAGGTGTGAGGAGACAAACTTGGTACTCAATTGGGAAATATGACACTTCATGGTGAATGAGGGCATTGTACTTGGACATCGGATCTCTTCTCAAGGAACTGAAGTGGATCGGGCCAAGGTAGAAGTCATAGAGAAGTTACCACCTCCTACCTCGATCAAGGGCATTAGAAGTTTCCTTGGACATGCCGGTTTCTATAGACGCTTCATCAAGGATTTCTCCAAAATCACAAAGCCTCTTTGCCATTTGCTAGGGAAAGATGTTCCTTTCAACTTTGATGAAGAATGCCTCCTTGCTTTCGAGACATTGAAGAAGGAGCTTACTTCCGCTCCTATCATGTCGGCACTGGATTGGGAGCTCCCCTTTGAAATAATGTGTGATGCAAGTGATTATGCGGTGGGAGCCGTTTTGGGGCAAAGAAGAGAGAAGAGGCTACATGTGATTTACTATGCAAGCCAAACCCTAAATGATGCTCAAGTGAATTATGCCACCACGGAAAAGGAACTCCTAGCCATTGTCTTTGCCTTTGACAAATTCCGATCTTACCTAGTGGGTTCAAAGGTGATTGTGTACACCGACCATGCGGCAATCAAGTACTTGATGGCAAAGAAAGATTCCAAGCCACGACTACTAAGGTGGATTCTCCTCTTACAAGAGTTTAATTTGGAGATTAAGGACAAGAAAGGGTCTGAAAACCTTGTGGCGGATCACCTTTCAAGGCTAGAAAGGGATGAGAAAGATGAAGAGCAAATAGCCATAAATGAAGCATTTCCGGATGAGCAACTACTAATAGCCCAAGACTTGATGGCTCCTTGGTTTGCCGACATTGTGAATTTTCTAGCAAGGGAGGTCATGCCGGTGGAGATGAATTTCCACCAAAAGAAGAAATTCCTTTGGGATGTAAAGTCATACTTGTGGGATGAGCCACTCCTATTCCGAATTTGTAGTGATGGTCTCGTTAGAAGATGTGTACCCGAGGAGGAGATGAGGGATATCCTCATGCATTGCCATTCCAAGGAGTGTGGAGGACACTTTGGAGCGATTAGAACCTCAAAGAAAGTGCTCCAATCAGGATTCTATTGGCCTACACTCTTTCGAGATGCAAGAAGCTTCGTGGAAGCATGTGACCGGTGCCAAAGGACCGGGAATATTAGCAAGAGGGATGAGATGCCACTCAATGTGATGCTTGAAGTGGAATTGTTTGATGTGTGGGGTATTGATTTCATGGGACCATTCCCAAGCTCTTACGGAAACCAATATATCTTGGTGGCGGTGGACTATGTGTCTAAGTGGGTGGAAGCTATAGCCACACCAAAGAGTGATGCCAATGTGGTCACAAAATTCCTAAAGAAGAACATCTTCACAAGATTTGGTACTCCAAAAGCAATCATTAGTGATGGAGGCTCTCACTTTTGCAACAAGTTGTTTGAAGCTCTATTGAAGAAGTATGGTGTGAAGCACCGCATCACTACCCCTTATCACCCTCAAGCAAATGGCCAAGCGAAGGTGTCAAATCGAGAAATCAAGAGCATCCTAGAAAAAACGATGGGAAGCTGATCGCGCTCCAAATGTTTACATTTAGCGCTCCTTAACTTAGCTTTTGTAACCGTTTTCCGAGCCATTTTAGGTATTTAATATTGTAAATAAGTGTTTTTCAGGTATTTCAGCTCATTAGGGGTATTTTGGACCAAACTGGAGAAAAGTAGCGAAATCAGGGCAAAAGAGGGCAAATATGTCATTTGGGAGAATCAGGGGTCAAAGTGCAATTCTGGATGAATTATTGCATATTTGGTAATTAAGAAAGAGCTGAGGGGTGCATTGTGTTATTCGCCAGCCAAAGCAGCAGAGGGTGCCACGTCACTTAAGTGGGACGACGCCGTTTTGGGGCCCTTCAGCGCGCGTCAGCGTGACGTCATGCTGACGTCACGCGTCTTCTTCATTCAACCGGGTAGAGGCGACTCGCGACAGACCCGTGTGACCCGACCGCCCGACCCGACGACCTGACACGCGACCTGACGATTTCGACCAGTTTCCGATGCCGTTTTCGGTGGCCGTCAGCCCAGAATGGTTGCCAGAGCTCCTCCGGTCCGTTTGCCACCAGTTTCGACCTCCCATGCATTCAATTTCCACCTCCATCAACTCCTCCAAGTCTTCAAACCACCATGGCCAACCAAGCTTGGAAGCTTGCCTCCAGCGGCTTCTTGCCCGCTCCAAACACGTCCAAACTCGCCCAATGACGGCGGTTTCATGTGGCGGGGCAGTCCCGAAGGTTAGAAGTCGCCGAAAACCTTCCGTTTTCGCGGCGACTTCACGGAGGCGGGAACAAGCTCGCCTTCCAGAGTTAATGAGCTCGCCGGAACGCATGGAAGGAAGGCAGCTCGTCCACTTGCTTCTCCTTTGACTTGAGCTTATCCCATACACATTACAACCCTAGATATTATTAGATATTTTACATTTAACTTATAATATACAAAATATCTAATATATGTCTTAGTTAGTAAGTAAAATACACCATATACTACACTACACTAAGTAATTAGTTAGACTACATCACTTTAGTTAGTTTTTTTAGTTGTAGAATTAAGAGAGAGAATAACTCTCTCAACTTTAGTTAGTGTTCTTCATAATTTTCCCATCATTTTCTAGGTAGCCAAACACCAATTTGAGCTACTTAGACTTGATCTTTTCAAGTTGCTCTAGAAGGAAATTGTTCTTGGATTGCAAAGGGGAGTCTTCTTGGCCAAGAAACCAATCCAAATGGGTTTGTTTTACTCTTCTTTTGTATTCTCTAGTTCATTTATTTCTATGTGTAACTAAATCCTTTTGTTAAGGGATTGATGTAACTCTTGTAATTAAACCAATGATTTAATCAATCCATTTGTTGTTCACTATCTAAGGCTTTGTATGTGTGTATTATGAACTTTAATGATATGTTGATGACATGTCTTGCATAAACATATAATTGTACACACTTGGTAGTTGATTTCATGCATAAAGTGTCACACTATGTGTATGAAGGTTTCAATATCAATTTCATAGAGATATCTCTAAGTAATTCATGATTTGGGTTAATTAGAGAATCTCTACATCATTATTCCTAAAATCCTCTCTTAATCACTAATCTATGATATTAGATTATGTGTTAGATGATGGATTTTGTGCTTAACATTATTGATAATGAATTACATGCCTTAGAATGTTGTGAATGTGCTCAATTAATGATTGGTTAATGAATTGGTAATTACTTGAATGAATCAATTCCCTAACATCTCTTAGTCTAGCTTAATCATCTTTTAATCAAGCCTTAATCTTAGTTAATTGCAATCTTAGTTAATTGATTTAGATAACATTAATTAGTGAACTTGTTAGCAATTAGGAATTCAATAAGTAATGATCACCTAGAACTTACTTGTTAGCTAAATACCTTCCTCGTGGGAACGATCACCCTTACTCGTGTACACTTTACTACTCGTACGACTCGTGCACTTGCGAAGGGTAAATCTACCTCGCGCCCCTTAATTGCCGTTGTAGTTAAGTAGCTAGAATCCTTGACCTAGGATCCAATTAGTTTTAGTTAGCATTTAGTGTAATTAATTAGAACCGGTCCGGGGCGCGTCAGAAGCCGGAGAAAGGATTGGGCTAAGAAGCTTGATGATGCCTTATGGGCTTATAGGACGGCCTTCAAAACCCCTTTGGGCTTGTCTCCTCATAGGCTTGTCTATGGAAAGGCGTGCCATCTTCCGGTGGAGCTTGAGCACAAAGCGTATTGGGCCATCAAGAAGTTGAACTTTGACATGAAAGCGGCGGGAGAGAAGAGGTTGCTTCAACTTAATGAGCTTGATGAAATCCGCCTTGAAGCCTATGAGAATGCCCGCATTTACAAGGAGAAGACCAAAGAGTGGCATGATAGAAGAATTGTGAAGAAGGACATTCAAGTGGGGAACCAAGTTCTCCTTTTCAACTCAAGACTCCATTTATTTCCCGGAAAACTCAAGAGGCGGTGGACGGGCCCATTTACCGTCACCCAAGTATTCCCCTACGGAAGTGTAGAAATTGAAAATGGAGCAAAGGAGAGGTTCAAGGTCAACGGGCAAAGACTCAAGCTTTATTGGGAGAATGCTTTGGAAGAGCCAAAGGAGAAGGTTCTTCTCAAAGAACCGCCGTGATCATCCATCTAAGGGAGGTACCTTTTGTAAATAGTAGTTAGATTTAATTATTTTATTGCTTTTAGTCTACTTGATTTTTTGCTTGTGATTGAGTTCTTTCTCCCGAACTTGGCTTGTGCATTGTGAACTCTTTTGGTGAAAGTGGGCGCAACGTGGACATTGCGCAATTTAGGTTTGGGGCTATAGAAAACTCAATCAATTTTTCTTTAATTTAATTGAGTTATTTTTTATTTAACTTTAATTGAAAAAAAAAAAAAAAATCCATGCAAGTAATGTTCTAGTTGAGTTTGATAAGTGTGTGCAGGACTAATTTCAAGTGGGAAATTTTAGAGGCAACACAGGTATGAATCAGGCCCAACCTGCCCAGAATTGAAGACAGGCGCTGTACGAAGCGCTGTACGTACAGCACCCATCCTAGGAGAAGGGGGGCCCCACAACTTACCCAAACGCCGCCGTTTTAGGAGTGGCGCTGTACAGGGCGCTGTACAGAGCGCCCTACGTACAGCGCCCATACCTGGTTTGCGTTTTTAACGCCAGCGACGAGCAGAGTTGTTTCACTCTCAAATTTTACAAAGAAAAAAACGCCTCCTCTCCTCTCTCAAGGGTTTTTCGTCCCAATTGGTAAGTAATCCACCCAAATCCCATTCTTTTTACTCCTTTAGCATCACAAATCTCTACATTACATGAATTAAGCCATCTTAGGGCAAGGTTTGGGTGATTTTCGCATGTTTAGGGCATAGATTGGGGGTTTTCAATTTTGTGTTGATTTGGTGGATTGTGGGTGTGATTTTGGTCCATTTTGGCTACAACTTGCATGGGTTATTGTTTATTTTCTATTAATTTTCGAATGGAGCAATTTTTGGTATGATTTTGGTGGGGTTTGCTTGAGAATCCGAAAATTGGCTTAATATTTGGAGGTTTGTGTGGAAGAAAATTGTTGTGTTGACTTTTGAAGTGAAGTTTGGGTTGATTGAAGACTTGAAGTGTTAGATTTAAGGGTGGTTGTGCCTTGTGAAGTGTTGGGTAGTGTTTTGTGGTTCCGGATTGCCTAAATTTCAGTCGAAGTGCTGCCCGAATTGTACCAAAAATGCCACCAAAGAGCAACAAGCGTGCTAGACCAGGTGAAGGGTCTTTAGCGGGTGAAAGCCAAGAAGCAACCCCATGTGTGCGAAACAGGGACTATGCCACAAGAAAGGCTATACTCATGGTCCGTCCGATCATTCATGAGAGAGGCATTCATGTTTCTACCTTGGAGAACACGACCATTCCAACAATTGTTGAGGCTAGAAAATGGGAAAAGTTTGTTGCGTCACGTGGATTGGCCAACCTCACTTGGGTGAGAGAGTTCTTTGCTAGTATGGTGCCCGAGACATTCAGAAATGGGGGGTGTGTATTGGTCAGAGATGTAGTGGTGGAAATTTCAGAGAGAAAGATCAATGAACACTTTGGCACAACCCCCGTGAGACAAAGTGCCCTGCCTTTAGGTTATGCCTCCTTCGACGATGACTCTGAAAAATTGGCCAAGCTGCTGAGAGGAAATGATGATGGGGTGTGGACCAAGAAGCACCCAATTAGGCAGTCAGACTTATCCAAGGATGTGGCCTTGATGAACCTCTTCAACTCATCCTCCTTGAGACCGGTATCCCACACTAGCTCTATTTCAGTAAAGCGGGTAGAGTTGGTAGCTTGCTACCTCACTGAAGGCCTGATTGATGTAGGGAGAGTCATCAAGGCTGAACTTAATGAAGCAGGGGACATTGACCTCAAAAACAAGCCTCAAGCAAAGAAGAAACCCGTCCCTTTCCCATACTTAATTACTATGCTGTGCAGGGAAGCTGGTGTTCCAGAGTTTGACAATGATGAATGGGCCAAGGGAGATAAGGGGGATCTTAACCTCCGCTCTTGGAATGATACAACCAGCAAGACAAAGGGAAGGAGAAAGTTGTGGAAATTGCCGTCTTCCCGTCCTAGAGCAGATTCTGGGCCTGAGGAATCTGATGAGGAAGACGAGGAAGATGAGGATTTTGAGCCTCAAGAGGAGGAGTTGCAGTTTGGAGAGTCAGGACAGGCAGGCAATTCAAAGATGTCTCAGTTCAATCGGATTATGAAGGCCATTGCGGGCAACCAGCTCGTCACAGATCGAGTGGAATCGAAGATTGATACCCTCACCCGACAGTTTACTGAATACATGCAGACACAAGATTTCTACAGGCAAGAGCAAGAAGCCGAAGTGGAGGATGTCAGGGCGGACGTGGCAGCCGTGAGGGCACAGCTTGGTTTTCAGACCTATCAGAGGAGAGAGCGCCGCAGGCCACCCACACCCGCACCACCACCACCACCACCGTCGTCTGCCGGTACCCTAGGCTTCTCAGCAGCTGATTATGTGCCCGATGACATGACACCTGCAGACATTGAGAGGATGAGGAGAGGCCAAAGTTCAAGGGGGTAGGATTGGTCGAGCCCACCATTTCATGCCACCGGTTGCTCCGTGTTTTATCCTCTTTTATTAGCGTTTATTTTCATGGTTGACTGCTTAACTGGATAGTTGTTTTATTTTGGTTTTTCGCTCACCTTTTGGATCTTTTGGACCTTGTAGTTACTTTTTGCATGCTTTTATCTCGGATTTTATAGTTTCCAGTATTAGACTTCTATATTTTTGCGTTTATTGCCTTTTACTTGCCCTTTATTTTGCTTTATTTATCTTTGCTTTTAGTTAGTTTTAAATTGCGGAGTTGTATTGTGCCTAGCTTTTAGGTTTAGTGTGTGTTAGGGTGGTATTGTGGCTTCCCTCCCGCTTCTAAGCTTACATTGTCCAATCTTTTTATGTGCAAACATTGGGGACAATGTTTCGTTTAGGTTTGGGGGTGCGGCCATCTAGTTACCCTCTCGCGTCTTTCATTTTATATATATATTTTTTCTTTTTTTTTTCCTTGCATGAGTGTCTTGTATGCTATTATATATATATATATATATATATACCAAAAAAATAAATAAATAAATAAATAAAAAATAAAAAATAAAAAAAATTTGCATGATTGTGTGGGCTTAAAGCCAAATTTTGTCGCTTTTCTACCATTTCGAGTCAAAATCTAGAGCAGCAAGGGCTGCTTGTTGAGATGCCTTTGAGTTGAGCCGTTGTAGGCACTTTTGTATGCCATGCGTTATTAGAGAGGTTGTGTTGGTCAAAGCTACATCACATTGCTTGCACACATCCTACCGGACTCATTTTGTGTTTTAGTGAATAAGGTAGCGCGCTTGAGATGTCTAGATCATTAGTGGAGGCTACCCATGTGAGCTTCATTGCCCAAATATTGCGTCCACAAGAGTGAATTTTATTTCTATTCTCTAAACACTCATCATGTAGATATTAGGCATAATAAAAAGGACCTCTTTTCATTGCATTGAGCATTAAAGATCATATCTTTAGTATTTTACCTCATGTTCTCCCTTGTTTGCTTGCTTGACTCATACCTTTAGAGATGATGTATGCAATGTGTGTAAGTCACTAAAAATGGCCCAAACACGTCCTTAAGCCTTGTGTGTGTGTGCTTAATTGTCCAATTAATGTAGACCTCCACACTAAACTCAATCACCATATCCACCCATCTTACATTTTCACCACATCAAACCCAAACACTAGACCACCCCATACAATGATCATGGCTAGAAAACATGGAGAGAAAATTGAAGCCGAAAAAGAAACATACCAAATTGTATCCAAGTAGCATATGCTTAGGCTTGTTGTTATCAATTTATCATTTAAAAAAAATAATAAATAAAACAATAAAAACAAATAAAAAAAAACTAAACTAGAATAAGTTGACCAAATACCAAGCAACTATAGAGTGTACAAAGTCTTAAAGTCAATAAAATGCCTAGACGCTCAAAAAGGGATTCCAAAGTGCTAAGTAGAAGACTCTAGCATGATCATTGGTTCACCAATAATTCCATATCCTCCATCACCATTCAACCATCAATTTTGCTTGTACTTAAAAAAAAAGTCCTAATTGATCTTTAGGAAGAGTCTAGTTTGAAAACAAGGGTGTTCTTAATGCTTGATTCCATTCTTGAGGTTCATTTGCATGAAAATATGAGCGTTCTTGAAAACTTTTCATATGCGTGTAATTTTTGAAAATCTTTTTGTGCATAAACTCCAACTCGCATATGTTTGATGAGTGAGCCTAGGTTCAGTGTGATAAAATAATGAGAGAACCCAAGAGAGGCTTAGAGTTAAAGCGAAATGTTATCAATAACTCTTGTGTTCGATGCTTTTGATACTAAATTCACTAAGTAGTCCGGAATTGCAATCATTAGTGTTGTAGCACCTTGGCTATCACACCTCTAGATTGCACTCAATGATCTTGGCATGCTTGTGTCTACTTTACGGTTCGCTCAATGTAGCATCTCATCTTTCGTTGGCTCGGTAGAAAACACGTTTATGGGTACCGTTCTGTAGGCCCTCACGAGACTTCACTCGTCCACTAGGAATCGCCTAGGGGTTTAAAAGACTTGTGGCACGTGCCAAGTGCCATCGTGTCACCCACGAAAGTGGTGTTTTCTTTTCTTTAATTTTTAGTAGGTTGATCTTAGTTTTGTTTGCTTTGGTTTTGCTCGGGGACGAGCAAAAGATAGGTTTGGGGGTATTTGATAATGCCCATTTCTACACTTGGTGTAGCCCCGTTTCCTATCTTTTTGTATCCGTTTTCCGGGTAAAACCAAGTTTTTGACGCTTTAAATAAGCTTGTGCAGGTTTCGGGTCTTCTAAGGGCTTTATTTTAGATAAATGAAGAATGGAAGGCAAAAGCATCAAGTTTGAGGATTTTTTTTCCAGGCCTGAAGAAATGGGGACAAAAAAGTGGCGCTGTACGGGCGCCCTACAGGGGCGCTCTACGTACAGCGCCCAAGCTGAAGCAGCCAAAATGAAGGAGTGGCGCTGTACAGGGCGCTGTACAAAGCGCCCAAAAATAAATTCGAGATCAGAAAAGTGGCGCTGTACAGAAGCGCCCTACGTACAGCGCCCACACTGCCACATCAGAAATTGGTCTAGGTTTTCATGCCCTAATTTCATACACTATAAATACCTCACCTCAGCTCTGTTCCAGCCACACCTTGCACGACCTTAGACCTCCAAGACACCTCTTTTCACTTCCAAACTCCCAAGAACACTCCTTTCATCCAAATCCTTCACCAAATCACTCACATCCTTCATCAAATCATCACCCAAACCCATTTCTCACCTCATCACTTCACTTCCTCACCAAAACTCACCATAAAGACCACATCTTGGAGCAAGGAAAGGGCAAGAAGAGAAGAAGCTTAGCACAATCAAGCCAAGAGAGGAGGAGTGCTCAAATTAGTTTACTCTAAACCTTTCTCTCTTTACTTTTATTCATCTTTTAGTATGGCTTGTAATTATTTCTCACATTTGGTAGCCATTTGTTGTATAATGAACTAGACTTCCTTGGCTAAGGCCAAGATGAAGCCTTTTCCATGAATTGTTAATCAAGGCCATCAATTTATCATTTATTGCTTGTGTTGTGTATGCTCATTTCATGTTCTTATCATTATTGAATGTCTAGCTAGCATTTAATAAGTGTTTGGTTGTTGTGTGAAGTACCGAGAGGTGAAGCACACAACGTGCTCGATGAAATGTGTGATAGAGGTTGGTAAGATAGAAATATGCAATGCTAGCCTCTAGGATTCAATTTGTGTGCCATGAAACTTAATGAATTTACATGTAGTTCTGATAACCATTGAGAAATAGGTTGTTGGTGCATGTAAATGTTGTCTTTATCACTTGAGAGAGGTTAGAGACAAATTTAGGGTGTCACGAATCTACACACACTTGCATACTTTATCTTAATGATGTGCCTAAAATTGATGAGGATCGGATAGGTTGATTCAAGGTCTTAGCTTAATTTCCCATAAGAAATACAACCACTTGCTTGTGTTTGGCTTGTTTTAGTTTGTTTGCTTACTTAGTTTAAATTATTGCATTTTAGTTTATGTTTAGTTTAGTTGAAGTTGAGTAGTATAATTCCATCATCACATATTTGTTTGTCTAGATAGTAATTGAATCAATCAATTGTGGTAATCAATACGTCAATCCTCGAGGAACGAATCTTATTCACCATTTTACTATTCCTACGGCTCCGTACTATTGCGGGTGCTCAATTAGGAGTGGTCAGGCCTCTTTGCGTAATCGGTGCTGACGTGGCAAAAATAACAGGAAAACAGAGGTTGCGTGTTTCTCTGTTCTCAAAAAAAATATATATATATTAAAACAGCACACAAAGGTTGTGGGGCTTCTTGAGGCTTCGTGTGTTTGAATTGGAGAAGATGAAGATGAAGATGAAATTGGGGCTTCGTGGGGCTGAATCGGAGAAGATGAAGATGAAATTGGGGCTTCACGGGTTTGAACTGGGGATGGAGAATAGGATTGTGTGGTCGTGGGTTTGTGGGTTTGAGAAGGGGATGGAGAAGATGATGGGAGACGTGGGAGAAGAGGATTGTGTGGTCATGGGTTTGTGAGTTTGAAGAGTGTCTGTGTGTTGAAACACTGTTTTTGCAAGAGTGAGTGCTGTTTTAATTTTTTTTTTAGTGCTGTTTTAATATTATTATTTTTTTGAGAAACACGCAACCTCTGTGTGCTGTTTTAATATATTTTTTTTTAGTGCTGTTTTAATATTTTTTTTTTTTTGAGAACAAAGAAACACGCAACCTCTGTTCTCCTTTTATTTTTACCACGTCGGCACCAGTTACGCAAAGAGGCCGCAAGGCCGGTTGTGCATAGAATTATTGTATTTGTAATCATACAGCCAAATCGGCTCAAGATCATTAAATTAGGCTTTTTTTAAAAATTATTATGAAATGTTTTATTTAAAATTTATTCTTCTTCTTAAAATATAAAAATAATCATTAAATTATTTTATTCGTCATATTTAATTTTGTCATTAAATTAGTGATAACATCTTCCTCAATTACTTTTAATATATACATCTGAAATGATTAATAATATTATGAATGTAGTTTGATTTCTCTACTGATTTAAATTATTTTCTGAAATTTTTAACATCTTCTAACACATCAATTTTCTTATATACTAGTAACGTGTTGTCAGAAGTTTTTTTTTAAGTTTTATTTAATCTAACTTTAAATATCTTCCATCAGTCCCGATCTGGTCAGTGCATTCTGATATAACTTTATCAGAATATTGAATTTGAGCCACTAATTTTGACAGATGCATACACATTTGAGTCAAAGCATGTAAAACGAGTGGCTCACATTCAATATCCTCACGAAATTATATTAGGATGCACTGATTTTTCTATCTTCCATACTACAAATACAACATGGTTGTTGTTAGAAGTTTTTTTAGTTTTATTAATGAGTGGTGCTATTGGCACACCCCCTACTGATCTATTTATGCACCACTTTTTAAATTATTTAGTATTATTTTTTTTCCTTTATCAAAATTACTAAAAGGGACGTACAATTTAAGAAAAAAAAAATATTCTATAAAGTAAATCTAATAAAACCCCGGATTCCTTTACATTAAAAAATAATAATAATAATAATAATAATAATAAAAACAACGTTCTTTTAATCTTTTTCTTGAAAACTTTTTTTTTTTTTCATAAATCTTAAACCCTAAAAATACTTGTAGTAGATCTTATTTAAACAATAAATCAAATACTTGTGGTGCATTAGACAGATGAGATATTGATCATTATTTAATCTCATTACTTTTTTAGAATCTGAAAATGAAATGATGATAACCAAAACAAATACTTGCTCTTTGCTTCTTGTTTCGTTTTGTTTTGTTTTGTTTGTGGGCTGTTTCGTTTTTTTTTTTCTCTGTATGTTTTGTCTTGGATTGCTCTATTCTTTGCACTTTTCTTAGGGCTGTTTGCTTGTTCATTGTCTTGTAACTTCCTAGCCTTTTCTATAAAGTTTGATGTTAAAATAAAAAAAAATCGTCCATGGAAGGTGAGAGAAAGACGAGACTACAGATAAATAGATCTCAAATAGATAGAGATATTAGAGATGGGGTTTATTAAGTTTGAAAAATAAGTAAAAGGGTAGTTTTGGAAATAAATAAAATAAAATAATAAAAACATTTAATTTTATTTAATTAAATCAAAATTTAAACAAGTGAGTCATAAATAGATCAGTAGAGGTGTGCTTTAGCACCACTATTTATTAATTTATTCTGGTTTTGCTTTTATATAAAAATAAAAAATAAAAAAAAGTTGGTGAGTTGGAAACTTTTATCGTTTATAGGATTGAGAAAATTAATTACATTAATCACCGTGAGTAGTGTGGTTGCATCCACCCCGGTTGGTTATTTATTTATTTTAAATAAGTTCTCGAGTTTACCACATTGAAGATTTTGCAAAAAGATAAAATTGAAGTCAGCTTTAACATATGTTAATTACATAAAGATACTCTTATCCGTCTTGATCATGTTAAAAATAATGGTTGACCACATTGACTTCGTGAAATGTTCATATGATCAATTCTAATATATATATATATATATATTATCAATTATTATAATTTTATTATATATATATAAAATAAATTCATCTCTTTTAAAATGGAGGAGATCTGATCAACTAGAGATCATCTCAAATGGAAGAGATCTGATGTCCTCCGTCCAATTGGATCTCCTCCATTTGAAAGGAGATCCAAACTAGCTAGATCTCTTGGAGGAGATCCAAATAGGCTATTATCCTAATTATGTTACTTATATTATTATATGAGTGTTGATGTAAAAATCGGATGTGCTAAATGAAGCATGAAATAAGCTTTTTATTAACCCAAGCTGAAGCTTGTGTAAGCATTTTGCTCCGATGATACAATTTTGGGGTATTTTACATGAGCTTGAAAAATTACTGACATGACCTAAGAAATAATATTTTGCACTGATCGAACTGATCTCATAGCTCATAAAAAGACTCATCATGTGCTCTCTCAACTATCCTCACTTTTACATCTAATTTTCTTTATGTTTTTCCGTACTTCCTTCGATTTGTCAGATATATAACATATATATCATTGGCCCAACAGGTTGAGATATTCAAAATGAGGAGAGAGAGTGCTAGAGAGAGATTTTCCCATGCTCATAGAAGGAATGTAGGATGGCGTGATCATGGAGACAGAAGGAACTATGAATCTAGGAAGGACTTCAGAGCTAATTTGTTTTTGGTTTTCATAGATAACTTGAATCCTCAAGTGGATGAGGCTTGCCTTTGGGGAGTCTTCAAGGTTTTTGGAAGAGTAAGGGACATATCTGTCAGCCAAATCCATGACTAAGAAAAGTTGCTTTGCATTCATTAGGTTCAATACTTGGGAAGAAGCAAACAAAGTTGTTGTTAAGGCAGTAAGAATGCATGTGTACGGATGGCCAATCAGTGCGAAGGTAGCGGATTATGAATGGAACAACAGAAGGACCTCAGTGGAGAGGAAGTCAAGCGTGTATAGGATCTATTCAGGGCATTAGGGTGGAGATGAAAGAGCTTCTTTGGCTAAAGAAGACCCTAACCATTCATGATCATTTGCAAAAGTAGTCATAGGTCCTCTGCCTAATAACAAGAGAATGGAAGCGGATAGGAATGGGAAATCTTTTCCAATGCAGTGGAGGAGACAACCAGACAATAATGATTGGCTTGCTAGATGTGCCATTGGTGTTCTCAAGGAGTTTTCGTCGATTAACAATGTGAGCAAAAGACTGATTAATAGAGACTATTCCTTCTCTTCCTCATACTTGGGGGATAAGAACATCTTATGGAGCTTTGAGTCAGAACTAGAGATAGAGGGTTTTCTCAAGAACAGGTTTTTTTTGGGACGATTGTTTTTCTTCCATGTCAAGAAGGTTGGACTCTTGGTCAACCAAAAGGAAGCTGGTGTGGTTGAACATATATGGAGTTCCAATCAATTGTTGGGGGGACTCACTCTTTACGAAGTTGGGAAATCAGGTTGTAATGACAGTCTTAATCGAAGAAGGCACCCACTGAAGGAAGAGGCTTGATAGGGGAAGGATTCTTATCTTAATTCCCCAAGATTGTAAAGGTAATGCCCAGATTCAAGTCTCTATGGAGGAGAAGACTTTCTCAGTCCAACAGAAATAGATTCTAAACCAGTGTCTTTCAGATGGCTAGAATAGTTTCTAGATTTATCAAAATTTTCGTCCAATCTCCCATCGGCAGCTCCACATAAATCTGAGGTCCAGCCAAATTCGAAAGATAAGCAAGTTGTAAGGACTCGATTGGCAGTTGAAGTTGGCAAGCGCCTAACAAATGGCAGTGGTAATAAGACAAAAAGTTATCTTTCCAATCAGAACAATCACAGAGCAGGTATGGAGAAGTTTGAAAAGGTTTCAGATGTCAGAATATTATTGCCTAATATGGCCAGAGCTCAAGATAGGGAGGTAGGTGGAGGCAGGACAGAGGTTGACAAAGGAAAAAGGCTATGGGTGAGAAGTTTAAAGTTCAAAGTTCAAAAAGCTTCCTAGGTTTTACGAAAATGCTAAGCTTCAAATTGGTAACAAAAAAACTACTAGATCCAATTTCTCAAGTTAGAACACATCTAGCTCGTCCTATCAAAACCTGAGAAGAGCAGTGTAAAAGTTGGGCATTTCAAAGGAGAGTGCTCTTCAAAGGCCAGAGCTGTTGGGCCTCTTGGTGTTGGGCTTGGCCAGAATAGCCAATCAGAAGCCCAGTTGACATGCTCCAATATTTTCGTGGACGAGCAAGGGGAGGAAGAATGTAGGCCCAATTGGAAGACTGATAAAGTAGCCTATTCAGATCAGGAAATGGATTATGGTCAAGAAAATAAGGATCCAGAAGACATAGTAGATGGGTCACCCAAATCCAACAATGATGTCCTACCTCTTTTTCCTCTTAATGTCGTTGGTGAAGAAGTTAAAGGAGTGACTACCCCAGCAAAGACATCGAAACACAGAAGAGGAAGGAAGAAGGTTGTGCGACCCAAAAGCCACCATATGAGAACAAGGAATTCGAGGGATCCAGAGCCAGAGGCAGTGCAAGATGCTGGAGTTGAGGAGGAGGAAGGTGTCACTGTCAGGTGGAATTTGGGGGATGAAATGGCCAAAGTCATTGAGAAAAGAGTGGCTCTTGGAATTAATTTCAATGCTGAAAAAGATTCGGATGAGCAAGGAGAAGACTCAATCAACCCTAGAGAGCAATGGAACCTAGAAGAGAAGGTTACTAGGATTATAGAGACAGGTAAGGCTTTGGGTTTTGATTTCAACAGCAACGAGGATGAGATTACTGTTGTTATAGCAAAGAGGGAATTGGAAGATGAGAACAGGTATATAACCCATCAAGGATGATTCGTTTTTGTTTATGTTTTTGTTTTGGGTCTCTTTTCTTCTATGTGAATCATGTCATGGAATACTAGAGGTTTGGGAAGAGGTGAAAAAAGGAGGTTTGTGAAATCTATGGTGAATAAACATACACCTAAGATTTTTTTCATTCAAGAATCGAAGTTAAGAAGTTTTGATTGTAAAGTTTTGAGTTCTATCGAGGGGTCCTGGTTAACTAGAGGTTTAAGTGTCGATTTGGAAGGTTCAGCTGATGGGCTGCTAACACTTTGGAATAATGATTTCTTTCTAGCTAAGGCTTGCATAAAAACAATCGCTGCATTATCATTGCGGGTGAACTTTTGAAGCTTGCGAGAGAAGTTGTTTTTTATAATATTTATGCCCCAAACTCAGAAAGTGAGAGAGTTAAGTTGTGGGACTTTATTATCAATTCTCAGGCTGAGTTTACGATGTCGCGGTGCATTGGAGGTGACTTTAATATGGTTCTTTGCGAGGCTGAGAGAAAAGGAGGTGAGTACAACTGAGTTTCAATGAGAAACTTCAATTCTTTTGTTCTTCGGATGAGGGTGATCGATCTTCCAGTTCAAGACACTTTCTACATTTGGTCTAACAATAGAGAAAGAGCTTCATGGGCGTGCTTGGATAGGTTCCTTGTTTCTCCTTGGATTTTATCTTGGCAGCTGAAACTAATTCAGAGAGGATACCCAAGAAGTGTGTCGGATCACAGTTTGGTGACGCTTGGTGAGCCTAGAGAGGATTGGGGCCCCTACCCAATCCGATTATACAACAATTGGCTCGAGGATACTGATCTCATGAAGTTGACAAGAGACGGATGGGTTAAGAACAAGGTGACTGGCTCTTTGGGCTATGTTTTGTCGGCCAAACTAAAAGCAGCTAAGAATAGCATTAAGAGATGGGTAGCGAGAAGCAAAAACCCTTAGGTTATTGCAGATTTGGAGAGGCAACTTCAGATTTTGGACAGCCAAGCCATAGGTGGGGGATGGACAGAAAATATGAGAGCAGAGAGGAGTGGTATTTTGTTAAAGCTCTGGAAAAACATTAGAAAGGAGGAACAGATGTGGAGGCAGAAATCAAGAGTGAAGTGGCTTAAGAAGGGAGATAGGAATTCAAAATTCTTCCACATTTTGGCCAACGGAAGAAGGAGAAGTAACTTTATAGGAAACATCAAATTGGCGGCACTTGTGTTTCGAATCCGAGAGATGTCATGGAGGGTGTTCGAAGTTTCTTTGAAAGCCATTTCCAAAAAGTCCCTTGGAAGAGGCCGACCATCTCGGGCCTCAGATTGAATACCCTATCGGAATTTAATAAGGGTAACCTTGAAAGGCCTTTTGAGGAAGAGAAGGTGTGGGCTGCAGTGATGGGATGTGATGGGAACAAGGCTCCAGGCCCAGATGGCATGAATCTAAATTTTATTAAAGCAAATTGGGACTTGAATAAGAAGGACTTTATGAACTTTATTCAAGGCTTTCACGAGGACAGTTCTTTGGTTAAGGAGTTGAACAATACGTTCATAGCCCTCATCCCTAAATGTGACAAGCCAGAGTCGTTAAAGGACTTCAGACCGATAAGTTTGGTAGGCTCCATGTAAAAGGTGCTCGCTAAGGTACTCGCCAATCGCATTAAGATAGTCATGGACACTATCATTGGAGAAGTGCAAATGGCTTTCGTAAAAAATAGGCAGATTTTGGATAGTTTTATCATTGCATAGGAGATTATTCATATGTGGAAAAAAGATGTAACGGGAGGTGTTATGGTCAAACTAGATTTTGAGAAAGCCTATGATAGTGTGGATCATGGCTTTCTCGATTCTATGATGAAAGCTATGGGATTTGGTGATAGGTGGAAGAGGTGGGTGATGAGTTGTATTTCTATACCTATGGTTTCAGTTCTAGTTAACGGGAGTCCCACCAACCAGTTCAGGATAGAGAGAGGATTGAGACAAGGTGATCCCCTTTCGCCTTTTCTTTTCAATATAGTAATGAAGGGGTTGGGCAGCTTGTTTAGGAAAGCTTGTGACTTGGGTTTGATGAGCGGAGCCAGTTTTGGAGACAATAAAGTACATGTTTCACATCTTCAGTTTGTTGATGACACGATCCTATTCTTAAAACCCAAAGTGGAAATCCTTGGCAATGTTAGAAGGATCTTCAGGTACTATGAGTTGGCACCGGGGTTGAGAATAAATTACCATAAGTCTTGTGTGGTTCGGGTGGGCAAAAATAGAGGTAGGGATCAAGGTTGGGCGGCTGCCCTCAAAGGGAAAAAAGCCTCCTTACCTATCACTTATCATGGTTTACCTATTGGAGCTAAGGCGAGAATTAAGTCTTTTTGGACCCCTTTGGTGTCTTGTGTGGAAAATAGGTTGGCTCCTTGGAAGCACAAATTCCTAAATAAAGGTGGGCGGTTGGTGCTCATTAAGTCCGTTTTAGCAAGTATTCCTTCATATTTATTTTCGGTGTTCAAGGTTCTTATAGGTGTGGCTAACTCCATTGAGATGCTCCAAAGGTCTTTCTTTTGGGGGGATGGGCTAGAGAAAAGAAATATCCATGCCTTTGATTGGGCAACGATGTGTAAACACAAGAAATATGGTGGTTTGGGTATTGGTAAAATGGTAGATAAGAATAGGAGACTTTTGGCGAAATGGGTGTGGCGGTTTGGTTCCAAAAAAAATGCCCTTTGGAGGAGAGTTATCTGTGCGTGATATGAGGTCACCAAAACTAGCTTAACTTGGGAGTGGAAGAGCAACTTAGAGGCTTCGGCTTTTGTGAGGGCTATAGCCAATCTATTTGAGGGTTCAATAAATGTTTCTGCGGCTTTTCACAATAGTCTGAAGGTGGTTGTTGGGAATGGTAGTAGGGCTGACTTCTAGGGGCTAGCGGATGGTGATATGGTGCAGCTAAAGACTGCTTGTCCTAGGATCTTTGCACTTGCTGTCAAGAAGAAGGGAGTCATACAAGATTTCAGGTAATTGTTTGGATCCCAGTGGAGGTGGGATGTTGTTCTTTGTAGGCCCCTTTTCGATTGGGAACTATCTCAGTGGAGCATTTTTGAGAATTTTCTAGATAAAATTCAGATTAGGAGACCATTCCCAGACATCTTGGAGTGGTCCTACCGTCCAGATGGCAAATTTACTATGGGATCTTCTCTGCAATGTCTTGAAGCACCCTCGCATGACAGTGATCAAGATTTAAGGGTCATTTGGAAAGGGATTAGCCCCCCTAAAATTGAAATCTTCACCTGGCAGGTACTTCGTGGAAGAGTTATGGTGGGTCAAGTCTTGCAAAATTTTGGTATTAGGTCTCATCTCTCCTATTTGTGTCCTTTATGTAATGAGGAGGCGGAAACCATTGACCACATTTTCCTTCAATGTCAGTGGACTGGGGGGGAGGTGTGGTGCTTTTTTGCTCAAATAGGACTCTGATGGAATGGTTTTTGGGTTGGAAACACTCTCTTTGTGGTAGTGCTGTGGTTGGTTTGGGAGTCTAGGAATTAGAGAATTTTTCAAAATCTTCATTCTTCTGTTTCTCAGGTCTTTGACATGGTGAAATTTAGGATTGCTTGGTGGTATAAGTTTCATAGTAAAGGCTCTAAGCTCTCAATATCCACTATTCTCCTTAACCTTCAAGACAGTTGTGTTGACTCCAAGACTGTCAATCAAAAAGTGAAGGACGCTTGGTTCCCTCCTTCAGGCTCTGGTTTGGTTTTCAATTTGGATGGTTCGTCTAGGGGCAATTCGGTAGCTACTGGGATTGGGGGGTGTTGAGAGACAACTATGGCAAAGTTTTTGGTCTTTTCTCTGAGTTCATAGGTCTCAGGATTCGATTTCAGCTAAAATCGCGAGGAGGGGGGGGGGGGGGGGGGGGGGGGGGGGGGGGGGGGGGGGGGGGGGTGGGCGGCGCGGTGGGGGTTGTGCTTTTTTGCTCAAATAGGACTTTGATGGAATGGTTTTTGGGTTGGAAACACTCTCTTTGTGGTAGTGCTGTGGTCGGTTTGGGAGTCCAGGAATTAGAGAATTTTTCAAAATCTTCATTCTTCTATTTCTCAGGTCTTTGACATGGTGAAATTTAGGATTGCTTGGTAGTATAAGTTTCCTGTTGGTTTCTTTCGCTGTCTGGTCTGCTCTGTTTTCTTTGTTTGCTGTTCTGTTGTGTTTTGTTTGTTTTTGTGGCTTTGTGCCTTTTGTTCCTGTTTCTCCTAGTGCTGGGGTTGTGTTGCCTGCAGCCTTTTCCTTGTGCTACTTTGCTCGTGTTTTTTCCCGTGGCTTAATAAATTTCCCGTTCAAAAAAAATAATATCATTGGCCTTTAGCTAACCCGGTCTATATGATGTATATCCTTTCAATCTTTTTCACGAGTTAAAATACTAACCGAACTAGTTACCTCGAATATATATTATGCACAACAGTTGCCCACAAGACTCTTGATGACAGTAAAATTATTGTCATTGAGTTCTAACATAACTAGATCTTTGTAAGGACCATATCCATGTAGGACTACAAATTACTTGCACTCACTAGTCTTTTTTGTTTTGATATATGCTTGCAGGGATTCGTCCTTTTTGGATTTTATAGTGTTCTATTGAAATAATTCTTTTTTGGGAAATCAATTCTCCTCGAAGAAATTTTTTTAATTAACCCTTCGCAGTAATAAACTCTTTGTAGAGCGATTTTTTAATTTACCGTACTTCATATACTTGGGGATATAACTCATATGAGCTCTTTTTGGAGCAATTTTACAATTTAGCCTACTTGGATAGATAAGCTATGCATTTTTAGAAACTTTGAATCTTAATTTGCTTTGCATATTATTTTTGGGTATCATCCCATTAAATAATCATTTTTTTTTTTTTAGTTTGAATTATTGATTCAAGTTTTGCTTTTCATATTGTTTTCGGAAATCTTTCCTTTAAAATAATCATACTATTTTTTTTAACTCGAATTATTGATTCAAGTTTTGCTTTGCATATTGTTTGAGTAAAAAAAAAAATTTGGATTTTTCTTAGTGTTGTAAATAATTCTCTTTTGGGAGATCTATTCTCTTTGGATAAATTTTTATAATTAACTCTTTGAAGTAATAAGTTATATATTTTTAGAGAAATTTTATAATTTATCCTACTTGTGGAGAAAGTTCTTTTTAGAGCAATTTCATATTAACCTTTTTTGGTTGATCAAATAAATTAAAATCAACAATGCTACTTTACCTAAATTTGGTGTCCAAATCTGGTGCCCAAATGATGTGGCATCATTATAATCCATTTATTTAAATTGTATTAGATTTGTATAATTTAAATGAATGGATCATGTTACCACGTCATTTGGGTACTAAATTTGGACAACGTACATAGCATTACTCAATTAAAATAAAGTGCTTCTTCTGTGACATACTGACATCTGTTCAATTGGATTGTTGAATGCTTTGGGCTTCAGATATGAAGCAATAACAAATTTTAGATAAGGTTAATAAAGCCAACATTAAACGCCATATATCTCTAATTAAAAAGTAGTATAATCTTGAGAAGATTCATCAATGTTGACTTTTGGATAAGGTTGGGTTGCACAGCTGGGGTCACCAACCACAAGAGACAAAAGATTAAAAAAACAAACAAACTATGTATTAAACAACCTCACTAAATGAGTTTTTCTTAGTGCGTGATACAAAATAGAGGACAAATAGATGAAGAAAAGCAGTATGTTATTTGATAAAGATAATGACCTTTAAATAGGTCGTACATCAACTAGAGGAAACTGAAAAATAGCAACAGATTACTACCACTAGCCCACTAACTTTAATGTGCAAAGCTGACTCCTATAAACTAGGCAATTACAACCCACATTCTGTAACACACTAAACTGATGCCTAGAGATAAGGAAAAACAACATATTCAGTTAAACATAAATAAAACAATAATAATTCTTAACACCCTCCCTTAAACTGAAATCTGCAGAAATCAGTTTAGGAACAAAAACTTCAACAATCCTGCAATGCCCTCCCTTAAACAGCATCCTTTGAAGAGCATACTCCAAGCATTCTTCGAAGTTTCACAAAAGCAGCTTGTTTGAGCGGTTTAGTCATAATATCAGCAACTTGATCTTCACTTCTATAAAACACCAAATCAATTATACCATCATTACAAAGATCACGCAAAAAATGGTATCTTACATCAATATGCTTGCTCCTTCCATGTAGAACAGGATTTTTCGAAATCTTGATTTCTGAGACATTATAACAAAAGATTGTTGTTGGACCTTGCTGTTGATTTTGGAGTGATTCAAGCAGCCTCTTCAACCAAACAGCTTGACATGAACATGATGCTGCTGCAACAAATTCAGCTTCTATAGTTGACAAAGTTACAATTTGTTGCTTTTTTGATGACCATGACACAGCTCCAGAACCCATCATAAAAATAAATCCAGAAGTACTCTTTCTATCATCAACATCTCTAGCATAATCACTATCAGAAAAACCAAACAAATTTTCTTTTGCTCCTTTTTTATATAAAATTCCAAAATCTGATGTACCTTTCAAGTATCGAAAGATTCTTTTTGCTGCTAAGAGATGATTCTTAGTTGGATTCTCCATATATCGACTGATTAAACTAACACCATGCATGATGTCAGGCCTTGTTGATGTTAGATACATCAGACTTCCAACAATCTACTTGTAAAGAGTTGCATTTATCTTCTTCCCTCCATCATCTTTCACCAACTTTAAACCATTTTCAGTTGGAGTACAAACAGAGTTGCAATCTTTCATTTTGAACCTGTCCAAAATCTCAAGAACATATTTTTTTTGTGAAATAAAAACACCAGCAGCTGATTGCATAACTTCTATCCCGAGAAAGTAATGCATCAATCCCAAGTCTGACATATCAAATTCAGTCATCATACTTTTCTTAAAAGCATCAAACATGGATATATCATTACCTGTATATATCAAATCATCCACATATAGAGACACAACAAGAATTTTTCCATTATCACTAAGTTTTGTAAAAAGTGTGTGCTCATGAGGACATTTATGAAAACCTTCTCTAGAAAAATAAGCATTTATACGACTATACCAAGCTCTCGGTGCTTGCTTTAGTCTGTATAATGCCTTTTTCAATTTATATACCTTGTTTTCACTGCCGTGCTTTACATAACCAAGAGGTTGTTCAACATACACCTCTTCCTGCAGCTCACCATGTAAAAATGCCGACTTCACATCTAATTGATAGATAGGCCATGAATTCTAAGCAGCCATGGAGAGTACCAATCGAACAGTGTCTAACCTTGCTACTGGAGCGAATACTTCTTTGTAGTCAATGCCAAATTCCTGACTGTACCCTTTTGCAACGAGCCGGGCTTTATACTTGTCAATTCCACCATCCTTGTTTAGCTTTGTTTTATAAACCCATTTAACACCAATGGATTTTTGCCCTTTTGGAAGGTCTGACAACTCCCAAGTGTTGTTTTTCTCTATAGATTTGATCTCCTCATTCATGGCTTCTTGCCACTTTGAATCTTTGACAGCTTCTTGGAATGTGACAGGATCACAATCTGAAAACAAAGCAAAATGTGCAATTGAATCATCATCAGACAAGTCATCTCCACTTACATAATCTATCATCCAGGCGGGTTTCTTCCTTGAGCATGGTTGATCATCAATCAAATCATTTGCTGTTGGATTTTCATTAAAAGATTGTAGTTGATGATTAGTCCTATGGTCTGCATTGGAGGACTGCAACTGCGGTTCAATCCTTTCTTCAACTTCATCAAAAAAATCTGGAATTTCCTGCAGCCTTGAACCATTTTTAGTCCAATCCCAAGTATTCTCCTCATCAAAAATGACATCTCTGCTGGTCACAATCTTCTTTGTGAGTGGATTGAACAATTTATATGCTTTGGAGGCTTCACTTACGCCAAGAAAGACACATTTTTGATCCTTGTCATCATGCTTCTTTCTTTTCTCATCTGGAACATGTGCATGTGCATATGCAATGCAACCAAATATTCTGAAGTGATCAACATCTGGTTTCCGTCCACTCCAAGCTTCCTCAAGTGTCATGTTTCGAATAGAAAAAGTAGGACTCCTGTTCAAAACATGAATGCTCCAATTCACTGCTTCAGGCCAAAATTCTTTTGGAACATTCCCTTTTATCAATAACAAGCTTCTCACCATGTTGAAGATAGTTCTATTTTTCCTCTCTGATACACCGTTTTGCTGAGGTGTATAAGCAGCTGTGAGTTGTCTTCGAATACCATACTTATCACAAAAAACTTCAAATTCTTTTGAACAAAACTCTCCACCACGATCAGTATGAAGAGTTTTAATGTTACTCTCTACTTCATTTTCAACATGTGCCTTGAAGCTTTTAAATGCACTAAAAGCTTCTGATTTCTCCTGCAAACTCAGGTTTTCCGACTATAATCATCAATAAAGGTTATTACATATCTTTTACCTCCATTAGAAGATGGGTTTATTGGGCCGCAAATGTTGGAATGAACCAACTCCAATAACTTCTTCGCTCTCCATGATTTTCCTTGCGGAAATTGATTTCGATGTTGTTTGCTAACAATACATTCTTCACATACTTGAGTGGGAGCTGCAATTTGAGGGAGACTTGTCACCATATTCCTTTGCTGCAGCGTTTTTAATCCACCAAAGTTCAAATGGCCATAGCGAAAATGCCAAAGCCATGATGAATCCTTCACTTTGGTCATTAAGCAAGTTTGGACATTTTTTATTTGCAGCGGAAACAACCTGTTTGAACTCATCTAGACAACAGCAATTGATCCTCTTGAAGGATCATATATCTCACAGGCACCATTTTGAATAGTTATGATATACCCCTTTTCTTGCAATTGACCAGCACTTAATAAATTGCTTTTCAAATTAGGAACGTAAAAAACATTGGAGATTGTTTCTGTAAAACTATTTTTAGTTTTTATCTGAATATCTCCTTTTCCCATAACATTCACAGTAGAACAATCACAAAAACTCACAGTAGTATGAAAGCCTTCAATTAAAGAAGAAAAAGAAGACTTACTACCACACATATGGTTGCTGCAGCCTGTGTCCACATACCAAACATCTAATTTTGGCTCCTTCTTGACATGATAAGTCATCAACAGAGTTTCTAATTCTGTCTTCTCTACAAAGTTTGATTTCTCCCATTTTTCTTTGTCTTGCGGCAATTTAACATAACATTCAGAACTATAATGACCAAACTTATGACACATGAAGCACTCTACCTTGGACTTGTCAAATTGGTGATCACGCCCTCTACCTCTGCCATGAGTATCAAATTGGTGATCACGTCCCCTGCCTCTGCCTTGAAAATTTGATTGATCATTATTGAAGTTTTGATATTGTCTGTCTCCATCTCTATTGTCTGTCTCCATCTCTATTGCCTCGACCTCCCATTCCTCTACCTCTACCTCTGCCTCGTCCTCTTGTATTTGAGGATTCAACAAAAGTAAAAGCCTTTAGAGCTTGTTCATCTGAGCTTGTGTTCCGGTTCATCTTCTGTTCATGGACCAGCAAAGAGCTTTGGAGTTCATCGAGTGAAAAAGTATCTATATCTTTCGATTCTTCGATTGAACAGACAACATAATCATACTTTGGAGCCAAAGAACGCAAAATCTTCTCAACAATGGCAACATCTTTCATCTGTTCACCATGGAATCGCATCTTGTTTGCTATCCCCATAGTCCTTGCACAGTAATTAGTAACTGACTCACTATCTTTCATCTGTAGAGTCTCAAAATCCTTTCTCAAGGCTTGAAGCTGTGCTCGCTTCACTCTTGATGAGCCTTGATATTTCTTCTTCATTGAATCCCAAATTTCCTTGGAAGATTCTTTGCTAAGAATTGTTTCCAAGATAGAACGATCAATTGCCTGGAAAAGATAGTTCTTTGCCTTCAAATCCTTTAGCTTTAGTGCTTCCAACTCTGTCTTCTGCGTCGCCGTCAATACAACATTTTCTGCGGGTTCTGCTACCCCAACTTCAATAATCTGCCAATATTCTTTGGACCGCAGGAAGTTCTCCATTAGCATGCTCCAATGATCACAGTGACCATCGAAACGAGGAATAGATGGTTGCATATAATTTTCAGAGGCCATTACTGCTGCTGCAAGAAGAAACAAAGTAAACAAAGTGAATATAAAGAAAGTTGCTGCTCTACTACTCTTTATCTCACAATTTGATTTGATTTTTTCTTTTTGGCTTTGATACCACTGATACAAAATAGAGGACAAATAGATGAAGAAAAGCAGTATGTTATTTGATAAAGATAATGACCTTTAAATAGGTCGTACATCAACCGGAGGAAACAGAAAAATAGCAACAGATTACTACCACTAGCCCACTAGCTTTAATGTGCAAAGCTGACTCCTATAAACTAGGCAATTACAACCCACATTCTGTAACACACTAAACTGATGCCTAGAGATAAGGAAAAACAACTTATTCAGTTAAACATAAATAAAACAATAATAATTCTTAACAGTGCAATGTTGGGTTTCTATTAAATATATACCATTTTTTATTATTTCCAGCAAGAATTAATCTTCATTATTTATACATAGGCAAAAATTAATCTAATGATCAAGCAATCAAGTGAGCTTTCATATGTAATTAAATTGTGATTGGTGAATGATGATCACGATGATAATGATCGGCTACATAATATTAGCAGAAATTAAATTATGTGTTGAAATGATCATGGTTGTAAACTTGTAATTGATAAATTTTATTGTTTTTGTTTACTGTATTTTTCAATAGAATATATATATATATATATATATATATAATTGATAAAATGCATGACCACTATAGTAATTCTAGAAAAAATTAACGAAGTGTGACGGAATGACTATTAGTGACCATTAGTGACAAATTGTTTATCTAAAACGAATTTCACATCTAATGGTCACTTTGACTTTCCTTCAAAAAAAAAAAAAATATATGGTCACCTTGATAGCGTTCAATCAAATTAATGGGTGGCCACCAATGTAATTATCTCTTGATAAAAAGATTAACTAACTCGGGTTTCCTCTTTTCGTATTGAAATACTCAATTATCTGATATGGAGACTCACCAAAAACTCATTTTGAAATTATCAACATATGCCCTTAACGATGACAAATTAAAGGCAAAATCAAAATTTCAAGAAAACTAAGATGTTGTTAATTATACCAAGTATAATATTTTAAGATAAAAAGTAAATAACAAAATCCTCGATGAATAATTCAATATATTTGAATTACATAATATTGACTAAGTGAAGTTGGTGGCGAATACTAATCATGCGCAGCTCTTTCAATATATCTGCAACAGTTTGGATAGTTTTGGTCAAGCTTAGGTGGTCTACTGTCCACGGACTACTAATTCGTATGCTGACAATCTTGTAAAAAAGGGTGCTGCAGGCTGCGAAGAGGTGTGCTGGAGTGAGTAATCTGGCGGTTTTGTTTGGGTCGGTTGTTTTGTGGGACGGTTACTTTGGTTTGGGCTTGGTTGTGGCTTTGTGTTTGGTTTGGTTCCGTTTTTGTTTCTTTGGGGTGTGTTTTGTGGGGTTGGTTTCCCCTGTTTTGGTGTTCTTTTGTGTGGTTTGTTTCCTGGCTTGGTGCCTTTCTATAAAGATTGCCTTCAAAAAAAAAAAAAAAAGTTGGTGCTTTCGTAGGAAATTCTTGAACCAAGGAGCAGAATGCTTGGGATATCTTTTTAAGCCATCTTTGTAGTCAATGAAGTAGATGCCAAATCTTACAGCATAACCAGAATTCCATTCCATATTGTCTAATAGTGACCATGCAAAATAACTTTGCATGTTTACTCCATCCTTGCATGAAATTAATCACCATTTAGAGTTTATTTTTTGTGATTTATATAATTATTTTTCGACAAATAATGTTTGATGAAATGACTCAATGGCTCTTTGGAGGAACCAAAGATGACGGTAGTGGTAATCTATCCTCATCGGATCCTTTAGGGCTTCCTTAAGTGATAATGTATTGTTATTAAACTCATCAATCCCTGGTTTAAAAAATAATAATAAGGAAAAGAGAGAGATTATTTTAATTGAAAAATAATGGATAAAAAAAAAAAAAATGGAAGATGGAAGGATTAATTTCTTACCATTTTCAGTGACGTGAATGGTGGGATTGTTGTAATTTTTCTTCACATAATTCAAAAGATCTCTCAAGCCCCTTGGATAAACATAAAGCCAGATAGAAGCTGCCTGTGACTTGATCAATTGACTAATCATTATATAATTTACAGAAACTTAAAATGGTCAAGGATACGTGTGAAAGTGTGCTTGTGAATGGCTTTAGTAATTTTAACACATTGAAAATGATTCTTACGCATAGGGATCACTTCACGCTCAGCTGCAAAAGAAAAGGAAAAAAAAGAAGGTTACATGAGGTTTTATCTTTTCATAATTATATGATCATCTCGACTGTTTATAATAGACTTTTTATTCTTAAAAAAAAAAAAAGACTTTTTATTCCAACTTACTGGTCAATATAGCAAGAGAATCAGAATAGCAGCTAATATTGGAGGAATTGGTAATCGGAACATCAACTGCATAAATGGCAGTATAGTAATTTATTCCAATAAAATCATAAGAACCTTTCACCATTCTAGTTTGCTTCTTCGTAAATTTTGGCAATCTTTCTGTCACCAGACCACGCATGCTTGCTGGATACTTACCATAGCTCAACGGCTCCATAAACCTATTTAAATAAATAGACCAATGAAAAGATGAAAGAGAGATTGAATTTGCTTGAGTGAATATTATTGAATACAGAAACGTGTATTTGTACAGGAAGAATTCTAACCATTCCTACAAGTCAGGCAATACAATAGGAAAGATAATATATACATATCATCTATTCTTAATATGGAAAATATAGAAGTTTGAATTCCTAACACTCCCCCTCAAGTTGGAGAGTGGATATAATGCACTCCCAACTTGTTAATCATAGGCACAAAAATTTATTTCCCAAAGGCTTAGTCAAGATGTCTGCAAGTTGATGTGCAGAATTTAAATATCTTGTAGTCACGGAACCATCTTGGATCTTGTCTCTAATGTAATGGCAATCCATCTCAATGTGTCCAGTTCGCTCATGAAAAACTAGGTTGGCTGCAATGTGTAAGGCAGCCTTGTTGTCGCAATATAGCAAGGCAGATTCATGATGTAAAAGTCCCAAGTCCCTCAATAGATATCGGAACCATGTCAACTCACAGTAGGCTCCTGTCATTGCAAGATATTCTGCCTCGGTTGAAGAGAGAGAAACTGTTTTCTGTCGCTTCGACCTCCAAGATATCAATGAAGGTCCAAGAAAAACACAATAACCCGTAGTGGATCTCCTAGTGAGTGGGCAACCTACCCAATCCGAGTCACAGTAAGCCCTCAACTTGAAATCACTATTTGAAGAGAAAAATAGGCCTTGGCCAAGTGCACCTTTTAGATATCGGACAACCCGAAGAGCTGCCTCCATATGAAGTTTTCGAGGTTGGTGCATAAATCTACTCAAGACATGTACTGCATATGTTATATCTAGTCTAGAAACAGTCAAGTAAATTAATTTGCTGACTAATCTCCTATACTGACTCGGATCTTTGAGCAAGTCGCTCTTGTCTGACAATTTCAAACCTCGTTCCATAGGAGTATCAATAGGGGCTGCGCCCAATAGCCTTGCATCCTCAATGATTTCTAATGCATACTTACGTTGGGAAATAAAAATCCCTTTCTTAGAAGCAGAAACCTCAATACCAAGAAAGTATTTCAAATTACCAAGATCTTTGAAATGAAAATGACTATGTAGAAATTTTTTAGTTGCCCCAGTAATCAGAATATCATCAACATATATCAAAAGAGCAGTAAAGGACTTGCCTTGTTTTCTGGTGAATAGAGAGTATCGGCTTGAGATTGTACATAACCAGCGGAGCAAATAGCTTTTGAGAACTTGGCGAACCACTGGCGAGATGCTTGTTTCAAACCGTACAATGACTTATGGAGACGACACACCAAGTTTTCCTCCCCCTATTGCCGAAACCCTGGTGGCGGAGACATATATATTTCTTCAGTTAAATCACCGTGAAGATAGGCATTGTTGACGTCCATTTGATGAATGGACCAACCACGAGTTGCGGCCAACACAAGCAAGCAGTGAACTGAGATGATCTTGGCAATGGGAGAAAAAGTATCCTGATAATCGACACCTTCTAGCTGAGTGAAACCCTTGGTGACCAATCAGGCTTTGTATCTCTCGATAGAACCATCTGAACGAAGTTTAATTTTATACACCCATCTGTAGCCAATAGGTGTCTTGCCTGCCAGGAGTGAAGTGAGAGACCAAGTGCCGTTGGCTTGAAGAGCCTGCAATTTGGAATGCATTGCTTCCTGCCACTCAGGATGAGCGACGGCTTCCGAATAAGACCTAGGTTCCGTGATAGTACTGAGTTGAGCAACAAATGATCGATCGATATGCAGGCTTATATCTATGATATGAAACATGATTGGCCAGTGGATAGCGTGTACCTTTAGTTGGACCCGGCAATAAGGAATTCGATTGGTCGGAGCAAACGGTGGAGTAGACATAATTGTTGAGTTTGACTAGCGGACCAGTTTGGCGGCTGGAGCGACGAAGTGGAATGGATTCGGGTTCATGTTCAAATGAGAAGAGAGGTGATTGTGGAGACGGATTGAGAAGCAGGTGTGGTGAGGATTTCGGCACCGGAGTGGGTGAAGTGGATGGTAGTGATGGACTGTCAGGGACGATGAGAGAAGATGGGTCGCAACGATCGTTTGGGCTAGGACAATCGAGCGGGTTGGAGTTGGGGCGTTGGATGGCTAGACGATGGGAAGGTGGTTCCGACAAAGGAGAAGAGACAAACGTAGGTAAAGGATTTGGAGAAGAAGGAGACGCGACCGAATGAGGGGAGGTGTGTGGCTGAGAAGTGTTTGAATTGGGATAAAAGGGATAAGTGATGTTGTGGGCCACAAAAGGAATAGGGCCAGTATATGTGTGTGAAGTACAATTGGGCTGGATAGACGCATAAGGAAAAAAAAATTCATGAAATCTCACATCGCGGCTAGTGAAAACCTTTTTGGTCGACAAATCAAATAATTTGCATGCCTTTTGACCAATGGGATAGCCAATAAAAATTGAAGGTATGAAATGATGGTCAAATTTGTGAGAAGTATGGACATTAGTAGCATAGGCTAAACAACCAAAGACACAGAGATGAGAGAAAGAAGGCGTTTTTTAGTACAGAAGTTCAAAAGGAGTTTTACAAAAGAGAACCGGAGAAGGCAATCGATTGATGATGTGTACAGCAGTAAGAGCACACTCCCCCCAAAATTGGGTAGGAAGTTGAGCTTGAAATTTCAAAGCTCGAGCTACTTGTAAGATGTGACGATGCTTGCGTTCCATAACCCCATTTTGTTGGGGCATGTAAACATAAGAATGCTGAAAAATGACACCATTATCTTGAAAAAAAGAACGAAGTGAGATAAATTCACCACCATTGTCGCTTCGAAAAGTCCTAATATGAGAGACTCAAATTGAGTGCGAACATAATTGAAAAATCATTTTAAAAGTGATTGTGCTTCATCTTTGTGTTGCATTAAAAAAATCCATGTGAAACGTGTATAATCATCTACAATAGTAAGAAAGTAATAAGCACCAGAAAGGGAACGGTGTCCATAACGACCCCAAATGTCACAATGAATTATCACAAAAGGTTTTATAGAAGAAATTATACTAGGACTGAAAGGTAAACGACTCTGCTTAGCCAAAGGACATATAGGGCAAGCATTATTTGACTGAACGGAAAAAATTTAAAAATTCTTGGCAATGAAACTTAAGCGAGGAGGTGATGCATGGCCTAAGCGGTTATGCCATAGATCAGTGGATGAGATGGTGAGATTGTAAGCTGGTCAGTTTGTGGGTGAGAAAAAGTTGGTCACTGATTTCTTCGTCGCTAGTGCCACCAAATAGCATAGTCTGTCACGTTGTTTATCCAAACCAATCATCCTTCTCGTAGCCACCAATAAGGGAAAAAAGTTATCGAACAATTCAGACCTCTTGTCAGACGACTAACTAACATCAAATCAACTTTGAATGTAGGTACACATAACACATCATTCAAATAATAGATAGAATTTAGTGGCAATGATCCTTTTGCAACAATATTAGTTTTTTCTCCGCTAGGCAGTAATACAAGAGGTAACAAGCAATTTTCATCTTTGCGGAAAAATAATTTAGATGATAAAGAAATATGATTCGTCGCCCCGCTATCAATGATCCAACTGCAGGAAGCGACTTTAGACAAACCTGGCTTGGTTACGGTATTTTCTTGAGAGCTAGATCCTTCATTTTTGTTGTCAACAAGCGATAAGAGCTGCTTCAATTGAGCCTCCGAAATCCCAACAACTTAGTTTCTGTCTTCTTTAGAAAACCCCTCGGACACATGATTAGCTACAGGCTTGTTATTTTTGCTAAAATGTCTTGGGCCTAAATTATACTTTGTTTTTGGATGGCCCGTTAGATACCCATGTAGCTCATAACAGGTTTGGACCCAATGGCCCATTTCTCGATAGTGGGAACAATGAAGGCGTCCTCTTCCAAAGCCAGAGTGTCGCTTGTCTTGATCAAATCGGCGTCCTCCATTGAAATTCTCTGGCAACTTTTCTTGCGATCAGGAATTATGTGACCCTATGGGCGGTCGGATCGCTCGAACCTGACTGGAGTGGGTTTGCTGCTGTTGCTTCGAACCGCCATGGCAGCACTGCCACTGAAATCACTTGCAGCGTGCATTGAGCTCAGGAGACACTGCTTTTCTTCTTGAGAGACAGAGGAATATGCTTGGCGAACTGAAGGAAGGGGATTCATCAGGAGAATTTGTCCACGAATATCACTATAAGAATCATTCAATCCCATTAGAAATTGCATCAGTTTTTGTTGATCTTGTTGTACCCCATGTACTGCATCGTTGTAGGAAGCTAGTTCATCCCATAGGCCCTTCAATTTTGTGTAATAGGCGAAGACAGAGAGTTGTTCTTGTCGAAGGTAGGCAATATCTCGCTGAATCTCAAAGATGCGAGGTGCATTGCTTTGAGAGAATCGCTCACAAAGATCTTCCCAAACTTCATGAGCAGTAGAGTAATAAATCACACTATCTGAAATTTTCGGACTGAGAGCGTTGACGATCCAAGAATGGACCATATCATTACACCAAGACCAAGCCGCATAACCTTCAGGATCAGCTTCTTCTGAAGGGGCTTTGATTGAGTCATTGACAAAACCTAGTTTGTTTTTGGAATTTAAGGCCAGAGTCATAGCCTTTTTCCAAGTAGAATAATTGTCTCCATTCAAAGGTTTGGAAATCAAAACCAAACCCGGATGATCTGAATGATGAGTGAAATAGGGATTTGAGATATTCGCCCTTGAAGAATCTGTAGAAGTGTTTGGAACGGCAATTTCCATGCCAGTGACAGGAGGCGTTGGTGGTATTTCATCATTGGCCATGATGGCTGAAAAAGAGAGATGCTACACGAGTGATTAGAGTGCAGCGATGGGTTAGGATCTTAGTCCTGCTCTGATACCATGAAAAGATGAAAGAGAGATTGAATTTGCTTGAGTGAATATTATTGAATATAGAAACGTGTATTTGTGCAGGAAGAATTCTAACCATTCCTACAAGTTAGGAATTAGTTACTACATTATAGGTAGTCTAGCTATAAGACAAGCAATACAATAGGAAAGATAATATATACAGATTATCTATTCTTAATATGGAAAATATAGAAGTTTGAATTCCTAACACAAATTAAAGAATTTATAAAGAGTTTATCAACAGTCATGTTAGAGCATCTCCAATGTAAACATGGCTTATGAAAAAAAAAGATGCCACGTAGGATAAATAGACGTTATGTTAATAATTGTGTCTCCAATGCAGCCGTGCATATTCAACCTCAAGCTGACGTGGCAAAAAAAATATTAGACATTGTCAATATGACAGTCTACTTTCAGACGGTTTGTTGCATAGCTATTTTTTAGGTTGACTCATCAAAAATTTAAAACTGACATTAATTTTCATATATTTTTGGTAAGGAAATAAAATAAAAAATATACCAGGAAAAAAAGATGGACACATCATTAAAAAAAAAAAATTTGTTTTTTGTGTTGATTATTTATCAACTCTATTTATATGTCATATAGGAAGCAAGTCTCTTGACATTGTTGCCATGTCAATAATTATTGGTATGCAAACCAATTTTGCATTAGAGATGCTCTTACACAACATATATATATATATATATATTAATTCAAAAATAAAATCTAAATGATGTGTAACATAACCTTTTTTTTTTCTTTTTTGAAATACCATCTATGGTCACGGTGATGTCTCAACGTTGTTGTTATGTAACATATAATATATATATATATATATACATAAATGTTCAAATCAGTGTGTACTGATGTAAATATATGAGGGCATTGAATATGAGCCACTCATTTTCTATGCTTTGACTTAGTGTGTATGCACTTGTCAAAACTTCTTCATAATGAATGATTCACATTCAATGTCCTTATACATTTATATCAGTGCGCACTGATGTGAACGGGACCGTATATATATATATATATATATATACAATGGTTCTCTAGTCAGAACGTCCTTACTTTATAATTTCAGGACGTCCAACCACAACTACACATTCACATTGGGTCCACAACCACACATTAATAAATACCCACACCCAATGTGAATGTGTGGCTGTGGGTGATTGTCCTTACTTTATAATTTCAGGACGTTCTTACTAGAAAACCACCATATATATATATATATAGTATTTCTATTGTCAGTTCATTGTGATATATTTTATATCAGTACAAAAAATGTGGACTATAGATTATAGAGAAGTTTTGACGAGTGTATACACTTTGAGTCAAAGTATATAAATCTAATGGCTAACATTTTTCGTCCTGATATATTTTATATCAGGACGAACTAACAATAGAAAAATTATATATACATATATATATATATATATATATATATATATATAAATGTTAAAGTCAATGCGCACTGATGTAAATATATGAGGACAATGAATGTGAGCTACTCATTTTCCATGCTTTGACTTAGTGTATATGTATTTATCAAAACTTCTCCATAATGAGTGGCTCACATTCAAGTCCTTATATATTTACATCAGTGCGCACTGATGTGAACGAGACCGTATATATATATATATATATATATATATATATATATATAGTCTTTCTACTCTCAGTTTGTTCTGATATAAAATATATCAGGACGAAGAATGTTGATCACAAATTATGAAAATATTTTGATAAGTGCATACACTTTGAGTCAAAGTATGTAAATCTAATGGTCCACATTCTTCGTCCTGATATATTTTATATCAGGACGAACTGACAATAGAAAAATTGTATGCATATAGTTTTTCTATTATCAGTTCGAACTGATGTAAAATACATCAGTTCTTTGCATGTGGGCTATTGAATTTAAATACTTTGATTTGGCTGCATGCACTTGTCAAAGCATTTTTTAAATCTAATGGCCCATATGCAAGGAACTGATATATCAGTTTAAACTGACAATAGAAAGACTATATATATAATACTTCTCTAATTATGACCGTCCTAATTTTATAATTTCAGAACGTCCAACCATAGCCACACATTCACAGTGGGCCCACAGCCCCATATTAACAAATACCCACACCTAATACGAATATATAGATGTGGTTGAACGTCATTAACTTATAATTTCAAGATGTCCTTACTTAAGAACCACCATATATATATACAGTCTTTCTATTATCAATTCAAACTGACAAAAGTTATATCAGTTCCTTGTATGTAGGTCATTGGATTTAAATACTTTGACTGACAGGTGCATACAGCCAAGTCAAAGTATTTAAATCCAGTGGCCCACATATAAGGAACTGATATAACTTTTGTTAGTTCGAACTGATAATAGAATTTCTGTATATATATATATATATATATATATATATATATAAAGTCTTTCTACTATCAGTTCATCCTGATATAAAATATATCAGGACGAAAAATGTGGACCACAAATTATAGAGAAATTTTGACAAGTGCATACACTTTGAGTCAAAATATGTGAATATATATATACAATTTTTCTATTACCAGTTCGTCATGATCTAAAATATATCAGGACGAATAAAATAAAAAATAATAAAAGAGTTTTACTCTCCACCCAAACATAAAGTCAAGAGCTCTTTTAGCTGCGTCAACATTAGGTTGTGATTGGGAGTAGGGTACCATCCATACAGCTATTAGTGTTATTCCAATCTTTCCCTTTTGAATTGCCTAAATATTTGATATATTTTGTGTCAATTAAATATACACAACAGATTTATAAATCATAAAAATTTGTAATTAATTATTTACATGTATTTAATAGAATTATGTGATGTCCATTTTCATATAGAAATTATTAGCACTAGTACTCACTTGATATTTTTGCTTGTGGAGTTTGACAGCTAGAGCATGAGAAAGTAAGAGATGGTGGCTGACGATGTAAGGCTTGGTGGCAGAGTTTCCAGTGCGGCAAGCTCCATCTATCCATTTCGAACACCGACCGGGTGCCAACAACCCCAACTCATAATTAACCACCATAACTGTATGACCATATATGGCTCATTTATAGTGATCCATTGCTTCACACGATCACCAAATTCTTTGAAGCAAAGTTCTGTAAAGTCTCCAAAATCATACCTGCATTAGCTCGAATCAATTTATCGTTTTCAAATAAAACAGAAACCGAAAACATATAACATTACTGAACAGGTCCTAGGTATATTTACTTACACAATACGCGGGCTTAAAAAGCCACCATACTCATCTTCTAATGCTTGGGGAAGATCCCAGTGAAAAAGAGTCACAAAGGGTTGAAGCCCTATATATAGTTATATACACATGAATTGTTTGTTAAGTAATTAATTAAAGCCTGAAAAATAATCACTCAACGCACAAACATATTAATGGTGATTTACATTAGCATTATTAAGATTACTAGTGTAACAATCTGTGATATGCACAGACTTGTTTTAAAAGAAAATAAAATATGTTATGTAATAAAAAAACTGTAAGCAAATATTGATAACTAATAGTACTTTTGGTGCGACAATATTCATAACCAATACTAAAAAATACTTTTTAGAGATCACTTTTAAAATGATATAAATATATAAAGAGATTGCTTTTAAAAACAATCTTTAGTCATGAGATCTTAAAAAATCATTATAAAATATTAATCTCTATTTATGATATTAATTACCATATATTAGTAATATAGTGATCTCTTATACATATAGAAATCATTTTTTTTTTTTTTTATATAATTCATTTTCAATTGATTACTAACGAAATATATCATTCATGCTTAGAAAATCACAACACCGGAGATCTTATTTTCCAACAATTTTATTCATCCAAATTCAATATATATATCCACAAGACATCTCAAAAGTCAAAACTATTATCCTGTAAAACATCTGAAAATCATAAACAAACTACAAAATCACTTTTTACAATATTATCCAAAGTCAACAATACAATATCTCTCAATCTCCATATGCAATTCCCCACTAAAGCATTCCAATCATCTCACATAATGTCAATATTGTCTTGAGCGTGTGGAGTATCATTCCTCAAATCTACACAGTAGAAGAGTTTATAGAAATTAAAACCCTTAAAAAAATTGTTTTTGTGCTTAAATTTAATTGTAAAAACGAATTAAGAGACGAAAGATACATGTGAAGAGAAGCAAAAGACATGACAATTAATTAAAGAAATCAAACTCACCGAAGATACTTGGAGAAATGTTAATTGCTATCAACCCTTTGTTTGAAATCATGGATTCAAACCTGCAGATCAAGTCAAGTGTAGAATAACATTTATTATTCTAAAGTCATAAATCCAAGACAAAAATTCACTAAAGTCAAGGAAATTCATACAATGAGATATAAAATTTTGATAATACAAAACACCTTAAAATCCCACTATCACTAAAAACCTAAAAGCTAAGGAAATTATTTGCTCAATTAAACATAAATCCTCTGAAATCAAGTTTACAATATAAAAGACAAAAAGAAAAAGTATTTCCCAAAAACAAAAACAGAAAAATAAAATCATCAAAATCAATAGGATTAAACTTTTATTACAAAAATATAATAAAAAGAGAAAAAAAAAAAAAAAAAAAAGACTCACCTAAACATTTATATATGATAAGTAACAATAAATCATCAAAACTAGGAGAAAAACATTTTGAGAGAGAGAGTAGAGATTGATTGATGGATGGATGTGTGAAAGATTAGGTAAAGCTATGGTTTATATAGAGAATTGGCATTATGATTGATTTGTATCCTCAAGATTAGGGAAATTAATATAGGCAATCAAGTCATCATGTAAAAATAATTGTAAAATATGTATTAATGTATTGTTAATTTTCACGTGTAACTTATCATAACATTAATTCTGTCATTGATGTTTTACTTTACAAAAAAGATTTAATGTTATATAATAGGATATCATTTATATATATATATATATATATACAATTTTTCTATTGTCAGTTTATATCAGGACGAAGAATGTAGACCATTATATTTACATACTTTGACTCAAAGTGTATGCACTTGTTAAAACTTCTCCATAATCTGTGGTCCACATTTTTCATTCTAATATATATTTTATATCAGGACGAACTGACAGTAGAAAGATTGCATATATAATAATAATAATAATAATAATAATAATAATAGCCTTTTTCATAATATATATATTTTATTAATATTATCATATTTGATTAATTAATTAACGACTTTTAAGATAAAATTTGAGTGGAATGTGACATTGATTTGGATTCCAATTTGAGTTTTGAAACTTCCATGCTTTTCATTTTCTATGTATTATGTTTTGAAACTTCTATGCTTTTCATTTTCCATGTATTATTTTTGTCTTTTAAGATAGTGTTTTAATGATCAATATAATTAGAATTTAAAGCTAGAAAATCAAATGAATCTAATATAATACATATGGAAATGAATATATAGCATTTAAATCCAAAGCTTCCTCATGGCGACATGTGGCGTTGTGAAAGTCTATTATTATATATACTAGTTTTCCAACCCGAGCGTTGCACGGGCTTTGTATAAAAAATTGTTTGTAAAACATTGTGTTGTTTATACTGAAATTTTTGATGCAAACATGTTTAAACCTAAAGAACATGTAGTTTTTCCTTTCAATAAAGCATCAGTCATCAGATAGCAGGAAAAAATAAAACACACCAACATTGATGATATACATAGATCCTCAAATTAATGAGAAATATTAAAATATTTTATTTATTTACCAGAGAAGTTGACATGTCTGTTGACTTCCTCAACAAATAATGTTCATTGAATTGTAATGTTAAATTCATTAATGATTGAATTATTAATATATATTTTTTTTTTTGAAACTGCTTTATATTATAATAGAAATAAAATAGGAATACCAAAACATACAACCCCCGAGCAGCACCTAAAAAAAACCCCAAACCCGATACAAAACTCATCCAAACAGGGGCACAGACACAAAAGTCACCCAGCAGCAAACAACCACCAACAAAAAACGAAAACCTACCATTGGAAAACCAAAAAACAGTACATAATATCTCGACCACAAAACACTAACAGAGAAACCAAAGGCAAACAGAACTACAGAACTGAGACCAATCAGACCAAAACTCCAGCCTTATAATCCCCATTCAAGCCTTTCCTCTTGGAGAGTAGCACCAAATTTTGCCAAACCATCAGCTAAAGAATTGCAACTTCTAGCAGTAAAGTTAATGACAACCGAATTTGATGCCGAAAGAAATTGTCTAATATCAAATAACCACTTCATAATACGAAGATTACCGAATCCTTCACTATTAATCCATGTGACCACCGATTTGGAATCACTTAAGATGGTAATATTACGGTCTTTAAAGTAGAAACTTGATGAAATCAGAACACAAGCACGATGAATGGCTAAAACTTCAGCCAGAATAGAATCGGCCATTCCCACCGGGGTAGAAAAAAGACATAAAATCTTTCCATTCGCATCACGTAAAACCCCTCCAAAGCCCGCCAAACCCAGATTACCTTTTGCAGATCCATCCATATTGAATAAGAGATCGTGATCCACCGGAGGCGACCAAGACGCGATTGTTTTACACCTGGACTGCAGCCTATCAACACATCTCCTTTCAACATCAAGAAGAAGAATAGTTAAATCCTCAGAAGATCCGGAGCCAAAATGCTTGAACCACCATGCCACCCTAAATCTGACAGAATCTAGAGCCAAAGAAAGTAAAGCTTCCTTACCACTAAACACCAAAGCATTCCTATTTCCCAAATAGTCCAACATACCGTGTAGAACAACACAACCCAAGCCCTCTTACTAGATTTTGCAAAACACAATCCTAACCAACCATCCGCCCAACCCGATATGTCCCTATTACTGCAAGAGGAGACCCCCCACCATCCCATCACCTCAGACCATAACTTCCATGACCATTCACAGTGTAAAAAAAGGTGATTAACAGTCTCCACCTCTCTATCACAAAAAGGACAATCCATAGAAACCATTTGAGCCATACCAAACTTACCCAAGACGTCCCTGACAAGAATACGACCCTTAAGCAATTGCCATAGAAATACTTCGACCTTTGGAGGGACAAACCCCAGCCACAACAATGAGCAAACTGCAACAAAACCCACATTCCCTTTTTCCTCCAAACATCTCCTAAAAGATTTGACCGTAAAAGAACCCTTCGGACAAAAAGTCCAAGCCAACGCATCGGAAATGCCAAATCTGATAGATATACAGTTCAAAACAAGCATAAAACTATTCCATTGTGCCTTTTCCCAATCGAAAATTGATCTTCTCAGTGGAATATCCCATAGCCAACGATCATTTTCCCATCTCCCAAACTCGCATACCGAACCTTCATTTTGTACGGCTAAAGCATAAATTCTTGGAAACGCATTCTTTAAAGTAAAAGAATCCCATCCTAGATCCTTCCAAAACTTTGCTCTCTCACCTGAACCAACAACAACCTGAAAACCCTGCTGAATGATGCTTGCTGTAACAGTATTCTGCTTAAACAGTTTATTCACCAAATTAATAAAAAGAGAGCCAGACTTCACCTCCAAAAAATCCCACGAAATACCCTCTACCTCCTTACCATACTTAGCACATAAAACCTTCTTCCACAAAGAAGAATGCTCATTCCCAAAACGCCATATCCATTTAGCCATCAAACTCACTCCCTTCTCCTTTATCCGCCCAATGCCTAAACCCCCAAACCTTTTGCCTTTACAAATCAAAATCCAATCCACAGTGTGAACTTTCTTTTTAAATAATCCATCGTTCCAAAAAAATTCCTTTTGAAGCTTTTCGATTCTATTAGCAACCCTAACCGGAATACCGAAAACTGACATATAATACGTAGGAAGACTAGATAGAACCGATTTAATAAGGACTAATCTACCTCCTCTAGACAAAAACCCTCTTTTCCATGGAGCCAATCGATCTTCCACCTTTTTTATAACCGGCTGCCACAACTCTTCCCTTCTAGCATTACCACCCAAAGGTAACCCTAAATACATAATTGGCAAAGAAGCCGAAACACATTGGAAAGCCCTAGCCCAATCGAAGTCACCTTGGGATCTCTTACCAACCTTAACAAGACAAGACTTGTGAAAATTAACTTTGAGACCAAAAACCAGCTCAAAACATCTTAACACCCGTTTAGCATTCAAAGATACTCCATACAAGGTTCCAAAAATAGTAACGTATCATCAGCAAACTGAAGATGCGTTAAATGAACATCATCGTTCTAATAACCAATACCTCTAATCAGGCCCTTCTCTCTTGCTTTCATAAGCATATAGCTCAGCACTTCAACCACTAAATTAAATAAAAAGGAGATAGGGGATCTCCTTACCGAAGACCTCTATCCATCGTGAACTCTTTCGTTGGGCTACCATTTACCAATACAGACAACAAAGAGGAAGAAACACATGCCCGAATCCAGTCTATCCATCTAGAACCAAACCCCATTAATTCTAATACTTCAAACAAGAATTCATGATTGACACAATCATACGCCTTCTCAAAATCCAACTTCACAAGAAGTCCACCCTTAATCGCCTTTTTCCAAGTATGAATCACTTCCTCAGCTACTACATAAAACTGTCAACTATCTGTCTTCCCTTCACAAACGCCATTTGAAACGGACTAATAATCTTATCAAACACCTTCTTAAGTCTATTAGCAAGCACTTTAGCAAGAATTTTATAAGCTGCACCCACCAAACTTATAGGCCTATATTATTAATAAATAACTGATTATATTATGATAAAAAAAAATAAAAAATAAAAAACTAATTATAAAACAACAAAGCAAGATGAACCGATTCTTAAGTAGTTAATGAATCTAATTTTAATTAAATCATTGTCAATTATAATGATGGTTATTGTCTCTAATAATTTGTTAAGGAAACTCTTAGGTCTCCAATATCATTAATAAACAAAGACTCTCCATTTCTATCACCATTATTCCAGTTTAGATGAACAGATTATTTAATTTATTATATAGGTTAATTAAAAATTATTTTTTGTATTAATTGAAAAGTTATCTATCTCTTTAGCAATATATATATATATATATATATATATTATGACAAATTATTATTTTTTGTTATGTTATCTTAATATATTTCCATTGATATGCTTTTAAAATTTACCATTAATTCCGTAAAAAAAACAAAAAAACAAAAAAAAACAAACAGATTACCATTGATTTGGTAATACAATTACTATTTTAATTTTCTTTGTAAAATATTTATTTATTGCCATTTATAAGAATAATTAAAATTCAAAAACTTTTATTTTTAGAAATAATCATATTGTATTTAATGCATAGTTAATACATTCTAAACAATCTAAAAGAAAAGAAAACAAAAAGGCAAAATATAGAAAAAGAATTATAAATATTTATAATTATATAGAGTTAAATAACTATTTTTGAGAAACTGCAGATTTATTAAAAAGCCACAAAGGCAACACACACAACACAACAAAGAAATAACTATTGAGATTAGCTATTTACAATCCTTTTTTTTTTTTTTTTTTACATTTATTTTCTTAAGACATTTCATTTTAATAAATTAAAATTTTGAAACATCTAAATACACCCCAATTTACTCGAAAATACTATATATATATATATATATATATATATATATATTATAAAAACACTCATTCTAGAAATACTTGTAGAAGTGTTAATTTTTTTTTTTAAAAAAAAAAAAAAAACTCCATGGAGGATATTGTCAAACCAAGTGATAAATTAATTTATTTTTCCACACTTTTTTCTAAAAACATTCTATTTTTTAATAAATTCTTGATTAGGATTTTTTTTTTTTAGCGTCCATCTCATAGATGATTCAACAAAAAAAAAAATATAAGGTGAAGAATTTTATGGGGATGCAAATAGTAGTAGGAGTTATTTGTTATTTATTACCATATATATATATATATGTATATATATAAATTATGAGTGAATTTCATATATTTAGAAAATGAATCTATTGAATTGAATGTAATAATTAATGTTTATAATGTGTTACCGTTAATAATTGATCGAAAACTATTATTTTAATTTTTTTTAAACCATTATTTTAATTATTTGTTATGTTATCATAATATCATTAATATCTTACAATTAATAAGTTTTTAGAATTTATCATTAATTCTTAAAAAATAAAAATAAAAAAAATAAAAAAATAAAAAACCGATTACTATTAATTTGGTATTACATTGATGTTTTGAAAAATATTTATTTAATATCATTTATATGGATAATTAAAATTCAAAAACAGTTATTTTTGGAATAATAATCTTGTATTCAATGCATAATTAATACATTCTAAAAAACCAAAAAGTAAAAAGAACAAAATGGCTAAAAAATATATAAAGAAAAAAACTACCAAAAAAAATGTATAAATTACCTTTAAAAAATCCGGGGGAAAATTGGGTATTTGATACCCAAAAACCGGAGCAGATATAGTATTTTTTTTTTTATTTTTTTTTTTAAAGAGACTATACAGTGTTACAGTTATAACCAAGAATATAACCCTAGTATTTATCTATAGTAATAGTATGTCTATCGAATCCATCGTTCATAAGTACAAAGCACATCATAAGTCTCGACCGGTTCATTGATTTTTTGCATTGGTGGTTATGAGTAGGATGCTAGTCTTATCGGATGGTTCCATAACAAACACCTCAGTTGATAGCTAATTGAAAATCCAAGACCGCCAAAGTTAAAATTCCATGATCAATCCAAAATTACCTTTTAACTACTAAAGCGTTTCCTACAAAAAAAATAATTAAAAATTAAAAATTATTCAATCAAATATTAAAAAAAAAATCCATAGAAATTCCTCTCACCACCAAACGCCATCAAATTCCCCACCGCTTGTTTTGAGTTTGCTCGTGAGGGAGAATCAATAGGCTAAGATGGAAAAAACGTGAGATTAAACAAAAAAAAAAAAAAAAACTAAAACTAAAACTAAAACTAAAGGATTAAAATTATTCAATCAAATATATATTTTTAAAATCTATATAAATTCCTCTTACCACCCAATGGCATCCAATTCTCCGCCGCTTGTTTTGAGTTTGCTGAGAAAGTCAATGGAATGAGATGGAAAAAAATATGAGATTTTGGATGGTTTTAATAGAGAAAATTGAGGGAGATGAGTGGGCATAAATGGTTTAGAGAGAGAGAGGATGGTTTAAATAATTGAGTCTACAAAACCACCATTGTCATTAATCAAATAAAAATCATTGTTTTAATTCCTTGAATTTAGCTTGGCAGTTTAAGAATCCAACATATTCCACGTTAAGGTTGAATAGGAAAAGGTTATTAATTATTTGCTTTTATTATTATTATTATTTACTAAATTGATTTAATTGTAGCATTTATTTCTTTATTATTTTGAAGAAAGGAAAAAAAAACATTTAATACTAAAAGATATTAGGAACAATCATATTTGATTGATTATATTTAATTCCAAAGCTCTCATACGACGACATGTGGCACTGTGAAACTCTATTATTATATGTATATATATGTCTAGATTGCATCCCACACGATATGTGAGAATTATAAAAATGTAACGCTACTATAATTTAATGATTTAACTTATTGGTCTAAGATATTGGATGCATTGGTGATGAAAAACAATCCTGGGGTATTTCTCTATATTTATTTCTTTGACATCGATCTCCAACAAAAATTAATCAATGGTCATGTCAAGCTTTTCTCATGTGGTATGTTGAAACTTTATGATAATATATTATTTATCAAGCATTAAAGGAAAAATATGTGATCTAATAATAGTAATAATTCTCATTAAATCTAGAAAATCAACTATTAATTGAAAATAAAAAAAGAAGAGTTGAAGAATATAAAATTGAAGGGTTGAATATAATTTTTTGTAAAAAAAACTAATTAATGGTCAAGCCTTCTCATAACGACATGTGGCATGTTAATGCTCGAAAATAAGATAAAATAAATAATAGTATAGAAAAATCAAGAGCCAATTCCATTGGTGGAGTCAGTATTTTTGATACTAACCAGTTTGTACCCATGTATTTTTCACTAAATATTATATAATATATATATATATATATATATATATATATATATTATAGTTAAATGATTAACGATATTTAAAAAAATTAATTAATAAGAATTTATAGCTTGTTGGTAAAAAAATATATATATATATTTATGGCTCGTCTTTTAATCTTACCAAATAATGGAATACTTAAAAAAAAAATACATAATATTTAAAAATCAATTTATTCACTATCCTATTAATTATGAGATTGCCTTTTGATTACCTATAGATATGTGATTTATGAAAAAAGATTATATTATTAAAGTTATTACACTTAATAACTACTTAATACCTTTGATAAATAAATAAAAAATAAAAAAAGAATTTATGGCATGTTTTTAAACTTACAAAACAATGTAATACTTCAAAAAATAATAATAATACTTAATGATTAAAAATCAACTATGATATTGGTTTAGAGAATTTATTTACTATTCCATTAATTATTGCCTCTTGATTATCTATTGATATGTGATTAATATCATTTAATAGCAATCCAAATTGTGTAAAAATTGACCCATTCCTATTGAGTATCCTTTGATAAAAAAAAAAAAAAAAATTAAAAAAAAAGAAGAAGAAGAAGAATTTATGGCTTGTTTTTAAACTTACCAAATAATGTAATACTTCAAAAAATAATAATAATACTTAATGATTAAAAATAAATTATGATATTGGTTTAGAGAATTTATTCACTATTCCATTAATTACGTGATTGTCTCTTGATTAGCTATTGATATGTGATTTATAATATTTAATAGCAATCCAAATTGCATATGAATTGACCCATTCCTATTGAGTATCATTTAAGGTAAATTATTTGTTGCTGTACCCATTCCACTCATTCACAACAACATTTTTTGCTTATTTTTTTTTTTTTTTTTTGATGAGCGACACTTCTTGCTTTTAACTACAAAACTAAACATATTCACAAATTACATACATCTATGCATCCAAATTTCATATATATTTTATTTGTCCAATTTAGATACCTACTTTTCAAGATGCCCGATTGTTTTTCCATTAATGCTTGATGACTAATTTATTGTCACAAATTAATTTTATAGATCCAGATAATTTTATCACTAATTAGTGTTTCGTGTTCAATTGGTTTTCTAGATTTAATGAGAATTTATTATATTGATCATCATATTTTTAAGTCCTTGACAAAAATAATGTTTCACATCCAACTCAAAAGATACAAAAAAATAAAATGAAAAACACATATGAAAGAAGTAACAAAAGCTACAATGGAATCCAAACCAATACCAAATTCAGCTAATCAGCTATTTTTTGTCATGTGATGATTAATAATGATATATAAAACTTCATTAACATTTCATATATAAAGACTCAAACCACTGTACATAGACAAATAAAGTTAAAAAAGATAATATATAAATACAGACTATTTCATATATATAAATAGAAAATACTATCTGCTATATTCTTTCAATTTTCCTTCAAATTCCCAAAAATCAAACAGGTTAGGAAACATAAATCAAAAAAGGAAAAAACAAAAATGAATAATAAATTTCACAATAGGAAAAAAAAATGAATAATAAATGTATACAATAAAAATGGGGAGACCATGCATGAATTGGAGACAATCAAGGCCTGGCATTCATAATCCTAGTTTGCTAGGCTTTGTTCTGCTTATCAATATATATATATATATGCTGCAAAATGTAGGAGTTATCCACTTTGATTCACTTGTGATCCATGTTCTTTGAGCAGTGGGGACGACCTTGTACGTCTCTTTTTTTCTATGATTTCTAAGCAACCAAAAAAGAGCCTATATTAATAGAATTAAAGGAATTCAAAATAACAATCAAATTACTGACAAATTGACAAATAATTCTTTAGCTTTTCGAAAATAAAAATACGGGTCAGTGATATCTAGAGCCAGTAATTTGGTGAGGCAGTCCCTAAATGGCCATTAATTTTTTCCAAATGGCTCAAATTAGCCATTCCATTGAAAGAAAGTATCAATTGTTGCCACTTTGCCCATTATTTGTTCCATTTGCTTATGTCATAACCTGTTAGAATCGAGGTTTAAATAGTAAAACAAGAAGGGGCAATATTGTAAAATCATCAAGTCACCATCTTAGGACACAATTTGACAAAGATGTTCAAAACATTTTTTCACGTTTTTTTACTTTTATTTTCAAGTCACTACTACAAAAAACGCAAAAGAAATCGGTTTATTTTTCTTTTCATTTTTTGTGTGGTTTTGTATTTTGCTGGAGATATTTTTATGTAAACGTTTTCCTTAAAAAGGTATCTTTTGGCAAGGAAATAAATTTTTTCGTCAGCGTTGGGTTCTTTGATTTTTCGATACAAATAAAACGGTATAAAGAACGTAAAATTTTGGGCAGTATTTTGAAAGTTATGATCAATTATTCAGTCAAAGGTCAGAAGTGACACGCAATCCGCAAGTGAGGTGTGTTCATCGCTCTTTTTCCTTAAAATTGTATTTTTTGGCAAGGAAATAAATTTTTTTGTCCATGCTGGGTTCTTCAATTTTTCGATATGAATCCAACGGTATAAAAAACGTAAAATTTTGGGCTGTATTTTGAAAGTTATGATCAATTATTCAGTCAAAGGTCAGAAGCGACACGCAATCCGCGAGTGAGGTGTGTTCATCACTCTTTTTCCTTATAACTGTATTTTTGGCTAGGAAATAATTTTTTTTTATCTATGTTGAGTTCTTTGATTTTTCGATACGAATCCAACAATATAAAGAACGTAAAATTCTGGGTGGTATTTTGAAAGTTATGATCAATTATTCAGTCAAAGGTCAGAAGCGACGCAAATCTGCAAGTGAGCTGTGTTCATCGCTCTTTTTCCTTAAAACTATATCTTTTGGCAAGGAAATAAATTTTTTTGTCTATGCTAGGTTCTTTGATTTTTGATATGAATCCAACGGTATAAAGAATGTAAAATTCTGGGCGGTATTTTGAAAGTTATGATCAATTATTCAGTCAAAGGTCAGAAGCGACGTGAATCCGCAAGTGAGCTGTGTTCATCGCTCATTTTCACACTTTTTCAAATCGATTTTTAGAATATTTTCTGAATGAAAAGTGTTTTTTTTGCATGTCTACTTTCTTGTTTCAAAATCTAAGCAAATAATGTTGAGTATTTTTAGAGATATGCACTTAAATGTGGACATAGGTCAAATTTGAATAGTTTGCAGAGATGGAAATAATGGTCAGTTTGGGACTCCACCCAGCAATTAATGGTGTCTAGTGCTATTTTATTCTTTAGGAGTGCCATATCATAGATAACGGAAACTTTCTGTTAGATTTAACAAAATGGCTGCCAATGAACAATGTTTCATCAAAATGATGATTTTGAAACAATTTGAATAGTCGGTGGCCTTTTTGGGACTCCATCCACTAATTAATGGTGTCTAGTGCTATTTTGTTTAAAAATAATAACTTCAAACTCATTAACACTTAAATATATAGAAACCACTATAAAATTAGCAGGTGAATATAAAGTAGGAAGGAGAGAAGATTTCTAACTTGTTCAAAGACAAAGAATTTCGTCCATGTTGAAAACGATGCCTTGCATGGAGCACCGTCTTGGATACGGATGCCAAGCTGTACACGAAATAGAAGGGTTTTTGAGTGATGAAGATAAATGATTTGGAGAGAAGTGAGGAGGTCATAAAAGATAAGAAATTGATTTAGATTTGATTTTAGTGGACTAAGTACGGGGCAATAAAATGAAGAGTTGTTAATTGATATTCTTCACCAAAGAATTTAAATTTATAAAAGATGGATTGGAAAGTGAAGAGTTGGATAATAAAGGTTGGAAAATAAAAAGGTTAAAAAAAGGGGAAAGGAATGTAGTAAGGGAGGGAAGTAATTAAGGAAGTTGAAAGAATAAGAATTTATGATTGTCTTTTAAACTTACCAAATACTATAATATATATAACTAATTAATAATTAAAAATTAATTATGGGAATGGTTAATAGAACCTATTAATTATCCCATTAATTACTGGATTGTGTAGAGAGAGAATAAATAAACCGATTGGGAAGAATAAAAATTTATGATTGTCTTTTAAACTTACCAAATATTATAATATATATAACTAATTAATAATTAAAAATTAATTATGGGAATGGTTTATAGAATCTATTAGAATTTTTTATTGTCTTTTATACTTACCAAATATTATAATATATATAACTAATTAATAATTAAAAATTAATTATGGGAATGATTAATATAATCTATTAATTATCCCATTAATTACAGGATTGTAGAGAGAGGGAGTAAATAAAAGATTATTAGATAGGTGGTGAACTGTCATTAATGCCGAAGCTCTCTCACGACGACACGTGTTAAGGTGGGGTTCCATTTTACTATATTATATATATTGTTGAGTTCTTGTACCTATCAAGAACCTATAACACCTTCCTGTTAACAACTAAGTTACTGTAAGATTTACTTACAAGTAGGAAAGAATAATCCAATCTACCAACTAAAACAGATTAAGTAATATATGAAGCAAATATATGAAATAAGTGCAAAAGAAAGTAAAGAGACACAAGATTTATCGTGGTTCAGCTAAACAAAGCCTACATCCACGTTGAGCCACTTTGAAGAGGTTCTGTCACTATATGTAGTATCCTTTACAGCCTTAATCTACCCAGAAGAAATACAAAATAAGCCCTCAAAAGGAGCCCAGAAACCTAGAACAGAATCGCTTAACCAAGCTAACTTAGAGCAAACCCTAAACCTGAGATACAACCCAAAAATGCTCACAAGTTATATCAATAGAACCACCACACTCAAATCTCTCTTTTTCTCTTCTAACACTCTTACAGATTCACAGTAGAGAACCTTGATATTCACGATGAACACTAAGAACACAAGAAGAAGAATACAAAGAGAAAAGCTTCTGGAAAACAAACAAAACACTAGAAATCAAAAACTGATTTTTCTCTCCTTCACTTCAGCTTTTATACACCTTATCAGATAAGATCCACATCACTCCAGAACAGCTTATCAAATGTTGCCAAATCAACATGTAATCTTGACTCAGCATTCCACCTTAATAAGCCATTGAAACGATGTCGTATGGATAAGTGAATAAACGATCTGGACTGGGAGCAATTCTGTTGGGCTTTTGTTGGCTTCAACCTCCTCTCATCATTGGGCTTCATCTTATGGGCCACCATAAAGGATAAGATGGGCTACAAATCAACAAATTCCTCCTAGCCCATCTTAAAAAACATAAGGCTGTTTTATCCACTCATATAACATCAGAAATCCTTTAAAGTACTTGGCTCAAGACACAGAAAAACAGTTAACCATAATCACCTATTTTAAGCAAGTTCAAGCAGTGCTTTAATTTGCTAAAGGGTACAATTTTCATGCCCATGTCAGCTGGATTATCCACTTCCACAACACCATCAGAGATTTGATCTCTAATGAAGTGATATTTTGCTTCAATGTGTTTTGTTCTCTCATGGAAAACAAGATTTTTGCACAAGTGCAAAGCACTTTGACTATCTGTGAAAATCACAGCTTTATACTTAAACACATTTATTTCCCCTAATAGACCTTGAAGCCAAATGGCTTCTTTTATGGCTTCAGTAACAGCTATATACTCTACTTCAGTTATGGATAGGGCCACAACAGACTGCAGTTGACTTTTCCAGCTGACACAACAACCTGCTATTGTAAAGAAATATAAGGAAGTAGATCTCCTCTTATCTCTGTCCCCAGCATAATCTGAGTCCACATAGCCAATCAGTTCTAATTCACTGTTAGAACACTCATAAATTAGTCCTACAGAAGTAGTAGAAATAATTTACCTTAACAGCCACTTCATGGCATTCCAATGTCCTTTTCCAGGATTATCCATGTACCTAAACAACACACTTATAGCTTGAGCTAAATCTGGTCTTGTACTTATCATAGAGTACATAATAGACCCTACTGCACTAAAATAGGGCACTAACTCCATAAATCTGCTTTCCTCTAAGGTCATTGGAGACAGAGCAACAGATAGCACAAAACTAGGGGATAAAGGAACATTGGCAAGCTTGCAATTTTTCATTGCAAATTTCTCCTCAAATTTAGACAGATATTTAGACTGAAACAGACACAACCTAGACTCTTCCCTGACTCTTAGAATCTCTATTCCTAGGATTCTCTTAGCATTTCCTAAGTCTTTCATTTCAAACTCAGACTTCAATTTTTTCTTTAAATTTCTAATCCTAGACATATCTTTATTGGCAATGAGCATGTCATCAACATATAAGAGTAAATAAACAGTAGTATCAATGTTTTCACTGCTGAAATAAAAACATGTATCATATTTACTCTTTTTAAAACCTAAATTGGTAATAAGAATGTCAAATCTCTTATACCACTGTCCAGGGGCTTGTTTAAGCCCATACAGAGACTTCTTAAGAAGGCAGACTTGTGAGGGTTTAGTTTTAGAGACAAAACCCTCAAGCTGAGTCATGTAAATGGTCTCATCTAAATCACTATAAAGGAAGGCAGTTTTAACATCCATCTAATCTAGTTCTAGGTTGTAGAAACTAACTAAGGCTAGTATGATCCTAATGGTTTTATAATTGACTAAAGGTGAGAAAATCTCATTATAGTCAATACCCTCCTTTTGGGTGAACCCTTTAGCTACCAATCTAGCCTTATACCTAATTGGTTCTTTCTGCCCATCACCATCTTTTATCTTATACAGCCATTTACATGAAACTACTTTTTGTTTTTCTGGTTTATTAACTAGAATCCAGGTTCTATTTTTACTAAGAGATTCCCTCTCTTCTTCCATGGCTTTCAACCACCTAGACTTATCTATACATTTTACAACTTCTTCATAAGTCCTAGGTTCATAATTCTCCAATTCTTGGCCATTGCATAGTGCAAATGAAATTACATCTGCATATGAAAACTTACTGTTAGGTTTACTAATTCTTCTAGCTCTATCCCTAACTAGCTCGTAATCAAGTAGAGATTCATTTATCTCTGGCTGATTCTGACTCTCTCCCACCTGATGCATACCATCAAAATAGGCAGCCCTATCTTCCTCAATGGGATTAAACTCCTCGGTGATAGGACCATGTGGTGGGTTGCTAGTTTCCACCTGAACCGTATTTACATCATCCTTTAAAGGATCTGGTTTGGGTTCAGTGGGCTGGTCCTTGTCTTTATAGGGCATTTTAGACTGATTAAAGACAACATCTCTACTTATTATAACCTTAAAACCCTTTTGGTCTCTAAGCCAAATTCTATAACCTTTGACTCCTAAAGGATAACTTAGAAAGACACCTTTCAAAGACCTATGTTCTAATTTCCTTTCAGATTAGTGAGCATAAGTTGCACACCCAAACACCCTTAGGTGCTTAAGACTGGGAGGCCTCCCTTTCCAAATTTCTTCAGGAGTTTTAAGGCCTATAGCTGTAGAGGGAGACCTATTGATCAGATAGACTGCAGTAGCTGTAGCTTCTCCCTAAAAATTCTGGCTCAAGCCAAATCCTATAAGCAGGCATCTAACCTTGTCTAAAATAGTTCTATTCATTCTTTCAGCCACACCATTATGTTAGGGTGTGTGTCTAACAGTTTTATGCCTTATTATGCCTTCATTATTACAAAAACTATTAAATTCTTCATTACAAAATTCAAGACCATTATCAGTCCTTAGGACCTTAATGGTTTTTGAGGTTTGGTTTTCAACCTGCCTCTTCCAAGCCTTGAAGTTCTCAAAGGCTTGATCCTTAGACTTTAGAAGGTAAATCCAAACTTTTCTAGAATGGTCATCAATTAGAGAAAGAAAATATCTATTCCCACCATGAGTGGAGACCTTGGAAAGTCCCCACAGATCTGAGTGAATGTACTCAAGGATTTGTTTAGAGTTATGTCGAGCAGTATTAAAACTAGCTCTGTGTTGTTTTCCAAGAATACAATTCTCACAGAAGTCTAAACTGCTGACCTTATCTCCATTTAGAAGATTTCCCTTACTTAGCTCTTGTATGCCTCTCTCACTTATGTGACCTAACCTCATATGCCAAAGAATTCCCTTATCACTGATTTTAGATGCTACATAAGCAGCATTATCAATAACAATATTCCATTTTAACACATACAACCCATTGTGCTTATCACCTTTGAGAATGACAAGAGAACCCTTAGAGGCTTTCAAAACACCTTTCTCAACCTTATAAGTGTATCCTTCCTCATCTAAAGTACCTAGAGAAATCAGGTTTCTCTTTAGGTGAGGCACATATCTAACATCTCTTAGGACCCTTATCATACCATCATACGTCCTAATGGCTATGGAACATATGCCTTCCACAATACATTGCTGATTATTACCTATCAGAACAGTGACACTATTGAGTTCTTTGAACTCAGTGAACCAGTCCCTTCTAGGACACATATGGAAAGAGTAGCCTGAATCTAGAATCCATTCAGAATTCATGTCTACAGTGTTGACTGCTAAAACCTCACTAGGTTCATAAGACTTTGATGCTATAGCAGCATCACCATCAGATTGGGTCTTATCTTGACATTTTTTTTATATTCAAAACACTGTTTCTTGAAATGTCCCTCTTTGCCACAAAAGTAGCATTTCTTGGGACCAAATCTACCTCTAGACTGAGACCTATTATTAGGGGTTTTACTTCTGCTATTATTCTTATAGTTTGGGTTACTTTTCTTTGCTGAGGGCTTGCCTCTAGCAAATAAATTCTCACCATTGTCTTTTCTCTCACTCTTTAATTCCAAATCCTTATTGTAAGGATTCCCGTTGTTTTCAATTGGCTTATTTTGTGATCAAACCATAAATGGGGATCCTTTGTAAGGGTAGTTTAGATGTTGTTATAAGTGCTTTAGGCCCTTTGAAGACCTCATTATTGACAAGCACCAAAGGTAATATTCTAAGTGCTTTCTTGTCTTGAAGAGATAGTTGCACACATTCACAACTCATGCATATGTTTAATCTTTGTATGTTGTGTTTCTTTTTGTTGTGCATAAATGCTTATTTACATCTCTTCTTGCTTGATTTAATGATTGCATCTTGTGTTTATAACATCATAGCATTTAGGCTTTTAGGATGCATATTGGTTGACTTTTGTTCCCCTTGCATGATTGCTTGTGGGGACAAAATTGAAGGCTGTGCGCTGGTCCACCAGCGTCGGTCGACCAGCGCGGCTCACCGGCGCAAAACGCCCAGTGGAGCGCCGCTGGTCGTGCGCTGGTGTGGACCAGCGCCGGCCACCAGCGCCTGTCGTCCAGCGCTCAAGCCAAAATTGGCTTGTGCGCTGGTCCACCAGCGCACAGAGCATTTTTCTAGCGAAATTTCAAAACGACCTCACTTCACTTATGGCCTCTATATATATGCTAACTTGATTTTAGGTCACTCACAAGAGTTCTTATTCATGCTTTATACTTAGGATATTTTTCAAGAGAAGAAAAATACACAAAGAACTCATTTTTAATTACTCAAACACAATTTCATGATCATCAATCATCATCTAGCATCATCATAGATCATCTAGATGTCATCTTGCATGGAATCTTCATCATACTTTGCTTGGTAAGCTTTTCACTAATATCTTACATATTTTGTGTTTAATTTATCTAGCAATCTCAATTAATTACTTGATTGTTATTTTGTATGCTTTAGATACAAAATTGAGATTAGTATGATGTATGTTTGAGAAGTTGTATTGTGCTAGCATATTAGGTTTTGTGCTTAATATTGATTAGCTTAACTAATTGACATGTCATTTAGTTTTGATATCTAGGATTGTTCTTAATTGCATATTAATCATCTTAGATAAGCATATAGGGTTTCCCTTGCTCTATGTTGCATTTTGGATATTTACATATATTCACTTAGGGTTGTATTCTCTTCTAGAGAAGGTAAGTCTTGTGTGTAGCAATCGGGATTAGGTTGCTTAGATCACAAGCAATTTGGACTAGGTTCACTCATACCGGGATTAGGTAGGTGTGTGATTACTTTCGGGATTAGGTTGTAATCGTTTGCACATTTAGTGGATTCGAGGTTCGAGTGTGGCTTACTTACATAGCCCGTGGTTTTTCCCGTGAGGGTTTCCACGTAAAAATTCAAGTGTTAATTTAATTTCCGCACCATATTACACTTGTTGGTTTATATTATCTTGAGGGTAAATTCGTAATTTTGACTAACACGAAAAATTGGGTAAAAAGCGTAAAATCTATTCACCCCCCCCCCCCCCCCTCTAGATAGCTTTATACACACCGTGCTATAATTAGTTTCAATTGGTATCAGTGTTCTAGTAAGCGCTAGGCGCTAGTCGGGCAGAGACCCAGGGCCTAGCGCCTAGGCCGATTAATCGGGGATTAATCGGGGATTAATCGGAAAACACAATTACAAACAAATTCCACATATCAAATCCAAAGAAAACTCACTAAGCCTAGGCCCAATGTTGCAGTTGTCCCAATAAGCCTCAATTGACCCAATAAGCCTCAATTGACCCAATAAAAGTTGGAGTAATATTGGTCAATTAGGGGTATAAATGTAATTATTGAAGAATGATTAAAGATATTGTGATTGTATAAGAGATCATGGGGCGTTTTGTAATTTTCCATGCAAATCATAGCTCATGCACTGATGCTGAAACGCTGCGTTTCATTAAATGGGGCATCCAGCTGGCGAGGCCCAAACACAAGCCCAAACCGTGTCAGCTGATTGCCTACGTACACCCCAGCCCACTGCTAAACGCACCCCACCTTCTCAACTTCATCTTCAACCTCTCGCTTGCCTCCATTACCGACCGAACCCAAGTTGTTTCAGTCGCTGGAAACGGCCATCCCGGGCCTTATTCCAGCTGATTTCCGGTGCAGAAGAACGGCGCCTAGCCCGATTACGCGGCCACGTGTCCGATTAAGCCGATTACTCGCCCACCGCAAAATAGGTCCGATTTCCACCTTTTCGGTGCGTTTTTCAGCCGCCCAGCTGTATTGGTCCGACTAATCGGTCTAGGCGGCCACGAACTAGAACACTGATTGGTATCATAGCGGGTTCCTAGACATACATAGGTGATCCTTGCTTATTTTGGTGTGTTTTGCATTTTGTGTGATTTTGTTGATTTTTCATACATTTGCATTCATTTCATTCATTCATATACACTATGAGTGGAAACGGTGGAAATGGTGGTGGCCATGAAGGAGCTTCTAGCACAAGGCCTCCACTTCTTACCGGATTGAACTATTCCCAATGGAAAGGGAAGATGGAATCCTACATATGCCAAATTCATGACCGTGCATGGATGGCGGTGGAAGACGGATATGATCTCCCTATGATGACTCCCGCGGGTGGAGGAGAAGATGTTTTGAAGCCTAAGGCACAATGGAACGCGCAAGAGTTTGAGGCTTCAAAGTGGAATAGGAAGGCTATGCATGCCATTATGTGTGCAATGGATGAGAATCAGTACAAGCTTATTCAGAATACTCAGATTGCCAAAGTGGCATGGGACATCCTTCAAGTTGCACATGAGGGAACCGAGGTGGTGAAGGAGTCTAAGCTTCAAGTCCTCCAAACTCAATTTGAGTTACTTAGGATGGGAGAGGATGAATGCTTCAATGACTTCGAAATCAAATTGATGGACATCGTAAATCAAAGCCATCAACTCGGAGACCCGTATTCGGATAGGAGAGTCAAGCAAAAAATTATGAGATCTCTCCCCGATAGATTTGAATCAAAGGTGACGGCCATAGAAGAAAATAGTGGCTACATGAATATGAAGCCAAGTGAGGTAATTGGGCGTCTCCTTGCATATGAGTCTAGGAAGGCTCCTAGCACCACTACTCCTCCTAAGAAGTCTAAAGGAATAGCTTTGAAAGCATCTAAGGATGCAAAGGAGCCAAAGCATGATTCGGATGAAGACCTTGCCTTATTTGTGAAAAGGTTTAACAAGGTTATGGGGTTCAAGAAGAAGAAAGGATTTGGGTCAAGAGGACAAGATTTGAAGAAAAAGAGTTCCTTCAAGAAGTTTGAGACTAGACAAGAGAGGACCGAAAGCAAAGGGGTCCGATGCTTTGAGTGTGGTGGGATTGGTCACTTTGCCCCCGAATGTGCGAATCACAATGAAAAGAAGAAGGGCAAAGTGATGGCCGCCACATGGAGTGGGAGTAGTGATGACTCCAATGAGGAAGATGAGTCTTCTAGTGAAGAAGAGCTCATGGCTAACTTCCTAGCTTTTGCCTCTTCTCACAAGAGCAAAAGTGCTAGTGAGAAAGAGGAGATGAGTCAAGAGGAAATTAACTCTAGTGAAGAAGAAAGTGACTCCTCTTCTAGTTCCAAAAAGAAGTTTGTGGAGCAAAAGGTGCTTGCTAAATACCATGCCGAGTTCAATGATTTAGCACTTAAAAGCACAAGAAAGATTGAGAGGTTGAGAGAAGAAAACCTTGAACTTTCGGCTCACAATGACCACTTAAGTGAACAAGTGGAAAGATTGAAGAGGAGAGAGGATAAGTTAATTGAGGAGTTAGACTTATCCAAGAGAAGTGAAGAAGGCTTGAAGAGGGAACTTGTTGAAGTTAAAGGGTCCTTGGCTAGGATAGATTCTAGCACCAAGAAGCTTGATCATTTACTTGGTGTTGGAAAGAGTCCAAGTGACAAGAGAGGTCTTGGGTATGAAGATGGCAAGAAAGTCTCAACCTCTAACAAGACAGTGTTTGTCAAGAGCTTGAAGAACGAAGAAACTTCATTTGTGCAACCTCCTAGGAAGAAATTAGAAGTAGGACAATGTTCTAATGCACAAGTGAAAATGGGGCCAAGAAGGAAATCTCAAGCTCAACCTCCTAAGGTTCCTCAAGCCAACACTCCTCCCAAATTGGCTCACAAAGGAAAGAGACCAATCATGCAACCTCAAGCTTGGAAGCAACCAAGACCGGTTCAACAACGAAGATGGATTGAACCCACTTATCCACAAAGACATGGACGTGCTCAATGGAGAGGTATGATTCCTTTTTTCATCCTTATTTGTCACTTTTGTGGTTGTGATGGTCATATTAGACCAAATTGCTTTCAATATATTAAAATGTGTAGAAAACAAAGCATGATTGAAAAGAGAAAGAATAGAGCCAAGATGCATGTTTCTAGGAATGAAAATATTGATTTGCATGATCCTAGAAATAGTAGAGCACATGTACCAAAGACCACTAAGAAAGCTAAAATTGTTGCTAAGTGGATTAGAAAGAATGAAAATGTTTGCCATGTTGCACAAATAGCCTTGAAGGCAAATTCTTCTAATTTTTGGTATTTGGATAGTGGGTGCTCTAGGCACATGACGGGAAACAAGAGTTTCTTCGAGACTCTTGTTATGGAGGAAGGTGGAAATGTCACTTTTGGTGATGGTTCCAAAAGAAATGTTGTAGGGAAAGGAACCATTTCCGTTCCCGGATTACCCTCTTTATCCAATGCTTTATTTGTTGATGGCTTGAAAGCCAATTTAATAAGCATTTCACATCTTAGTGATGAAGGATATTCCGTCTTGTTTTCTAAAGACTATTGCTCTATCCTAAAACCCGATGGACAAACCTTGTTGAAGGGCATGAGATCTAGCGACAATTGTTATTGTCTTGAAGCTAGAATTGTATCTAATCATGTGTCCATGGATGAGCAAATTGAGTTGTGGCATGAAAGACTTGGCCACATGAACTTTAGGGATCTACGGACCCTTGGAAAGTTCAATTGTGTGCGTGGCCTCCCTAAGTTTGGGAAGAAAGCCAATGGTATTTGTGGACCTTGCCAACAAGGAAAGCAAACTAAAAGCATGCACAAAAAGGGTAAGTATCTCACCACCAAGGAGCCTCTTGAGCTTCTCCACATGGACCTTATGGGTCCCATGCAAACCGAAAGTTTGGGTGGAAAGAGATACATTTTTGTTTGTGTTGATGATTTCTCTAGGTTCACATGGACATATTTTCTTAGAGAAAAATCCGAAACTTTTGATAAGTTTAAAATGCTTTGTAATAAAATTCAAAATGAAATGAACTCTAATATTATAAGCATAAAACGGATTAGAAGTGACCATGGGAGAGAATTTGAGAATGCCACCTTTGAAACCTTTTGTAATGGTTTAGGCATCTCCCATGAATTTTCTGCTCCTAGGACACCTCAACAAAATGGAGTTGTTGAGAGGAAAAATAGGGTCCTCCAAGAGATGGCCCGTGTGATGTTGCTTAGCAACAATGTCCCTAGGAATCTATTGGCCGAAGCCATCAACACGGCTTGCTATATAGGAAATAGAGTGTTCCTAATGCCCGGTACTAGAAACACCTCCTATGAGTTATAGAAAGGCAAGAGGCCAAATGTTAGCTACTTCCACACTTTTGGAAGCAAATGCTACATTTTGAATGACCGTGATCAACTCGGCAAATTTGATGCTAAGAGTGATGAGGGTATTTTTATTGGCTATGCCTTAAATAGTAGAGCCTATAGAGTTTTCAATTTAAAGACTCTAAGTGTTATGAAATCATCCAATGTCGTATTTGATGATACTAGGCTCAAGTCTAATGATCATGAGGAGGAGGTTATTTTTAGTGATGGTTCTCCTTTGGAGGAGGTTATGGTGTCACCTAATGTTGGGACATCTAATGTCAACAATAATGACACACAACCTATTGATAGAGTTCCTCTCTTGGACTCTAAAGAACCCGCTCCATGGGTTAGAAAACTCCATGATAAAGAAGATATCATTGGAAAGGTTAATGAGGGTGTTAGGACTAGACGTCAACTTGCTAATCTTATTAGCTATACATGCTACACCTCTCAAATTGAACCCAAAAAGGTTGAAGAAGCCTTAAATGATGAATTTTGGGTTCTTGCCATGCAAGAAGAGCTAAACCAATTCGAAAGGAATGAGATTTGGACTCTAGTTCCTAGGCCTAAGACCACTAATGTCATAGGCACTAAATGGATATTTAGGAACAAATCCGATGAGGATGGCAACATAGTGCGGAACAAGGCTAGACTTGTAGCACAAGGGTACTCTCAAATTGAGGGTATCGACTTTGAGGAGACTTTTGCTCCCGTTGCCCGCTTAGAGTCCATTAGGCTTCTCTTGTCCATCTCTTGTGTGCACAAGTTCAAATTGCACCAAATGGACGTCAAGAGTGCCTTCCTCAATGGCTTCTTACAAGAGGAAGTGTTTGTTGAACAACCTAAGGGGTTTGTGGATGCACACCACCCCAATCATGTTTATCGCCTCAAAAAGGCACTTTATGGGTTGAAACAAGCACCAAGGGCTTGGTATGAGCGCCTCACTCAATTTCTTGTTGACAACAACTACTCAAGAGGTAGTGTTGACAAGACACTATTCATCAAGAGAGATAATGATGAGCTTTTCATAGCTCAAATATATGTTGATGATATAGTTTTTGGCTCCACCAACAACACCAAAGTCCAACAATTTGTTGATGTCATGTCTCATGAATTTGAGATGAGTCTTATTGGTGAGCTTAGTTACTTCCTAGGTTTGCAAATTAGGCAACTAGATGATGGGATTTTCATATCCCAAGCCAAATATGCCAAAAACCTAGTGAAGAAGTTTGGTCTTGAAAAAACCAAACATTGTGACACTCCTATGAGCACCACTTTGAAGCTAAGCAAGGATGCTAGTGGAAAAAGTGTGGACCAAACCTTATATCGTGGCATGATAGGGAGCTTGCTCTATTTGACCGCAAGTAGGCCCGATATATCATTTAGTGTAGGAGTTTGTGCTAGGTACCAATCCGATCCCAAGGAGTCCCATCTCTCTTCGGTTAAGAGAGTCATTCGCTTTGTGAATGGGACTTCTAATTATGGGATTTGGTACTCATTTGACACTAATCCTAGTCTTGTAGGATATAGTGATGCGGATTGGGCAGGAAATTGTGATGATAGGAAGAGCACATCGGGCGGTTGCTTCTTTCTAGGCAACAACTTGGTGTCTTGGTTTTGCAAGAAGCAAAACTCAATTTCCTTGTCCACGGCCGAGGCCGAGTACATAGCCGCGGGGAGTGGATGCACTCAACTTATGTGGATGAAGCAAATGCTAGTAGACTACGGATTCAACCAAGGTACTCTCACTCTCTTTTATGATAACATGAGTGCTATTAATATTTCCAAGAATCCGGTTCAACATTCTAGAACTAAGCATATTGACATCCGCCATCACTTCATTAGAGAGCTTGTTGAAAATAAATGCATAGTACTTGAACATGTAGGTACTAATGATCAACTTGCGGACCTATTTACTAAACCCTTATATGCTACTCGATTTAAAACTCTTAGTAGATCTATTGGGATATGTCTTGTGGAGTGATGTTCTATGATTGACCCCATATGGGGAACTCAAGCAAAGAGAGCTATTTTGCATTCTTGTAACTTGCAAAAAATTTGAAATAACTTATGCCTCTTCTTTTGATTGCTTGAGTAAGCTTGGTTGTACATATGTATATATGTTTTCTATTCTATAAGTGTGAACCTTGCTTGTTTACAATCCATGTCATATTTATGTTCAAACATGCATTTTTGGACTAGGAGATTTACATAGGAATTATGATGTGAATGACCTATAGTTATCTCCATGACATGATGTTTCTTAATTAACATGCTAATGCTAAATGAAAAAGCATGAAATTCATACAACATGCTTCACATGAAAAGCATGAATTGATGATTGCATATTCTTAAAAATGCAAAACTTGTGTGAAAGCTTATGAGACTCAAAATGAATAAAGGATCTTGTATCCGTTCAAAGGAATTTACATTCCAAATGTCTCTCTTTCTTTATTAGTTGAACATGGTTACTATCATACGGATATCTTATCCGGAAAAATCTAATAGGGTGCAAAGTCGCTCATGCCATGTTTCGCTTATAAAGTTGGATATAGTTACTCTTAAATTGAAATCAATAATCTCTATATCCTTGCTTTTCCCATGACATTGGTGAAATTGGTTTGAATTCGAATTAGAAACCTTTGTCATTTGCTTTGCCAAATATCATTGTATTTTGGACTTGAATGCTATATGTCTTGTATGCAAAGCATGTTGGATTCACACATTTTATCAAATAAATCTCCTTGTTTCTCTCAAATTAATTGAAGTGCATAACGTGACTTATATGTATATGCATATCTTGCATGCTTCTATCTCTCGTTGCTATGAGTGACCCGGTTGGGGACTACTCATTTGCCTATATCATGACAAAAAGGGGGAGTAGGATATTGTAAGGGGAGTTGCAAAATAGAGAAGCTATTGTGCACTTTGGGGAGATAAAACATTGAGGGAGAGTAACCCTTTGAGGGGGAGCATTGCATTTATCATACATTGCATACATTGGGTAATGTTGTGCCTAAATTCTACAAATGCAAATGCTTGGTATTGTTCTCACATGATTAATCTCACACTTTACTTGAATTGGAAATGGTAGAAACTCTTTTCAGGGATTGATTATTCTACAAGAGGATTGAAGACTTCAAAATGCATTCTCTTATCTCTTTGTAATGTAGAATATTATTGTAATCCCGTAGTTTCTATTTTTTTGTGAGGAATCAATGTGAGTGATGGTTTTGTCACGAAATAGCCAAAGGGGGAGATTGTAAGGATTCCCGTTGTTTTCAATTGTGTAAGGATTCCCATATCTTGATTGGCTTATTTCGTGGACAAACCACGTATTGGGGATTGCATGTAAGGGTAGCTTAAGTGATTGATATTCAAGCTCAAGACCCTCTCATGTCCTCAAGGTTGATAAGCACCAAAGGTAAACTTCTATGTGCTTAATTTGCTTTGAAGAGATTAGTTTCACACACACACAACTCATGCATAAATTTTATTCTTGTATGTTGTGTGTTTTATATGTGTGCATGCATGTTCTTGAACATCTCTTCTTGCATGTTTTATTTTGATTGCATCTTGTTCATTGAAATGCCATGACATGTTTAGGACATTAGGATGCATTCACTTCCCACACTTGCACTTCATTATTAGTCTTAAGTGTGGTGTAATTCGTTTCCGTTTGTGTGATCGGAAACGTCCGCGCTTGCACGATGGTGTGCATGTCTTAGCGCGATGGTTGACCACTTGAGAAGGTCTCATTCTTCTCTTGGATAAGTGGTAGTTTTGATTTGATTGTTTGGAGTAAAGTGTCTAGTTTCAAAAGATTAGATTTCAATGTTTTAAATGTTTTTCAAAACTGACCTTTGCATGGTCTTGTGACCATAACTTTTTATACAAAACTTCAAAATGAGTTTTGAAAATTTCTATACAAACTAGACACCCATACCTTTCCAACGGTATATTATTCGTAATATTTCATGACCGTTTGGATTGGTTTTAAAATCTCCAAAGTTACAACCAAAACAGGGCAACTCTGTTGTTGTCCGTTTCTGACCTTTGGTCACTCAATTGACCATAACTTTTTCTACAGACATCAAAATGTCATTCTATAAAAACGAGTAGAAAGTAGACTTCCATACCTTTCCAACGATATATCATACGAAAGGTTTCGATGTCGTTTGGTTATGTTTCGAAGCTCTCGAATCTTGAGTCGCTGCACTGACTCGAGTACCGCGAAAATGCCCATATTTTTTCCATTTCTTCCAAAACGACATAGTTTCACTTGGGCATTATAAATACATATCTTTCTCATCATTTTAAGGGCTGTGCCACAAAATCAAACCCTAAAGAGAGAGGCTCCATATTCCTTGAGAGAGAAAGAGAGATTTGAGAGAAAATCAAATCAAGAACTCACCTTTAACCACTCAAATCAAATCCCTTTGCATCATATTTCATATTGCATCTTCTATTACTATATAGAATGCATCCATGATTGGATTTGCATCATCACAACTTGCTTGGTAAGATTTTGATTAAGTTCATCTTATTTGATTATTTTTATTATCAAGCTATTCTCTTTAATTTACTTGTATGTTTTGATCATATGATAAATACAAGATTAGAGAATTAATTGTGATAAATTGATTGAGTGTTGTATTGTGATAGATATCTAGGTTTTTATAATCTATGTTTATCTAAGCTATTATGACATGTCATTTAGCACTTGATATCTAGGATTGATTTTAATTGATTATATCATCATCCTAGATAAGCATCTAAGGTTCCCTAGCCTTGTTTGTTATTTGAATATTTATACATATTCACATAGGTTGCATAATCTCTTCTTAGAGAATTAAGACTTGAGGCTAAGAGTGCTTAGGCCTCAAGCAAATTGGAATAGGGTTGCTAATAAAGGCCCGCTGGGTAGAAGTGAGGGGTTACAGACCGGATTGTTAGACGAGGTCTACATAGGTTGTAAACTTCATTTCAATTAGTGATTTCGAGTTCCGAGTGTGGCGCACTATACAGCCCGTGGTTTTTCCCAGTGGTTGGGTTTCCACGTATACATCAAGTGTCATTTTTAATTCCGCACTATATTACACTTGCTTGTATTTTTGACTAGTAGGGTCATTTTCTTAATATTGACTTGTATGCGAAAATTGGGTAATAATAGTTAAAATCTATTCACCCCCTCTCTAGATTAATATATTGATAACACGCCTCGAGTATTTAGTTATTTACAAATTGGCTTATTTTGTGATCAAACCATAAATAGGGATCCTTTGTAAGGGTAGTTTAGATGTTGTTATAAGTGTTTTAGGCCCTTTGAAGGCCTCATTATTGACAAGCACCAAAGGTAATATTCTAAGTGCTTTCTTGTCTTGAAGAGATAGTTGCACACACTCACAACTCATGCATATGTTTAATCTTTGTATGTTGTGTTTCTTTTTGTTGTGCATAAATGCTTATTTACATCTCTTCTTGCTTGATTTAATGATTGCATCTTGTGTTTATAACATCATAGCATTTAGGCTTTTAGGATGCATATTGGTTGGCTTTTGTTCCCCTTGCATGATTGCTTGTGGGGACAAAATTGAAGGCTGTGCGCTGGTCCACCAGCGTCGGTCGACCAGCGCCGCTCACCGGCGTAAAACGCCCAGTGGAGCGCCGCTGGTCGTGCGCTGGTGTGGACCAGCACCGGCCACCAGCGCCAATCACCCAGGTGTGCGCCGCTGGACTGGCGCTGGTGGCAGCACCTGTCGTCCAGCGCTCAAGCCAAAATTGGCTTGTGCGCTGGTCCTGTGCTGGTCCACCAGCGCAGATCCACCAGAGCACAGAGCATTTTTCTAGCGAAATTTCAAAACGACCTCACTTCACTTATGGCCTCTATATATATGCTAACTTGATTTTAGGTCACTCACAAGAGTTCTTATTCATGCTTCATACTTAGGATATTTTTCAAGAGAAGAAAAATACACAAAGAACTCATTTTTAATTACTCAAACACAATTTCATGATCATCAATCATCATCTAGCATCATCATAGATCATCTAGATGTCATCTTGCATGGAATCTTCATCATACTTTGCTTGGTAAGCTTTTCACTAATATCTTACATATTTTGTGTTTAATTTATCTAGCAATCTCAATTAATTACTTGATTGTTATTTTGTATGCTTTAGATACAAAATTGAGATTAGTATGATGTATGTTTGAGAAGTTGTATTGTGCTAGCATATTAGGTTTTGTGCTTAATATTGATTAGCTTAACTAATTGACATGTCATTTAGTTTTGATATCTAGGATTGTTCTTAATTGCATATTAATCATCTTAGATAAGCATATAGGGTTTCCCTTGCTCTATGTTGCATTTTGGATATTTACATATATTCACTTAGGGTTGTATTCTCTTCTAGAGAAGGTAAGTCTTGTGTGTAGCAATCGGGATTAGGTTGCTTAGATCACAAGCAATTTGGACTAGGTTCACTCATACCGGGATTAGGTAGGTGTGTGATTACTTCCGGGATTAGGTTGTAATCGTTTGCACATTTAGTGGATTCGAGGTTCGAGTGTGGCTTACTTACATAGCCCGTGGTTTTTCCCGTGAGGGTTTCCACATAAAAATTCAAGTGTTAATTTAATTTCCGCACCATATTACACTTGTTGGTTTATATTATCTTGAGGGTAAATTCGTAATTTTGACTAACACGAAAAATTGGGTAAAAAGCGTAAAATCTATTCACCCCCCTCTAGATAGCTTTATACACACTGTGCTATAATTAGTTTCACTTAGATTTTAGAGTAGAGATACACTCTTCTAGAGAGAGAGAGAGGTTCTGCAATATTTAATAGCAGCTTTTACATTCCTAAAAGAATCAGGAAGTGAGTTGAGGAGAATGATTGCCTCATTCTCATCACTCAGCTTCTCATTTTCCCCTGCATTAGCTAATTCTATGGTCATTCTTTTGAATTCATCTAGGTTCTGACCTAATCCTTTGCTAGGGTCCATCTTAAAGCTAAACAAGCGTTCTTTTAGGTAAATTTTATTGGTTAATGATTTAGTGAGATATAAGCCTTCAAGCTTTTTCCAAACATCAAAAGTAGTGGTTTCATCATTTACTTCTCTTAGCACATTATCAGACAAGTTAAGGATTATAGTATCTCTAACATGTCATCTTTTTATTCAGCTTTTAAAGAATCAGAGAGCTTATCAAGCCCCTTGATGGCTTTGAGAATCTTTTGCTGAGAAAGTAAGGCTTTCACCTTTCTTCTCCAGATCCCAAAGTCACCAGTACCATCAAACTTATCTATATTAAACTTTAAAGACATTACTGTTGAATTAAAGTTACTGAAATGGTGTGTAGGCACAGATTCCTGAGTACTAGTGGTCTCATTGGTTCCTTCTTCTTCTCCAGATGAGTCTTCAGAGCTTGAAGACTTCACTTCTAGAGGATCCTGGTTCTCTTCTTTCATTGTTGGTATCGATTGGAGGGCTCTGATACCACTGTTGAGTTCTTGTACCTATCAAGAACCTATAACACCTTCCTGTTAACAACTAAGTTATTGTAAGATTTACTTACAAGCAGGAAAGAATAATCCAATCTACCAACTAAAATAGATTAAGCAATATATGAAGCAGATATATGAAATAAGTGCAGAAGAAAGTAAAGAAACACGAGATTTATCATGGTTCTGCTAAACAAAGCCTACATCCACGTTGAGCCACTTTGAATAGGCTCTATCACTATATGTAGTATCACTTTGGACTGGGAGCAATTCTATTAGGCTTCTACTGGCTTCAACCTCCTCTCTTCATTGGGCTTCATCTTATAGGCCACCATAAAGGATAAGATGGGCTACAAATCAACATATATATATACTAGTTTTCCAACCCGAGCGTTGCACGGGCTTTGTAATAAAAACTGTTTGCAAAACATTGTGTTGTTTATACCAAATTTTTTGATGCAAACATATTTAAACATAATGAACATATAGTTTTACCTTCAGTTATCTAAGTCATGTTAACATTTAAATTTCACTATCTCACAAAACAAAAGAAAAATATTAAATTAAAAAGATCACCAAATATTTCTCCATTGTATTTCAAAACCTATTTTTAATAATTTTTTTCTAGAAAAAAAAAACACGTATCCTCCAAAGTTGTAAAGTTGTGGAGAATAAAAGATGGCGTTCGTCATTTTGATGATCCAAGTCTTCAAATTCTCCTCGAAATATATATTTTCCGAACTAAAAAATTACCTGTGAATTAATAAAAATTCAACAATCTGATTTCAATCTTCAAACCCATAAATAAATAATAAATACATTTCTAATCATTATTCAAAAAAAAAAAAAAAAAAAAAAAGAGGGTTCAATGATTTACATAATAAGTTAATAACTAATAATTGATTAAGTAATACATACAGATATATGAACTCTATTATCGATACTTTACCTAGCTCTTGTCACCTACTCCCCTGAAGAAAGTATTAGAAAATACCTGAAAAATAGAAATGAGAAAATTTTAAAATGTGATATCAAACTTCAAACCCATAAACATATACATTCTTAATCATTAATACAACAAAAATGAAAAGAAACAGAGAGGGTTCGATGTATATATAGAATATAGAGACCTTTCATTTTACTTCTATTATTTAGGTGGATCATTAATACTATCATACAATTAAATAAGTGGGTCATTAATTAGAAGGAGTTCAATGGATAAATAAGATTGCCTTTCATTTAACTTCGATTAAATATATATTAATACTATTAAAAAATATAATATACATGAATGAAGATATAGAGTTGCAACACTTGATATTATCTAATTAATATTTATCAAATTGTTTAATTTGATTAATCAATAAATAGGAAAATAGAAATAAAAAAATTAATAATATTTAAAAGTAGAAAAAAAAAATAACTCTATTATGATGTAGCATTTAAATTCAAAGCTCTCTTACGCTGACATGTGACACTTTTAAACTCTATTATTATTATTATTATTATTATTATTATTATATGATATATGATTTGAATTGCCACTTTTAAACTCTATTATTATTATTATTATTATTATTATTATATGATATATGATTTGAATTGCCACGTCATTCAAAAAAAAAGTTTATGTATGCATAAAGTTACCATTTAATAGGAGCTCGTTGATGAGGTTGTTGTAGAAACGGATGCCATTCTTGTTTACTTCCCCACTGAGCTTCCCACCTGATCTAATTTGTTAATTTTCAAAATATGTAGAAAATAACAAAAATAAATAATGAATAAAATAATTACAGAAGAATATGTACTACATTTATTTTTCTGGCAACCAAAAACTATAGAATTTATTGTAGTTTTTTTTAAAAAAAAAAAAATCACATAGAACATTAGCACAATGATGGAAACTTATTAAAACTGTGAGATTTGATTTTGTTTTATCAACTATATTTTTTTAATGAATGCATACATATTGAGAGCACTTAATTTCCAACTTGTTTATAGGAAGCTCATAGCAAACTTAATTTCTTAATTTATTCAATATATATTAATTACACACCATAATTATAATAATTAGCAATGACCTTACGGGGTAGCAATCTAGACCAAGAAATGGAGAATCTAAAAGCATCCATGTTCATTTCCTTCATTACCTATACATCTTCCTGTCACAATAAATTATCTATTACCTTCTTATCATTAAAATATATCTGAAAAAATGCATCTTGGTATATGAATCCAAAAACAAAAACAAAAAAACAAAAAAACAAAAAAACAAAAAAAACTTTGTATTTACAAATTAACTTTTACTCGCTTTCAATCTCTTTAGAGTTTAGACACTCTGCGCCTACAAAACTAATTAATTCTATAGAATAAAATCACCCTTCATTCCTATATAATACCAATCTTATACATCCACACCAAATAATAATAATAATAATAATAAAAGATAAGACAAGATGAGGTTAACGTAATTATATATGTATATATATATACCGGATTCTCTCCCATAAGTCTCTCTGATATTCTCTTAGTCTCAGAAACTTTTGGTGACAGTAGTATTTGGATCTATTGGGTTCACTGTTTCCACTCATTTAGAGTGTTGTTAGGGGTTCTCTGTCTGCCGACACTATAAGAAATTTGGCCTTTTGCAACGCACGTCTGTGCGTTGTTGATACACCTGTTGCCAAAAGTCTAAAGACTTTTAGCAACGCGCAATGTGCATTGTCTTAGAACAACGACAACGTACTAAATGTGTTGTGAAAGAGACGTACGTTGTCATAGACATTTAACACAACGCACAATAGATGTTGCGTTAAATGTTTAATGCAACGTACATTGTACGTTGTTCTGCACAATAGATGTTGCGTTAAATGTTTAACGCAACGTGCATTGTACGTTGTCTTAGAACAACGACAACGTACTAAGTGTGTTGCAGAAGAGATGTACATTCTTATAGTCATTTATCGCAACGCACATTATACGTTGCCTTAGGTCATAGAAAAAATAAATAAATAAACGTAAATGATCCCCCATGATCCCCCATTGGGTTCCGTCTACTAGGCCCTAACACTATCGGGCCTCCGACCATATAGGACCAATGTTTATTAAATCTCACTATTATTTGCTTGGGTTGAGAGTTGAACCTAAGACAATGAAGACTGTGAGGAGCGACTTTACCATTTGGCTGGAAGTTTAACCTTGTTAAACAATGCATAACTATTTATATATATCATATATATGCTACTGATCTCCTTATTATTATTATTTTTGGAATTAATATATATATTTTTAAATATATTAATTTTTATTACTTGGCAATGTAAACTCATTCTAGTATCTTTGTAATTATTTTGTATGATAGAGACATAGATATTAAAAAAAAAAAAAAATAGTGTAGCATTTAATTAAAGTTTTTTTTTTTATTTGAAATTAAATACAATCGGGTTAAAGTCTAAGGAAACTTGATAATAACAAACGTTACAAACTTAGGACTTGGTATGAAATTCCCACTACATATGAGAGGTCTCTTCCACATTTTATGATTTGATAGTCAAAAGTGAGGCTCGAATCCTTATCACAAAATAGAAGGGGATGGGTCCAACCACTTTGCTTATGGTTGTTGTGTATTTTTAATATTTATGAACACGTTCATGATGTTTGGCTTCTAAACATTAGTGTTTTTTTTTTCGAAATGCACAAGTTAACAATTGTTAAAAATGTTCTTATGACAACGTGCATATAATATGTGTGTAATGAAATATTAGTATTTTTCGGAATGCACAATCCAATAATTGCTAAAAGGGCTTTTATGGCAATGTGTATGACATGTATGTTGCTAAATATTAGCCTTTCACAACGTGCTTGACATTTGCAGCAATGTGCATGACTTGTTTGTTGCTAAAATATTAGTCTTTTGCAACACGCAAAACAGGTGTGTTGTTAAATATCAGCCTTTCGCAATGCGCATGACATATACGGCAACGTGCATGACTTGTGTGTTGCTAAAATATTAATCGATCATTCGCAACGCGCAAACCAGTAGTTGCTAAAAAGTCTCTTACAACAACATGTACGGTATGTGTATTGCGAAATATTAGACTTTTCGCAACATGCATGATGTGTGTTGCTAAATATCAGCCTTTAGCAACGCACAAACCAATAGTTGCTAAAAGGTCTCCTACAACAACGTGCATACTATGTGTGTTGCAAAATATTAGACGTTTTCACAACGCGCATAACATGTGTGTTGCAAAATATTATACTTTTTCGCAATGCACAAATAACCAGTTGCTAAATAGACTCATATGGCAAAGTTCATGATATGTGTGTTGCCAAACATTAGTTTTTTAACAATATGCGCATTTGTACATTGTTAAAAACACACTTATAGCAATGTGCACAAACTTAATGAAATAACAATGACAACATGCGTCCATTGTGCGTTGCCATATGTGCTCACTTATTGGCAACAATCGCATGTATGTTGCCATAAGTAGTTTCAACAACACACATTTTTTACGTGTTGTGATAAATGACTATTAGCAACGTGATTTACCTATGTGTTGCAATAAATGACTTTTAGCAACGTGCGTAGCCCGCGTGTTATTTTTTGAATGTTGCTAAAAGTGAAATTTCTTGTAGTGCAAGAAGGGTGGCTGGTAATGATGAATGCAGAGGATGTAGCAAAACTATGTGAAGTTTTAACATTAAAAGAGAAAGAAGGTCTGCTGAGGCTGCTACTGGTGGACCTGAAAGAATATGGCGAGAAATGGTTAGGATTCAGGTTAATAGGGAAAATTTTGTATAATAAGATGGTTAGTAGAGATGCCTTCATCTCCTTGATTCCTAAAACCTAGGGGATTAGGGAGGGGGTTGGTATAGAAGTTGTCGACGGCAATACGTTCTCTTTTACCTTTAAAAGTGCAGATGACCAGCGTCTAGTTCTTAAGGGAGGCTAGTGGAGTTTTGATAAGGCCTTATTAGTCTTAGAAGAACCGGTGGGGAAAGGAGATGTTCAAGTTATGGGGTTTAATAAGGCGGTGTTTTGGGTCAAAATTTATAATCCTCATCTGTTATGTATGATGGTGGAAATTGCAAGGTTTCTGGGAGGTATGATCGGAGAAGTTATGGAGGTTGATGAAGGAAAATATGGTGATTGTGTGGAGAAATATATATATATATATATATATATTCATGCCAGGATGGTGGTTAATGTGGATAAACCACTAGAGATGCACATTTTTCCCCGGGGCCCCAATTCCCTGCGTCCCCATCCCTATTTGGGGATTTTTTTTTTTTTTATTTTTTATTTTTTTGGGGAAATTGGGAAATTTTTTGTTTTTGTTTTTTTTTTTTTTTTTTTTTTTGGGGGGGGGGGGGGGGGGGGGGGGGGGGGGGGTGGGGTGGGTGTGTTGATGAAATTCATCCCTAAATTGAAATGGGAATGGGGGGACCCATCCCCATTTCCCCCAAACATATATAAATATAATTATAATATATATTTTTAAAAAATTTTTATTCTTTGAAAACCCTAAATCCCTAAGTATATATACACATTTACTCTTTAATTTGTTTTTCTTTTATTATTGAAATGTTTTTTTTTTTTTTTTAGTTCAATTTATAATTTTTAGTCAAATGGGGAAATTATGGAACAGGGGAAATGGGGAAATAGGGAAAAACGGGGAAAAACGGAAAAAAATGGAGAATTGGGGAATTGGGGATAGGGATGGATATAGGTCCCCCCATAATTCCCCATCCCTTATTTGGGAAAAATGGAGGGGGATGGGGGAAGGTTCTAGGAAATGGAGATGGGGATGGGGATGGGGATAGGGATGGGGGGGACCTATATCCATCCCCATTCCCCAAACGTGCATCTATATAAACCACTTTGTCAAATTCTACGGGTTGATGTTATAAAAGATGAGAAAGAGACAACTATATTACTGTGGTATGAGAGGCTACCGAAGCACTATTATCGATGTGGACGATTAGGTCATGTGGTTAGTGAATGCCCAGTTGATAACATTGAACCGGAGGATTTCAACTTGATGTACAGTCCTTGGTTGAATACTTCTAGTCCTATAAAGAGTGGACAATTTTAGTCGAAGAAGGAAGGTGCAAAGACTGGAGCAATGAATAGAGCTGAATATTGAACTAAAGGATTTCAACTTGATGTACGGTCCTTGGCTAAATACTTTTAGTCTTATAAAAAGTGGACAATTTCAATCGAAGAAGGAAGGTGCAAAGACTGGAGCAATGAATAGAGCTGGGGTGAATCCGAGAAACATTCCAAGTGAAAACCAAGGGGTAGGGGAGCTATCAAAGGTTGATGGCAGGAGTAAGAGAAAGGTGGCAAACGGAATTGGGTCAGAGAAAACAATGGTTTATCTGGGAAAGAGAGATTTTGATAACCGGTGTGATTTAGGGAAACAGATTGTAATAATTGGAGAAAAATCAGGGATGCAAAATGAGATGGGGTATATCTGTAGAAATCTCTGTGTTTGTTTGAATAAAAAAAGATTTGCTTCAATCAAATCGTTTACAAGGCAGTGAGAAAAATTATGAGAGTCAACGAGGCTTAAAAGATTGAGTCGTGGAAGGGGTAATGAGTAATTCTAGTAAAGATATGTTATGAAAGGAAGGCCTAATGATCTCTAAAGTGGTGGGCGAATTGGATGGGCCTTATGGATTGGGGGCTAGCCAACAAAAACATGAGGGGAATATTGGGCTTGATAATTCCTTGGGGACTAATGTGCATGTTGACATGGATATTAAGATGGGGCCAGAAGGTAGATAAGATAAGAGAGATTCCTGATGGCCCATTATTGGGTATGGCAGATTCAACAAAATCAAGCAACCTTTATGGGCCGAAAGTAGACAAGTGAAATGTTGGGCTATAGATAGGGTAAAGATTGATAGAAGGCTAGAGCTTGATACTCAACTGGGAAAAAGGATTCTGGCTGCTGATAGAGACGGGTAGGACAAAAAACTAAAGATTAAGAACAGTGGTAATTAAGCATGTGTGATAGTCAATGATACATCGAAGGATTGGTCTTTACCAACGTACCGACAGGCATGAAAACCTTATTCTGGAATGCCTAGGGTATGGAAAATACTTATGCGTTTCAAGTCCTGTTTAGGCTTAAGCGAGCATATAAACCTAATGTTATTTTTCTCATGGAAACAAAAGTGGAACATGTGTAGATAGAAAGTATTCGTATTAGGTTAGATTTTGTGGGAAAGCCAATCAGGGAAAGTGTTGGTAAAAGTGGCAGACTGTGTTTGCTATGGTCGGATGATGTAGTTATTAGTTTATTGTCTTACTAGAATTTTCATATTGATGTAAGAGTTGGATTGCATAGGAATAAAATCTGGAGGATGACATGATTTTATGGTCACCCAGAGGCCTCTTAACACCACTATGTGTGGTCTCTTCTTCATCGGTTGCATGGTATACCAAACCTTTTGTGGATTTGTGCTGGCAATTTTAATGCAATTCTCGATGAGTTAGGGAAGAAAGGAGGTATCGAAAGGCCAAGGTATTTGATTAAGAATTTCAGGCCTGCTCTTGATGATTGTGGTTTGTAAGATCTTTGATTTTCAAGCTCTCCATTTACGTGGTGCAACAAAATAGAAGGGCCATCGATGATTGAAGAAAGGTTAGATAGGGTGTGTGTGTGTGTGTGTGTGTGTGTGTGTGTGTGCGTGTGTGTGTAGTTACCAACTGAAGTCTTTGTTCCCAGGTGCGCGAGTCATTTGGAATTTTGAAGGTCCTATCATCGTCCAATTTTATTAGAAACTTTAATCCGTTTGTGCATGGCTATATGACTAGGACACATCGCTTCCATTTCGAGGAGTGTTGGGCAAACTTGACAGGTTTTCTTGACCTCGTTAAAATGCTTAGGGTGTATGGGTGGACAGCTAAGCATGCATGGTCTCGTGATGAAAATTCAGAATTGTGCTAAGCATTTAGGAAGGTGGAATGTGAAGAACACGAGGGGTTTGCGAAAGGATATTACGAACAAACAGAGAGAGCTGCAGGTGGTGACTAATTTAGGTCAAACAGGGTCTTGGAAGGATATTCGAAGGATAGAGAGAAATTTGTATGTTCTCTTAGAGAAAGATGAAGTTTTTTGGAAGCAATGGTCTCGTGAAACATCGTTGAAAAGTGGCAACAAATTTCCAAATACTTCTATTGGAGAGCGTCGTCAAGGTGGGCACGAAATGTAATAAAAGGATTGTATGATATATCGAGTATTTGGCAAGATGAAAGGGATGATTATCGTGAAGGATGTAAGATCCTTGATTTATGTTGGTTTTAATTCCATTTCAAAACACTTTTTATTTGTAATGGTTAGTTGCTTAGGTGGTTCTTGGTGAAAAAAAAGCTTCAAAGGAGAAAATCAACTTCTCATGCAATATCGCTTCAAGAGGAAAAACACTTACTTGGATGCTAAGGTATCAAGATACTTCTTCCTATTGCAAGGCGTAAGCGCGCACACACACAATTCATACATGTGTGTCCCTACGTCATTGTGCTACATTTGGTATAACACATTCCACACTTATTGAAGTATGCACATGCTTTAGTCTCATATTGACAAACATTGTAAAATTGCATGTTCTAGGACTAACTCTAGGAAATGGAATACTTGTGTGACTTTGTGTTTATTTGTTTGTGTTTCTTTTTTTTTGGTCTTGAACATTTTCTCATATAATTCTTATTGAGTTCCGGTCATTTCGGTTACTCACTCATTAGGTTTCGAGTTCAAAACTAGGAATCTATGCTACTTCACGTTCTCGTACGTTGTGTTGTCTTCGTCGTCATGTACCAAGTCGAATTCTCAACCTTTTATAAAGTTTCATAGTCGTCCTTGTGTGTGAGGGAAGTCACGGTTCGTAATCCGAAGATGGATTCAAATTCAGAGTTCGGAGGCCTGAATACCGTCGAAGAACGCGAGAGGAGCACAAGGGAGTCAAGAATGGCCAAAGGCCATTTGGAGGTGAGCCCGTGAGGGGTGTGTGAGCCTCACATCTCACACCACCTCTCTGCCCCGTGAGGCCCCATGAGGCTCACGCGCCTCTCACAGGGAGCTGAGGTGGCAATACCTCATTTGGTGGCCGGCTCTCTCTCTCCTCTATCTCATTTCCCTCCATTTAAATTGAAATCTCAAGCAGAAATTTTCATAACTTTTGATTTCTTGTTTTGATCATATCTCTCTCAAATCAACTCTGAATTGAGTGATTCAAAAGAAAAAATTGTTGGTCTTGAAGAGAGGAACAAGACCAAGCAATTTTAGAGGTCAAAAGATTTCTAGGTTTAACGCAGTCATCTGATTTCAGTTCGTGGTTCATCTTTGTGTATGGTAATCATCTTCTCTACATTTTTCTTATGATCAACTTCATGGATCTACTTTATTGATTGATCAAAAATGTTTAGAATGTCTTTGATTCCAATTTTAGACTTGTTTGATTGATTTTTGAGTTGTAGCTTTTGTGATTTTGATTGAACATATTTCAAAGCTAAACTTGATTCACATGAAATTGATTCTAGAATTGATTTGTGTAATGAGCTTGATTGTTGATTTCTAGGTTTAGTTTTAAGATCTAAGAACTATGATATTTTGATTGTGATATTCATTATTCTAATCTAGTTCTTATTGATTCACATTCCTTGGTTTCTAGATAACTTTGTGATTGATTGTTGAAAGCATATTCTAGTTATCCTATTGCATGTTCATAGAGTTTGAGTGATCTACTTGCTCTATTTGATTGTGTTTGCATCATTTGCATCACTTAGATCATTTTGCCTTGCAAAAGGGTGAAGTCTCTTTTAAAGTGAGTGAAGCTTTATTTAGAGCAAGAAGACTTGACTAGGACATGTGGTCCGGATAGTCAAGATGGAAGTCTTAGCTAGGAGTGTGATACTCTGGATGGTTGAGCTAGGGAAGCTTAAGTAGGATCTTTGTGATCTGGATAGTTAAACAAGAAATCTTCCTAGAGACGTGAGCGTGTTGGATAGGAAGTTGCTTCCTAGAGGTGTAAGACACATCTTGGATAGGGAGTAAGCAAGGTGACTCACTTGGCCTTGAGGGTAGACTAAGAGTTGATAGCTTAGGGTGTTTATCATATGTTGATTGCCTTGAGTGTGTATCTCCTTTTCATCATAGTGAATTGCTTGCCAGTGGTTGTGGTATCAACATGTGGATGTTTCCTCTTAGGAGGTTTTACGACATAAAAATACTTGTGTCACATTTTGCTTTATATTTCATTATTTTCCATATCATATATTGATTGCATCCACTTATGTATTAATTTTCACTTGTGTTGGTTAAAACAATTCATTTGTTAGACACACCCGATGTGTGCACATCATTGTTGTTTTGAGAAAAAGAAAATTGGAAGAATTTGAGCTATACCTATTCACCACCCACCCAACCACCCCCCCCCCCCACCCCCCCCCCCCCCCCCCCCCCCCCCCCCCCCCCCCCCCCCCCCGCCCAATAAATAAATAAATACTAAAAAAAAAAAATAATCTAGGTATATATAGACTAATGCTTAAGGGAATTTCAAAGGATTATTTACGGAGCTATTTTGATCAAGTAAGCCTAATCAAGATGAGATGGAGAATGTTTGTAGTTGTGCCCAGCCTTATTTATCTAATAGTAAGTCGCTTTCTTGGATTCCAATTTCACCTGTGAAGAGGCTTGGCCGGCCGTCTTTTATAAGTACCCTACTTAGGCAAAGGGCTTGATGGCCTCCCTTCCATTTGTTATCAAAAGTTCTGGCCCTATTGTTAGTGAGAGGGTGATTAGGCGTGCTTAGGAGTGCTAAATAAGGGGCATGGATAGGAATAAGTGAATGGAACGCTTATCGCCCGCATTCCGAAGGTGAAATGAGTGGAGAGAATTACAGAGTTTTGACCCATTAGTCTCTGTAACGTCACCTATAAGATTGTGGCTAATGCACTTGCAAATAGGTTTTGGATTGTATTATACGAGGTGATTTTAGAGACTCAAAACACTTTTATTCCTGGGCGATTAATTTTTGATAATGTTATTGTGGGCTTTGAGTGTATTCATGCTCTACGTAAACAGAAAAAAGGCTGAAAAGGGGCAATGGCCCTCAAATTGTATATGTCAAAAGCCTATGATTGTGTGGGGTGGGACTTTCTTAATGGTATGAAGTTAAGGCTTGGTTTCTCGAATCTATGGGTTGATCGTATTATGAGATGTGTTAAGTCCGTTTCGTTCTTGTTCCTGATTAATGGAGAATTTTGTGGTTCATTTAGGCCATCTACAGGCCTATGTCAAAGGGATCCATTGTCTCCCTACCTCTTTCTTATTTGTATGGAAGGCTTGTCTAAGTTGCTCTCTGATGTGAAGAGGGTTGGTTGGCTGGCTGGGTTTACATGCAATAGAAGAGGCTTGAAGATTACTCATTTGTTCTTCATAGATGATAGCATGGCGTTCTTTAGAGTTTCGGATAGAGATTGTAGTGCCATCAAGCAGATTTTGGATTGTTATGAAATTGCTTCCGGTGAGATGGTTAATTGCTAGAAGTTAGCTATGTGTGTTAGTAGTAGGGTCTGTCGGCAACGGGTGAAGCGCCTTGCAAGTATTTTAGGTGTGAGGTTGGTTAGGTGCCATGAACGTTATCTTGGGTTACCAAGTTAATTTCATTAATGTTAAAACTTGTCATTAAGGGAAAAATTGAAAATGGAATGCTAAAAGAAATTATATGGTTTGTCAATAGCACCACTCATAAAAAAAATTGTTTTTTTTTTTTAAATTTTTAATATACCCCTTGTAAAGGTAGAGACTCGAATCTAAGACATTATCGTCTTATCGGGTTAAATGAGCACTCTTGACACTAAGCAACATTGGGTGCAGTAAAAATTGTTTTATTTTGAGTTAGGAAAAGGAAAGAAATAAAAAAGAATAATTCTTTATACCTTGTAATGGTGGTAAATTCAACTGCTATCTCTCCATTCCTACAATCCACTATTCTATATGTATATCATTAAAAAAAAAAAAAAAAATTAATGTACAAGTAAAGTCAATTTGTGGAAACTTAAGCAGAAATGTCTAAACACAAAGTACTAAAATCTGCCATTGAAGCAATTGAAGCTTCAAGAGAAAACAGAGTATTTTCTATTTCTTTATTTTGAGTGATCGATTACAAAGAGAGCTAATGCTCATATATATACACTCATGCCACTTGCATGACCCTAACAAACTTCTTAGAGATAAGGTGCCACCTGGACAATTATGTTATCAACTGATGATGGTCATGAGGATCATACCATGATCATTATGATTTGAGCTTTTCCTGATTAGTGCTTACTGGATAGGCTAGCGTTGTAGTGAGACCTCCTGAGTTAGTTAATTGCTTGGTTGAGTGAACTGTTGGTCGAGTACTACTTAACTGATCAATATTATTGTGCTGCTGCTGAGTGTTATCTCTAACATCCCCCTTCAAGCTGGACATGGGTGAGACAACAATGTTCAGCTTGGATCGAAGAAAATCAAAATGAGGGAAAGATAGAGCCTTGGTAAAGATATATGCACATTGATGTTCTATAGGAAATATTGAACCTTGAAAGCACCAGAAGCCACCTTTTCACGAATGAAGTGTACATCTATCTCGATGTGCTTGGTGCGAGCATGGTAGATAGGATTTTGGGCAAGAGATCCAATGCCTTGATTGTCACACCTAAGGATGGGACTATGAGCGAAGGGAAAACTAAGCTCAGAGAACAATGATGTAAGCCAGATTGCTTCTGTGGCAGCTTGGGAGAGAGCCCTGTATTCAGCTTCACAACTAGAGCGTGCAACCACATTCTGCTTTTTTGAGCTCCAAGTAATGAGATTTCCACCTAGATAAACACGGCAACCACTCGTGGACCTCCGATCATCAACACATATGTCCAATCAGCATCACTAAATACCTCAATAGATAAGGAGGTGGCTGGCTTAAATTGTAGCCCCAAACTAGCTGTTCCTTTAGAATAGTGTAAGAGACGCTTGCAAGCAGCCTCGTGATCTGTAGTAAGAGATGCTAGATATTGGCTCGATTTGTTAACACTAAACGATATATCAGGTCGTGTATAAGTCAAGTACTGAAGAACACCAACTGTACTCCTATAAAGGGAAGGATCCGAAAAAAGTGAACTAGACTTTATGAGTTTAGTTCCTGTAGATAAAAGAGTAGAGCATGGCTGGTAGTTTGACATATTTATTCTCCTTAGGAGATCAAAAACGTACTTTTTTTTTGTGTAAAAAACAAACCAACATCAGATAATGAGGCCTCAAATCCCAAAAAATAGCTAACATATCCAAACTATTTCAAGGCAAAGGCTTTATTAAGAGTGGCGATAGTCTGGTGAATGAGAGCGGAGTCATTTCCTATTAACAATATGTCATCCACATATACTAACAGAGAAATCACCTTAGTGCCTTGCCTCTTTATAAAGAGAGAAACATTAGCCAATGATGACATAAAACCCCAGCTTTGCAGGGCTGTTTTCAGCTTGAAGAACCATGCTCGTGGGGCTTGCTTCAATCCATAAAGAGCTTAATTGAGCTTGCACACAAAAGATGGACGAAGAGTGTCAGTAAATCTTGAAGGTTGTTTATATACACGGCCTATTTGAGGTCTCCATTGAGGATTGCATTGTTAATGTCCACTTATTGTATATCCCAAACATAGGTGACAGCCAAGCTAAAGATTATGCAAATCGTTGCAGCCTTTATCACAGAACTGAACGTATCTTGAAAATCAATTCTAAGGGTTTGGTGAAAGCCCTTAGCAACCAAGTGCGCCTTGTGTTTGGGCACTGAGCCATCTGGCCTATATTTTGTTCGAAATACCCATTTGCAGCCTACCAAGGTAGTAGATTATGTGGGAGGCACAAGAGTCCAAGTGTTGCTTCTCATTAAAGCTAAATGCTCTTCTACCATGGCCTTATACCACTGAGGTTTAGTGAGTGCTTCAGCTGCGTTTCGTGACTTAATGACATCATTTGGAAGCTCAGTATATTTACAGATTAAGGAATAAGCTTTGTATTAAAGAGCCCCTGATCTGAGCCTTGTAGTCATTGGATGTGTTGATGTAGAAGAAGAAGCAACAGAGTTGAGCTCAATGTGAAATGGTACTGCTGCAGTGTCAGTTCTCAACAAAGGTGGAGATTGGGAGCAGTTATTGTCAGGCAAATGAGCTAGATCTGCTTATGTCGAGGAAACTGGAACCAATAAAGGTAATGTATCTAAAGTACTGATATTGGCAGGCTCATAGGCTGAGCTGTGGTTACACTAGTTGGAGGAAATAGAGATTTATATGGATATTCAAACTCATTGAATATCACATTTCATGAAACATAGATTTTGCCCAAGTGATGCAAACACTTGTAACCCTTTTGTGTCAGACTATAGCCAATGAACACACATTTTGAGGTGTGAAAATTAAACTTTTGGTTAGAATAGGGTCTGAGATATGGAAATGCAGTGCAGCCAAATACCTTAAAGTAATTGTAGTTGGGAACTCTTTTGAACAACACTTCATAGGGAGATTTGAGCTTAAGGACTAGTGTTGGGAGGTTGTTAATCAATAACACAGCTGATTGAAAAGCCTAAACTCATAAATTTAGAGGAATGTTTGCTTGAGCAAGAAGGGTTAGTCCTATTTCGACAACATGTCGATGCTTTCTTTCGGACACACCATTATGTTGAGTGTGTAGGCATAGAAGGTTCTAAAATGGATGCCAAGCTTGGTGAGGTAAGGAATTAACAACTTATACTCGATTCCAAGGTCTACTTGTAAGCATTTCAATTTGCTATTGAATTGGAGTTCTGCGTGCTATTTAAACTGAAAGAAAGCACTGGACACCTCTGATTTCAACTTTAATGGGTATAACCAACTGTATCTTGAATAAGAATCAACGAATATGACATAATAATGGTGACCTTCCAACGATGGCATGGGTGAGGGACCCCAAACGTTTGTAAAAACTAAATCTAAAGCACCAAATGCTTTGTATCCTAAAAGTTGAAAAGGGAGTTGATGCAATTTTCCTAATTTATATGCACCACAAACTCAAGATGAGCATTGTTGTATTTTAGGTGCAAACTTGTAAGAACTTTTCTCAAGATTAATGGATATGGATGGCCTAACTTCAAATGCCACATATTTTCATTCAAGTGAGCAACATTACAAGAACTAACAGCTTTTTCATTGTATTTATATGATATGCTAGCTTTATTATTCTCATAAACTAAAAAAACATTGAAAGATTTATTATGATAGGGTCGATCATCTACTTTTGTTTGAGCTCCATTCATGTTTAGCTTGTAGAGTCCTTTCTCAAGCCTGTCTTGAAGTAGAACTTCCTTGGTATTCTTGTCCTTTATTACACAAGAATCACAAGTAAACTCAACATAAGTATTGTTATATTGAGTGAATTTAGATATGTTTAGCAATTTTTTTTTGCAATGGATGGCACACATAGGATATGATCTAAGATAATCAGCTTAGAAGAATGTCTATATGATGGTAAGAGTGTCTTACCAATGTGAGAAATTTGTAGCTACTGTCCATTTCCAATGGCCAGCCTGTCAACTCCTTGATATTCTGAGTGTATTAAGAGGTTTGAGAGATCTGAAGTGACATGATTTGTGGCTCCGCTATCAGCATACCAAGCTAGGTCACATATTGTTTCAAGAATGTCATAATAGGCAGTAGACTGGTGGAAGTTGGCTTGATGTGGAGAGTTAGTCAGGGCTACTAAGTTGTTGCCATTAAAATGCGTATTCTGGTTTTGGAACTGATTATGGAAGTATCCATTTCCACTCTAATTATTGATGTGAAAGTTCTTATCAAATCGGTGAAAGCAGTTCATGGCAATATGCCCAGTTTTTCCACACACCTAGCATATTGGTCTGTTGTTGTTATTCCACCTTCCACTACCTCTTCCTCGACTTCTTCCTCTATTACCACCAGATTGTCCTCCGTTGTTGTAGTTGAATGAACCATTAAAGCCTCCTTTGTGGTTCCTTCTTTCATTATGATTTCCGGCAGCAAAGTTAGCACTAGCGGTTGTTATACTCAATTCAGTGGTAGAACTCAGTTGAGCAATCCTCTGCTCATGATTTAACAACAGATACTGTGCTTCTTGAAGGGAAGTATTATTTTTTTGAGAGATGATAACTGACACTATTGAATCATATTCATGCCCTACATCATTCAAGATACTCAGAATCAAATCATTTTCACTCACTGTTTGGCCTGCAGCCTTTAAACTATCTCCAATGGTTTTAACCTTAAGCATAAATTATGTAACTAAAACTGCTCATTTCTTAACATTTTGTAATTATTGCTTAAGTTGAAGAACTTTAGCCAATGATTGTTGAGAAAATAATTGCTCAAGAGTACTCCAAACCTCACGAGTGCTAACACAGTTTGTTACTTGTCCTATTAGGCTTTGACTGATTGAAGAAAACAACCAGCTTAAAAGCAATTGATTTGATCTAGTCTAGGTGACATATTCCTTATTCAGGACTAACTGTTTATCTCCTTCATTAGAAGACTGTGTTTCAATGTATTTGGCTGGTGTAGGTTTAAGATCTGAAATGAAATCTTCTAATTGAAAAGCTCTAATTACAAGCAATACCTGAGCCTTCCATTGTATGTAATTGTCGTTGTCAAGCTTGACTTGTAGATTGAAGTGCAGTGACTTTGCAAATGATGAGAAATCTCCTGCCCTCGAAGCAGACGAAGGATCTTCTTCATGCTGCACAGAAGAGCTTGAAAGAGGAGCCATGGATGATAGACGAATAGTCTCTTCGTAGCTCTAATACCATGTGGAAACTTAAGTAGAAATATCTAAACACAAATTACTAAAATCTACCATTTAAGCAATTGAAGCTTCAAGAGAAAACATAGGATTTTCTATTTCTTTATTTTGAGTGATCGATTATAGAGAGAGTTAATGCTCATATATATACACCCATGCCACTTACATGACCCTAACAAACTTCTTAGAGATAAGGTGCCACCTGGACAATTCTGTTACTGACAAAAATTGTTTTCCCACCAAGAGGTATATTGTGCCACCTAGACAATTCTGTTATTAGCTGATGATGGTCATGATGATCATACCATGATCATCATGATTTGAGCTTTTCCTGATTAGTGCTTACTGGATAGTCTAGCATTGTAGTGAGACCTTTTGAGTTAGTTAATTGCTTGGTTGAGTGAATTGTTGGTCGAGTACTACTTTTTTTTTTTTTTTTTTTTTTTTGAAAGGCAAGAAGAAACTATATAAAAACCAAACCAAATGCCCAGAGAAGCACCAAGAACAGAGAGAGCAACAGCCCCAAACAGAACACCATCAAAGAGCTGCGACAACAACAGAACAGCCCACTAAACCCCTGTCGCAACACTTTGACCCAAACCAAACAAAACAGAGGAAGAAAAGAACACAAAGAGAAACATATCAGAGGAAAAGAAACAGCTGGAGAAGAACACAGCCAAACGACACCCAAGCAAACCAACCGCAAACAGAAGAAAGACAAAAACGAAACCTCCCATCTCAATATTATTGTGTTGCAGCTGAGTGTTATCTCTAACACAGTTTCAAAACTATCAATCGATAGATTCATATTCTTTTACTTAATTATCAATGCCTAGCTAAAATGCTCGCCCAAGATGTTATTAGAATAAAATTTATATATAGTCATCTGAATAGATTCTATATATAAAAATATAATCGAAGATTGAAGAGGAACCTGGAAAATTGTGAGTGAAGGTGTCTCATATACTAGGGCCTCTGCCACCTATTTTTGCACCACCTTTATACTGAAAATGATATGAAAACATTAAAATAGGCACCTGTTATAATTTTTTTTCTTTCTAAACTCTGTTATATTTTACCTGGTAAGAAGCTGAGGCTGTCCTAAAAATGAAATCTGCCGGAAAACTGCTACAGTTGAAGGAAGAGTGGTACAGTTCACGACTTGCAAACATGAACTGGGTTTGACCTAACAAGGTGACCACAATTACCAGGAGGTACGGCACAAGAAAGCCTTCAATAACCATACAGATACAGTGACTGAATTCAAAAGCTGATCGATATTGCCCTAGCCCAACCACTGTTGCTTACTTGCTTCCACTCACATATTCGCAGAGTATTTTCATGCTTTATTAGAGAATTTAATTCTTTTTTCAAGGATAAACTTTTTTCATAATTTATTCTTCAAAACACTTGCTACATATAACATATAATTACTCATTATTTTGATTTTACATTAATTTTAACGTGTTTCTAATAATATGTCAAAAGCCATGAAATGAATTGATGAAAAATGTTAGCTAAAATATTAAATAGTGCAAATTACACAAACTTACCCTGGTTATATGTAAAATTGCATTAAAACCGTGAAAAAAATCATGATAACACTAACTTCCCCTTGATTAGTTGACTAACCATTGATCACTGTCAGTCACTAACTGGTGAAGAGCAATTTGGTATTTTCCGGTGCTATTAAATCAATGAAAACAAATCAAAATAAATTATCCAATCACACATTGCAACACGAGCCCTAAAACTTTCATTAATCAAATATAATATTAATAAAAAACTGTTTACCTTCTTCTACTTTCTCTCCTTCACCGTACAAGACCAAAAATGCAACCCAACAAATTTCTTCTCTTTTATTGTGTACAAAACGCCAAAACACAACCCAAAAAACTTCTCTCTTTTGCTTGCAGCCTTGCACCGCCATTTTCTTCTTCTCCTCTACCCTTCATCTTTCTTAATTTTCCATGAGTCCATGACAAACTCCTCATCCAAAAACAATCAATAAAGTTTATGTATATAATAGAGATTTTCTATAGAATAAGTGGGGTTTTTTTTTTTTTTTTTTTTTTTTTTTTTTTGTAGATCTTAGTGGAGATTCCAGATCTTTTCAAGTTTTGGAGAAGTTCTAGAACCAAAAATCTCCATTAATGGAGATCTGCAATCCGATCTCCAAAAATCTCTTATCTAGGAGGAGTTTTGATCTCCATTTCTCTATTTTCTTGGTCTTTGTTTCTATGTTTATGTTCTATTTTGGTTTCTTTGCAGTTGGATTTCTGATATGGTCGAGGTATCAGTAGTTTGCTTTGTTTTTGTTTTTTCCTAGTTTTGCAAGGCTATTTTGCTCTGTTTTAGTTGTGGTTTCGTCTGCCCAGCTTTTGGTGTTGTGGCTTGTGTTTTAGGCTTTTTCAATAACATACTATACTATTCCCAAAAAAAAAGATTTAAGATCTCTTAATGTAGATAAATCTATTAGAGAAGATCTTGTTCTCCTCCATTTAATCTCTCCAACCGATCACCATGGAGAGATGATATATTTATATACATATATATTTTTTTATTTTTGAAATAGATTTTGATTTTTTTTTTTAATTATTTAATATATATATATATATATATTTCTGTTTTCTGGATTTTTTTTTTTATTTGCTTTTAAATATTTTTCTGATTTTTATTTCATTAATTTATTTAATATAATATTCTAAATCTTCCAAATAGTAGAGCAAGCTAGGGCAAAACAGACATTGAACATTTTCCGTTATTGAATAACGTGGTCAACGTCAAGTCAAATGTTAGTCAACTGGTCAAGGGGAAGTTAGTGTTATTATGATTTTTTTTTTCACTAGTTCTAATACAATTTTACATATAACCAGGTTAAGTTTGTGTAATTTGCCTTATTAAATATATGTAGATGTAGGACAAACCTAAATTTACGAGAGATATTTGAGTGGTACTCCAACCACGTTGGATTTGGATCCATAATATTCCGCGTGCCCAAACCCTAAGCTCGTCCATTTACCAGCTGAGCTACGCCCCTATTGGCAATCCATAATTTATCTTGTGGAATCTTAAATGCAAATTAATTTCCAATATGTAGAAGTAATGCACGAGGAATATTAAGTATTTGGAATGGACATTGATCTTCTAAGTGAAACAACAACTTGGGTGGTTCTCCACTTCAGGAGGCTATTGTCTCTCAATATTATTTCATTTTTGTGCCTGAAGGGTACACATTTTTGGTGTTATTAAAGTTATCAAGTTTAGACTAGTTATACAAAACAAGCACCAATAGATGCTAAGAATTTAAAGAAGCCATTTATTATTTATTTTTTTTACGATATCTATCTATCTAGACTAGGGTTTTTTTTTTTTTTTTTTTTTTTTAAAGTATTAATCTATGCCCTAAGGACACGGGATAACAACCAATTTATTTCTATAAATAGAAATAAAAGACAGCATTTATTATTGTATTTATTGTTTTATTACAATAAATACTGCTTTTTATTTCTTTATATATATATAAATAAAATAGTTGTGGCACGGGTTAACACTTCCCTTTTTTTTTCTTTTCTTTTTTTGAAGCTTTTTTAGCTTTTATGATTCAAGCTGCTGACTTGAGAGTTATTTGTCCAAGTCCCAAGTTCATCCATCTACCAGCTGAATTATGCCACTGGGAGCTAAAGAAGCCATTTTTAAATTGGCTAAATGATGCAGCAGCAATTGAGGCATTGGATTACATGGAAAGGTGGGATCGGAAAAAGACCAAGAAAAAAGGCCTATTCATTCCTACTAGTTCGGGCGACAGAGTTGGAATGACGTGAAACTTTCACAGTTGATGCGTTTCGGCGAGATCTTTCAAAGTTGTGAGGCATACCCTTTTTTAGCTACATTCCGTTGTTTAGGCCCCGAAAAAGCTGATTTTACCGTTTTAGGAAAGTTTTGTTTTTGCAATAATTTCAGTTTCCCATGTCATAATCGACTTCCGTCAATTCCGACTTGCTTAGGATTCTCAGTACTATTAGTTTCCGCAATAAACTCAATTTTGCCTTTTTTGGTAATTTTGCGTATTAGGGTTCGTTTTCTTGTTCTGCAAGGAATACGACTAGGGTTAATTAGGATTTGTTTGCTTTAAATAGTCATGTAAGCCGAAAGGCTAGGCAGTTTTTAATTTATAAAATTTAGAGTTTCTCTAATTATCTCTCAATTTCGGCATTCTTTGTGAATCAACAAATTTGAAGCCTAATATTTCGGTATTCGTGCACGACAACGGAACTTTAGTAGGCTGTTTGCAATTGGTTTCTTGCAAGTTTTTCTTGACAGAACTTCCGCTACATCACCAAATAAGCAATTCACTTTTTTTCTTACAAAAATTGTGATACAAATTTTCAACTAGATAGACAGTATAGTATACTACTAAACATGTATTTGATACCCAATCCTAATCTTTTGAAAGAGCCTAAAGCTTATTATATTCTAAAGGGTAAATTACACTATAACCCCCAATATATGTAAAATTGCAATAAAACCAGAGAAAATGTCTTAGTAACACAAACATACCCTCTAACATGTTAACTAAAGGTTCACCACCATTATCAGTAATGGTAAAGGGGTAAAATTGTCATTTTGTTCAATGTTATTAATAATGAAAAAGAATAATAGTTTGCCCAATCACATCTTGCCACATCAACCCCAAAAAAAAATTAACTAAAACCAAAAAACTGATTAAAAGAAAAACAAATATTAACTTAAATAGTTAAAAACATATATTGGAGATCAATGTAGGAGACCATCTCCATGACTGGAGATCTACATGATCAACCATCTCCATGGCTGGAGAAAAACAAATATTGTTTTTTTCTTTCTTTTTTGCTAAGCTTGTATATCTACGGAGATGACACCACTTTTTTTTTTTCTCTTAGATGGTGCAGACCCATAATCGATTACATCAGAAAAAAAAAATTGTTAAAAAAAAATCAAAAGATGTTAATACAATATTAATGGTATTTTTTATTTATTATTATTATTATTATTATTTTGTTTCCCTTTAAGGCCTTCATTTGTGAGTGATTTTAGTAATTCTCATGGACAATTTGCCTTCTCAAAGATAGGAGTAGAGTGGATTTTTGAAATAATGGCTTTCTAGGAAGGCTTGAACTTGCCAGACCAAATTAGATGTAAATTTTTCCAAAAATAAGAGGAATTCAAGAACATTCGAAAATACCTCTCTCGCATGATTTTTTTTTTTTAATAACAGATCCAAATTTCCAAATGGATGGAGATATGGAAATCTAGAATTTAAAGAGAAAATTTTAAAAATATATCTAGATATATCCAATTGAGATATGGAACTGGAAATCTGGAAAAAAAATTTAAAACAAAATCATTTCATTTCCTCTACAAAACTGAAATTAAATCTGCAAAATATCTACACAATCCAAACAATTACTAAACTCCAAGAAGTTTGTAGATTCAAAGTCAGATCCAAAGACCTAGAAAAACACAGTATTTAAAAATTAAAAAAAACACACACACGCACAAAAATCAATCAATCAAGCCATGGATGAGATCGATCCGGGAACCGGTGGACGAAAGAAGTTTGTGTTCGATTTACTAAGAATGAAGATGTATAGAAGAATGGTGATACATGTATGGTTGGCTTACGGTATCAGGCTTTTAAAGCCATTGAAAAAATGGGAAACATTTGTAGATACAGTATATTGATCAGTAAAGATCGAGTTGGAGGAGATGACTAATCTCCCATTTTGGAGAGATCTTGGATTAATAGAGATCTTGACTAATCCTCTGATTTGTTTGGTTTTATTTATTTATTATTTTTCTGGTTTTACTGGTTTTTTTAAATTAATTAATATGCTTTAAATAATTAATAATTATTTATTAAGGGCAAAAATTTACTTTCACCTCAGCTGTTATTGACTAACGGTGGTCAACCGTTAGTCAACGTATCAGAGGGTACGTTTGTGTTATTATGATATTTTTATCGGTTTTAATGCAATTATACATATGCTGAGGGTATCTTAGTGCAATTTACCCTATTCTAAAACCTGTGCCATAACTGTGAACACGACATGGACTCTTTATCCTAATTCTTTTACACCTTTCATATATTTGGATAACCGGTGATGGAAATATGGAATAAGTTCCACACCAGCTGGAAATATCTGCATTAAGACTTATGAAAAAAAAAAAAAAAAAAGGAAACTGTGGATATTTTAGTCCACCTTAAGTTCATCAGCATGCCCAATGTGGTGCCCAGATACAAGCCTTGATACAACCTAAGCTGAAGCCCAGAATGAAGCCCAAAGACAGACCCAACTTGGTGCTACAGTCAAACCAAGTCAACCAACTACAGTCGGTGCATTTGTTGAATGATATCAGAATTGTGGAGATAAGGGCTGAGTCATGGATTGCGAAGCTGATGTGGCATGTCCCTTATTGGTCTCAACAGATTACACTTACACCTGGACTGATAAGGCTATATAAAGAATAAGATGGAGAGAGAAGCTATCAGTTTTTCAGATCAGATTTTTTCTTAGTTTTCAAAAGTCTCTCTCTCTCTCTAAAGTTCTTCATCTTCTCCTTATCTGTGACCGATCTGATTACTTGTGAGGGGTTTGTGATTTCTTGAGGGATCTGATGTATTTGTGAGTGAGGATTCCATTCTTACTGTTGTATTCTTGATTGAGAGTGGTTTGAGGGCTGTTTGTACTCACTGAAAGTTAGGGTTTTAGGGTTTGTAAGATTGGTTCTTTACCAATCAGGGTTCTTGTGATTTTTGGGTTTCTTGTGGCTGTTTGTGGTTTGTAATCGACACTCATATAGTGGAAGTGAGCCCCTCTGGTTGGCTCAACGTGGATGTAGGCTGGTTATAGCCGAACCATGCTAAAATCCCTATGTTCTCCCTTCTCTTCTTCTCTGTTCTTCTTATTACTGTTATCTACAATTATTTCTTGACCATCGTTTATTTGTCAGATTACATTGATAGTCTGATTATTGTATTCTGACCTAGTAATAGGTTCAGATGTCTTCTTGATCAGTCTTTACTGATTCGTGAGACTGCTACAGCAAATATTATTCATTTAAGTTGTGTATTGTATCAATAGGTTGTATCTTGATATACTGCCATTGATATAAGTGTTGGTAAAAATATATTCTTTTCTGTTATTGTAAGTGAATCTTACGGTTTCTTTAAGTGTTAACAGATAGGTGTTGAGGTTTGTTTAGGTACAATAAACTTAACAGTGGTATCAAAGCCCGGCAGTACCAACGGCGAACAAGGCAGTACCAACGACAGACAAGGAGGACGTGATCCCTCCAGTAGCAGAGGCTTCAACCCTTGAAGACTCAACTGGAGAAGAAGGAACCGACAGTGCAATTGCTAGCACTAGCAAAGTGGTAACACGTTCTAATTTTTCTAATTACAGTAATTCTTTTAATCCTATTATGAGCATGAAATTCGAAATTGATAAATTCGATGGCACTGGGGATTTCGGGATTTGGAGAAGGAAGGTGAAAGCCTTACTTTCTCAACAGAAAATCCTCAAGGCCATTGAAGGTCTTGATAAACTGCATGATAGTCTGAATGATGAACAGAAATCTGATATGTTAGAAATGGCCCTAGGAACCATAATTCTAAATCTTTCTGATAATGTATTAAGGAAAGTGAATGATGAAACTACTGCCTATGGTGTATGGATTAAACTGGAAAGCCTTTATATGACTAAGTCACTCACTAATAAAATATATCTGAAAGAAAGACTTTTTGGTTTTAAAATGAACCCTAGTAAAGGCCTAGGTCAAAATCTTGATGAATTCAAGAAAATGACCATTGAGTTGGCCAATGCAGGAGAAAAAGAGAAACTAAGTGATGAAAATGAAGCCATAATACTCCTTAATTCTCTGCCTGATTCATTCAAAGATGTTAAGGCTGCCATAAAATATGGCAGAACTTCCTTAAGTCTTGAAGAGTGTATTTCTGCCCTTAAATCTAAAGAACTCAAATTAAAAATTGAAAATAAAGATAATGGGAAAAACTTGTTTGCTAGAGGCAGGCAGCCTGTTAAAAACTATAACAATAACTCTAATAATAAGTATAAATGCAGAAGTAAGACTCCTAACTATAGATCCCATTCTAGAAATAGAAATGGCTCTAGGAAGTGTTACTTCTGTGGTAAAGAGGGTCATATTAAAAAATATTGTTATGAGTTTAAGAAAAAGATGCAAGATAAGACCCAATCGGATGGTGATGCTGCTGTAGAGTCTAAATCCTATGAACCTAGTGAAGTTTTGGCTGTTAGCACTGAGGATAGGAGTTCTGAATGGATCCTAGACTCAGGCTGTTCTTTCCATATGTGTCCTAAAAAGGAAATGTTCACTGAGTTCCAAGAACTCAACAGTGGCAGTGTTTTGATGGGTAATAATCAACAATGTAATGTGGAAGGTATAGGGTCTGTTGCCTTGAGAATGTATGATGGTATGATTAGAGTATTTAGGGATGTGAGATATGTGCCAAACCTTAAGAGAAATCTAATTTCTCTAGGTAACTTAGATGAGGAAGGTTATTCCTATAAGGCTGAAAGAGGTGTTCTAAAAGCCTCTAAAGGTTCTCTTGTTATTCTCAAAGGTGATAAGAAGAATGGGTTATATGTGCTTAGAGGTGAGGCTGTCACTAATGAGGTTGCTTGTATAGCCTCTAAAATCAGTGACAAAGGCATACTTTGGCACATGAGGTTGGGTCACATGAGTGAGAGAGGTATCCTTGAGTTGAGCAAAAGGAATCTCCTAAATGGGGACCAATTGAATAAGCTGGAATTTTGTGAATGTTGTGTCCTAGGAAAACAACATAGGATCAGCTTTAGCACTGCTCAACATACCTCAAAACAGATTTTAGAGTATGTCCATTCTGACTTGTGGGGGCCTTCTAAGGTAACCACACATGGTGGAAATAGATATTTCCTATCTTTGATAGATGATTACTCAAGGAAAGTCTGGATATACCTTCTAAAATCCAAAGATCAAGCTTTTGAGAGCTTCAAAGCTTGGAAGAGGTTGGTTGAAAACCAAACCTCTAAGAAATTGAAAGTCTTAAGGATTGACAATGGGTTGGAATTCTGCAATATGGAATTCAACAGCTTCTGTAATGATCAAGGCATTTTAAGACATAGAACTGTTAGGCATACTCCACAACAGAATGGGGTGGCTGAGAGAATGAATAGGACCATCTTAGACAAGGTTAGGTGTCTGCTTATAGGCTCTGGTTTGAGCCAGAATTTCTGGGGGGAAGCTGCTGCTACTGCTACTGCTACTGCTACCTATCTGATCAATAGGTCTCCCTCCACTGCCTTATCCCTTAAAACATCTGAAGAAATTTGGACAGGGAGGCCTCCTAGTGTGAACCACTTGAGATTTTTTGGGTGTGCTGCCTATGCTCACCAAAATGAAGGGAAACTAGAACCTATGTCCTTAAAAGGTGTGTTTCTAGGTTATCCCTTAGGTGTCAAGGGTTATAGAGTTTGGCTTAGAGACCAAACTGGTTTTAAGATGATAATAAGTAGAGATGTCATTTTTGATGAGTCCAAAATGCCTTATAAAATTCTGGACCAGCCCACTGAATCTAAAACAGATCCTTTAAAGGATGATGCTAATACAATTCAGGTGGAAGTTAGCAGCCCACTTCATAGTCCAGATACTGTAGAAGAAAATCCCATTGAGGTCCTTAAAACAATTGGATGTCAAAACAACCTTTTTGCATGGGGACTTAGATGAGACTATCTATATGTCCCAACCGGAGGGTTTTGAATCTAAATCTAAACCCTCACATGTTTGCCTTCCTTCTTAAAAAGTCCTTATATGGGCTTAAACAAGCACTTAGACAATGGAATAAGAAATTTGACAATTTTATTACTAGCATAGGTTTTCACAAAAGTAACTTTGATGCATGTTTATATTTCAGTAGTGAAAATATTGATAATTCGATCTATCTGCTTTTGTATGTTGATGATATGCTAATTGCTAGTAAAGAAATGTCTAGGATTATTGATTTAAAGAAGAAACTGAAATCTGAATTTGACATGAAAGATTTAGGTAATGCAAAAATGATTTTGGGAATGGAAATTGTGAGAATAAGAAAAGAAAACAGATTGTATTTAAAACAGACCAATTATTTGAATAAGCTGGTGGACAGATTTGCAATGAGAAATTGCAGGCCTGCCAATGTTCCCCTATGTGCTAGTGTTAGGTTTATAGTTTGTGTTGGCATTAATTCCATATCAAAACGTGTTTCTCTTGTAATGTTTAGTGGTTCATATATTGAAGATTTTAGAAGACGAAGAATGTCTCAACCACAATTCTTGCAAGAAGCCGGCATTAAAGAGATATGTGCATCATTGATCATCAAAGGTAATATAAGACCTCATATCTCTTACAAGGCTAGGCACACACACACACACACATGGCATCCTTGTGTGTTCCTTCATGGTTAAACATCATTGATATAATACATTCACATACTTGATAATATATGCTCATGCATTTATACTATCTTGACAAACTTTGCTTATTGCATGTTCTAGGACTATGTCTAGGAAATAGCATATGTGTGTGTCTTTGTGTTTGTATGTTTTTGTATTTTTGTATTTGGACTTGAATATGTTCTATTATGATTCCTTATTGAGTTCCGGTCATTTCGGTTACTCATTCATAAGGACTCGAGTCCAAACGATGTAGCTACGCTACTTTTCATTCTCATTTGTTGAGTTGAATTCATCGTCGTTTTCCGAGATGATTTCTCAACCATTTTTCAAAGTTGTATAGTCGTCATCGTGCGTAAGAGAGTCACGGTTCGTAATCTGAAAATGGATTCAAAATCGGAGTTCAGATACCCAAGATACGGTTGAAGAACCGAGGGAGTGCGCGTGAGAGGTGTGTGGCCGTGAGGCCACTTGGCCCACGCCGTGAGGGAGGCTGTGGGCCCCACGGTCAGAGGGGCTCTCTGCCCCCGTGAGGCCCACGCGCCCCCCACAGCCTGGGGTGATGTGGCCTCACCTGATTGGCCCGGAATCTCCTTCTCTCTCCTCCTTTTATTTCCCTCCTCTCTCTCCATTTGATTTTCAAGAAGAAAAATTGCAATTTTCCCGTCAGTCTTCTCCTCTGAATTTTCTCATCTTCCAAACATCATATCTCCCTCATCCGGAGTCGGATTTGAGTGATTCGAATTGGAGAGCGTTCGTAATTGAGTCCTCTATCATTTCCAAGTGGTTTGGTGGCTGTTTGATCGAGTTTTCTAGTGGTTCCACACTGAAATCCGAACCAGCTGTTGAATCAAAGGTATTGGACTTATCTTTGGGATTTCTTTCTTTTTAACCTTCAATTTGCTTGGGGTTTCTTCTTCTATATGTATGTTTATGTTTGGTAAAAGCTATTGAGAAAGATAGCTTCATAATCATTCTAATTGAAAGTCAATTTATAGACAAATGTGGACTAGTTTCTATGATTCTGAGTTTTTCACATGTTTGTGAGTTGTTTTGTGATTAGAATGGCATCTTAGGTTGTTTGTAACTTGATTGAATCAATTTTGTGATAAATGACCTTGAGATTTGATTTGATCCTTTGATTAATAAAATCTAGGATTATTGAATTTGTTTGTGTTTTAGAGCAATCTAGGATTTGATTGATTTATATCTTGAATCCTTGCTCTATATTTTTTGGCTAGAATATTGACTGATTAAATCTCATATATCTAGCATTTTATTGTATGTTGATTGCATCTTGAACTTGTACTTCTTGAATATATTTTGATTCAAGTGTTGTATGTGTGAATGAGACTTTGAGCTTATGTGTTTGATGTTTCACATGCTTTAGGTTTTATTCTTATATTTTGCATCTAGACTTTATTACTTGTGATATCACATGTTTAGGTCTATTTGTACCATAGAATGTATTGATCACATGTTCTATGTTGATTTGATTGTTTGCATCATTTGCATTCACATGATCACACTAGGAAGTCCTTGTAAAAGGCATGAAGTCTTGGTTAGAGTCGGGATGACTCGGATAGCCAAGCAAGAAGACTTGCCTAGAGTCGAGATGACTCGGATAGGTAAGCAAGAAGTCATGGCTAGAGTCGGGAGGACTCGGATAGTCATGCATGGGAGGCTCCCTAGAGGCAAGAGTGTCTTGGATAGGGAGTTGGCTATTATATTGGTAGGCATAGGCGTATGGTTAGACATAGACTCCAAAAGAGCGGGGTACACGGGAGGTGTATGCACTCTTGAGGAATTTCTAATCTTCCATCGATGTTGGTTTTGTGTGTTGTCCAATATATGGTGGTTTCGCATCATTGAGGGATCTCATACTTTCCAATAGGGTTGGGTAGACTTAGACTCCACTAGGTTGGGTGAGCTAAAGATTGGTCACTTTGTGGATTCTCTATTTTTATCATCCAATATATATATATAGTACTCTAATGGTTGTATTTCAACCCGTGGATGTTTACTCCTTGGAGGTTTTACCACGTTAAAAAATCTCTTGTGTTAATTCTTCCTATCTCTATCTTTTATATTTTATTTGTGTATGTTATTATCTTGTTTCATATTACTCACTTGTGATGTATATTGAAGCAAGTATTTGTAAAGTATGATTTGTGAATTCATTCTTTAGATCATTTTTGTATATTTGATTCTTTTGTATATTGTAATTTTTGTATAGTGATATTTGATCACTCTTGTAACTCGTTGAACATCTATTGAAATACAAGCTTTATTTGTTGTTGTGTTTATTTGTTTCTTATACCTCACACAACTAGGTGATATACTTAGACCTTGTGCACATGATTATATTCTCATATTGTCTATGTATGTCTTTCTTGGTTTATTTTGTTGTGTGTAAGGCTACCTTAAGGAACAAACGAGAGTTTATTTAAGGGATTAGAAAAAGGTGTAAAAACCTATTCACCCCCCCCCCCCCCCCCCCCCCCTCTTCTAGGTATGCCTTAAGCAATTTAACTACGTTTGTATACTTTCAGCTAGTTTTATGTTGTCTGCTGCTCTATTACCTAGGTCTTTAGAGGAAAGTAGATATATGGAAGAAATTCCCTATTCTAGTGCTGTTGGGTCTGTAATGTACTCTATGATTAGCACTAGGCCTGATTTAGCACAGGCCATTAGTGTGCTATCAAGGTACATGGCCAATCCCGGGAAAGGCCATTGGAATGCCATGAAGTGGCTTCTAAGGTACATTAGCTCTACCACTGAAGTGGGGCTGAATTATGACTGTTCTAATACAGTGTTAGACTTAATTGGCTATGTGGACTCTGACTATGCTGGTGATAGAGATAAAAGGAGGTCCACTTCCTCCTATTTTTTCACTATTGCTGGCTGCTATGTTAGTTGGAAAAGCCAACTACAATCAGTGGTAGCTTTATCTACTACTGAGGCAGAATATATAGCTGTTACAGAAGCTATTAAAGAAGCCATTTGGCTTCAAGGTCTCCTAAGTGAAATAGGTGTGTTCAGGGGCAAAGCTGTTATTTTTACAGACAGTCAAAGTGCTTTGCACTTGTGTAAAAATCCTGTCTTTCATGAAAGGACTAAGCACATAGAGGTTAAGTACAATTTTATTAGAGATAAAATCTCTGAAGGTATTGTTGAGGTGGAAAAAGTCTCCACTGAAGAAAATCCAGCTGATATGGGGACTAAAGTTGTTCCCTATAGCAAGCTTAAGCATTGCTTGAACTTGCTGAAAATTGGTGATTATGGTTAACTGTTTGTGTGTGTTTTTTGAGCCAGGTTAGAGGAGCTTACTTTGCTATATGAACTTAAGATGAACTAAGGTGGAATATGTGGATATTTTAGTCCACCTTAAATTCATCAACAGGCCCAATGTGGTGCCCAGATACAAGCCTTGATACAGCCTAAGCTGAAGCCCAGAATGAAGCCCAAAGACAGACCCAACTTGGTGCTACAGTTAAACCAAGTCAACTAACTACAGTCGGTGCATTTGTTGAATGATATCAGAATTGTGGAGATAAGGGCTGAGTCATGGATTGCGAAGCTGATGTGGCGTGTCCCTATTGGTCTCAGCATATTACACTTACACTTAGACTGATAAGGCTATATAAAGAATAAGATGGAGAGATAAGCTATCAGTTTTTCAGATCAAATTTTTTCTTAGTTTTCAAAAGTCTCTCTCTCTCTCTCGAAAGTTCTTCATCTTCTCCTCTTCTGTGACCGATCTGATTACTTGTGAGGGGTTTGTGATTTCTTGAGGGATCTGATGTATTTGTGAGTGAGGATTCCATTCTTACTGTTGTATTCTCGATTGAGAGTGGTTTGAGGGCTGTTTGTACTCACTAAAAGTGAGGGTTTTAGGGTTTGTAAGATTGGTTCTTTACCAATCGGGGTTCTTGTGATTTCTGGGTTTCTTGTGGCTGTTTGTGGTTTGTAATCGACACTCATATAGTGGAAGTGAGCTCCTTTGGTTGGCTCAACGTGGATGTAGGCTGGTTATAGCCGAACCATGCTAAAATCCCTGTGTTCTCCCTTCTCTTCTTCTCTGTTCTTCTTATTACTATTATCTACAATTATTTCTTGACCATTGTTTATTTGTCAGATTACATTGATAGTCTGATTATTGTATTCTGACCTAGTAATAGGTTCAAATGTCTTCTTGATCAGTCTTTACTGATTCGTGAGACTGCTACAGCAACTATTATTCATTTAAGTTGTGTATTGTATCAATAGGTTGTATCTTGATATACTGCCATTGATATAAGTGTTGGTAAAAATATATTCTTTTCTGTTATTGTAAGTGAATCTTACAGTTTCTTTAAGTGTTAACAGATAGGTGTTGAGGTTTGTTTAGGTACAATAAACCTAACAGAAACGAAGAATATGCTTTAACACATTGAGTGGTGGGTTAATTCTCGCCATGGGCACACCATCCTCCGTTGATGAAAGCTTAGCACATAACCTTGAAATCTCCTCTGAATCCATTCCGCTCAGCTCAATCAAAAGATGGACAAAGTAATAAAAAAGTGAAAAGGAAAAAAAAAAAAAAAACATCATAAAAGATGGGGAAATCACGCATAAAATCGTGGAATCAGCTCTTACACCCCAGCCCTAGAGACTCGAGACAGAGTTTCAGAGAGGCGCAAAGAGGTCTTTGGTCACATAAAGGTTGTGTTCGATTCAAGAATTTTCAATTTGTTTGCCGATAGTTTGGCAAAGATGGGAGCTAACTTGGATGGGGACTTTGTTGAATGGGGCGATTTTTGATGAGTCGTTGCTGGTGTGTGTTGCTGCTGATGTGGTTGGTCTGGGTTGCTGTTTTTGGGGGTTTTGCTGTTTTATTTTTTGTTTTGGGGTTTGCTGTGGTTCTTGTTTCTCTGTTTTTCTTTCGGCTTCTTCCCACTGATAGGCTGCGTCAGGGGATGTGCTTTGTTTGCTCTTTCGTGAGCTTTGGCTTTGGCCTGCTTTAATAAATGCCTTTTCAAAAAAAAAAAAAAAAGAGATCTTTTGTACTATAGTGGCGGGTTATGATTATTGCGAATGGGAGGACTATCTCCTTTACATTCGAGTCCTTAAAAGGGTGATGAGATTCAATCAGATAATACTTTGACTCCATGCAATAGAAGAAAATAAATAGAATTTGAAATTTTAGTTTGCATGATTTGAATAAAACCCCAGTACTAGATATATTGTCAGTGAAATCCACTTCTTAAAAGATTTGGTGTGTTCCGGAACAGTTCTACAGATTTGAAGTATCATAAAATCATTATACAAAAAACTAAAACTCCCACCCACATTCATGCACTAAATTTAAAAACAATAGTTAGGTTGTGCGTCTTACATGAAATTAGTAGTGTGATTGCAGAAACTCTTGAATTATCAACAATCCAGAGTTACCACTATTCAGCTTGAATTTAACAAGTTGGACCGGAATGATTCTTCATTTACTATCACTGGAGGTATACTCCATGCTCCTAGGGTATGTTTGGTAGGGAGGAAAAGGGAGAGAAAAGAAAGGGGTGGAGGGAAAAGGGAGAAGAAAATGGAGAAGTGTGTGTTTGGTATGGAGAGAAAAATGGAGAGAAAGGAAAAGTAGAAGGAAAATTTTGTGTGTTGGACCCACCATTTTTTTTCCTCCTAAAAGTGGGAAGAAATGGGAGGGAAAGAAAGGGGAAAGTTTTGGATAATTTAAAATACAAGTTTATCCATTTTTTTTTTATATATATATAAAATATAATATAAGGGTAAAATAGTAAAACTGATAAAATAATCTTTTCTTTCCTTCTTGTTTACCAAACAACACGAGGGAAAATCATTTTCCTTTCTTTCCCTCATGTTTTCTATCCCTCCAAATCTTTTCATCCTTCCTATTTTCTTTCCTCCCTTACCAAACATACCCTAAGGCACCATTTGGTGCACAGGATTGGATTGGACTATTTTATGGGATTGGATTGGATTAAGATGGGACTAGGACTAGATGGGACTGGACTGGACTGGACTGGATTGGACTAAATGAATACTATACTATGTTTGGGAAAACATGGGACTGGACTGAATTAATACTATGTTTTGTTTGGTGAAACGTGGGATCGGACTAAATATAATAATATTTTTAATTTGATATTATTTTAAAATTGAATAATAAATTATCAAGAAAATAGAATTTTAATTTGGGAAATAATCAAGAAAATTTGTTTTGATAACATTTTAATTTGTAAAAAATAGAAAATAATCAAGGAAAAAATAATTGGGGTAGATCTGGGTTCAAAACCCAGATCTTTATCATCAAGACATCAACTTTAATTTTTAAAAAAATACGGGTAAATTGAGAGTTCCCTTACACACAACAAAGAAAAAAAAAAAAAACCAAAAAATTCTCCACTGGAGATCAGCAGTTCTTCATTCTCAATCAAAAATCAATCATTTCTTTAAATCTTCATCACCAGTTCTTCATTCTCTACCAAAACTCAAAATCAATCCAGATTTTTTTTTTTTTTTTTTTTTTTTTGGGGTGGTGCTCTGTGTTTTTCTGGTTGCTTCTTGTTGGCTTCTAGCCTACTCTATTTTGTTTGTTTTCATATGGGTGCTCTCTTGCTTTAGTCTTCAGTGTGGGTTAATCTCAGGCCAAGATGTCGTTTTTTTTTTTTTTTTTTTTTTTTTTTTTTTTTTTTTTTTTTTTTTTTTGAGGGGTTTTCTTCTTGCTTGTTTTGGGTTCGCCTATATGGTCTTCTCAGGCCAAGATCCAGTTGAGATATGTTTGAAAGAGAAAGAGAAAGAGAAGAGGAAGAGAAGAGAGAGTAATGGTGGGATAGGTGGAATGGTGGGGACATGGGGCTGGTGGTTTAAATGAGAGAGATGAAATAAATATGGTGGGGCCCATTTTAAATAGTCCTAGGACTAATAAAGATGGGGTCGAGGGTGGTATTATTTTATCCCATAGTTATGGGACTATTTTGCTTCTTGGACTAATAATCTCATCTTCCAAAACTGCACCAAACACCAGATTGGGACTAAAATAGTCCAATCCCAGTCTAATCCGGTGTGCCAAACACGCCCTAAAAGGTTTCCTGATATTTTCCCACCTGACAAGCGTAAGGTCAAGGTCAAGGGTTCAGAAAAGAAGAGGCTCCGGTTTCATATAATTAATTTTCGAGATAAATTACCTTCTTTAGTAGCTTCTTCGCATCTTCTCTGGTAGTTCAAGGACAGTTGAGGGTCTAAAGATTTCAGTAAACTGTTATACTTTTCTTCAACCTCAGTAATGCATTTTGCCTAAAAAGAAAAATTATTGTATTTATTTTCAATATTATAACGAACCAACAATAGTACCACCCATGCATATAAATCACTGCCAGTAACACCCATGCAGAGTCACAAACAAAGTAATAAATTTTAATCTTTCACCAATAGCCAGGACTAATGACTATCCCCTCGTAATAGAACGAAGACCTGAAGACCTAAATGTGGGTTAGACATTAATAATAAATTTTGATCTTTGACCAGTACCCTATCAGTCTTATGACATCCCCTCATAAATAAGACCTAAACGTGTGTTCGACTTTTGAGATGGGAGGATCTGCCCTATGACTCTGGAGAAAGGCTAAATGACTGTGGTCTACTTGTCTGAGTTGGTGGGATGTTTCGGCATGTTTACCTGAGTCAATGGATGAATGGATGGATGGTTGGTTGGAATTATGCCCGGCGGTGAGCAGCAACAGAATTTGGGAGGTGGTGTTTCATGCAATTTGCTGGTCGGTCTGGGAAATCAGAAATGATGTGGTTTTCAATCAAGGTGCTGCTGATTTTGATAGAGTAATCAAGATGGTGAAGTGGAGGGCTGCTGGGTGGGTTAAACATTTTGGTCCGGGGTCGAAGTGTTCTGTCGCAATTTTAATGATAAATCTAAAGGTTGGGTGTGTTGATAGCAGTAAAGTTAAGAGGATGGTCAAGTGTAGTTGGAAGCCACCTATGGTGGGTTCCCTAAAATTTAATGTTGATGGGTCGTCTTGTGGTAATCCGGGGCTGTCAGGCATCGGTGGGGTGTTGCGTAACTTGGATGGGGATATTGTGTGCTTGTTTTCGGCACCAATCGGTGTTGGTTCTGCCATGGATTCTGAAGTTCAGGCAATTCTGAAAGCTTGTCAGATGCGTGTAAATGAGTTGTGCCCAGCTGATGTTAATATCACCATTGAATGCGACTCTCAGGCTGCTGTTTCTTGTGTGAATGGGGCTGGTGATGTTGGTAATCTTATGATTCGGGAGTGTATTTTGGATATTAAGGAAATGTTACTTAGTTGTAAGCCTAGATTGTCGGTTAAGGTCACTTCCAGGGGATCCAATGTGGCTGCAAATCAGGGTGTTCAGAGTGGCTTGGTGCAAGAAGCCTGGGTCTGAGGTTTTTTCGAGCTTTTGGCTGCTGTGGTGGTGTGGTTCGTCCTGCTTTCTCTGTTGTTGCTCTTGCTTGTGTTTCCTTTTTGTTCTGCTTGTGTTGTGGGGTGCTCTCTGTCGTGTTTTCCTTGGGTTTGGGGGTCTTGGCTTCTGGTGGTTGCCTTGTTTTCTCCCTGCTTGTATCTTTTCCTGGTTTAATAATATTGGCCTTTTCAAAAAAAAAAAAAAAAAAAAAACATGTTAGCTGCATAGACAGACAAACTGATTAGAAGACAGCCCAAGAACATCAATTTAAGCAAGAAAAATAACCAATCAAGTAAGCATATCTCTCCAACAATTTCATGCACGCAGTTCCAACCATTTTAAAGAATTGATCATCTCCAGATAATTATTTATTAAGTATCAGTAAACATGTTCACGCTCGGCATGTTCATGTTAAAAAAAAAAAAAAAAGGTTGCTTTTTTTTTTTTTCTCCTTAGTTTGTATTTCAATTTTTATTTTTATTTTTTTATATGTTTCAAAACATTCAATCATATAATAAGAACATATATTGCACATAGCAAGGATTAAACACCAAATACTTCTTAAGGTGACCAGAGCAATGACAAACAAGGAATAAGAAAACTTTTCCTATATTGGGCATATACAAGAGCATTCATTGGAATTGCAAACAGTATCACAGCTTTCATTTGAGTAGTTTATTGGTTAAGAAACAAGGAAAGCCGCACATCCATTGAGCAGGCAACTTATGGGCTGTTTGTTTTGGTCTTAAATCTAAATGGGTCTGAAAAGGATCCATTCAAATGTTTATGAAAAAGGGCAAAAATTATTTGAATTGAAAAGGTTGAAAAAAGTTGATTTTTATCTGAAAATGACACAGCTGAAAAAATTTGGACACTTTACTACCAAAACACCCTGTGAGAATTAAACAAATTATTAAAAAAATTATTAAAAAAATTACATATATATATATATTAATACTTGAAGGAGGCCCTTGGCCTCCTACTAGGGATGAAGGACGAAGGATCTTCGTCTCCTCTAATTTGTTTACAAGTAAAAATATTTTATATATATATTTGTAAATAGTATTTTATATACAGATATTATATTTTAATAAATGAAGGAGGTCATTGGCCTCTTTCAACTACAGATGAAGGACTAATTTTTTAATAAATAAAATAAAAATATTTATTTAATTTTATATTTTAAATAACATTTTATTTAATTTATTTTTAAAACAATAATTTCATTAATTTCTTAATAATAATTTAAACTAAAAGATATTGGATATATTAAATACAAATATATCAAATAACCTAATAGTTAAAAGGGTATATGTGTCTTTTTACCAAATTTCTTGATATTTCTATTCAGTTAATATAATTGAAAAACAGACATGTTAAAGATTTATTTATTCAGACCTATTCATGTTAAATTTTGATGGGTTCAGATTTAAGACAAACAAATGTTACCTTAGTGTGGTATCAAAACATATCATATTGTACTTCAAAAAAAAAAACATATTCCATAAACATGCGGAAAATGTTGAAATTATTCTCCAAAACATCATCCTGAAAGAGAGACCATAATTATTGGAATCAGAAATGGTTTATTGAATATAAAGAGTTGTCTGTATCTAGAAACCTGTCAATAAATGAGCTCACCTCATAGTCAAATCTGTAGCATCATCAAGCAACTTGGTAATGAGAAAAAGATCCCGCTTACCACATATAAATATATATAAGTATGTAACATAGAAAAATGTTAACCATCCCAGTAACAGCATAATTTTTTTTATTTTTTTTATTTTTTTTGAGGAAACAGCATAATTAATTTTTTTTTTTTTTTTTTTTGAAAATTGGAAACAGCATAATTAATTGAGAATAGAGCTGCAAACATTTATAGGCTGAAAAGAGACCAGTTAAATTAAAGCATAAGAATGGAGAATAACAAAGACGAAAGTACTTACAGATCATCAGTTATTTCTACTAGCAATTCAGATATTTACAGAAACTCCATGTGCAAATCATTCACCTTCACAGTAGCTTCAAAGAAAACATGTTAAGCCTAAACAAAAATTATATACCAGCTCTAGCACGGTTGAAAGAATAATAAACTGTTATGTCAAAAAGGATCACTTACAGGAACACACTGTACTAAGATAGTATTGGATCATATCGTTGAGAGAAAATTTGTGAGGAAAAAGGAATTTAGCTTTATTTAAAATTAAGAAATTAGTTACTCTGGGTAAAGAGTAAATAATAATTCAGAAACACTAACTGTTATATGGAATATTAGAAGACGAGAAAATGATGTAATGTTATTAAGGGGTAGGAGAAACCAGCAATAATCATCACATAATTTAGTAGAAGTTTGAAGCTTTATTACAATGTACATGTTAGAATGAACAAGGGTTTTGGACAAACATCCCATCCGATCGAGACTTTTATGTTAGAGCGATATACGAGTTAATGAATCCAAAATATATTTAACATTATGTAATAAAGAAATCACCTTTTCTTGTCTCAACTGATACAAAAGAAGATTTAGCACCCGATAATCGAATGATTTTAGTTGGATTGCCCTCATCACATCTTCAATGGAGATCTGAGAAACGACTTTTTTATTAAAACATCTAGGAAGAACATCCTTGAGCATGGCTATGATTGCAACTAATGTAACTTCAATTTTGAAAAAGTATAACAAAAAATTAAAACAAAATAACAAAAATCAAAGAAATCAGTTCACATGTATATTAATATTCACTCCAAATTTAATTCAATAAGTGAGATTAAAAGGAAAATGTTCATGCAAAGTCTAATGCTGCTAGCAACACAGTCTGCTGAAAAATCATATATTATGTAAAACAGAATGTGAGAGATCAACATAGTAATATATATAGACTCTTTTTACTTGACCCTATCTTTACTCGCCACAAGTTCAAGATGATTGCAATAGCAGATTATTTAGATTAGACTAAGGAAATTGCAAGATTATTTGAATATTGCTGATCCCCCTGCCTAGTTGGTTCAAGCATGATTTAAAGAAGCATAGAACATCTCCAGATATGCTCCCAGAACAGACTATTCTTGTGGATAATGGAATATACTGACAATAAGATATTTGAATTATATTACTTACAATTGCCCAGTGATTGAGCACAAAGCACATATTTTGTTGGTTCATTAGTTATTTTCTTTAATATATTTGATTTAATTAAAAATATTCTACATAAAATAGATTCAAAATAAATTTTAAGTTTGAATTTTACCTCTTTTCAGTATATATGACATTATTAATGAAAGAGAGAGAGAAAATGCAACTCAATTTTGGCTAGCGCTAGTTAAATGTTGTCACTGGGATAGACCATTTTTCTCTTCCATTTATTACAAATTTTAGCTAAAATTGAATTGTATTTTCTATTTTTTATCAATAGCCACCTATACCCAAAAAAGTATAATTCAAATATTAGATCATCTCTTGCATATTATGCTATTCAACAAGATAAATATTGGATCATCTCTTGTATATTATGCTATTTGACAAGATATGACCTAGTACTATAAAAAAAATAAAAATAATAGATATGACCTAGTGCTAATTATTTCGAAATTAGGGGTTTATCATTTATCATAAGTTTTTTTTTTTTTTTTTTTAATTTTTAATAAAGAGATATAGTCTAAGATATAGGTGTAATTAATGGGTGTACATAGTTTTTGGTTTATTTTTAATTATACTAATTTGTCCTTATTGGTAAATTTCTATTGGGGTACTTTTATAATTAAATTTTTGACTAAAATATGAGTGTGCTTATCTTATTTATAGGTGGAAAATTTCTTTACCTACACACATAAATGGCATAATCATGTAAATGCCACCTCTAGATCGAGCTCCATCTCATATAGAGCACATTAATTTGCTCCATCTAGAGCATATCTGGTTTTCTTTTTTCTTTTTTGTTTTGAAAATTATTTTAGTTGATTTTTTATAAACTAATTTTATTTGATTTGTGGTTTTGTTCTTAAAAATGATTTGAGTTTTGCGTTGGTTGGTTGTCATGAAGATGAAGTTATGAACTAATGGATGGGTTCGTGATTATGTTGAAGTAAGATGGAGTTGATGATGAAGATAGAGATATGGATAAAGTTTTTGTACTTTGTTCCTTAATTTTTTTTTTTAATTTCTTAAGAAATAAATAAATATATTTTTGATGATGTGGAAATAGATTTGGTTGATCAATCGTTAATGTTAATGGTTTGACTTTAACGGAAAGGCATGTTGGTGTTGATTTTATGAAACTTTTCAATATTTTGTTAAAAGGGATAAGCTAGCTTAGAATACTTTATTGTAATTAACCATTTTTTGTAATTATATAATTAGTAAATTAAGGGTAAAATAGTACTTATACACAAAAGACAAAACCAATTTTACTAAAATAAGACAAATCAGGGGTATTAATGTATTTACAAGTGATTTGACCGTAAGAAGAACTAATTCAGTATTTATGAAAAATATGAGGCCCAATTTGGTCAAAATGACAAAATTAGCAAATTATTTGTAATTAAGTAAAGCGTTTGGTATTTTTTGGTAATTGTCCATAAACATTGAAAAAGAAATGATTTTTTTATATATATATTAAAAAAAAATTTAAAATTTATAAAAAAAAAAATTAAAAAAAAAAAAAACATCTTTGACAATAAAACAGTAATATTGCACTTCGATAGATATTTCAGTTCAAGTATATACAATCAGCCATCATTAATTTTAGGCCAAATTTTATAAATACAGTTTGCACTCCTTTATGTTAAATCAATACAATTTTTATTTTTATTTTTGTTATCTACAATTATGTCAAAACAATATTTGAATGGACAAAGTTACCCTCAATTGACACCGTGAGTTATTTGATAGGATAAGGTTTACATTTGACACGGTTTGCAATTTTGATACGATCAAATTTACATAGATGCCGTTGAAAATTTGACATCATTCTGTTTGGATACATTATTCGAAAATTTGATACGAAAAAGGCAAAATTTGAATAAAGTTCTTAAATTTTGTCAAAAATATCCACATGTGAACTCAAAATCACAAATTAAATTTATATTGATGGAAGTACAAAATAGTACAATATCATATACTACAATGGAGAGATATCTACTTCCACAACATTGAGGAGACATTGGACTTGAACTCCCACCACAATAGTGGATAGAGAGGTGCACACTATTTGAACTAAGAGTAATTAAACTTTTGTTTTCTTATTCATAATATAAGTTGTAGGTAGAACATATTAGAGACTCTGCTCCAAACGTTCAAAACGGTGTTGTTTAGTTTAATTACTATTCCTTGTACAACTCAAATTAGCATTCCTTATACAGCTCACTTTCCTTGTACAGCGCATAGCTTAGATAGAGTAGAATTCCTTGTACCATTAACTTTAGTTTTTGTACACATACCTGATTACTATCTCTATCTCCCTTTGTATAAATAATTCAATAATCAATGAGAATAAATTGATTCAGCATAATACAAATCATTTACATGGTATCAGAGCCTTTCTAAACTCAAACGAGTTCCTCAATCCATCATGACTACAGGTATTGCTGCTAACGTCACTTCTTCTTCTTCTTCCGAATCGGTAACTGTTGTTTCCTCATCCTCCTCCTCACATGACATCAATTCTTCCACAAAGACAATAATTTCCATTAATGTGGCTGCCCAAGCTCCTCTAAAACTGACAGCCACCAACTACCGATCATGGAAACTCCAGTTTCATACACTCCTAGTCGAATTCGACCTAATGGGCTTCGTTGACGGCCGTAATCCATGCCCTCCTGCAACTGTGACAGCAGATGATGTTTCTACCCCGAATCCGGCTCACCACATCTGGACCCCGACAAGATCAGCTTCTTCTCAACGCCATTATTGGCTCTATCTCGCCATCCATCATCCCATTCATCGCTTCCGCCAAAACCGCACATGATGCATGGACGGCCCTTGCTAACACATATGCTAAACCCTCCAGAGGACACATCATGCACCTCAAAAGCATTCTTACCAACATCTCAATAGGTTCGCAATCCATAACTGAATTCTTACAACATGCAAAGAGCATCGCTGATGAGTTGGCTATGCTTGATGCTTCGGAACACTCTGTAGACCTGACAGTTAAAATTCTAAACGGCCTAGGAGATGAGTTCAAAGACATATCCACTGCATTTCGTGCTCGTGATTCCGCAATCACGTTTGAGGAACTACATGAGAAACTCCTCAATTTTGAGGCAGTCCTGAAGCAAGAAACCTTGATCAATAATCGGTCACCCATCACAGCCCACTATGCTAGCAAACCCAACACAAGCGGCAACCAAGGCAGCCTTCACCGAAATTTTTCCACCGCTAGGCCACCTGCACAACAGCCGCAACAACCGAAGTCTGCTGTCGGTAACTTTCAGTCCAGGAATTTCTCACCTTCCACATCCAAATCCGGTGGACCGCAGCCATACCATGGCTTCTGTCAATTGTGTGGTGATCAAGGGCACACAGCCAAGAGGTGCTCAACTTACAGCTTCTCTCTGGTCGGTGCAAATCAACGGCAGCAGGTCTCTGATTCCCGCGTACAATGGCAGCCCCGTGCACACTTTGCTGCACCAAACTCACCCACTCCTGATTGGCTTTTGGACTCCGGTGCTTCACACCATGTTACCGCTGATCTACAGAACATGTCCCTGCACTCTCCGTACACTGGTTCCGATGATATAATGATTGGTGACGGCTCAGGTTTGGCTATCACACACACTGGCTCTTTAAATTTACCTGTCAAACACTCATCTTTTTTATTATCTAATGTCCTGTGCGTACCCAACATGAAACAAAACTTGATATCTGTCTCCAAATTTTGTGTATCTAATCAAGTCACTGTTGAATTTTCGCCTTTCTCTTTTGTTGTGAAGGATCTTCACATGGGGACGTAACTCATGCAAGGACGGACTAGGAATGGTGTCTACGAGTGGCCATCTCATGCTCGGCTGGAGAAACCGCCCATCCTTGTGTTTTCAAGTATCAAGGCCTCTCTTCTTGACTGGCATCATCGTCTAGGTCATCCTTCCCAAAAAATATTGTCTAAGTTAGTGTCATCTCAAGTAGTGTCTGTTATTTCATCTAGTAATTCTAGCAATCTGTGTAGTGCATGTCTTATTAATAAAACGTATAAGTTGCCATTTTCAGTATCTACTGTTGTTAGTTCCAAACCACTTGAAATTATTTATTCTGATGTTTGGAGCTCTCCAATTATTTCTAAAGATGGCTACAAGTACTATGTACTGTTTGTTGATCACTTTACGAAATATATGTGGATGTACTCTTTAAAACTAAAATCTGAGGTCCATGCAATTTTCATTCGTTTCAAAACGTTAGTTGAAAATTTTTTCAAAAACTCCATCATCTCACTCTACAGTGACAATGGTGGTGAATACATAGCTCTCAGAAAAACTCTGGCAACTTTTGGTATCTCACACTACACTACACCACCACACACACCGGAACACAATGGTGTCTCCGAGCGCCGGCATCGTCACATTGTAGAGACGGGCTTATCCCTTCTCACACATGCCTCGCTTCCCCTCACCTTCTGGTCCTATGCTTTTCAAACCGCTGTCTATCTGATCAATAGGATGCCTACACCTGTCCTGGACATGTCATCCCCTTTTGCAAAAAAATTTGGTGTCAGTTCGTCATATGCCAAGTTGCGCGTATTTGGGTGTCTTTGCTACCCATGGATTAGGCCTTACAACAGTCACAAACTTGAACCTAGGTCCAAAGCATGCATCTTTATAGGGTACTCACAGTCACAAAGTGCTTATCACTGTTTAAATCCAGAAACTGATCGTATATTTGTCTCCAGACATGTCAATTTCGTTGAGTCAGTTTTTCCACACAAAACATTACACACAAATCTTCCTAAGTCTAACAACCACACGTGTTCTTCCTGGCTACCCCATGAGTCTTCGTCTGTCGCCATACCGATCTCCCATGCCCACTCTTCGCCACTTCCAACTGCGCATGAGATATCTCGTCAGACAACGCCTCCTGATTCCCGAGCACAAGTTGCGGCTCCATCTCCATTTACACATAATTTAGTAAGTCCTTTCTTGCATTCGTCATCGCCACAAGCACCATATCCTATTGCTCCACATCCCGTCCCACCCACCCAGTTGCACCACACTCCACTCACACATGCACCGTCCAATGCACCGTCCCATGCAACAAATCTCCTTCACCCAACTGCACCTTGCACCGACCAGCCACATGCCACTCCCACCGTCCCAAATTCTGCTCCCTATAATCAACACCTGGTCGCACCTGATACCACCCCCAATACCGCACCAAATCACGTCCAAACCATCACTCCAGCCGCTACAATAATCTCACCCGACATAGCTCCCGTTAACAATCATCAAATGGTCACCTGATCCAAAAATAACATACACAAACCCCTCTCCAAACTGTCTCTCACCAGTGTGTTATCTCCTACCTTTGTCGAGCCTACATGTGCCTCTCAGGCAATGAAAATTCCGGAATGGAAACGTGCAATGTCTGAAGAGTTTGATGCTCTTGTTTGCAATGGAACGTGGGACTTGGTCCCCTCAAATGCTTTAAATAATGTTGTGGGATGTAAGTGGGTGTTTCGCATTAAACGAGCTCTGGATGGCTCAATTTCAAGAAACAAAGCTCGCCTAGTCGCCAAGGGATTTCATCAACGACCGGGTCTTAACTACACTGACACTTTCAGTCCGGTTATTAAAACCACCACTATTCGCATTGTCCTGAGTATAGCAATGTCACGTGGGTGGTCCCTACGCCAGCTTGATGTGAACAATGCATTCCTACAGGGTCATCGGTCTGAAACTGTGTATATGGCACAACCCCCAGGTTTTGCAGATCCTGCATCTCCATCATATGTCCGTCGTCTCAGGAAGGCAATTTATGGTCTCAAGCAGGCGCCTCAAGCGTGGTATAACGAGCTTCGCCAATTCCTTCTTCAGAATGGGTTTGTCAACTCACACTCCGATACCTCTCTGTTTATCTTTAATACTAATGGTTGTATTCTTTTTTTGTTGGTATACGTTGACGACATTATTGTCACTGGAAGTGATAGTGCCTCGGTTGACAAGTTCGTGATGACTCTGGCTCAGAGGTTCTCAATCAAGGACCTTGGCACCCTGACCTACTTCCTCGGGGTTGAAGTCCTCCCCTGCTCGGCGGTTTCTCTCTCAGCAAAAGTATGTTCTTGATCTCTTATCTCGCACCAAGATGCTTGATGCCAAGCCGGTCTCCACACCCTTGCCCACTGATCATGATCTCAAGCTTGTTGATGGCACCGCTCTTACTGATGCCACTGAGTTTCGACAGGTAATTGGGGCCCTTCAATACTTGTCGTTTACTCGTCCTGACATTGCTTTCGCAGTAAATAAACTTGCCCAATTCATGCATCGACCGACGACCAGTCACTAGTCTCTTGCCAAATGTCTCATGCGATATCTGCGTGGTACGATCAATCATGGCTTACTACTGCGTCGTGACTCCCCCATATCACTGCATGCATACTCTGACACTGACTGGGCTGGAAACAAGGATGACCGCACCTCCACCAGTGCGTATGTTGTCTTTCTTGGGTCAAATGCTGTCTCGTGGTGCTCTCGTAAGCAACGCACTGTTGCTAGGTCTTCCACTGAAGCTGAATACAGGGCGGTTGCTCACACTGCCACAGAGGTAATCTGGGTTTCTTCCTTAATGCGCGAGCTTCTTATCTCACCTGCTGCCCCACCGATCATTTACTGTGATAACATTGGTGCCACTTATCTTTGTTCCAATCCTGTTTTCCACTCCCGAATGAAGCACATTGCTATTGATTTTCACTTTGTTCGGGAAAAGGTTCAAAGTGGCAAGCTTCGTGTATCTCATGTTGTCTCATCTGACCAACTGGCCGACTCGCTCACCAAGCCCTTGTCCCGGACAAGGTTCTCTCTGCTACGGTCCAAGATTGGTGTGTCAGAAATGCCCACCATCTTGCGGGGGCGTATTAGAGACTTTGCTCCAAACGTTCAAAACGGTGTTGTTTAGTTTAATTACTACTCCTTGTACAACTCAAATTAGCATTCCTTATACAGCTCACTTTCCTTGTACAGCGCATAGCTTAGATAGAGTAGAATTCCTTGTACCATTAACTTTAGTTTTCGTACACATACCTGATTACTATCTCGATCTCCCTTTGTATAAATAATTCAATAATCAATGAGAATAAATTGATTCAGCATAATACAAATTATTTACAGAACACGTACATATATTGAAAATATAAACTTTTATTTTAGATTTATAGATCACAAATATATATAGAAATGCTATTTATTGATCAGTTATTTAGGTGATTTAAATAGAGCAAAGAAACCCAAAAGCGAATTCTAATACATTATTCATCAGAGAAATATTTGGTCTTTCTAGTACTTGTTTAGGAAATTCTTGAACCAGATGGCTGATTGTTTGGGATATCTTTTGAAGCCATCTTCATAGTCTACAAAGTTGATGCCAAATCTCACAGTATAACCAGAAGCCCATTCAAAGTTGTCTAAAAGTGACCATGCAAAATAACCTTTCACATTCACACCCTCCCTGTAATGCACACAATTGATCATCATTAATTATAACAAGATGACATATATATGTGTGTGTGTGTTGGGGGGGGGTGGGGGGTGGACTAAATGAGAGAAATAATTACATATATATTAATTTATTTACTCACTTAATCGCTTTGTGGAGGAAGGAAAGATGGCGGTGATAGTAATCTATCCTCACGGGATCTTTTAAGGCTTCTTCAAGCGGTAATGTACTGTTATTAAGCTCATCAATCCCTGAAAAAGAGTTGCAAAAAATTCGAATTCAGTTTATTTATCTAGGGTTTTATATATATTAAACACATTTTCATTGTATTTTATGAAATGTAAATATAAATCGATAGATCGAAAAAGGAATATTTCTTACCATTTTCAGTAATGTAAATTGTAGGATTGTTGTAATTTTCCTTCACATAAATGAGAAGATCTCTAAAGCCCCTTGGATAGACATGGAGCCAACTTGAAGCTGCCTGTGAATTCATTTCATGCATCAATTAACAGAAAATTAACTAATTGCTGCAATCCGTGCAAATTTATAACTTTATTAAAAAATATTAAGTATATGTACATGTACGTACTAGTGTTCCTTAGTTATTTAATTTTAAAATTAAATTTTGCATATATGCATACCGGTGGACCGATAAGGATTCCCTTGCGATCGGCTGAAAAAAACAACAAATTAATTACATGTATAATTTCATTAATTATCAAATGAAATCAAAATACTAGCAGCTAAATAAAAAACAAAAGGGCCAAAACCATAAATATCCCTAAAATTAGGGGAGTATTCAAAATGTCCTTTCTCAATAACTTCACTATTTTACCCAAGAGGAATGATTTTTGGACAAAAATACCCTTAGTGCATTTATGATATGTGAGAGAAAGATTTTTTTTTGTTGTTGTCATATTCATCAATCTACGTTGATGGAGGTAAAGTTAGACCTCCATCAATGGAGATATGTGATGGATGCAGGTTTGTTCGCGGACCTCCATCAATGGAGGTCGAACAAACTTCCATCGACCTCCATCTTATTTTTTTTTCCAGGTCTTCAAATGGAGATTTGTTTCCAGAAACTTTACATGATAAAATATCAACATTTTGTAATGATGTTGCTATTTTATCGTGTAATTATGTTGATATTTCATCATGTAAAGTTTCTAGAAACAAATCTCCACTTGAAGTTTATGGAAACATTTTCAAATGACTTTTGAAGGGAAAAATGGTATCAAATTTTCACCCATAATATACTATTGGAATCGTTTCGGCGAGGAGAACAATATTTCGAAGAGAGAAAATTATAGAGAGAGAAACAAAAATGAATGAGAGAAACAAGAAAAACCTATGAAGAGAGGGAAAGTGTCAATGAAGATTCAAGTTAATAACATTGATAAGAGTGAAAACTTAAAATTGATAAAAGAGAAAACTTAATAGATAAAAAGAGAGTAATTAATGATGATGGACATGGAAGTCAATAAAAGAATTTTAAAGGGCATTTTCGTCAAGCCACGATAAAAACAGTTAACTTATTGAGAGTGGAAAATATGAACAACATTATAATTTTAGGGATAAAACAACAAACACAAAATAATTAAGCATTCTTTAATTTAAGTTTATAAAACTTACTGGTCTGATTAGCAAGAGAATCAGCGGAGTAGCTTATATTGACAGGATTGGCAACAGCTACATTAGCCACATAAAATGCAGTGTAGTAATTTAACCCAAGAAAATCCAAAGATCCTTTCACCATCATAGATTCTTTTTTGCTGAATTTTGGCAATCTTTCTCCAACAAGAGTGCGCATGCTAAATGGATAGTCACCATAAGTCAATGGCTCCATAAACCTGTATTTTAATTAAAAAAATAGAATAAATTAAAAAAAATTTATAGTTACCATCTTCGTCAAACGTGGTTTAGTAATAAGAACTAAAAACGATCATTCAATTTGATAATTTTCCAAATTAGAGAAAACATGCAAGAGGCTGACAATAGGTTGAAAAGATTCACTCACCATCCAAACATGAAATCAAGGGCTCTTTTGGCAGCCTCAACATTAGGTTTTGTTTTGGAGTAGGGTACCATCCAATGGGACACTAGTGTTATCCCAATCTTCCCCTTTTGAATCCCCTACATATTCATGTTTTTTTCACAAATATAAACAAGTTCTGATAAAGATAAATAACTTATAGTAATAAATTTCACACATATATATAATTATTATATATGTAAAAAATAATTATTAAAGAGTGACATGGTTGTAGTTACAGAAGTAGTAGTACTGACTTGGTATTTTTGCTTGTATAGTTTGACTGCTGCAGCATGAGAAAGAAGCATATGGTGGCTGACAAGGTAAGGCTCAGTCGAAGAGTTTCCGGCTTGGCACGCCGCGTTTACCCATTTAGAACACCGACCCGGTGCAAGTGTGCCCTGATCATAACCTCCATTACTATATGTCCATGGCTCATTTATAGTGATCCAATACTTTACACGATCACCAAATTCCTTGTAACAAATTTCTGCAAAGTCTCGAAAATCATCCCTGAAATTATAGTTCAAAACAATCATGAATTTATTATTATTGTTTAAAAAAAAAAGAAAAAAGAGCTAGAAATGAAGTAATGTATATTACATACACAATGTGAGGGCTTAAAAAGCCACCGTACTCATCTTCTAGTGCTTGGGGAAGATCCCAGTGAAAGAGAGTCACAAAGGGTTGCAGACCTACACAAATATATATAATTGCATCAGATCATGAATTTATTCATTACAACTTCAGCTTTCAACCAAAATTTTAATTACTAGCCTAATCACTGCAGAAGATTTTTTATTTTTTTTTCATTCATATGCAATAGAAGTGAAAGTTCATGTAACAAGTTATTATGGTTGTGATTACATCTCACTATGCACTAGACAAAAATTATATAGAGTTCTATGTTTTTATTTATTTCAAATATATATATATATATATATATATATATATATATATATATATATACAGATTTTCTATTATCAGTTCGTCCTGACAATAAATATATCGGGACAAAAAATGTGGACCAATAGATTTACATATTTTGACTCAAAGTGTATGCACTTGTCAAAACTTCTCCATAATCTGTGGTCTACATTTTTCGTCCTGATATATTTATTGTCAAGACGAACTGACAATAAAAAGACTGTATATATATATAACTGTACTTAACATGTTCCTCTCAACAGAACCGATACTTATTCATCAAATTAATAATTTCTTATTCATATATTATTTGAATTGTCATGTCACCGAAAATAAAAGAGTAAGAACTAACAAGATACACACGTGCGAATTTGATAGAATTATTACCGTTGGATAGGAGGTCGTTGATGAGATTGTTGTAGAAACTAATGCCTTCCTTGTTCACTCCCCCACTTAGCTTCCCACCTGATTTATAAAAAAAAAAAAAAAAAACAATAAATATATATATATATATAATGACAATTCAAAATAAAAATATGAAAGTAGATGTAGTGGTCACCATAACGCATAAGGTTTTTAGTTTTTGAAAAAAAAAGACGAAAAAATTAAATAACACATGAGGAATATATATATACAGTTTTTCTATTATCAGTTCGAACTGATAAAAGTTATATCCTTGTATGTGAGCCACTGAATTTAAATACTTTGACTGACAAGTGCATACAGCCAAGTCAAAGTATTTAAATCCAGTGGCCCACATGCAAGGAACTGATATAACTTTTGTCAGCTCGAACTGATAATAGAATTTCTGTATATATATAAGTACGCACTTATATAAAACATATGAGTGCATTAAATGTGAGTTTTTATATTTAACTACTTTGACTTAGTCTAAGTCTAAGTAATTGAATCCAACAACTCACATTTATTGCACTTATATAAAATCCATAATCCATAAGTGTGCACTTATGTAAAAACCATCGATATACATGAGTGCATTAAATGTAAATACATGAGTGTATTGAATGTGAGTTGTTAGACTCAACTACTTTGACTTAGTCTAAGTCAAGGTAATTGAATCCAACGGCTCACATTCAATACTTTTATATAAAATCCACAAATGAACACTTATGTGAATACTACTGTATATTTCCTTGCATGTGGGTCATTGGATTTAAATGCTTTGACTTGGCTGCATACATTTGTCAAAGTATCTTTTAAATCCAATGGCCCACATGTAAGAAACTGATATCAGTTCAAACTGATAATAGAAAGATTATATATATATATATATATATATATTTTCTATTATCAGTTCATCCTGACAATAAATATATCAGGACTAAGAATGTGGACCACTAAATTTACATGCTTTGACTCAAAGTGTATGCACTTGTCAAAACTTCTCCATAATCTATTGTCCACATTCTTCATCCTGATATATTTATTATTGGGACAAACTGACAATAGAAAAACCGTATATATATATATATATATCTTTTTATTCTAGATGACTATAATTTACTTGTGCCTGCTTACTCTGACCTGGTATGGACATGTTAACTTGAATTATAATATTATTATATATTATTTAGAAAATAATTTGTGTCATTTTCTCATCAATTATAATATATATATATATATATATATATACATAAATTATATTATCAGTTCGAACTGATAAAAGTTATATCAGTTCCTTGCATGTGGGCCACTGGATTTAAATACTTTGACTTGGCTGTATGCACTTATCAGTCAAAGTATTTAAATCCAGTGGCCCACATACAAAGAACTGATATAACTTTTGTCAGTTCGAACTGATAATAGAAAGACTATATATATATATATATATATATATAATAACAATAGTAAATGACAATTAAAAATGTATAGAAATTAGGATCTTCTTGGAATCTTGACATCGTTCTAGATCTAGATCTAGAATAGTTAGGAGAGATGTCAAATTCGAAGATAATATTTTTATTTGACCAAACAATAAAAACTTCTTAATTTGTTTGTCACCCAAACTGGACTACTGGGACTTGTCCTATTTTAAAATTGTGAGATTTTAATTAATTTGAAATTATTTTATTAATCTTTTATCTTTATAAGCAGCTAATTTGAAGTTGAAGCTCCAGCTATTTGACAATTAGACTTCTCTAAATCAAAATATACACATAGAGATTATAGACACGTTTTGCTAAAGGATGAGATGTTGATTGACAGATTGAGTGCTCGTGGAAGAATATTAAATTAAGAAAATATTTTTAAAAATGGATTTTATTTTATTTTTTATTGGAAAGAATAAAATTAGAGTTGAACATATGGCGTGAACGTATGTTAAAAGATTATTTTTGTTAAAAGGTTATGCATCCGAGTAAGTGACCATCTCAATACCTCATACAGCTCATAGTGTTATTATTACCCTTTTATATTGTAATTAGTTTATGTATTGAGATTAATTTCTATGTATAAAGATCATACTGTGATTTAATAATGAGTTGTTTGAAAAATGGTGAAAATAAATTATCTTACGAGGTAATAATCTTGACCAGGAGATAGAAAATCTGAAAGCATCCAAGTTCATATCCTTCATTATCTGCACATCTTCCTGTCACCGTATATAAAAATCAACGTATCATATTATCATTCATCAGCAAGTCAAAGCATCCATAATACTTTTTCAAAGAAAAAAATGAATCTATCATCTAATTCGGTAGAAAATTAATGATACTACTTTTCTACTTATAAAAAAAAAAAGAAAAAAAAGAACAACTTCTCTAACCTTATAACGGTGGTAAAAATCAACTGCTATATCTCCATTGCTTCTATCCGAAATTCTATCTGCAATTTCAATTTTCAAAAACAAAATGAATAAATATATAAATTGAATAATAGGTCTGAACACTTTAATTAATTTTAATTTGTCATATGAATGATAATATGATAATATGATAATATGATAATATTAACTTGAAAGTAAAGGTTAATTTGAGAGAAATAAAACCTGAGGAATTGTGTGTGTAGGTATCCCATATACTGGGGCCCCTTCCATCTTCTTTCGCAGCACCTTCATACTGAAAATCATACACAACCAGCACATATATATAATCAACAATTATTTTTTTCTTATAATTTAAGAGAAAATGTAGAATACGATATACATATATATAAATATATATATATATATATATAGTAGTAGTAGTGGTAGTACTTTATAATTTCCGTTCAAATCATATCATATGGTAATATGGTATGTAAATAAATGTGTGAGGTATTTTTTTTATGGCACTCTTTCCAAAGCCATTTATAAAAAAGTCACCAAATTAACAAGTTTTATAGAAATAACACCAAAGTATGTGATATGCCAAAATTACCCCTCACTTATTCTTTCTTCCTCTCTCTGTCACTCTCTTTCTTCCTCTCTCCTCTTTTTTTTTTTTTTCAAAAACCTCAATTGATCCATCAATGGAGATCAAAACGACCTCCGTCGAAACGGTCGACTCCCTTTGATAGAGATCAGACCTCCATTATAAAAAAAAAAATATGGAAATAAGTCTCGGTTATTTTACAGTAAGTCTCAGATAGCTGAAATAAGTCTCGGGTAGCTGGAAATAGCTTCAAATAAGTCTCGAGTGACCTACCTGAGACTTGTTTCCAAATACCCGAGACTTATTTCCAGAATTTTTTTAATAACGGAGGTCGTTTTGATCTCCATCAAAGGGAGTCGACCGTTTCGACGGAAGTCGTTTTGATCTCCATTGATGGATCAATGGAGGTTTTTGAAAAAAAAAATAGGAGAGAGGAAGAAAGAGAGAGAAGAAGAGAGAGAGAGAGAGAGAGAAAGAATAAATGAGGGGCAATTTTGGCAGATCACATACTTTGGTGCTATTTCCACAACACATAATAACTTGGTGATATTACCACAAAACCAATGGAATTTGGTGCTATTTCCCCCTATTTCCTCTTTAAAAAATTGAAATAAAAAATGTGATTGGTTAATTATGCTACATAATTCGATACCTGGTAAGATGAGGAGGCTGTCCCAAAAACAAATTCTGTTGGAAAACTGCTACGATTGAAAATAGACAAAACTTCAGGATGAGGAGTATTTGCAATGATATAGTGGGTCTGAGCTAAGAAGGTGACCAGAACAAGGAGGCACGGTACAAGAGAGCCGTGAATAATCGCCATAGTTATATGGTTTCAAGTTGGAAGGCATACAATACCTAGCTTTATCTATATATAATAAAATTTAAGACTTATAATGAGTACAACACACACTAGCTAGCTAGTTTATATTATACAGATTAGTCTATATTATATTCTAGTAGATTTATTAATACTTTTCAAATCATGACTAGTCTAAATGTACGGTAGTATTTGCTGGGTTATGAAGCCTCTGGAGTATTCCTTAATCACTGCATCGATTTGATAGTAAAAATTGAGTGTTGGTGTGCTTCGTGGATGTAGTTTTACGTCGAACCACGTAAAATCTCGTATTGTTTTCTTGTTTTGGTGTGTTTTGATTATTTATTTGGATTTACATATCCGTAACTATATTGTACATCAGAAAATAATTCAAAACTGATATCATAAAACAATTGCACATATACAAAGAACCGTAATACTAACTAGTATTTGTAAAATCATACAGCCAAACCGGCTCAAGATCATTAAATTATGCTTTTTTTAATCAGTATGAAATGTTTTATTTAAAATTTATTCTTCTTCTTAAAATACAAAAATAATCATTAAATTATTATATTCTAGTTTTTCTAGCAGATATATATTCGATATATAGTATAGCTAAGTCATAATTTGTCATTAAAATAGTGATAACATCTTCCTCAATTACTTTTAATATATACATATGAAATAATTAATAATATTATGAATTAAGTTTGATTTAAATTATTTTCTGAAATTTTTAACATCTTCTAACACATCAATTTTCTTATATACTAGTAACGTGTTGTCAGAAGTTTTTTTTAGTTTTAACTTTAAATATCTTCCATACTACAAATACAACAAAGTTGTTGTAATTTTCAAAAAAAAAAAAAAAAAAAAAAAAAAAAAAAAAAACAATTGTCAGAAGTTTTCCAAAAAAAAAAAAAAAAAAGTCGGTGAGTTGGAAACTTTTATCGTTTATAGGATTGAGAAAATTAATTACATTAATCACCATGTGCAGTGTGGTCGCATCCACCCCGGTTGGTTATGTATTTATTTATTTTAAATAAATTCTCTAGTTTACCACGTTGAAGATTTTGCAAAAAGACAAAATTAAAGTCTGTAGGATTAAACCAATATATTATCTTTATTATCTTTAGATATTAGGTTGGATTTATCCTTTAGATAATTCCTATTTATCATTTGTTATGATTATCAGATAGTTAGGATTAACATAGTTTTTATTTAATTGTTATTATCTATTAGAGGTTTGATGTTATCATGTTACCTCATCCCAGCTACTATAAATAGTTGGCCTTAGTTCATTGTTATTCATCAATTCAATAAACAGTTCTTCAGTAAATTCTTTTGTGTGTGTGAGATTTTACAAAGTCAGTTTTAATATATGTTAATTACATAAAGATATTCTTACCCGTCTTGATCATGTTAAAAATAATGGTTGACCACATTGACATCGTGAAATGTTCATATCAATTATAATATTTTTTTTTTTTATCAATTAATATAATTTTATTAAAAAAAATTCATCTCTTCCATATGGAAGAGATCTAATCAACTAGAGATCATCTCAAATGGAAGATCCGTCCAATTGAATCTCCTCCATTTGGAAGGAGATCCAAACTAGCTAGATCTCTTGGAGGAGATCCAAATGAACTATGAACCTGATTTATGTTACTTGAATTATTATATGAGTGTTGATGTAAAAATATCTGATGTGCTGAGTGAACTATGAAATAAGCTTTTTATACCGAGCTGAAGTTTGTGTAAGCATTTTGCTCTGATGATACAATTTTGGGGTATTTTACATGAGCTTGAAAAATTACTGACATGACCTAAGAAATAATCTTTTGCTCCGATTGAGCTGATCTCATGGCTCAGAAAAAGACTCATCATGTGCTCTCTCAACTATCCTCACTTTTACAGCTAATTTTCTTTATGTTTTTCCTTACTTCCTTCGATTTATCAGATATGTAACATATATATCATTGGCCTTTAGCTAACCCGATCTATTGGATGTGTGACGTACATATCCTTTCAATCTTTTTCACGTGTTAAAATACTAACCAAACTAGTTACCTCGAATATATATATATATATATATATTTATATATGCACAACAGTTGCCCCCAAGACTCTTGATGACAGTAAAATTATTGTCATTATGAGTTCTAACATAACTAGATCTTTGTAAGGACCATATCCATGTAGGACTACAAATTAGATGCACTCACTAGTCTTTTTTGTTTTGATATATGCTTGCAGGGATTCGTCCTTTTTTGGATTTTATAGTGTTCCATTGAAATAATTCTTTTTTGGTAAATCAATTCTCTTCGAAGAAATTTTTTTAATTAACCCTTCGCAGTAATAAACTCTTTGTAGAGCAAATTTTTAATTTACCGTACTTCATATACTTGGGGATATAACTCATATAAGCTCTTTTTGGAGCAATTTTACAATTTACCCTACTTGGATAGATAAGCTATGCATCTTTAGAAACTTTGAATCATAATATGCTTAGCATATTATTTTTGGGTATCATCCCATTAAAATAATCATATTAATTTTTTTTAGTTTGAATTCAAGTTTTGCTTTTCATATTGTTTTCGGGAATCTTTCCATTAAAAATAATCATACTATTTTTTTAACTTGAATTATTGATTCAAGTTTTGCTTTGCATATTGTTTCTGAGTAAAAAATAATTTGGATTTTTCTTAGTGTTGTAAATAATTCTCCTTTGGGACTTGGGAGATCAATTCTCTTTGGATAAATTTTTATAATTAATTCTTTGAAGTAATAAGTTATTTTTAGAGAAATTTTATAATTAATCCTACTTGTGGAGAAAGTTCTTTTTAGAGCAATTTCATATTAACCTTTTTTGGTTGATCAAATAAATTAAAATAAAGTGCTTCCTCTGTGGCATCTGTTCAATTGGATTGTTGAATGCTTTGGGCTTCAGATCTGAAGCAATAATAAATTTTAGATAATGTTAATAAAGCCAACATTAAACGTCATCTCTAATTAAAAAGTAAAAACAAACTACTGTATAATCTGGAGAAGATTCGTCAATGTTGACTTTTTGATAAGATTAGGTTGCACAAGTGGGGTCACCAACCACAGTAGATAAAAGATTAAAAAAACAAACTATGTATTATTACTGTGAATTTCAAAGTGACTCATTTATTGTGACAAATTGTTTGTCTAAAACGAATTTCACATCTAATAGTCACTTTGATAGTGTCTAATCAAATTAATAGATGGCCACCAATATAACTATCTCTTGATAAAAAGATTAACTGACTCGGGTTTCCCCTTTTCGTACTCAAATACTCAATTCTCTGATATGGAGACTCACCAAAAACTTGTTTTGAAATTATCAACATATACCCTTAATGATGACAAATTAAAGGCAAAACCAAAATTTCGAGAATATTGTAATTTCAAAAATTTCGAGAATATACCCTTAGTGAAGTTGGTGCTTTCATAGGAAATTCTTGAACCAAAGAGCAGAATGCTTGGGATATCTTTTTAAGCCATCTTCGTAGTCAATGAAGTAGATGCCAAATCTTACAGTATAACCAGAATTCCATTCCATATTGTCTCATTAATAGTAACCATGCAAAATAACATTTCACGTTTACTCCATCCCTGCATGAAATTAATCACCAATTAGAGTTTATTTTTTGTGACTTATATAATTATTTTTCGACGAATAATGTTTGAAGAAATGACTCATTTAATGGCTCTTTGGAGGAACCAAAGATGGCGGTAGTGGTAATCTATCCTCATTGGATCCTTTAGAGCTTCCTTAAGTGATAATGTATTGTTATTAAACTCGTCAATCCCTGGTTTTAAAAAAATTAATAAGGAAAAGAGAGAGATTATTTTAATTGAATTTAATTCTCTATATATTTATATATTGTGAGACAATATGAGGTTGGTAAGTGGTAAACCGATCACACCAACATCTAAAAGGTTGTGAGTTCTAGTCATACCTCTCCCTAAAATCCTGAAAATATTGTAATAGTTGAAAAAAATAATAATAATGGAAGATGGAGGGATTAATGTCTTACCATTTTTAGTGACGTGAATGGTGAGATTGTTGTAATTTTTCTTGAAATAATTCAGAAGATCTCTCAAGCCCCTTGGATAAACATAAAGCCACGTAGAAGCTACCTGTGATTTGATCAATTGACTAATCATTACTAAATATGGTCAAGGATGTGAGCTTGTGAATGGCCTTAGTCATTTTAACACATTGAAAATGATTCTCATGCATATATATACATACCCGAGGACCAATAGGGATCCTTTCACACTTGGCTGCAAAAGAAAAGAAAAGAAAACGGTTACATGAGGCTTTATCTTTCATAATTATATGATCATCAATTGACTAATCATTACTAAAAATGGTCAAGGATACGTGTGCAAGTGAGCTTGTGAATGACCTTAGTAATTTTAACACATTGAAAATGATTCTCACGCATATATATACATACCTGAGGACCAATAGGGATCCCTTCACGCTCGGCTACAAATGAAAAGAAAAGAAAAAGGTTACATGAGTTTTTATCTTTTCATAATTATATGATCATCTCGACTGCTTATAAAAGACTTTTTATTCTGCAAAAAAATAAAAATAAATAAATAAATAAAAAGACTTTTTATTCCAACTTACGGGTCAATATAGCAAGAGAAACAGTAGAGCAGCTAATATTGGAGGAATTGGTAATCGAAACATCTACTGCATAAATGGCAGTATAGTAATTTATTCCAATAAAATCATAAGAACCTTTCACCATTCTAGTTTGCTTCTTCGTAAATTTTGGCAATCTTTCTCTCACCAGACCACGCATGCTTGCTAGTTACTTACCATAGCTCAACGGGTCCATAAACCTATTTAAAAAATGGACCAGATTAAAGAATTTATAACGAGTTTATCGAGAATCATAAAATCTAAATGATGTGTAACGTAACTTTTTTCTTTTTTTTTTAAATACCATATATAGTGGTGGTGACGTCTTCAACCTGGGACGTTGGTGTTATGTAACATAATTTATATATATATAGCTAATTATATCTATTAGTTTCTTTAAATAAAATAAAAAATAATAATAGAGTTTTACTCACCACCCAAACATAAAATCAAGTGCTCTTTTAGCTGCGTCAACATTAGGTTGTGATTGGGAGTAGGGTACACCATCTCTACAGCTATTACTGTTATTCCAATCTTTCCCTTTTGTATTGCCTAAATATTTGATATATTTTGTGTTAATTAAAAATACACAACACATTTATAAATCATAAACATTTGTAATTAATTATTTACATGTATTTAACATAATTATGTGATGTCCATTTTCATATAGAAATTATTAGCAGTAGTACTCACTTGATATTTTTGCTTGTAGAGTTTGACAACTAGAGCATGAGAAAGTAAGAGATGGTAGCTGACAAAGTAAGGCTCGGTGGCAGAGTTTCCGGTGCGGCAGGCTCCATCTATCCATTTCGAACACCGACCGGGTGCCAACAACCCCAACTAATAACCACCATAACCGTATGATCATATATGGCTCATTTATAGTGATCCATTGCTTCACACGATCACCAAATTCTTTGAAGCAAAGTTCTGTAAAGTCTCCAAAATCATACTTGCATTAGCTCGAATCAATTTATCGTTTTCAAAAATAAAACAGAAACCGAAAACATATAACATTACCGAACGGGTCCTAGGTATATTTACTTACACAACACACGGGCTTAAAAAGCCACCATACTCATCTTCTAATGCTTGGGGAAGATCCCAATGAAAAAGAGTCACAAAGGGTTGCAGACCTATATATAGTTATGTACACATGAATTTGTTTGTTAAGTAATTAATTAAAGCCTGAAAAATAATCACTCAATGCACAAACATATTAATGGTGATTTACATTAACATTATTAAAATCATTTGAATTGCCACGTCATTCAATAAAAGTTTATGTATGCATAAAGTTACCATTTAATAGGAGCTCGTTGATGAGGTGGTTGTAGAAACGGATGCCATTCTTGTTTACTCCCCCACTGAGCTTCCCACCTGATATAATTTGTTAATTTTCAAAATATGTTGAAAATAACAAAAATAAATAATGATTAAAATAATTACGGACGAATATATACTAATGGTATGACTAATTTGATTGATTTTCAATTATGTAATGATCAAATTGATGAAATTTCAATTAAGGAGTAAAAAAGTGACGTTTCCCAATTAGATTTGGACCAAATTGTAAATACCCCTATATATATATATATATATACAGTATTTCTATTATCAGTTTAAACTGACAAAAGTTATATCAGTTCCTTGTATGTGAGCCATTGGATTTAAATACTTTGACTGACAAGTGCATACAGCGAAGTCAAAGTATTTAAATCCAGTGGCCCACATGCAAGGAACTGATATAACTTTTGTCAGTTCGAACTGATAATAGAATTTCTATATATATATATATATATATATATATATATATATGCATAGAACATAAGTACAATGATGGACACTTATTAAAATTGTGAGATTTGATTTTGTTTTATCAACTATATTTTTAATGAATGCATTCATATTGAGAGCACTTAATTTCCAACTTGTTTACAGGAAGCTCATAGTAAACCTTTTTTTTTTTTTAATTTTTTTTTTTATTTGAAACAGCCGACTTTATTAACAGGCACCAAGTTAGGGGCAACAAACAGGAAACCAAAACAGAGCAAAACAAAAAGCAACAACCAAAACGAAAGAGCAAAAACACACGCAAAGGACAACCCCCATACAGCAAAACAAGAACAACACAGAGGGGGACTTAAAAACCACCCCAGGATATCATGTCGCAGCTATTAGCCGAGCCCCTTTTAGCCAAATTGTATGCCAACGAATTGGTAGACCTTGGATTGAAACAGACCTCAACATCTCCCAACCCATGGATAAGACTCCTAATATTATACTGCATGTTCAGATGAGTAAAGCTCCCAAACTCTTTGTTGTTAATTCATGAGACAGCGACCTTCAAGTCATTAGCAATGGTGATCTTTTTGTCAGCAATAAAAGGGTTAGAGGCACAAAGCTCACAAGCTTTAAGAATAGCAGCCACTTCAGCCATATGTTGGAATCTTGAATTCCAATGTGTAAGGAGAAAATGCATAAAACCTTGCCCTTAAAATCTTTGAGAACCCCTTCAATGCCAGCAAGACCAAGTTTTCCCCTTGACAAACCATCGACATTGAACTTGAGGAAGTCAGAAGGAAGAGGGTCCCAACCATCCTCCTTAATCGACCGCTTAGCATGGATACTTTCCATACAAAGCTCTTTAACATTGAGCATAGTTAAAGAAACGGGGTCTATTGAGGACTTCCTATAGACCTTGAACCACCAGGCAACCCTAAAATTAACCATGTAAGAAGCAGTAACAAAATTAGCTTCAGTATCTTTGAAAATAACTTGATTCCTAGACTCCCAAATGGTCTAAGAGACTGTAAAAAAACAGAGACAGCCAAGCTCTTCTATTCTTTGAATTTGGACACAAACCAGGCCAACCGTCCATCCAATCTTTCAAGCTCATATTAAAGCAACAGCTAACGTCCCACCAGCCCATGCAAAGCTTCCACAACTTAGCAAACCAACTATAATGAAGAAAGAGAAGGTCAATTGATTTGATGCCATCTTTACAGATCACACAAGTGGAATCCACCACCTGAAGCATTCCAAACCTCATCATAATACACTTCACAAGTAATCCACCACACTGCAGCTGCCAAGCAAACAGCTGAACCTTAGGCAGACGTAAATCACCCCAAATGAAAGAGACTTTTGAGGAGAGGAGAGGATGACTATCTTCGAGGCACTTGCGAAAAGAAATAACAGAAAATAAGCCAAAATTGCTGAAGGACCAAGCAAACTTGTCGGCAGTCCAATTATGGATTTCAACACTGCTCAAGGCTACACAAAAATACTTCCACACTTCAGTTTCCTAACCAAATAAAGGCCTACGCAGTGGAATGTCCCAAACCCACTTCTTCCCACTCCAGTCCCCGAATTCTTGAATAATTCTCTCTTTCTTGACAAAGAGCGCAAAAACCCTAAGGAAGGCCTCCTTGAGAGCAATCGAATCCCAAGTAATGTCCACCTAAAATCTCGCCTTGTCTCTTCTTCTCATCACCACATGAAAACCATCAGTCATACTTTTAACTGTCAAGGAACCTTGCAAAAATAGGTTGTTGACATTATTCATGAATGAAGAGGCGTGAACATTACATTTCCAGTTCCATCTTAGCTTAATAGGATTAACACCATATTTCGCACAGATGACCTTCTTCTAGAGAGAGTCCGTTTCACAACCAAAACGCCAAACCCATTTGGCAAGAAGACCTTTGTTCTTGTCCAACATCCGACCAATCCCAAGACCACCCTTCTTCTTGCTCAAACACACCATTTCCCAATTAACGAAATGCACTTTCTTCTTTTTGATACCATCACCCCAAAAGAAGTCGCGTTGAAGCTTCTCAATGCACTTAGCAATGCCAACTGGCATACAAAAAATAGACATGTAATAAGTCGGGATACTAGTCATAACAGCCTTTATGAGTACAAGTCTACCACCTTTTGAAAGAAACTTCCTCTTCTAAAGAGCTAAGCGTTGTTCAATCTTATGAACCACCGGATTCTGAAAGCTCTTTGTCCCTGGATTAGCACCAAAAGGTAAGCCGAGATAGGTAATTGATAGGGAGGCCTTCCTACACTAAAAAGCAACGTCTTAATTCTCATTCAGGTACTTTTTTGCACACTCTAACAATGCAAGACCTATGAAAATTGATACGGAGACCAGAAGCCAATTCAAAGCAGCGAAGAATCCTTCTAAAGGCGAGAACGCCCTACAACGAGAGCTCAAGGAAGATGATCGTGTCGTTCACCAACTAAAGATGGGAAATTATGATCTCTTCCACCCCAAAAGCCACCCCTTTCAATAACTGTAAATATAATGCTCTTATTAGCACACCATTTAGGGCTTCAATGATGATATTGAAAAGAAAAGGGGACAAAGGGTCCCTTTGTCTAAGATCTTTATCCATCCCGAATTTCTCTGTAGGACTACCGTTAACTAGCACAGACAAGGTCGGAGTCCGAACATAACTAATAATCCACCCTATCCATCGAGTACCAAAACCCATACCCTCCAACATAGCCTCTAAAAAAGAATGGTCCACACAATTATAAGCTTTCTCAAAATCTATTTTAACAAAAAGACCACTTACTTTATCCCTCTTCCATTTATGAATAATTTCATTAGCAATCACGAAGCTATCCGTGATTTGCCTATTCTTGATTAAGGCCATTTGGACATCTTCAATTATCGAATTCATCACCCTTTTCAACCTAGAAGAAAACATTTTAGCAAGAAGTTTGTACAAGGATCCTACCAAACTAATAGGTTGAAAGTCATTGAGAGACTCCAGACTACTAATCTTAGGGATGAGAGCAATGAACATCGAGTTTATCTCCTTAATGATCTCGCTTCTATCATTGAACTCGACTAAAAAGTTCATGAAATCCGTTTTGATGTCCTTCCAATTTGCCTTAATGAAGTTCATATTTAACCCATCTGGACCCGGAGCATTGTTACCTTCGCAGCTAGAAAGGGCATCCCAAACTTCATCTTCAGAGAACTCCCTTTCAATATAATCTCTATCCACTTCCAACAGTTTCCTCATATTGATACCCGGAATCTTCAAGTTTGATAAGGAAGATTTTTTAAACCTTTATCTAAAAAACCTTGCCACACCCGCAAGCACATGGACAGGATCTTTACTCACGTTCTCATCAATCACCAGCTGATTGATATGGTTAATACTTCTTTTGGCATTGGAAGCGTGATGAAAGAATCTGTATTTTATCGCCTTCCAACATCCATTTAATGCGAGATTTAAGCTTGCAATCATGTTCCTCCACCCTTAAGGCCTTCTAAAGATCAACAAGCGCTTGGGCTCGTTCATCTCTTAAAATTTGGGACCAACCCTCACTGTTGGCTTTCAACTCAATCTCAACAAGTTTAGATTCCTCCACTTTGGATGAGCTAACAGCCATTTTCCCAGCAGCTATCCACCTTTTTCTTATTGGTCTTGGCAGTCTTAACTTTAGCAAACAACTGGAAACCTTTAGATCTATTCGCTGCCCTATTTTTCCAACCTTCCATCGCATCAACCATCATGCTATTATCCTCCAGCTAGGAATTGAAAAACCGAAAAGGCCTCAAACCCCAATCCACCGAATGATCCCCTAAACTGATTACATTATGATCAGATAAGCTCTTGAGAAGATACTTCTATATCAATTTGGGGAACCATGCAAGAAACATAAGGGAGAGAAGAAACCGATCCAACCTCACCCATGAGGCTCGTTCTATGTGATAAGTCCAAGAAAAAGGACCCCCATGCAAAGGAATATCGATCACCTTCGCTCTCAATAGAAATTCATTGAAATTCCTTATCAAACTTGTACTGCAAACCCCTCATCTTCTCTCTGACATGTTAAGGATAGCATTAAAATCGCCTCTTATACACCATGGCCACAACAACGAAGCTTGAACTTTGATGATACACTCTCACATATCTTTCATATCCTTTTCCACATTAGGAGCATAGACATTACAGAACACGACTGCTTTCTATGATGTGATAAGTTCCCCAGCCAATATAAGAGTTAACCTTGAAAAGATTGTCATTCCACAATGATATTAAACTACACCCCCCGCTAAGTCTATTGCATCCACACCAACACCCTTTAACAACAACGATCCACCCAAGGATCTAATAACCCGCTCATCAAAAAGCCTCAACTTAGATTCTTGAATGAACAGGATGGTTAGTTTATGCAACCCAACCAAATTTTTAACCACCCTTCTATTTTCCTCCCTACCCAAACCTTTAATGTTCTAAGACAATACTAACATAAAAACAAATGAAACCACACCAAGGACAACAAAAGAACATGAATTAATTGTGCAAGTCCTAGAACCTTTCCAGATCTTCAACCTCTCTTCTCGCTATTTCTTCGGCCACCCCCTTGTTATGAAGATTAAAATTGAACCCCAATGCAAACCTTGTTTCTATCACTTTGGTAATCTCTTCTTCCTAGTTCCACGCATCATTGCACCCATCAATTTCCTTAGATCTCTTAAGATCTATACCCAGAGAAACCCCTTTTTCTATCACCTTAGTAATCTCTTCCTCAAGGTTCCATTGACTTCTGCTGATGATATCCACAGAATCCGGATCCTTCTGACTATCTAAAACAATCTTGGAACTCAGGCTATAGTTTTTAGACGACATAAACTTGTGTTTACCTCTTTTGATCAAAACCTCTATATCCCGTTTCTTCTTCTTAACACTTGTAGAATGCCCAGAACCTCCTTTAGATATACTGTTAACATACACACATAAGTTCTTTCTAGCTATATGAGTCGGGCTTATAGCTTAGGCCTTCTTAGGATCCACCTTGGAGAACTATAAATGGGCTAACTCATCCCCTAAACTTGGACTTGTGGGCTTAGAATTCAATTGGGCCTCAACTGGCACTAAATAGATCTCATTACCCACCCATCTATCCACTTCCTTGTCCACTTTATAGGCTTTCATCGAAAGCCCATCACCATTTTTTGAATCTTTCCCTCTAAAGAAAGCTGAGTTCGAGAACCGCCCCTGTCTTATCCCTTCTTCAAATTCAGAAGAGTTAGATATGCTGCTGCTTTCCCTCACCGAAAAGTCAACTTGCCTTTTTTCTAAGTTAATCTTACCTTTGGGATTACAAACAGCATAAGGCAAGACTTTGAACTTCTTCATTTGAATCTTATTTCTTTGTCTTTAGACGCCTTGGGAGAGGTAATAGCTTTCTATTGTTGGTGACTAGAGAGGTTAAGGAGAGCTGTCATCACCACTCCTACTATCCATCTGACTTTTCTGATGAAAGGGTTTATCCCTTCTATGATCCCATATCCTTTTTTCTTGGAAAATGACCTACTGAAGATACCTGTTCTGACGTCTAGTGCTAGGAAAGGAAAGTTATGTGAAGTCTTTTTGAAACCAATCATCAGGACTTACCATCTTAGGGGAGGAATTTGAATTAGCTTACCGGAGATCCTTAGTAAAACTAAGATGATTTTCCAGCCACTCTTCGGTCACCTGACAAGGATCCTCCCTAATAAACACAGTGAAACGCCACCTCCCATCCTCAACCATAACTGACTACGGATATACCTGATCGAAAGGAATCAGAATAAGCATCCTACCTATGTCCAGCCTCGACCTCTAAGAAGTTTCATGATCACACATCAAGAATTCCCCAAAAACATTACCTACTTTTCTAAAGAAGGTTTCACCCTAGCAATTTAAAGAAAACCCCCAGCACATTAATCCAAACAAGTTTGGCTTTAGAAGTGTGTTTCTTCGCCCATCTTCCCATATCCTTAAAAACGTCATCCCAAAAGAACTTGTTGAAAATGAATTCCTCACACTCTCTTTGTGTTTCAAATGACCAAAGGATGAATCTATCCCCCAAATAGTGAGAGGAGAAGGAGATTCCTTTGTCCCATAGTCGCTCATTGATAGTGTTAACCGATAAGAAATCCTTCAATCTTCCTATAACACAGTAGTCTAGCCAACCATTGTCGTTACACCCAGAATCCCAAAGCAATAGTGTTTCTTTCCTGTCATAAAAGTTAGCTTTCTGTTTAGCAAAAGCTGCGTCTTCTTGCCTTGATGTTCCATGTTTCACCGTCTATGTGTAAGAGTATTTGTCATTGTCGCTATGTTGACGAGAATAATCCCTAGCCTTCTTCATCCTATCTTCACCTTCTGATTGTTATGTCTTCACTTCTCTGTGTTTGCTTCATCCATAGTCAGCTATTTTGAATGTAATGGGCCAACCATATACGTGCATTCCATTGACAGAGTTTGCTACCCTTGCAGCTTCCTCTGTCGAAGCAAAGCGAATGAAAGCATGGCAACTTCTCTGAGAAACTGACTTAGCTGACTTGAAAATGTCTCTAACCCTACCAAATGGTTTGAAGATTCCCCATAAGCCTACTAAATCCAATATAGGATTCAAGTTGTCAATGTAAACAGAGAAGAGATTATCTCTAAAATCTCTCCCTGCGTCATGTCGGGATTGACCAAAAGCTCTAGTGTTGGAAAATCCTCTCTTTACCAGTCTCTCGTGTTTCGTTCTCTCTAATTATAAAAACTTGTAACTTGCTATCTTCACATGATAAACAAAACCAGAAAAAGTGTATTTTTCCTCATAGCAAACTTAATTTCTTAATTTATTCAATATATATTAATTACACACCATAATTATAATAATTAGCAATCATCTTACGGGGTAGTAATCTAGACCAAGAAATGGAGAATCTAAAAGCATCCATGTTCATTTCCTTCATTATCTGTACATCTTCCTGTCACAATAAATTATCAATTACCATCTTACCATTAAAATATATCTAAAAAAATGCATGTTGGTATATGAATTAATCACGGAAAAATAATAAAAATAAAAAAATAAAAATCTATGCATTTGCAAATTAAACCATTTTTACTCACTTTCAATCTCTTTAGAGTTTAGACACTCTGCGTCAACAAAACTAATTAATTCTATAGAATTCCTGTTGACACTCATTTTATTCCAAAATCACCCTTCATTCCTATATATTACCAATCTTATACATCCACACCAAATAATAATAATAATAATAATAATAATAAAAGATAAGACAAGATGAAGTTAACGTAATTATATGATTATTGTTATAATACACTAGTTTTCCATAGCTTGAAGCATTTGCCTCTAAACTTAATGACCAAGTCATCTAGTGAATTCTCCACCACTTATTTGTATGTGTACCATCCATCACACACGTGGAGAAGATTGCTTTTTACATAATAACTAAGTCTTTGTGTGAGGTGGCAAAAGCAATGATTCAATAAGAGAAATGACAATTTGACCCCTATGTGTGCTTGCCTATATATATAAATGTCTCACCATTTTTGTTAAGGTTCCAGAAGATCAATAAAAAGGAAAAGCTCTTCCTCTCGTGTTCTCTCACCTCTCGTCCCTCTCTCTCTTATTTCTCTTAATTCACTTTATTATATTTTGTTCATATGTTCTTCATATATTCTTCAATTATTTTATAACACGTTATCAGCATGATTATATGTAAGTAAAAAGTATCTCCAGGTGAGTGATTTACTTACCACTCGATATTTGTGTATATAAGTAAAAAGGATCCCCTGATAGGTGATTTACTTATATCCCAATATTCTAGATCTATATATATTTCCTTATACAAGATGGCTTATGCCGTCAATGGAACACACACACACACACACACATATATATATATATAGTTCTAAATTTATTTATTTATTCTCTTTAAATCTCAATATTCTAAATCCATATATATTTCCGTATACAAGATGGCTTATGCCGTCAACGGATCCTCTATATATAATTCTAGATTTATTTATATTGTTTAAATATTTGCATCTATTTTTATGTACATAACAGGTGAGCTCAGCCTCCTGAAATTGTTTAAATATTCAGTATTTATTTTTATGCAATATATGACACTGGCTTATGCTGTGTCTCGGGACTGGCTTATGCTGTGTCTCCAGATAAACTGTTTAAATATTCAGTATTTATTTTTATGCAATATATGAGACTAGTTCATGCTGTGTCTCGGGACTGGTTCATGCTGTGTCTCCAGATAAACTATTTAAATATTCAGCATTTATTTTTATGCAATATATGAGACTGGCTTATGCTGTGTCTTCAAATAAATTGTTTAAATATTCATCATTTATTTTTACGCAATGTATGAGATGGCTAGACCGACTAACCAGAACTTAAAGTTTCTGGAATTATGATATTTAAGTCGGCACGGTTTTAAAAACTGATGAATACCTAGAGTTCTGGATCCAATGTTATATTCATGAATGCCATACTTCATTATTTAGAACCTGGGGTTTCAAATCCATTCAGAATCTGGAGTTTTCTGAATTTTATATATGAACTTACAGTTCATGGTCGAACCGGAAGTTTGAAAAATTAATATGATCCATGATTTTATTTTATCTCATACATATATGAAGTGATATGCTTACATATCACTCGTTTGAGAAAAAAATGATTTACACATCCAACAGGATGTTGTGAGTATTATAAAAAAGGGATTTAAGATCCTAACGTATAATAAAACTGAAAATAATATTTTATCCATTTCATTCATGTTTAATGCTCATGATGAGCAATATTCAAAGAATGATCTACACATCCAACAAGATGTTGTGAATATCATAAAATGGTTTAAGATCCTAATATCATGTATAATGAAATTGGAAATATTTTACTAGAAAAGAGAAAAAAAAGGAGGTGTGTGTGTAGAAATTTTATGAAGAACATCACTACACAATCTTGATCAAACTTTGATATCTCCCTCGTCTAAGATCGGATTGAGCTGAAATTTAATCAGCACGTTATACTTTTGTAATTCTTCAATCAATATCAATCGGAATTCCCTGTAGTGATTTCTGCAGTTCCGAACAAGGCTGGGTGGAAAACAGGGGAGAAAATTCCAGTATTGCACAGATCTCAGCGAAGAGTGATATCTCTTTGATCTATGGTCCGATTTGAAATTTTATCAGAACATTCTTCACTCATGTTTCTACGATCTGATCGGTTAGAGTGTTGATCATAATTTTATGCAGAGAGATATACACCTCGAACAGAGCATCTAAGTTTGTACTATTCTCTCTCTTGTTTCACTTATTGATATTTCATATTTGTATTAATGGTGTTATGTATATATATTTGTTGCAAAATTAAAAGCATGGATCCAGGCCATGATTGCTATATGGATGGGATAGTTAAATTTATCCATGCAATAATGATAGTGCAACAATTCATACAATTCTGCGGAATTATTATCATTTCAGATGAGATATAAAATGACATTACAAATAATGTACATAAAATTCCCAGAAGGGAAAATATATGTCTTGCCGATAGTGTAAAGACTCATACATTTCTGTAGAGTCATAAATATTTTATGAATTCGACTTTACTGAGAGCAAATGCTATTAATGTATTAGTTCCAATAGATTTGATAGAAAGCTCTGGAGAGCCATGATGTTGTTATCAAACAATACTCAATTATGTATCAATAATACTTGATATTATTCAAAGAACAACATAAAGTAATATGCTTAGTTCATGGGCATTTAAAGTTAATACCAGATCAAATCTAGCGGATTTGATGGATCTGATTAAAGGCTCTAGAAGAGCCACAATCTTATTACTAGATGATATTAAATTGTGTATCAGTGATACTTTATGTCATTCAAGCAAAACATAAGAAATCTACTTAGATCAAAGACATATAACTTTATTAATATCATTTGAGACCATGAATAGTAAAAATGTTGAATATCTGGGTGTGATTCAGGCCAAAAGTTGATTATAGAAAAGATGCATTTTTTATCATTCGGATTATATTGCTGATCAGAAAAGAAATATATGTGGATATATTCATCCACCAAATAAACCATCTCATTCTAAAGTTGGTTTTGAATCTCTATCATTCAAAGGGATATATGTGGACATATTCATCCACCAAAAAAACCCTTTCATTATTTTATGGTTCTAATTGATGCATGTACGAGATGATCATATGTTTATGTATTATCAAACGTCTCCAGTTGAGGTCGATGTTCAACATCCAGTTTTCGCATGTACTCATAATCAGAATGGATTAGTGGAATCGCTTACCAAACGTCTCCAGGTAATTACGAGAACTTTATTATTTCAATACAATTACCGATTTCTATATGGGACATTCTATATTACATGTTGATACATTCATTTATGACTCACTACCTATCATCGGTATTTACCATTACAACTTGTAATTGGTAATTGAATTGCTCACATTGTTAAGATATTTGATTGTGTGGTATATCTCCTTATTGTATGTTTGACATGATCTAAGATAAGAATTCTATATCATTATAAGATTAATATTGATTTTGATTAATCTTCTATTAGATCATTTAAACTTCTGAGAGTTTATATTTTTACGCACAATCTGTGTATTATTAATTGATTAATTTCCAAATGAAAAGTTTCTCCAGAAAGAGTAAATGAAAAGTTACTTTTATACAAAATAGAGATACCAGTTCGGTTCTCTATATATAAATGTGTCTCATTTCAATTTTGTATCACTCAAAAACGAAAGATAATTGATCATTAGATAATTATTAATCTGTTACCTGATATATTAAAGGTAACACGATTTTATTAGTTGCAATCTCATAAACCCCGACCGGGTGATTGTTCTTAAAGAATGATCAGAGTAAATGACAACAAATAAATCATCTGATGCATATCATAAGCTTATGAACCTTTTTTGAAATGTATTGTTATTAGGATCCTAATGTAAACAAAACTCGAGTTATAAATAAATCCACTTTCTCTAAATCAACTCTGTAAGAGTCTGATATATCTAATGAGACACAAGTCTATGAAATGACTAAATCCATTGAATGGAATGAAATTTCAACAGAGATACATCTATATTGAAATTAAGAGAATTTCTATGAAGTCCATATAGTGACTAAATCCATTGAAATGGAAAGAAATCTCAACAGAGATATAACTATATTGAAATTAAGAAAATTTCTATGAAGTCCATATAGTGACTAAATCCATTGAAATGGAAGAAATCTCAATAGAGATTCAAGTATATTGAAATTGAGAAAATTTCTATAAATCATATAAGAGAAATGTGGAGATTATAAAGAAACAATCATTGATGATGTATTTTTATACACAGTAGCGCTACTGAAATTATAAATGATAATTATGATATTCATAATATCAATGATTGTATACAAAAGGCATGATTGGTCTAAGTGAAAAGAAGCAATTCAAGAAGAATTGACTTCATATACCAAACATAAAGTGCTTAGACCAATAGTACTCCAGATACCTACAGATGTCAAACTAATTGGATACTAATGGGTCTTTATACGAAAACGTAATGAGAAAAACGAGATCATGAGATATGAGGCACGACTCGTAGTATAAGGTTTCTCACAGAAACTTGGTATTCAATAGTGACGAATACAATTACGATTCAAATTTTTGATAAATTTGGCTGCCTTTACAAGGCTTGAAATACGTCATTTAGACGTAGTAATCATTTATCTACATGATTCACTCAATGCAGATATTTATAATCCTGGAATGATTTAAAATGCTAGAAGCATGTAAATCGAGATCTCATAATCTGTATTTGATGAACATACAAAAATTCTTATATGGATTAAAAACAATCTGGACGGATATGGTATAACTGTCTCAGTGAATATCTAATAAAATAAGGGTATAATAATTATATTATATACCCAAGTGTCTTTGTAAAGAAATAAGAATCCAGATTTGCTATATTCACAACATATGTTGATGATATGAATTTAACTGGAGCTCCTAGAGAGCTCTTGAAAACTCTTGAATTTTTGGTAAATGAGTTTAAAAATGAAAGACATGGGAAATGAAATATTGTCTTGACCTGAAGGTCAAGCATAGATCAAATGGAATATTTGTCCATCAATCAGAATATGTTGAAACGATTCTGAAAAGGTTCCATATGGATATTACTCCATAAAGCAAGTCTTTGCTTATACTCTCTCCAATCATTTATGATGTTATTTCATTTCATGAAAAAAAAAAAAAAAAACACATTTGTATACCCTAGTTTAGCAATATAGAAGATTGCTTTAAAAGAACTTTTATCAAGGGGAGCGTCCCATCAAGGGGAGCATATCAAATGAAGTATATTAATTATATTGGGGCATATATGCATTGTACTCTTTTTCCTTTCAATCAGGTTTTTCATACCATTGGGTTTTCCTGATAAGGTTTTTAATGAGGCAATTCTCTAAGCACACCCAAAAATCATTTGATTCACAAAATCATCATAAATATTACATTGATTCAATATATCATCGTATATATGTTATCTTGATCAAAAATATCATTGTAAATATTACTTTTATCTTGTTAATCATCGTATATATATTACCTTGATCCAAAAGATCATCATAAATATTACTTTGATTCGATAGATCAATGAATATCTTTGCTCAAATTTTTATCCCACTGGGGTTTTTTCCTAGCAAAGTATAAATGTGAACACAATTTTGAAAAAAAAAACATTAATCCTGGACATATGTACACTGTACTCTTTTTCCCTTCGATCAGGTTTTGTCCCACTCGATTTTCCTGACAAGGTTTTTAACGAGACAGTTCTAATAATGTCCAACTCCACAAGATTTAAACTTCACAAGATTTAGAAGATCATTGTATACATTTTGCGAAGGTTTTTATCCCATTGGGTTTTTCCTAGAAAATTAAATACAAGCAATGGAAATCCAAGGGGGAGTGTTACAATACACTGGCTTTCCATAGCTTAAAGCATTTGCCTCTAAACTTAATGACCAAGTCATCTAGTGAATTCTCCACCACTTATTTGTATGTGTATCATCCATCACACACGTGGAGAAGATTGCTTTTTACATAATCACTAAGTCTTTGTGTGAGGTGGCAAAAGCAATGATTCAATAAGAGAAATGACAATTTGACCCCTATGTGTGCTTGCCTATATATATAAATGTCTCACCATTTTTGTTAAGGTTCCAGAAGATCAATAAAAAGGAAAAGTTCTTCCTCTCGTGTTCTCTCATCTCTCGTCCCTCTCTCTCTTATTTCTCTTAATTCACTTTATTATATTTTGTTCATATGTTCTTCATCTATTCTTCAATTATTTTACAACACATACTCTTCCTCTCGTGTTCTCTCATCTCTCGTCCCTCTCTCTCTTATTTCTCTTACTTCACTTTATTATATTTTGTTCATATGTTCTTCATATATTCTTCAATTATTTTACAACAATTATATATATATATATATATATATATATATATATATATTGGATTCTCTCCCATAGGTTTCTCTGACATTCTTTGAGTCTCAAAAATTTTGGGTAACAATAGTATTTAGATCCATTGGGTTCACTGCTTCCACTCATTTAGAGTGTCGTTAGGGATTCTCTGTCGGTCGAGAAGGGTGGCTAGTAATGATGAATACGGATAAGGTAGCAAAACTATGTGAAGCTTTAACATTAAAAGAGAAAGAAGGTTTGTTGAGGTCGCTACTGGTGGACTTGAAAGAATATGGCGAGAAACGGTTAGGATTCAGGTTAGAAGGGAAAAAATTTTCTAATAAGATGGTTAATTAAGATGTCTTCAACTCCTTGATTCCTAAAACCTGGGGATTATGGAGGGGATTGATATAGAAGTTGTCGACGGTAATATGTTCGCTTTTACCTTTAAAAGTGCAGATGATCGGTGTCTAGCTCTTAAGGAAGGCTAGTGGAGTTTCGATAAGGCCTTATTAGTCTTAGAAGAACCGATGGGGAAAGGAGATGTTCAAGCTATGGGGTTTAATAAGGCGATGTTTTGGGTCCATATTTATAATGCTCCCCTATTATGTATGACGGTGAAAATTGCAAGGTTTCTGGGAAGTATGATCGGAGAAGTTATAGAGGTCGATGAACGAAAATATGGTGATTGTGTGGGGAAATACATTCGTGCCAGGATGGTGGTTAATGTGGATAAACCACTTTGTCGAATTTTATGGGTTGATGTTATGAGGGATGAGAAATAGACAACTATGTTACTGTGGTATGAGAGGCTGCCTGAGCACTGTTATCGATATGGACGATTAGGTCAAGTGGTTAAGGAATGCCTGGTTGATAACATCGAACCGAAGGATTTCAACTTGATGTATATTCCTTGGCTAAATGCTGCTAGTCCTATAAAGAGTGGACAATTTCGATCGAAGAAGGAAGGTGCAAAAACTGGAGCAATGAATGGTGCAAGGGTGAATATGAGAAATATTCTGAGTGAAAAACAAGGGGTGGGAGCTATCAAAGATTGATGGCGGGAGTAAGAGAATGGCAGCAAATGGAATTGGGTCAGAGAAAACAATGGCTGATTTAGGAAAGAGGGATTTTGATAACTCGTGTGATTCGGGGAAACAAATTGCAATATTGGGAGAAAAATCAGGGATGCAAAATGAGATGGGGTATGTCCCCAGAAATCTCAGCGTTTGTTTGAATAAAGAAGATTTGCTTTATTCAAATCATTTAGAAAGCAGTTAAAAAAATGATGAGAGTCAACGAGACTTAAAAGATAGAATCGTGGAAGGGGTAATGAGTAATTCTAGCAAAGATATGTTAGGATAGGAATGCCCAATGATCTCTAAAGTGGTGAGCGGATTGGATGAGCCTCATGGATTTGGGACTAGCCAACAAAACATACGGGGAATATTGGGTTTGATATTTCCTTGGAGACTAATGTGCATGTTGACATGGATATTGAGATGGGACCAGAAAAGTAGATAAGATAGGAGAGATTCCTGGGCCCATTATTAGGTATGGCAAATTTAACAAAATCAAGCAACTTTTTTGGGCCGAAAGTAGGCAAGTGGAAACGTTGGGTTAGAGATGGGGCAAAGATTGATAGCAAGCTAGAGCCTGATACTCAATTGAGAAAAAGGATTATGAATGCAGATAGAGATAGGCAAGACAAAAAACTAAAGATTGAGAACAGTGGTAATAAAGCATGTGTGACAGTCATTGATACATCGTTGAGTCGATCTTTACCAGTGTGCCGACAACCATGAAAACCTTATTCTGGAATGCCCGGGGTATGGGAAGTACTTTGGCGTTTCAAGTCCTGTTTAGGATTAAGCAGGCATATAAACCGGATGTTATTTTTCTCATTGGAACAAAAGCGGAACATGTGTTGACAGAAAGTATTCGCATTAGGTTAGGTTTTATGGGAAAGCTAGTCGTGGAAAGTGTTGGTAAAAGTGGTAGACTATGTTTGCTATGGTCGAATGATGTAGATATTAATTTACTGTCTTACTCAAATTTTCACACTAATGTAAAGGTTGGATAGGAATAAAATCTAGAGGATAATAGGCTTTTATGGTCACCCGGAAGCCTCTCAACGCCTCCATGTGTGGTCTCTTCTCGATCAGTCAGGGAAGAAAGGAGATATCCGAAGGCCAAGGTATTTGATTGAGAATTTCAAGTCTTCTATTGATGATTGTGGTTTGTAGGATCTTTGATTTCCGTGCTCTCCGTTTACGTGGTGCAACAAAATAGATGGGCCAGCGATGATTGAAGAAAGGTTAGACATGTGTACAGTTACCAGTGGAAGTCATTGTTCCCAGGTGTGTGAGTCATTTGGAATTTTAGAGGTCCGATCATTGCCCAATTTTGTTAGAAACTTCGATCCTCCAATGGCCATCGGTGCATGCCATATGACTAGGCCACGTTACTTCCATTTCGAGGAGTGTTGGGCAAACTCGATAGGTTATATTGACCTCGTTAAAAATGCTTGGGGTTGTATGGGTGGATAGATAAACATGCATGGTCTCGTGATGAAAATTCAAAATTGTGCTAAGCATTTAGGAAGGTGGAATGCGAAGAACATGAGGGGTTTGCGAGAGGGTATTGTAGACAAGCAAAGAGAGTTGCTAGTGGCGACTAATTTGGGTCAAGCAAGGTCTTGGAAGGATATTTGAAGGATAGAGAGAGATTTGGATGTTCTCTTAGAGAAAGAAGAAGTTTTTTTGGAAGCAACGGTCTTGTGAAACATGGCTGAAAAGTGGCGACAAAATTTCCAAATACTTCCATTGGAGAGCGTCGTCAAGGCGGGCACGAAATGTAATAAAAGGGTTGTATGATATGTCAGGTATTTGGCAGGATGAAAGGAATGATTATCGTGGAGGATTATTTTACGAAGCTATTTCGATCAAGTGAGCCAAATCAAGATGAGATGGAGAAGGTTTGTAGTTGTGCCCAGCCTTGTTTATCTAACAGTAAGTCAGCTTTCTTGGATTCCAATTTCACCTGTGAAGAGGTTTAGCGGGTTGTCTTTGATAAGTTTCCTACTAAGGCAATGAGGCTTGATGGCCTCTCTGCCCTTTGTTATCAAAAGTTCTGGCCTATTGTTGGTGAGAAAGTGATTAAGGCGTGCTTAGGGATGCTAAATGAGGAGCATCCCTAGGTTGGAAGAAGTGAATGAAACCCTTATCGCCCTCATTCCGAAGGTGAAACGAGTGGAGAGAATTACAAAGTTTCGACCCATTAGTCTTTGTAACGTCACATATAAGATTGTGGCGAATGCACTTGCAAATAGGTTTCGGACTGTATTAGACGATGTGATTTTAGAGACTCAAAGTATGTTTATTCCTGGGCAATTAATTTCCGATAATGTTATTGTGGGATTTGAGTGTATTCATGCTCTCTGTAGATGGAAAAAAGGTCGAAAAGGGGCAATGGCCCTCAAACTAGATATGTCAAAAGCCTATGATCGTATGGAGTGAGACATTCTTAAGGGTATGATGTTAAGGCTTGGTTTCTCAATTATGTGGGTCGACCGTATTATGAGATGTGTTAAGTCCATTTCGTTCTCGTTCCTGATTAATGGAGAATTTTGTGGTTCATTTAGGCCATTTAGGGGTTTGCGTCAAAGGGATCCATTGTCCCCCTACCTCTTTCTTATTTGTGTGGAAGGCCTACAGTTGCTCTTTGATGCGGAGAGGGTTGGTCGGTCGATTGGCTGGGTTTACATGCAATAGAAGAGACCCGAAGATTACTCATTTGTTCTTCGCAGATGATAGCATGGCATTCTCTAGAGCTTCGGATAGAGATTGTAGAGCCATCAAGTAGATTTTGGATTATTATGAAATTGCTTCTGGTTAGATGGTTAATTTCCAAAAGTCAGCTATGTGTGTTAGTAGTAGGGTCTCTCGACAGCGGGCGGAGCGCCTTGTAAGTATTTTAGGTGTGAGGTTGGTTAGGTGCCATGAACATTATCTTTGGTTACCAAGTTAATTTCATTAATGTTAAAACTTGTCATTAAGGGAAAAATTGAAAATGGAGTGTTAAAAGAAATTATATGGTTTATCAATAGCACCACTCATAATTTTTTTAATTTTTATTTTTATTTTAATACCCCTTGCAAAGGTAAAGACTTGAATCTATGACATTATCACCTTATCGGGCTGAATGAGCACTCTTGACACTAAGCAACATTGGGTGCAGTAAAAATTGTTTTATTTTGAGCTAGGAAAAAGAAAGGAATAAAAAAGAAGAATCCTTTAGACCTTGTAACTATGGTAAAAATCAACTGCTACATCTCCATTTCTACAATCCGCTATTCTATCTGTATATCATTAAATAAAATAAATAAATAAAATTAATGTAAAAGTAAAGTTAGTTTCAAAACTATCAATCGATAGATTCATATTTTTTTTACATTTTTTTTTACTTAATTATCAACGCCTCAAATGCTCGCCCAGGACGTTATTAGAACAAAATTTATATGTAGTCATCTGAATAGATTCTATATATAAAAATATAATCGAAGATTGAGAGGAACTTGGAAAATTGTGAGTGAAGGTGTCCCATATACTAGGGCCTCTGCCACCTATTTTTGCACCACCTTCATACTGAAAATCATACAAAAAAAAATTTAAAATAGGCACCCATTATAATTTTTTTTCTTTCTAATCTCTGTTATATTTTACCTGGTAAGAAGCTGAGGCTATCCCGAAAATGAAATCTGCTGTAAAACTACTACGGTTGAAGGAAGAGTGATACAGGTCACTAATAAGAATGACCATTCTGAGTGTAATGTGTTGTAAAACAGAGCATCACGATGATGATCAAGTTGAGACTAACCACAGCAGCTGGTTAGAGTATGGTTAAGGTGTAGTTAGTTGACTGGTGGTTAAATAACAGAATGTTGATGTCAAAGTTAGTTGTGGAATTCTCTTTGTAATAAGGTCACGCTTTCTATGTGTATTGCAATCACTGGTATAAATACCAGGCTCTGTAATAGTTCTCATTAATCTGAATAACAAAAATTCTATGAAGAAATATCTCCATTAATGGAGCTTTATCAAGCTTTGCTTTTTTGATTCTCTGTGAGGTCTTTTATCAAACACCTTCAATCTTCTTCTATAATTTTCATGGTATCAGAGCCAATCTGACAAACGTCAATGGCTACTCAATCTTCTCCACAAGCTCCGAGTTCTAATCCACAAAATCAATCACCAATGACATCACAAGCTCCGATCCGGAATCAGAATGAAGATCACGTGACAATTGAAAGATCAAGGGAGTTCTCATCAGTCTCAAAGTGTATGAACTTCAATCTCCCGATAAAGCTTGGCAAGAACAACCATATCTACTAGAAGGCACAGGTATTAGCTGCTATTCAGGCTCTAGATTTAGAGGATTATGTTTGTGGTTTGAATCAGCCTTCAATTAAGTTTGTTTCTGTCCAAAGTATAAATGAATCTGGTGAAACTATTGTTGAACAAAAAATGAGTCAAGAGTATAACAACTGGAAACGCATAGACAAACTACTTATTAGTTGGATTTATTCAACAATTAGTGAGGGAGTTATAGGACAAGTTATAGGTTGTCAAACTTCTTTTGAGGTTTGGAACAGACTTGAGAGACTTTATTCTCAGCAGTCCATAGCTAAAATAGCCTCACTTAGACAACAACTTCAAGGTATTAAAAAAGGATCAGACTCTATGGATGATTTTGTTTTGAAGATTAAGAACATAAGTGATGCATTAATGGCAGCTGGAGAAGAGATAAAAGAAAGAGATCTAGTTACAAGTCTTATAAATGGTGTAGGTCATGAATTCGACTCAATTGTTGCTGTAATCTCTACTCAGAGATTTATCACTTTAGAGGATGCACAATTTATGCTGAAGATGCATGAACAGAGAATTGAACATCTCAATTCTTCAAATCAACTTGATGTTGGTCAAGCTAGTGCCAACTTTATCTCTAACAATTTTCAAGACAAAAGAGGTCAAAGAGATGGTAACTATCAAGGAAATAGAGGAGGTAATCGTGGCAGAGGAAGAAACAGTCGATTTGGTGGTCGATCGAACAGCAGAATCCACTGCCAAGTATGTAATAAACCAGGCCATGGTGCACTAAAGTGCTATCACGGTTTTGACCGATTCTTTCAAGGCCCTCCACCTCAACAACAACAACAACATTCTCAGTATCAAAATCAGAATCAAACCTTTTACAATCAGCATCAGTATTAGAATCAATCACCCTACAATTAGCATCAAATGCAAAACTTCAATGGCCAGATTTCTGCTGGACCCTCACCTCAACATTATGCAAACCAAGGTGCTTCAGATTATCAAGCACACTATCATCAGAACTCTGCCTTCCTTAAAATACCTGAAACAGTCATAGACCCAGCTTGGTATATAGACAGCGGAGCAACAAATCACATAACATCAGACCTAAGCAATCTGTCCATGAATAGCACTTATAGAGGTAATGACAAACTCATAGTAGGCAATGGTGAGCAAATTGATTGCTTGAGTTCTACACATAGTATAGCCCCAATTTCTTATCATTTTGTGTTCGTTTCTCGAGTAAAAGTCGTGGTTCTAATGCTTTAAATTAGTTGTGCAGGGGCAAAATGTTCTTTTAGTCTTTCGCTGGAAAAGGAGCTCAAAAGAAGCAAGAAGCAGAATTTCCTACTACCAGGCGACCCCAAGACGACCTCAGGCAGCTCGCCTCGAGGTTGCTATGTTCTCAGACCAGGAGCAGCTCGCCCCGAGCCCGCTAAGCTCTCGGGATTTTTCGTCACAGCCCAAGGCGAGCCCAAGCAGCTCGCTATCCTCTCGGGTCCAGAAGTGTTATCCTTCTTGGCGACCCCAAGGCGAGCTCACCAAGCTCGCCCCAAGCTCGCCCTTCGCCCAGAAAATGTTTTTCTTCAAGATTTTACCTCCTTGCCCTTGACCTAATTCATTCCTCTATATAAACCTTTGATATTTTTAAACCACACAAGCTCTCTGACCAAAGAATAGTCACCAAGACCTCACCTTTACACATTCCTCTTACATCACCATCTCCATCCTTAGAAACCCACCAAGATTCCATATCTCCCTAACATCCAAACACACCCATCACTTCCATTTTACCACAATCACCATCACTTCATCTTTTTGACAAAAGAGAGTTGAAGAAAGAGCTTGGAAGAGGAAGAGCAAAGGAGAAGGAGCTACTCTACATAGTTTCTTCTATTACTTTATTCTCTTTCATTTTCTTTATTATAGCCATGTATTCTTTTGAGCATATTTATTGTATGGCTACATTTTGTGATATGAGCTAAACATTTAGTGCTAGGATTTGATGAAACCCCACCCATGACTCTTTATATGTATTGACCTTTGTTTATTCATTTTATACAAGTGTGATTTGTATGGGTATTTTAGTGTGCTTAAAGCTTTCAATTGATTGATCTCCTTTTGAATGAATCTTGTGGTGTGTTATGTACTGACCGGAGACGCACACCACGTGTTCGATAAAATGCCCTCTATACATGTTTAGAAAAGTAGACCTACTAGGCTAACGTATAGGATTCGTTAGTGCACTAAAATCCTTAATGAACTCATTCATACATTCCGAGTAATCGAAAGATAAGCTTGGGTATGTTTTGGGTGTAACCTATTCTACTTGACCAAGATTGTAGGTTAATATTAGGGTGCATGAATCTATAAATTACATGAGTATGTTTTGGGTGAATAATTGAGTCTAAAACGGAAGTCAATATAGGGTGGGGTGTAGTCAAGTCCTAGCATATTTATCTCCATTATCACATTCGAGTTTATTTACTTGCTAGTTCATTCTTGCATTAGAATTAATCATTTAGTTTAATTTAGTTAATTTGCTTAGTTTGAAAATCTCATTATCGATTGTTTGAATAGCAACTAGGCTAATCGATTTTGGTAATCGATCACTCAGTCCCTGTGGGAACGAACTCTACTCACTATTGTGCTAACTCTTCGACCTCGTCCTATTGCGAGTGTCGCTCACTAAAGAGAGCCATAGTCATAAATTTCTATCAATCATATTGGTAATACACTGATAAAAGCTCATACACCACCATATCAACATCTACAGCTCAAAAACATATTGCATGTACCTCAAATTGCTATGAACTTGCTTAGTATCTCCAAGTTTACATATGATAATCATGTTGTTGCTGAGTTCTATGCTAATGAATGTGTGATTAAGGACATCAAAACAAGGAAGGTTTTACTTAGAGGAATGCTTAAGGATGGGCTCTATTGTCTCATGCTCAATGAGGTGTCTCAAGCCAAAGCTACAGGTCAAGAAGATCATGGATTCGGCAGCAATGAAGAGTCAAGTTCTTGCTTTTTCAATTCAGCAAATAAAATGAATTCTGGCAGTGTACATATGTCCAGATCAAACATCAATCCTTTTCATTCACATGCTACTGTAAACTCTTCAATATGGCATGCGAAATTGGGGCATCCTGCTCCATTGATACTACAAAAGATGTTACATCAAATTCATTTTAATAAAAAGTTTGTAATTCCTCAATTTTGTGACTCTTGCAAGCTAGGCAAGCTTCATAAATTGCCTTATTCTGCTGTACCAATTAGTGTCAAAAGTCCATTGGAACTAATCTACTCTGATGTATGGGGACCAGCTCCATCCCCTTCCACAGAAGGCTATCGCTACTACATCTCTTTCATAGATGCCTTCACAAGGTTCACTTGGCTCTTTCCTATGAAACTGAAATCTGATGCACTTAGTATCTTTATCAGGTTTCAAAAGCTAGTAGAGCTGCAGTTTGACAAGAAAATCAAGGGCTTACAAACCGACATGGGAGGTGAATTTATCGCCTTTACATCTCACCTTGCTAAATGTTGTATCCAGGTTCGATTCTCATGTCCTCACACACCACAACAAAATAGGGTGGCTGAGAGGAAACATAGGCATGTAGTGGAGACTGGCCTAACACTCCTAGCTCATGCGAATCTTCCTCTGAAGCTTTGGTATGAAACTTTTAGCATTGCTACCTTCCTAATAAATAACATGCATGTTACAAACTTTCAGTTCATATCTCCATTTGAAAAACTTTTCAACAAAAAGCCAAACTACAATTTTTTTCAAAACCTTTGGTTGTAGTTGCTTCCCTTATCTAAGGGACTACAACAAAAACAAGTTTAACTTTCATACTTCCAAGTGTCTTTTCATTGGATACAGCCCTTTATATAGAGGATATAAATGCCTACACTCTTCAGGAAAAGTGTATATTTCAAGGAATGTTGAATTCAATGAGTTAGAATTTCCTTTCCCACAATTGTTTCCAAATAAGTCAGTGACAACTTGCTATCAACAGCCTTCAGGCATTCCTTTTTCTACTGTACAAAAGGTGTTGTCATCCATTCCTACTCATACAATTCCTCAAAATATTGATAATAGGTCTCCTGCTCGAGTTGTCACATACTTCCTCTTCTAGAACAAATCCTTCACCCACGCCAGTATCAGCTATCTCTTTACCACCTTTACATAATTTTGAACCAGTTCATAGGCCATTTCACCCAATGCAAACTAGGTCCAAGAGTGGCATTTTTAGACCTAAGGTCTTTCAATCTCTTGTTAGTTGTTACCTTTCTGAAACTGAACCAACATCAGCTAAACTTGCTATCCAAGACCCTAGGTGGAAAAAGGCTATGGTTGAGGAGTTTAGTGCTCTACAGGCTAACCATACCTGGACACTTGTGCCATATCACTCTTCCATGAATGTGGTTGGGTGTAAGTAGGTTTTTAGGATCAAATACAATCCAAATGGAAGTGTTCTCAAGTATAAGGCGCGTTTGGTGGCAAAGGGATTCCATCAAACACCCGGTCTTGATTACTTGGACACCTTTAGTCCGGTTGTGAAAGCTTCCACAATCAGAGTTATCTTCTCCATTGCAGTGTCTCATGGCTGGAGCATTGAGCAAATTGATATTAATAATGCTTTTTTGAATGGTGATCTTGCTGAGGTTGTCTACATGGAACAACCAATTGGATTTTTGGACAGCAAATCACCTCTTCATGTCTACAAGTTAAACAAATCCCTGTATGGCTTGAAACAAGCGCCTAGAAACTGGTTTACTAAGCTCAAAACAGCTCTTGTTTCTTGGGGATTCAAGGTATCAACTTCAGACACATCTCTCTTTCTAAAGTTCTCAGGTGCTGATTTCATTTTCTTACTTGTCTATGTAGATGATATCCTGATTACAGGCAATAATCATTTACTAATTCAACAAGTCATCAGCACTCTTAACAAGTCTTTTGCGCTTAAAACACTAGGCTCAATCAATTACTTCCTTAGTTTTGAAGAGTTTCGTAACTCTTCTGGTCTATATTTGATCCAAACCAAGTATATTTTTGATCTGCTGAAGAAAGCCAATATGGGAGATGCAAAGGCCTGTGACACTCCAATGGCAGCAGGAACAAAGCTATCTCTTCTTGATGGTGTACCATTCGCTGATCCCACTCTTTACCGAAGCACAATTGGAGCCTTACAGTATCTAACAAATACTAGGCCTGATATCTCCTATATTGTTAACAAACTTAGTCAATTTCTGGTAGCACCTACGTAGTTCATTGGCAAGCTTGCAAGCGTGTTCTTCGATACTTGAAGGGCACTCCTCATCTAGGCCTTCACTTCCAGCCTGCCTCTCAGTTAACACTTGAAGTCTTTGCCGACGCTGATTGGGCAAGTTGTGTTGATGACAGGCGTTCAACAAGTGGGATTTGTGTGCTGCTTGGTGGCAATCTGGTATCTTAGAGTTCTCGCAAGCAAAAAGTTGTTGCTCGATCAAGCATAGAGGCTGAGTATTGTTCACTTGCTCAGGTTACAACAGACGTGATGTGGCTACGGTCTCTTTTGGGAGAATTGCGTGTTCCTGTTCCTGATTGTTCAGTAGTTTGGTGCGACAATATTGGTGCTAACTCATTGGCCCAGAATCCTGTTTTCCACCAACGCACAAAACACATTGACATCGATACTCATTTTATTCGCAAGAAGGTTTTGTCAGGAGAAATTGATGTTCGTTATATTCCAACTGAGCATCAAGTTGCTGATATCTTTACAAAAGGTTTCGCACGGGATCGTTTTCAGTTTTTGTGTTCCAAACTAAAGCTTCTGGATTCTCCACAGTTTAGTTTGAGGGGGAATGATAAGAATGACCATACTGAGTGTATGATGTGTTGTAAAACAGAGCATCACGATGATGGTCAAGTTGAGACTAACCACAGCAGCTGGTTAGAGTATGGTTAAGGTGTAGTTAGTTGACTAGTGGTTAAATAACAGAATGCTGATGTCAGAGTTAGTTGTGGAATTCTCTTTGTAATAAGGTCACGTTTTCTATGTGTATTGCAATCACTAGTAGGGGTGGGCACAAAACCGACCAACCGAACCGAACCGGAAAACCAAACTGGTCTAATCGGTTTTTTTTTGGTTTTGGTTAGCTGGTCGATTCAGTTCGGTTCTATTTTCTTAAAAACCTGTTGGATCGGTTTTTTCCCGGTTTGACACCCAAAACCAGAAAACTGAACCGGTAACCAGAGTATAAAATAAATAAATAAATAAACCCTAAATCTAACACTTCAAACACTCAGCAGCCACACACCAGTCTTCACTCTTCACACTTACATATATAAAAATTTTGCTTTGATTAATCTTTTTTCACATCTGGTGTTGTACGAGAGAATCTCTATGGCTCTGTTTCTATATAAATATTTAGGAAAAAAAAAAACAGCTTTAAAGTTGGTTCGTACATTGAAAGATGCAAGAAAAACAATGAAACTTGTGTGTTTGTAATGTGTTGTGTAAGCTGCTTCTCTGCAACTCTTCATGGGCACTTGTATTTAACTTCGTTTTATTTACAATTTCAGATTTAAGCAGTATTGAAACTTACCAAATTTATATTTCATGTAAATGCAATTTAATAGGTTGTTTCATAGACAAAACCGAAAAAACCGAACCGGTCCAATTCAATCGGTTTTTGATCGGTTGACAAATGTCAATTTGATCGGATCGGTTCAGTTTTTCAAAAACCGAATATTATCGGTTTTTTATCAGTTCACTCGAAAAGTGAACTAATCCAATCAATGTCCACCCCTAATCGCTGGTATAAATACCAGGCTTTGTAATAATTCTCATTAATCTGAATAACAAAAATTCTATGAAGAAATATCTCCATTAATGGAGCTTTATCAAGCTTTGCTTTTTTGATTCTCTGTGAGGTCTTTTATCAAACACCTTCAATCTTCTTCTATAATTTTTAGTCACGACTTGCAAACATGAACTGAGTTTGATCTAACAAGGTGACCACAATTACCAGGAGGTAAGGCACAAGAAAGCCTTCAATAGCCATACAGATACAGTGGCTTTGAATTCAAACGCTGATCGATATTGCCCTAGCCTAACCACAGTTGCTTACTTGCTTCCATTCACATTTTCACAGAGTAAACATTTTCATGCTTTATTAGAGAATTTAATTCTTTTTTCAAGGATAAACTTTTTCATACTTTATTCTTCAAAACACTTGCTACATATAACATATAATTACTCATTATTTTGATTTTACATTAATTTTTTTGTATTTAATTTTAATGTGTTTCTAATAATATGTCAAAAGCCATGAAAAATGTTAGATAAAATATTACATATATGTAGGATGTAGGACAAACCTACATTTAGGAGAGATATTTGAGTGATACTCCAACCACGTTGGATTTGGATCCATAATATATCTTGTGGAATCTGAAATGCAAATTAATTTCCAATATGTAGAAGTAATGCAAGAGGAATATTAAGTATTTGGAATGGACATTGATCTGGTAAGTGAAACAACAACTTGGGTGGTTCTCCACTTCAGGAGGCTATTGTCTCTCAATATTATTTCATTTTTGTGTCTGAAGGGTACACGTTTTTGGTGTTATTAAAGTTATAAGTTTAGACTAGTTATACAAAACAAGCACCAATAGGTGCTAGGAATTTAAAGAAACCTTTCTTTTCTTTTCTTTTTTGGGACAATATCTATCTATTTAGACCAAGTATATATATATATATATATATATATATAATTGATAGGATTCAAACCGCTAATTTGAGAATTATTTACCCAAGCCCCAAGCTCGTTCATCTACCAGCTAAGCTATACCCCTGAGCTAAAGAATCCATTTTTAAATTGGCTAAATAAGCAATCCACTTTTTTCTTACAAAAAATTGTGATACAAATTTTCAACTAGATAGACAGTATAGTATACTACTAAATACTAAACATGTATTTGATACCCAATCCTAATCTTTTGAAAGTGCCTAAAGCTTATTATATTCTAAAACCTGACATGGACTCTTTATCCTAATTCTTTTACACCTTTCATATATTTGGATAACTGGTGATGGAATAAGTTCCACACCAGGTGGAAATATCTGCATTAAGACTTAAAGAGGAAAAAAAAAAAAAAGGAAACGAAGGATATGCTTCACATTTGAGTGGCGGGTTAATTCTTGCCATAGGCACACCATCCCCCGTTGATGAAAACTTAGCACATAACCTTGAAATCTCCTCTAAATCCATCCCTCACAGCTCAATCAAAAGATGGACAAAGTAACGAAAAAGAGAAGGAAAAAAAAAAAACATCATAAAAGACGGGGAAAACATGCATAAAATCGTGGAATCAGCTCTTACACCCCAGCCCTAGAGACTCGAGAGGAAAGAGAGAGAGAGAGAGAGTTTCAAAGAGGCACAAAGAGGTCTTTTGTACTACCGTGGCGGGTTATGATTATTGAGAATGGGAGGACTATCTCCTTTACATCCGAGTCGTTAAAATGGTGATGAGATTCAATCAGATAATACTTTGAATCCATGCAATAGAAGAAAATAAATAGAATTTGAAATTTTATTTGCATGATTTGAATAAAAACCCAGTACTAGATAATATTGTCAGTGAAATCCACTTCTCAAAAGATTTGCTGTGTGTTCCGAAACAGTTCTACAGATTTGAAGTATCATAAAATCATTATACAAAAAACTAAAACTCCCACCCACATTCATGCCCTAAATTTAAAAACAATAGTTATGTTGTGCGTCTTACATGAAATTAGTAGTGTGATTGCAGAAACTCTTGAATTATCAACAATCCAGAGTTACCACTATTCAGCTTGAATTTAACAAGTTGGACCGGAATGATTCTTCATTTACTATCACTGGAGGTATACTCCATGCTCCTAAAGGGTGGTTTCCTGATATTGTCCCACCTGACAAGCGTAAGGTCAAGGTCAAGGGTTCAGAAAAGAAGAGGCTCCGGTTTCATATAATTAATTTTCGAGATAAATTACCTTCTTTAGTAGCTTCTTCGCATCTTCTCTTGTAGTCCAAGGACAGTTGAGGGTCTAAAGATTTCAGTAAACTGTTGTACTTTTCTTCAGCCTCAGTAATGCATTTTGCCTTAAAAGAAAAATTATTGTTAAACAAAATGATAGCAAGGTATTTGTTTTCAATATTAGAACGAACCAACAATGGTTCCACCCATGCATATAAATCACTGCTGGTACCACCCATGCAGAGTCACGAACAAAGTAATAAATTTTAATCTTTCACCGGTAGCCAAGACTAATGACATCCCCTCATAATAGAACGAAGACCTAAAGGCCTAAATGTGGGTTAGACATTAATAAAAAATTTTGATCTTTGACCGGTACCCTATCAGTCTAATGACATCCCCTCATAAATAAGACCTAAACGTGTGTTCGACTTTTGAGATGGGAGGATCTGCCCTATGACTGTGGTGAAGGCTAAATGACATGTTAGCTGCGTAGACAGACAAAATGATTAGAAGACAGCCCAAGAACATCAATTTAAGCAAGAAAAATAACCAATCAAGTAAGCATATCTCTCCAACAATTTCATGCATGCAGTTCCAACCATATTCTAGTACGATGGGACTTTCCGAAGTTTTATGTTTTAAAGAATTTTGATCATCTCCAGATAATTATTTATTAAGTACCAGTAAACATGTTCATGCTAGGCATGTCCATGTTAAAAAAAAGGGTTGCCTTTTTTTTTTTACTTAGTTTGTATTTAAATTTTTATTTTTATTTTTTTATATGTTTCAAAACATTCAATCATATAATAAGAACATATATTGCGCATAGCAAGGATTAAACACCAAATACTTCTTAAGGTGACCAGAGCAATGACAAACAAGGAATAAGAAAACTTTTCCTATATTGGGCATATACAAGAGCATTCATTGGAATTGCAAACAGTATCACAGCTTTCATTTGAGTAGTTTATTGGTTAAGAAACAAGGAAAGCCGCACATCCATTGAGGAGGCAACTTATGGGCTGTTTGTTTTGGTCTTAAATCTAAATGGGTCTGAAAAGGATCCATTCAAATGTTTATGAAAAAGGGCAAAAATTATTTGAATTGAAAAGGTTGAACAAAGTTGATTTTTATCTGAAAATGACACAGCTGAAAAAATTTGGACACTTTACTACCAAAACACCCTGTGAGAATTAAACAAATTATAAATAAAATTATTAAAAAAATTACATATATATATTAATACTTGAAGGAGGCCCTTGGCCTCCTACTAGGGATGAAGGACAAAGGATCTTCGTCTCCTCTAATTTGTTTATAAGTAAAAATATTTTATATATATATATTTGTAAATAGTATTTTATATACAGATATTATATTTTAATAAATGAAGGAGGTCATTGGCCTCTTTCAACTACAGATGAAGGACTAATTTTTTAATAAATAAAATAAAAATATTTATTTAATTTTATATTTTAAATAACATTTTATTTAATTTATTTTTAAAACAATAATTTCATTAATTTCTTAATAATAATTTAAACTAAAAGATATTGGATATATTAAATACAAATATATCAAATAACCTAATAGTTAAAAGGGTAGATGTGTCTTTTTACAAAATTTCTTGATATTTCTATTCGGTTAACATAATTGAAAAACAAACATGTTAAGATTTATTTATTCAGACCTATTCAGTCGGACTTCATGTTAAATTTTGATTGGTTCAGATTTAAGACAAACAAATGTTACCTTAGTGTGGTATCAAAACATATCATATTGTACTTCAAAAAAAAAAAACATATCATATTGATATAAATAAGAAACGGTAATGACCTATAAGCCCAATCTACCATGAGCTTAAAAACTTTTCAGAGTTCATGCAAAATGAATCTGAAATAGTGGACAATCAGCAAAAAAAATTATTTCCCAAGCAGCACAATCATTCAATTAGAAATTAGATGAACATGTTGGTATACTCACAAGCATGGCTGGGGCTACTGATGGTCCATATATTCCAATAAACATGCGGAAAATGTTGAAATTATTCTCCAGAACATCATCCTGAAAGGGAGACCATAATTATTGGAATCAGAAATGGTTTATTGAATATAAAGAGTTGTCTGTAGTTAGAAACCTGTCAATAAATGAGCTCACCTCATAGTCAAATCTACAGCATCATCAAGCAACTTGGTATTGAGAAAAAGATCCCGCTTACCACATATATATATATAAGTATATAACATGGAAAAATGATAGCATTAAATGCTAACTATCCCAGTAACAGCATAATTATTTGAGAATAGAGCTGCAAACATTTATAGGCTGAAAAGAGACCAGTTAAATTAAAGCATAATAATGGAGAATAACAAAGACGAAAGTACTTACAGATCATCAGATATTTCTACTAGAAATTCAGATATTGACAGAAACTCCATGTGCAAATCATTCACCTTCACAGTAGATTCAAAGAAAACACGTTAAGCCTAAAAAAAAGTATATACCAGCTCTAGCACAGTTGAAAGAATAATAAACTGTTATGTCACACTTGTAGTCACAATACCAGCAGCATTTCAGTCATGTCAAAAAGGATCACTTACAGGAACACACTGCACTAAGATAGTATTGGATCATATCGTTGAGAGAATTTGTGAGGAAAAAAGATGGAAAAAGGAATTTAGCTTTTATTTAAAAATAAAAAATTAATTATTCTGGGTAAAGAGTAAATAATAATTCAGAAACACTAACTGTTATATGGAATATTAGAAGACGAGAAAATGATGTTATGTTATTAAGGGGTAGGAGACACCAGCAATAATCGTCACATAATTTAGTAGAAGTTTGAAGCTTTATTACAATGTACATGTTAGAGTGAACAAGGGTTATGGACAAACATCCCATCCGAGACTTGTATGTTAGAGCGATATAAGAGTTAATGAATCCAAAATATACTTAACATTATGTAATAAAGAAATCACCTTTTCTTGTCTTAACTGATACAAAAGAAGATTTAGCACCCGATAATCGAATGATTTTAGCTGGATTGCCCTCATCACATCTTCAATGGAGATCTATGAGACGACTTTTTTATTAAAACATCTACGAAGAACATCCTTGAGCATGGCTATGATTGCAACTAATGTAACTTCAATTTTGAAAAAAAGTATAACAAAAAATTAAAACAAAATAACAAAAATCAAAGAAATCATTTTACATTTATATCAATATTCACTCCAAATTTAATTTAATAAGTGAGATTAAAAGGAAAATGTTCATGCAAGGTCTAATGCTGCTAGCAACACGGTCTGCTGAAAAATCATATATTATGTAAAACAGAATGTAAGAGATCAACATAGTAATATAGACTCTTTTTACTTGACACTATCTTTACTCGCCACAATTTCAAGATGATTGCAATAGCAGATTATTTAGATTGGACTAAGGAAATTGCAAGATTGATTTGAATATTGCTGATCCCCCTGCCTAGTTGGTTCAAGCATGATTTAAAGAAGGATAGAACATCTCCAGATATGCTCCCAGAACAGACTATTCTTGTGGACAATGGAATATACTGACAATAAGATGTTTGAAATACTTACAATTGACCAGTTATTGAGCACAAAGCAAATATTTTGTCATAAGTATAACCCCTCAGATTTTGGTTCATTAGTTATTTTCTTTAATGTATTTGATTTAATTAAAAATATTCTACATAAAATAGATTAAAAATAAATTTTAAGTTTGAATTATACCTCTTTTCAGTATATATGATGTTATTAATGAAAGAGAGAGAAAATGCAACTCAATTTTGGCTGGCGCTAGTTAAATGTTGTCACTAGGACAGACCATTTTTCTCTTCCAGTTATTACAAATTTTAGCTAAAATTGAATTGCGTTTTCTATTTTTTATCAATAGCCACCTATACCCAAAAAAGTATAATTCAAACTTTCAAATTTTATTTTTAATCTATTTTATGTAAATTATCTTAATTAAATCAAAATCATTCAAAAAATAATAATAATAATAATCAATCTCAGGTTGAGAATTATAATTATGACAAAATATGTGTGTGACACCAGTTATGCTGAAGCACAAATTTAATGGATTTCATGAATTAAAAGTTCATCAAAAGAAACAATGATTTCTCTTGTGCTTCCCTTTACTATTGAGTAAACAGTATCTTTCTCATTTCATTTGGATATGATTTGTTGTCACATAGTATCTGATCTCAATATATAGATGTAAACTAAAAGTACAGCATAATGACTCTTTCAAATGACCATTCCTCCTTGGGCACAAAACAGTACCATTATAACTACAAGTAACAAACTTTTATTTTTATTAATAAATAAATTGTCGGTTCAAAGAGCAAGCAAATCACCGGTAAAAAAGATAAGTGAATATGATCCATTTACACAAAAGGGGTTCCAAGGATATATGTACCTCCTTTTTGCTCATTAATTGACAGCAGAGCTTTCTTTCTAGAGTCCAATACTCTGATCCACATCTAAATTCTTCTCTGATCCTTTTCCATAGAGCAAAGATAATATAAGAGAACTTATATTGTGAATTCAGATTCTCTTCTACGCAAAAGAAATGAGATATTATACCTTTCTGTCATAAGGCCATCTCGTTCAAGTAGATACAGAAGTGGTCTGAATGGATCACTTTTGAACATGTCCATTAACTTCGCAACCTGGCTGCGATTAAATTCCTGCATCACAAACAGTTCCCATAGGCTAGATTAAAGTTTATTAACAAGTTGCAGATAATCTGTAATTGGTGCTTCCAAATTTCTTAATACTACCACCTCAAATCTTCTTTCTGAAACAATAATCCCATCAGTTGGCATATTAAGTATCTTCTCATTCAATCTATCCAACTGCATTACGAAAACCATCGCTGTTGTAAGATACAGAAACAAAACAGGCATGATAGATCAATCAAAGATTTACTGGGGGAGAAACTGAGGCTAATTTGCACAAACTCCTACTTGTCTTATAATCTGTTTCTCTAGGCAAGTATAGCAAGATGAAAGAAAAAAGAAAACCAATGCTTCCTATTGAAGTGCATATAACTAACTACAGGAGATCCTCACTTCAATTTTGCAGCATTAATGTCTTGGCAGCCACACCATCAAGCTTAACAAAGCTAATCAACTAAGTTGCTAAGTTTCTCATATATTAAGAAAATCAGAGTAGTTGATACTGTTTTTTCCAGATTGTTACCTGATAAATATAACTTTCCGTGAATGAAAGCACTGGCAAATACTTGAAGATTGCTTGTGGACTGTTAGCGTCCATTCCATGAAACATGAAATAAGATCTGCACTGTTTATTAGATGAAGTTCACAGCTCAATTAGCAAGGTTCAATTCAGTGCATGGTGCATGATATTTTCCAATCCCGTGATATAAATATATTTGATCCAAGGTTTAAAAATGTCAAATAGTGAGAGTAACAACCCATATAGTGAACACTTGTAGCACATTGTCAAGTGTTTTTGGCATCATCAAAAGCACTTCCAAAAATTCAAAACCAATATGGTTTTCAGACCAAAAAACATTAATAACACATTATGTACATGCAATTTAGAGATATTTTTATAAACATATATAATAAATAAAATAAAATAAAATATTTCTTGGATTAAAAAAACACTTAAAAGTGCTTTCCAGAAAAGCATTATATCAAATCTGAGATAACTGCTTACAAAATCCTCAAGCGTAGAATTTGCTCGCTGCATAGAATCGAGTCCAATCATAGCCATGTCTTCTTCATGATTACTTTGCAACGAATCACATTCACTCTCTTTTAGAATATCACCTCCAATACAAGTCTTATGATAACCTGCAATAAATTGAAAATTGGATGCATATTTGATATTTCTCAAAGCAAGTGCTAGAAAGAAGCCAGGATATTGTACCTTCCTGACTAATCCGCTGTGATGCTTCCTCCAGAAACGAAGCTGAAATCTACAAGAAACAATAAACATTATCAAAATCGATTCTGATTGCAAGATAAATGGAGTAAATGCGAAGGCTCACGTTAGGCAAGTGTTGAGAAATCAAGCCGCGCTTTTTGTCCATGTCGAGTTCACCACACGGCTGTACCAAGAGGAGGATGAGATTAGCGAGGAAGCGATTAGCGTCGTCGTTATTGTTATTGGAAGAGGCGGCAAAAAGGTCACTTGATTGCATGAATGACAATGTTCTCTGTACTTGTTCCAGCTTTCGCAGTTCTTCCATTTTTCTCTATTCTTCTATACACGCAGCGTTTTGTTTCAGATTCCCCTGGCTTGGTCTGTTGCTTCGATAATATACTTGAACACTAAGGCCCATCATAGGCCCATAAACTCTCAAAGTTGATAAAAGTACTTCAAACTCAAATAAACTTCATGTAAATGGCATAAGAGGAAGCGGACAGAAAAACAAAAGATGAATACTACATTGAGTTTGGAATTGGATCATAGAAATTGAATATTTAATTAATTAAATATATAATTGTTTAATTAATAGCTTAAATTATTTTTTTCTTAGAAATGGATTTGCATCCCTCAACCATCCCCATGGTAAGATTGTAAATTCCTTCAATGAGGAGGCATAGGTTTACTCCACCATGAAGAAGGCTGTGCCTTCTTTAATCCTAAAGAGGTGGGGCCTGCCCTCCATTAAAGATGGTGCAAGAGCATCCACAACAAAGGCCGCTAGCATTGATGAAAGATGATGTTGGACCCATTTACCACAAAGGATGTTTGGGTCAAAGGAGGGAGTGCTTCCTTTGTGTCAACCAAAGGAATCTAAATCTGAATCCGGTCAGAAATAGGGATGGCAAAATAATCCACGGGTACGGGGCTCCACAGGGACCCGCACCTATGAGGTGGGAATAGATTTCAATTTGGTGGGGATAGAGAAGGATAAAGATAAATAGTAAAACCCACTATAAATATGGGACAAGGATGAGTTTTATAATCCCCATCTCATCCTGCATAAAACTTTATATTTATTTTTTTATTATATAGGTTTTTTTTTCTTTTAATGTTATTTATTTAATTTATTTGTTTAGTTGTGACTTGTGAGATTTATGTTTATTTTTAATGTTTATGAGATGATTTTCAATAATGTTAAATAATTTTGATAAATGGATTAATGAGGCAAATGTGTGAGAATGGATAAAGCATACCCCCACTCCCCGCCCCAATCCATATATTATGGTGTTTTATATGAGTGCGGGGTTTCTAAAAATAAATGGGGCAGGGTGACCCTAAACCCACCCCATTGACATCTCTAGTCAGAAAAATATACCAATCTAAATCCGGTCCGATTCCAAACCTGCTATACAATCACTCATCCTATCCATTTTTTATTTTATTTTTGAAAAAAAAACCGGTTCGAATTGTTTCGGACAAAATCCGGTCCTAAGATGAAGGAAAATCCGAATTATCCAAATTCGGTCCGACTTGACACCCACTATATCAAACTAGGAATTTTGTCTTCTTTTATCAACAATATTTGACTTTTGACAAATTTGTTTTCGTGAACATATAAAACTGACACCCATGCAACTAGAAACTCCAATTAGGAGATTAAATGGATAAAAAATTATTACAGTTTGTATCAAAAGTTTGAGGACATTGTTCTCATCCAAAAAGGAAAAAAAAAAAAAAAAACGTTACCAATACAACATGAAATTACAAATACAAGCACCGGCACAGAAAACCTTATATCTCAACAGTAGGATGCTATGCGTAACCAGAATTAAGCATATAACTAATTTATTTTAACTCCATTGTTATTTCTTCATCTTCTTTAGCAGCAGATTCCAGAAACTAAAAAGCTTTTTCAGTGTGAAAAATGAAATGCCCCATGACATAGCTATGACAGAGACCAGATGCATATATGCAGTGACCAGGAAGAAGAATCCAAACTCTGATCATAGCTTCCGAATTCCTAGACTCTATCGTTTTTGCTTCCCTTGATTGAACCCAAAGATTGAGTTTCATGGGTTTTCCCATCGGCCAATTTAGATTTATCTAAGGTAACCTGTTCTTGACTTGGTTCTCGTCTGCTTTCCAATAACTTCCCAGTCTTTCCGATAGCAAGAATCAAATCAAGTTGTTTGTGCTGCTGTTCCTAAAGCAAGCACTCAACCAAGAAATTAAAGTCAAATCAAAAGCAAATTTGCAAAACAAAATTAAATTCAAAAGAGAGAATTTGCGGAGTCACAATTAGGTATGTAAATTAGTCCTATTTGGTTCAATTTTTGAGAAAATGCACAGCCATTTCAATAAAGGAACTGTCAAACAAGACCAGAACAAGTTTCGGCAGGCTTTCCTTATAAACCTAAATTGTTTTCAGAGCCACACAAATGAAGGCTGCATCACACTTACAACAGAATAACTACAAGGCTGATTCACCTTTTACACCTAATAATCAGTACATATATAAGAATTGAAGACACTACTGAAGTTCCACGTAGCTTCAGTGAGACAGCAGAAATTCAGTTTACTATCTTTAAATGCAAACTGCATACAGTGATTTCTACTTGAACTCAGGAGATGTCAGGCTGAGTTTTTAAGAAGCCAATACATAATTAACGTTGACATAAATATTTCAATAGCCCCTAACTCTCTAATAATGAAGCACTTCAAAGGGTTATTGTAAAATTTGATTCCCAAAATTAACATAATTAATTGTTTCCCATAATTATAAACACAAGTGATACAGCCATGTTACGGAACTTACCTGCATTGCCAGCAAAACCTTCTGAATTTCACCTAGCTCCTTTTCGAGAACTTCTTCTTGCATTGCTAATGTTCGAGTGGCCTCAGAATTCTTTTGGGCCAAAGCCGCAGTCTTTAACACAAACAGAAAGGAAGAACAAGCAATGAATATACTGTAAAATAATTGAGTTAACAGCAGTAACAAAGTAACCCACAGTACAACTCATTAACGATTCCTACACCAATCTTTTGAGTTTGCAACACCTATTTTTCTCTAGACCCAATTTGTCAAGCAATCATGCTTCTATTGAAGTAAAAATCTTAAAGTCGTCTTATGGGAGATTCATCCAAATATCTTTAACCAGAACAGAATTGAAGCTAAATGATGGAAAAGATGAAACAAGATATTTTTAGAGATTTTATAATTTGATTAGGTTTGAATTTAATTTGGACAAGAGTAAATATCTCTACAACTGATTTTGATATTTGAACAACCAAATGATGTCAAAAGTCGGGACAAAGGATGATTTTTCTTTGGACCCCAAAGGAAAAAGAATTTGCAAGAAAACAATTTTAAAATTCCCACTTTTATACAAAAACACACCACTTCAGTGCTATCACTAAGAAATTATACAGCAACATGCTAATACTGATTACTGACAGCATATATATTAAATATTACCATTTCAGAATTGCTTTTGTAATACTAACAACCATCTGGCTTGTTTCATGCTTCTTAATGTTGAGCACAATTAAAACTGCTAGAAAAAACAATGCTGGGAGCACCCACTGTGGTCCTCCCTCATATCATGCTAGAATGGCTGGTGATCACTCCTAGTATTTTTTGTCCTAATGAAAGAAAGAATGAAAATGTATTATAAACACTGGCTAAAAAAAACAAATAAAATAATATGCAGGTTCTTTGCAAAGAAGTTTCGGTTCCCGAAAAGTCAAAGAAATGAAAACAACTAAAATTTGGAGGGGAATCTATTTTGATAATAGTCACATTTTTAATAGGAAACAAATAAAAGATATACAGGGGTGAACAAGCTGTCCACAAAAGGGACGAGATGAGGTTGGTCCGGTGGTAAACCCTTCACACCTGAACCAATGAGGTCGGGGGTTCAAGTCCCTCCCCCTCCCCAAAAAACCCTGAATTTATGTACTGTCCACAAAAGGGAAAAACAACCCGAAAGACAAAAGAGGAGAGCATACAAAAATCCCTGCAAAGAATCAAAGATACGAAAAGGACCCCCCAAGCCAAGACTTTTACACCAACACTACTTTCCAATTATGAATAATGAAATAAAGAGAAGTCTATAGTTGGTAATAGTCACATGGTTGAACCAAGTAGTTTAATAAACTTATAAACTAGATATAACTTCTATTAGAATGACCTGAAATGGACTCCACAAAGCAACAAAGATTTGACAGATGAGACGAAACTGGGAAAATCTCACTACATAGACACATGGAGCCCTAAAATTCAAAATTCTAAGATTCATACCATATCACTCTCTTTTACAGAGTAACGCATGTCACTTCATATTTAATGAATGAAAATAAACAAGGAATCCAGATTACAAAGAATTTTTTTATTTTTACAAGAAAGATAATTATTTACTTCTAGTTTTAAAATCCAGAAAAGGGATTAATCTGGGTAAGGGCTATAGCTTAGTTGGTGTAATTATGTAAGAGACCTTAGAGAAGAATCACTCACAACAGATTGAGATGGGGGTCTACAATTGTTGTATATTCATAGAGTAATGATATTTCATGTATCTCAATTTTCCCATCCCAAATAATGTGAAAGCTAAATTGTGACTGTCATATTAGTCCATGATCTACATAGCATTTACTAATCAACCACCACATCATTTCACACGAAAATTTGAAAAGTTTTTGGGTTGTATAACATTACTCATCTTCATATGATTGAAAATTATCAAATAGTAGATTAGATCATGCATATCTTCTCCATCACTTAAAGAATCCTAAAACTTTTAGGTTTCTGGCATCTCCTCCGACCTGACCATCTCACTTCCTTTTCTTGCTCACATGTAAGTTTCTAATTAACATTTATACATTTCATAAAACTTCTGATATTCAACAATGTTAATAATAACTATACACCTCTAACATTGCCTATCCTTATTATGTATTTCTTCTCAATTTCATAAAATCATTTAGTACTTAAATCTCTAAAAATGCTATCCATCTTAAATTTCTACATTGTTAAGACTTGAATCAAAAGAGTTATGACTAAAAATACTTCCTTCCTCCATCTTCTTTACTTGAAATTTATTATCATTAACTCATGGCCATTTAATTGCAGTCCAGATACAAGTTTCATTTTTTAAACAAAGAATATAAGAAAACACAAAAGGTAAATTTCATTTTACTTCCGTAATTTTATGTAAAATTACATTGAATCATATATCGAAACTTGAAATGTATTCTAGATTTCTAGTTTAAGAAACTGTATTGAGTCTGAAATAGCAAGCCAAACACACCTCTAAATTTTTATAATACATTGTTATAACTAAAGATTTGAGAAATGGAATTACCTGAGAAATGGGTTCTTTAAGAGCCTTGCGCGTAACCCGGAACCGAATTCCCAACTTCTCAAGCTGCCTTGACAATACTCTTATAATGGTGGCATAACTCCTCAAATCCTCTTCCAATTTCTCAATTCTCTCCACCAAATTAACACTTCCACCTGGCTGTTCCCTCGCAGTTTCCCTACAAATCCGCCACCATTGCCTCCGCCTTATAACCGACCCTATCCACACCCCGCACACCAATCCCAACACACCACACGCCAACACCCTCTTCCCTATCAGACCCAAAAACGCATCTTTGGATCCCAGAATCAAATTATTCACAACAAAACCAGTAGTAATTACAGTAGAGGATAGAAGACATACTAATTCGGAGATTGAGAGAAGCGAATCAAGATTGAAACTGTCACGTGTCTGCGGAGGTGTGATGCCGGTGTTGTCATGGCAATTGAGTGGCTTTAAAGAGTGATAATATTTTGAGTTGGGAGTGAAATCGAGAGGGTTTCTCTGTGAAATGTGGATGAAATGGCGGGAATTTAAAGGAGGAAGAAGAGAGAGATGGTTATGGTTATGGTTATTGAGAGTGACGTTGAAGTAGACTGTGAGACGAGAGGAAGGAAGTGAGTTTGTGAAGAGATGGTGCGACGTGAGTGACATTGTTTGTTGATTTTCGTCCTAATTTCGAATTTTATTTAGGGTTTCGGTTGATTTGAAGGCATGCTTTGATGGTTACTGGTTTAGGGTTTTGGGGATCTTTGGTTTGAGACGATAGAAGAGAGTGAGTGAGGACAGGTTTTGGCGATGAGTCCAATGACTCCAATGGGTTGGCGACTTGGCGCGCAGAGTACTGTCCGCGCAAGTTAGTGTAATATGCATGTGATGAGGTCAATGTGCGCCGTGATAGACCAACGGGTCGACTTTGCGCACTCCATAGTCCATCCTACACACTGCTACGGTGCTACCTACACTAATCAATCCTAATATAAAACCATTATTGGAAGGGTAAAATTGCACATTAGACATGTTTTACGAGTACATTATGAGCAAATTATGCAAAACTTACACCTACAACACGAGGCTATGAGTTTGAATCCTCCCCTCCGCTACTTAACAAAAAAAGTTAATTACTAGAAAAGTGGATTAATTTTTTTGAATACTCAAACCACGATAATTATGCAAACCGAAAAAATTATTAAAAATGTCAATTTTGACTTCTCATTTCAGATACTCATTTATTTTAGGTTTACATTGTCCAATTTTGTTATACGACTTTCTAACATCATCACACATGTCAATGGGATATGAGTGATATATGACTGTACTGATGAACATAATTTGGATCGCCTTTCAAATAAGAAACCCTAATACTTGGAATATCAATTTTCTCACCTTCAACTCTTGGAGACTTAAAAAGAGAACATGAAGCATCAATATTTAGTAAAAAAAAAAAAAATAGTTCTACTCGATTGACCATCAATTGCTTTATTTTATAAATTATGGAAAGTTTGGTGGGTTTTTTTTTTTTTTTTTTTTTTTTTTTTTTAAAGACCTTATTTTAATTAAGTAGAGTAATACCAATTCATATTTAAGACACTCCCATTTGTTTGTTTTTTATTTGAGATTATCCTACTAAAATATTAAGTGGTTTTGGTTTTATTAGTCTACCCGTATTTTAACAAATCATTTAACTTTTAGGCTACTTTATTTTTATTTTTAATGTATTTTCAATTGTTAACAAATATTTATTTTTATATAAAAAAGTATTTGTTTTTATAAACAATAATTATATTAATTTAAATATTTTATTTATAAAAAAAATGCCAACCTCCTTCCTCACTACTGCATTAAGAGGAGGCCGCTTGGCCTCCTCAGAGAGCCACGATGGGGGCCAGCGGCCTCCATGGTGGAGGCTATTGACCTCTATCACTGAGTTTCAAGGAGGCCAGTGGCCTCCTCCTAGGTCAATTTAGGTTTAGGTTTTAGTTAGGGTTAGGGTTTAATAAAATTAGGATTTTTAGGGTTAGGGTTTGAGTTTGTTAGGAAATTATGGATTTTTTTTGTTTAGAGGTATTTTTGGTAATAGATTAATTATATGAGGTTAATTTTGGAAGTAACTATCAATGTGTTAATTATGACTTATTAAATAAGTGAAAAGTCAAATTTTTTTAACTTTTTATATAGGATATATATATCTTAAATTAAGATTTAATTTAGAAAAACAAACAAATCTATTTATCTTAATTTAAGTCATAAGTGGTAATAAATCTTATTAAAAAAAAAAAAAAAAACTAACAGCCCTTAGTTTTGATTTTGTTTGTTTGATAACTTATGTTAATTTGCAATTAGAAAATCAATTTTTGTTAACAATTTTTTTTTTTTCTAATTTTTGTCTACGTCGATTTTGTCATCTAATTTTTTTATTCTCCGAATTTTGGCTGTCTAATAATTTCTTGAGAATCCTGAAAATTTTAATACCTTCTACCTTCCCCTGTTTTTGTCTTAATGATCATTGTTCTTCTTATAGACAAACAACTTGACAAAATGCATACGGAGTTAGCAAAGTGTTTGTGAAATTTCATGGAGAAGGATTGTTACTAGTGTCCATGACAATAAAGATAGTAGGAGACATAGATGAGTTTTGCTAATAATCACAAAATTAAATTGGTAGTTTTCGGTGTGATGATTTGCAAACAACCAAGCATGAACTAGATAAGAAAACAACCATACTTGTTACATTGTTTGGTTGTAAAACACCAAAGCCAAAGTAATTAAAATTGTCACCACTCCAAAAACACTTAATTAAAAATGATGAGACATTTTAAGGAAAAGATGTTCTACATCACATACATGATACATGTCTCTGAATCATTGGATACATCAAACAATTATGGGAACAAAAAAAAAAATCGTCATCTAGGGGATTGTTAAGTGCCTTAATTTTTATGTGCCAAGTGTATTGTTTTGCTTAGTATCTTATTTAATTTTTAATTGCATTTCAAGTTTAGTTGGTCAATAATTTGTTATTCTTAGAATTAGTCAAGATAGTTGTTAGGAAGTTCCACTTATTAGACGTAGTGGTAGGCAAGTGCCTTATTTTGTGGAAACCGTTGTATTTCTCTTGATATTTAAGTTGATGAATAAAGAATAGAAGGAGACTTTGATTTGTCAAAAGACTTATTAAAGCATTTAAAACGCTTAGAGGTTTCAGGCTCCCTCGAATGATCCTGATTATCATTAGTTTCTTGTTATTCTTTCAAAATAAGCAGAGGTAAGCAAACCATAACTAGCATGTCTATACCAGGGATATATTTGAAAGTGTTACCTCGTTAAGAGAGCAAGCTATTACATTTATTGAAGGATGAGCTATTCTTGCAACAACTCGCCCAGCGGAAAAACCAGGTTGGGTAGGTTGAGGAAGTTTAATGTTATCACTTGTTAGCATCACAACCACATATGACATACAAGGTCTGTCTGTAGGGTGGTCTTCTTAAACGCACAACAATCCAATATGGATGAATCTCAATAGTTCAACCGGAACACATGACTGCATGATTACTGGATCCATCAACTTTAGTGTTTGTCCTTCACACCATAGTTTCCATGTCTACAATGTTACATACAAGTCATAAACTAAGATCACTATATCACACAAAAAAATGACCCGACACGTTTCAAAGGCGATCTTTGTACGCGCTTAGCACGTGCGATCGTTTCTGTGAGTTCTCGTCTGCGAGCCGTCCCTCGACCTTCTCTCGATCTTTTCTTCTTGTGTTTTCTTGCTTCCTTCGTGTTCCATGGAAGACGTCTTCAGGTTCTCTGCTCAGCCGGAGATCAATAGGATTGAAAAGCCACCTGACGATCTCAATTTCAGTGTGAAGCGTGCTCGACCGTTTGATGCAGATGTAATCGGAGACTCTCTTAGGAAGCCGACGACTGCAAGTTTCAAATCGAAGCTCCTTAATGCTTCTAGCCCAGTTCATTGGAGTGGGTTTGGCACTAATAAAGAGAAATTTAACATTAAGGAAGGGGATGTCACGATTACGGAAGGTCCCGATGGGCCTGCGATGAAGATCTCAGAGGAGTTGAAATTGAAATTGTGCAAACCTTGGGAGAATGCCCTGATTCTTAAAAACATGGGACGTCCCCATACCCTTAACTTCATGCTGTCAAAACTGAAGCAAAAATGGCCACTAATTGGTCATTGGCAAGTGACGGATTTGGACGATGGGTATTTCGTTGCTCGATTTCAGATGCTGGAAGACCTGGAAACTGTCTTGACTGGGGGACCTTGGGTGATTGCAAACCAATATCTTGCTGTGCAGAAGTGGAGGCCCAATTTTGTCCCTGGAGAAGGTGAAATTGAGAGAATGATGGTTTGGGTTAGATTATCTAAACTCCCTATGGAATGGATTGATGTAGGCTTGTTGCATAGAATAGGAGGAATGCTGGGCACTGCAATCAAAGTTGACCCCATTACGGAATCTCAGGCTAGAGGACGGTTTGCTAGAATCTGTGTGGAGATCGATATTACGAAGCCTTTAAGGAGTTCTCTTGCTGTTGAGGATAGAGATATTAAAGTTGAGTATGAAAATCTAGGATTGATTTGTTTTAAATGTGGGAGGGTTGGACATAATAGGGAGTCCTGTAAGGAAAGCACAGCTGAGAAGAATGAGGAGTGTAAGGAAGCTGGTGAGCAGATTGCGTCGCCTAAAACAGGTTGTAATGACAAGATAGCTGAGAGGGATTCTTATGGGCCCTGGATGCAGGTGTCGTATGGGAGATCCTACAGGAATCAGTTCGGCTACAGCCCTGTTGGCAAGAGAAGTGGGAACCAAGGCAATGGTGGGAGATAGGGGTTTGGCAATAGGCAGGAAAACAGAAGTGGTCAAGCTTCAGTTGGAGCTGGAAAGCCTGGCACATTTGTGGTGAAGAAAGGTGCAGATACAGGTAAGAATTCTATGAAAGTATCACCTCTTAAAAATAATGGTAAATCTGTTTCTAAATCAGTGGGAGGCTCTAGGTTCTCTATTTTGAGTGACAATATGGAGGAAGAGATTAATATAGAAAATAGGCAGTCCATGGCTTCATCTAGTAGAGTCCTTACTGAAATTTCTAATAGGGTTCTGCCAACTAAGAAACAGCTTACCCCCAATGCTTATAAATACCTCATTGAGCCCCCCTCTGTCAAGAGTAGTTTGAGCAAGTCTCCTAAGGAAAATGGTACAGAGGTTAGAACCAAGAAATCTGGGAAAGAGACTAAGAAAAATCGTTTGCAGTCTTTTAGTGTTCAGGCCAAGTCTTTGGAAGAAGACATTGAAGATTCTGAAGTCCTCCAAAATTTGCATGAGAAGATGGTGGAAATAAGGATGGCCGAAACCCAACACCCTTCTGTTAGTGATCAACCCTTGCAAGTTGAGGATTCTAATCCTACTCAGGGGCAGCAGCAAGTTGTGGTGTCTGATGAGTTTACCTTTGAAGTTGTTGCCTCCAAACTTAAGGAGGCAATGGAAATAGTCTTGGAATAAGAGTCCTCTTTGTCGGTGTTTGCCTTTCTGTTTGCCTAATGATTTGTTCATGGAATGTCAGGGGTGCGGGCAAGAGAAGGTTTGACAAAATTATTGCTGATATCAGGAAAGTGGGTCATTTTGAAGTCCTTGCTATCTTAGAGCCTAGGGTGAGTGGTGCTAAGGCTGCTAAAATTATTGAAAGACTAGGTTTCAATAATAAGTATATAGTTGAAGCTTCTGGTTTCTCGGGAGGCATTTGGCTGCTTTGGAATGGGAATAAAATTAACTTGCAAGTTGTTGCTAGTTCGAAACATACTATTACTGCATTAGTGGCTGAGGGAAACATTTTTTGGGTCACTACTTTCGTTTATGCCAATCCTAGTGTTATGGTGAGAAGGAATTTGTGGGGTTATCTTAACTTGGTGAGGAAGTGTTTTAAGGGTCCGTGGGTTGTGATGGGGGATTTTAATGAGATCATTAGTAGTTCTGAGAAAAGGGGTGGTAGACAAGACTTCACTAAATCTGGTTTTGGTGAATGGATTAGTGAGAATGGGATGGTGGACTTGGGCTTTATTGGTCAAAAGTTCACATGGATGGCAAATAGAGGGATCAAGGAGAGTATTTGGGAAAGGCTTGATAGAGGCCTCTGTTCGCATGATTGGAGGGTTTTGTTTGCGGAGGGGTATATTAGGCATCTTCCCAGAATAGCTTCAGATCACTGCCCTTTACTTTTGAGCTTCCATAGTAATCACATTCCGAGAAGCTCCTTGAAACCCTTTAGGTTCGAAGCTATGTGGTTGAAACATGATACTTTTAGTCACTTGGTGAAGAAGTTTTGGGAGACTCATCCTGAGAATCTTATTGATAAGACTTATTCCCTAGCCAATGAACTTAAAGAGTGGAATAGGACCACTTTTGGATGCATCTTTCATAACAAGAGAAGAATCCTTGCTAGGTTGCAAGGGATCCAAAAAAGCCTAAGTGAAAGGTTCAAGCCTAGTTTATTCAAGCTTGAAGCTAAACTTCAAAAGGAGTATAACCAGATTGTTGACCAAGAAGAGATCTTCTGGATGCAGAAGTCAAGGGCGACTTGGCTTAAGGAAGGTGATAAAAACACCAAGTTTTTTCACCTTTCCACTATGATTAGGAGAAGGTACAATAAATTGGAGGGGCTTAATAATGAACATGGGGAATGGAGGTGTGGTAAGGAAGACATGAAGACTATTGCTATTTCTTACTTTACTAAGCTTTTTTTACCTCAAACGCCTCATGATAACTTTGACAGTCTTCCTCGGTTTTTCCTTGTCATTGAAGAGGGTTTGAGTGAATTTTTGAATAAGGACGTTTGTGATGAGGAAGTGAAGGCGGGGTTGTTTGGGATTGGTAGCCTAAAATCCCCTGGTCCGGATGGGTTTCCAGCTGCGTTCTTTCAAAATCAATGGGAGGTTTGTAGGAAGGATATGTGTCAACTTGTGAGGGATAGTTTTAGGCTTGGTTCTTTCCCTACCATGTTAAATCACACTATCATAGCTCTTGTTCCTAAAATAACTAGCCCACTTGATATGACCCAATTAAGACCCATAAGCCTCTGTAATACAACCTACAAAGTTATTAGCAAGGTGATTGTTCATAGGCTTAGGAGTTTGATGCCTAAGGTGGTTAGTCCCAATCAAGTTGCCTTTATCCCGGGAAGGTAAATCCAGGACAACATTGTGGTGGCCCAAGAGGTTCTTCACAAGTTCAATATTATGAAGGGGAAGCAAGGTTGTGTTGCTTGGAAGATCGATCTTGCCAAAGCCTATGACAAGCTCCAATGGAGTTTCATTAGTAATGTCCTCATGGATGTTGGCATTGGTGGTAGCCTCTTAAAGCTTATAATGTGGTGCATTACTAGTGTTAGCTATAAAGTGGTGTTGAATGGTGAGGTGACTGACTCCTTCAAGCCTGGGTGTGGTATTAGGCAAGGAGATCCCCTTTCCCCATACATATTTGTGCTCTGCATGGAAAAATTATCCCACTTGATCAACCAAAAGTTGAGAGATGGCTTGTGGAAATGTGTTAAAGTTTCTAGAGGAGGCCCTGAGGTCTCCCACCTTTTCTTCGCTGACGACCTCATATTATTTGGGCAAGCCTCTACCAAACAAGCGAAGATTATGAGGGAGTGCCTTGACACGTTTTGTGACTATTCCGGTCAACAAGTCAGTTTTGCTAAATCTAGAGTCTACTGCTCCAACAACATTAAAGAAGGAGTTGCTAGAGATATAGCTAGGGTGTGTGGCTCGCCTCTCACTAAGGACTTGGGCTATTATTTGGGAGTTCCTCTCATCCACACTAGGATTACCAATCAAACCTATAGAGAGCTTGTGGAGAAAACTCACAAGAAACTTTCAGCCTGGAAAAGTGAATCTCTTTCTCTTGCTGGAAGAGCTACGCTCATCAAAGCCGTCACCTCCGCTCTCCCTATCTACGTTATGCAATCGGTTAAACTCCCTAGTGAGACGTGTTTAAAGTTGGATAAGATCAATAGGGACTTCCTTTGGGGTCATACTACCAATAAGAGTGCCATTCACCTTGTGAAGTGGGACAATGTGTGCCTTCCTAATAGGTATGGTGGGTTGGGTATTAAGAAAGCTAAGAGCATGAACCAATCTTTGCTTACGAAAATTGGGTGGAGAATGCTACAAAAGGATGAAGGCATTTGGTGTCGGTTACTACAACACAAGTATCTTAATAGTAAGAATATTCTTGACCCTAACATTGCTAAGGGTATTGCTTGCTCTAGTATTTGGAGAGGTGTTGCCTATGGTGCTAAGTTAGTTGCCAAAGGAGTCAAGTGGAGAGTTGGTAATGGAGAGATTGTTAGGTTTTGGAGTGATGATTGGGTTCCGGGGTTTGGGATTCTCAAGGAGCATGCCACTAAGAGATTAACTGAAGAGGAGCTAGCTCAAACTGTTGGCTATTTCATTACCAATGGTTGTTGGAATGTGCAACTATTAGCCTCTGTCCTTCCCTGGAATGTGGTGCATAGAGTGTCCAGTATTCATGCTGGCAATGCTTGTAGTGGTCGGGACATAATCATTTGGGGGTGGAGTAATTGTGGGAACTTCTCTGTGAAATCGGATTACTTAGGCCAGACTGAGGATAATAGCCTTGACTTATGGAAGTGGGGGTTCATTTGGAGGCTCAAAATTCCCCCAAGAGTGCAGTTTTTTCTCTGGTCTTTGTTGTAGGGAAAAATCCTCACTAATCTTCAAAGAACTGTGAGAGGTTTAGCTACCGATCCCTCCTGCCCTAGGTGTTCTGCTGGCATTGAAGACGTTGAACACTTAGTGAGGAGTTGCAGCCACTCTATGAACATCTAGAAGAAGCTGACGGTAAATTTCACTGTCTCCACCTCTTTTTATGGCCACGTGGATGACTGGATTTCTGAGAATTTGAGGAACAGCAAGCTGGTCTCAGGTAACATTCCCAACTATCTTCTCTTTTCTTGTGCCTTGTGGTTTTTGTGGAAATGGAGGTGCAAGTTGGTGTTTGATAGCAATTTCTCTTCTACTCAATTTCCTCATGAGATTATCAATCAATTTGCCAAGGATTGGTTGAGTGCCAACATAAATGACACTGTCAAAGATAAACTCTTATTTTCGGTTGCTTGGGTGCCTCCTAGTGAGGGTTGGATGAAGCTCAATATTGATGGTAGTTGTGAGAAGGATTCTGGGCACATTTCTGCTGGTGGGATATTGCACAACCACCGGAAGGATTGGGTGAAAGGATTTGTGGCTTATAAAGGAGTGGGAAATGCTCTTGAAGCTGAGTTATGGGCCATGTTCGAGGGTCTCACTATGGTTTGGAAGTCTGGTATTAGGAAAATTATTGTTGAATCTGACTCCCTTGTCAGTGTGCAACTCATCTCTACAGATACTGACCTCAATCATCCCCTTTTTAGTCTCATTCAGAGCTGCAAGTTTATTGTTAAAGCAGACTGGAATTGTGTTGTGATGCATGTCCATAGGGAGGGCAATAGATTAGCTGATGGCCTTGCTCACATGGGACACAAGTTGAAGAAGGACATCCTGTTTCTTGATGTCCCTCTGCCTGAGGTGTCTAATTTCTATGAAGATGACTGCAGAGGCCTAGCTTTCGCTAGGCAACGTTCTGCCCCTGTTTCTTCCTTCTTTTAGTTTCTTGTTTCTGGGCTTTTGCCCCCCTCTGTACCCAAAAAAAAGATCACTATATCAATCATTAAAATAAAAAAATAAAAAACAATCCTCAAAAGCAAAGTTAGATTTAGTTACATACATAATTTAGTAAACTTAAACCAGGTTCTAAAAGATTAAATCTACTATTCTTTCTTCCACTTATAATCTTTAGTAGAAGAACTCCAAAACTAAAAACGTCTGATTTGAAGGAGAATAGTCCTTCCATAGCAAATTCTTGGGTCATATATCCACTGTTTGAATATAGTAAAAACAAAGAAAGGTTAAAATATTATTGAGGATTCAAGGTAATATCTCGGAGAGTACAAAGCAGTATCTACTTTTTTTGTAAGAAATGATTTGCAATAGGAAGGAAACATAACAAATTAAAAAGAAATAAATTTAATATGTTACAACAACTCTATTGGTATTAGCTTCAGTTTAATTCCCACTAAATATCTTAACCATCCCAAAATCTGATATCTTCGGATTCATATCATGATCTAGTAAAACATTACTAGCTTTCATATATGGATGAATAATTTTGAGTCGGGAATCTTCGTGTACATATAAGAGACCCCATGTAATTCCATTAATGATGCTCAAACGTGTTTCCAATCCAGTTGCACACTTCTTGTTAAATCTAACAATGAATGGAAAAATAATATTAAAATCATTAATCTTCCTCATGCTTCATTGCTAAAGGGGGAAAATAACTTAGATACAATTCTAAAATGCTGGTAGTAGAGCTTCAAAAACAGAACAAAGCATGTAAACATTTCACAACTTATTAGCTAGTAGTAAATTTATCCAAATCTTTTTTTTCATGTGTACAATAACAACTTATAAGCATTAGAAAGTTTGTGAGGCAAACCAAAAAAGAGTAAATCAAGACTTTTGTTGGGCATGAACTCATAGATGAACAACAATTCGTTCCCCCTCGAAGTAGCACCCAAGAGTCTGACAAGATTTTTATGTTGTAATTTGACAATCAAAGTGACTTCATTCTTAAACTCTATGAACCCTTGTCCAGATGTTCTTAAGAGTCTCTTCACTGCAATTTCCTTAGCATCTGCTAAAATCCATTGGTTTGTTCCATAAAACATAATGAAATACTTCCGATGTCAGAAAAATTGGTCCTTTAATACACCAATTCTATTTAATAATGCATTTGGTCAATTCTTTTGAAGTCTAACAAACACTTTGCATGGCATATATCATACATGTCTCAGCATATGACTTGCAAAGTTTAATTTAGAATTTGTTTGAAAAAAATTTAAAGCCATCACCTTAAAATTATTACATACCTTGTAGACAGGGCCGAACCCACCTTCTCCAAGCTTATTTTCATCAGAGAAATGCTTCGTTGCCTCGAGGGCAAGACCTAGTGGAAACAAAGGGAACTCTTGAGTTTCCACTTGCATTTCTCCTTGCAAATCATCATACGAGTAGTCATTTTCCATTCTACCTTCAAGCGAATGAATTGAACCTCTTGACTATTTGCTCTCTCATCTACAAGCCACGCTGATTTAGTTTAGAGTATAAAAAAGAATATGAGAGATTAATCATGCAATATGATCGTTTAAACATGATATTATGAGGCCAAACCCTATATATATATATATATATATATATATATGATATTCCACATACGTTGATGGCAACTCAAACCTGAACCTTGTTAGACTGAATGAACGCATTTTCACCAAACCACATTAAGCGATGTGGTCAGACTCTATTGAAACATTTGCCAAGAAATTAAAATTAAGAAGGGTAATATATAGGGTTTTATTGAGAACTAACTCATTTGGGAGTATGAAGTTAACACCTAACCTGTCTTTGAAAAAGTTGCAAAACTAACCCATTTGGGGTTGTTGAAAGACAATATTGCCCTTTTAAAATTTCAAAATTACATTCCTATCATAACACTCTAAATCCCTACTCTCTCTCAAATCGACCAAACTTCTCTGAAATTGCAAAATCCTTAATCTCTCTAAAATCGACCGAACTTCTCTGAAATTACAAAATCTTTAATCTCTCTCAAATCGACCAAACCTCTCTAAAATTACAATATCTTTAACCTCTCTCAAATTGCAAAATCTCTCTCAGAAAATGCAGTGAAAGCCTTCTATCCCTCTATCTCTGACTTCAATTCAATGGCAGCACTCTCTAACCATTAAACAAATCGAAACAGAGCAAAAATCCCTAAACAAATCGAAAACGCGGTGACACCCTAACCTTTGTCAAAGTAAGTGAAGCAAGAGGAAGAAGACGTCCAGGGAAGCACAAAGATGCCACAGTAGCGACAGAAGCTTGAAGAAGCGACATAATCAAGACAACGACTTGACAAAAGTAGCCGGATGGCATGACTGAAGCTGGATGACGATGACCGCATGACAACAACAGCAACTTTGTTCGACTTTTGAAGAAGTTCGAGAAAATTAAGGAGGGTGTATTCAATTAGGATTCTTAAGAACATTTAAAGACATTTTTTAAGTGACCGATTTTCATGGATTTTTATGGATTTTACGGACTTTTATAAATCTACATGGATTTTCATTGATTTGTTTAGACATCTATCTTAGACTTTTATAGATTTGTTTAGGCATCTATCTCAGACTGCTATGGATTTGTTTAGACATCTATGGACTTTCATGGATTTGTTATCTTTGACTTCTATTATAAATGGAGAAGAGTGACGATATTTGCGCCCCTTAAAAGCTGTATGTACACCCCTCTGGTAAGTCCAATCAACTTTATTATTATCTAAAAATTTGTTATTGAATTTATTGTTTTCAAATAATAATAATAATAATAATAATTCTAACTCTTAATGTTAAATTTTATTTAATTTTTTTGTAGGACACATATCCACCATGGCTTGCCTTCACTTTCTAAGCAAACCGCCAACAGAAAAAAACTAGCTCATGGCCGGAATAATAAGAAAATCTTTTTTTTTTTATTGTGTGTTTGTGATTACATATAAAAACAATATTAATAATAATTATGACATCTCCCTCGTTTTATGTTTTGGTTTGCCACTGATCAAATAAACTGTGATTTAATTATATAAGATTTCAAATTAAATACATAAATTACATCAAGATGAGTTGGGGTTTGAGCTAATTTTATTTTAAAGTGGTATATTAAAATAATAAAAGAAGATAAAAAATTAAAATTAAAATAAAGGTAAGTTAAATGCATAGAACCTGTATAAAAGGCAAAACACAGACAAATAAAAATAAAAATCAACGTTTTTGCTTGTATGTGTTGCCACTTGCTAGTGTATAATTGACAGGAAAAAAAAAAAAAAAGGCGCTAATCGTGGTAGTGGAATGTGCTTTGGTTTACTGGGGTGGGGGTGCGGGGGGGTTTGTTGTTGGGTAAGATTGCAGTCAAAAATCAACAAGGGAAGATCATCGATCATGATTATTTGAGCAGAGAAGAAGTGAGAATAAGCAACACGTTTCTGTTTTGAGAGAGAGAGAGAGAGAGAGAGAGAGAGAGAGAGAGAGAGAGAGAGCAAAGTCCACCAAAATCTTTGGAGAGAAGGTCAGATATGTTATGACATTTGATATTTATATCTCCCACTATCAAGTCCACCAAAATCCACCAAAATCCATGACCTAAGAAAATCCTTTAAAATCTAGTCCTAATTGAATACACCTTAATTCTTGTAGACATTTTTAAAGTCTCAATTCAATACACCCAGATTTGAAAGGATTCTTTAAAAGTCCATAGAAATCCTAATTGAATACCACTGAATTAATATAGACTCTTTTAAAGTCTTTAAATGTCCTAATTGAATACACCAAGATTTATAATGTCTTTAAATGTCTCTAAGGGGGGTGTATTCAATTAGGATTAATTAGGATTCTTGAAGACATTTAAAGACATTTTTTAAGTGACAGATTTTCATGGATATCTACAGACTTTTATAAATCCACATGGACTTTCATTGATTTGTTTAGACATCCATCTCAGACTTTTATAGATTTGTTTAGACATCTATCTCAGACTTTTATGGATTTGTTTAGACATCCAAGGATTTTCATGGATTTGTTATCTTTGACTTATCAATAGTAAGCTAATTATAAAAAAAAAAACCTTTGAAGTTGGAATGAGCAAAATTTGATACACCAGTCAATCTATATTTGCGTATATATATAGTCTGGCTGATGCAAACAAAGCGATTGAATTGAACCTAAAATTAGCTAAGGCTTATCTGCGTAAAGACACTGCTTGCATGAAGTGCAGATAAATTATTTTTCTTTAAAATAAAATGCTAATAAAGAGTGAGCATTTTGGTGTTTGATTAAAGGCTCTACATATTATTTTGGTGTCGTTTTGTGCAGTTTTGGCACGTAGTAAGATTTGTACTCGTGCAATATAATTTATATTTTGTTCTTAGCAAATGTAGCGGCTCTATTTGGGAAAATAAGTTGCAAGCGTTCGTTGTATTCACAACACTTTCTAGCTTCCGTTGGTCACAAATTGCCTTGCTTCATCATTTTTATGGTCATCAAAATAAATGCAAATACTCTTTTGACAACAATGACGCTAGTGACCAGAGCTAAGGCTAAATTTTTTTAATCAGGTTGACATGGGATTGGTTTTTGCTTGATTTGGAAATGTACGATAGGAAGATTACTTACCATAGTTCCTAGATGTTTTTTTAACTTTTAAGGTGGCAATTTTGGTGCATGATATTGTGTACGAAATTTTGATATCTTAGACTACAGCATTTATAAACTTTTTTTTTTTTTTTTTGGTTATAGCAATGACTAGAGATAGTTAATAATTTGATTTTGTATACTACTCTGATTATATTTCTTAAATTGGGCAATAACAAACGTGTTTACACTTGCTTGTTCAAAAATATATATATATATAATTATGTGACTGCAACATATTCCATTATCGTATGTGGCTTGTTTTCTTTTTGAACTCGATTTTTTTTTTCCTTTTTAATTCAAAGAACATGCTGGGGATGGAAGCTTATTATTCTCACATGCATCGGTTTTTTTAATTTTTACATATTAGTGCTTTTCGTTTATGTTTTGAGAGAGAGAGGGAGAGCAAAATCCACTAAAATCTTTGGGGAGAAGGCTGGACATGTTATGACATTTGATATTTATATCTCTCACCATCAAGTCCACCAAAATCCATCAAAATCCATGACCTAAGAAAATCCTTTAAAATCTAGTCTTAATTGAATACACCTTGATTCTTGTAGACATTTTTAAAGTCTCAATTCAATACACCTGGATTTAGAAGGATTATTTAAAAGTCCATAGAAATCCTAATTGAATACCACCGAATTCATACGGACTCTTTTAAAGTCTTTAAATGTCCAAATTGAATACACCAGGATTTATAATGTCTTTAAATGTCCTTAAGAATCCTAATTGAATACACCCCCCAAAGAATCCTAATTTAATACACCTCCTAAGGTGAATGTTACTTCAATTAGTTATTTTTTTTTCTTGTGTTGTTTTGTGATATGAAAATTATGTTGAGGTCTTCTTCAAAAAAAATTTGAAACATTCTTCTTCAATTTGTTGAGTTTCAAAAATTCCTAAATCGAAGCCCCAAATATTTCTCTTCATGATATTTCTCTTCAATTAGTTTTTCTTTCAATTTAGCCACCGTCTTAAAGACGACAGCGCTATAGAAGCTTGAAGACAATGACGTGACAGAAGCTTGAAGACAACGGCAACTCCATTTGGCTTCTGGGAAAGTTCAAGAAAAATAAGGTGAATGATTCTTCAATTTTGATTTTTTTTTTTGTGGTGTTGTTTTGTGATCCGTAAAATCTTATGTTACATTCAGATATATTGAAACAATTTTTTTTTTTTTTTAATTAATGTGCCACCTACGTTTGTTGCACGTAGGTGTAGCAATGAGATTGGTAATCCAATCTATCTTCCATGGTTTTTTTTTTTTTTTTTTTTTTGAAACTAAAAATCCCTAAAAGTCTTTCATTGAATTAGTTTTTCCTTCAATTTAGCCACTGTTTTCAGCGGTTCTTCCCTTAATTAATTTGCATGTGAGTTGTCTCTTGTCAATACTGGAGTAACTGGACACTTTTTTTTTTTTTCTTTTCGAAGAGTTATAACTAGACACATTAATTTATATATATATATATATATATATACAATTTTTCTATTGACAATTCGTCCTAATATAAAATATATCAGGACGAAGAATGTGGACCATTAGAGTTACATACTTTGGCTCAAAGTGTATACACTTGTCAAAACTTCTCATAATCTATGGTTTACATTCTTCGCCCTGATATATTTTATGTCAGGACGAACTGACAATAGAAAGACTGTATATATATATATATCTATTAAGTATTAACTATATAAAAATTGTGAGTTGTCGGTGGAATTATAGCAACCCAATTTTTGTTTGAAAGTAAAATTACATATACAACCCTTGAAGTTTATATAATTACTCCTACAGAATCAGGATTGTTTGCAAATTTGCTTAACAAAAAAACCAAAAAAAAAAAAAAACTGGACTTTGATCGATAACAAAAGGTGGATTTCGATTGATAGAAAAGAGAGAGCAGAGATAACAAAACAAAAACTCAAAAAGTGAAGAGATAACTATGAGATTTGGGGATAGATATGAACATAGATATATATATATATATATATATATATGAGATCCAAACAAAAAACAAGGGAATTAGAGATCCAGAAAACAAACAAAAGTAAAGATCGTTGCTCCAAGTCTCTCACTATAGGTGATTCACGTTTTTTTATTGTGCAATTTTAATTTGGCTTCCGTGTGGAGTTATTCAATTGAGCTATTCAGTTGATGATAGCATGTGGAGGATTGTGTAGTTTTAGGGATCAAAGTTCAATGCTTTTATTGGGAATTTAGGGATTTGGTTCTCTCTGTATATACTTATAATATCATATATTGTTTTGCTTTTGTTTGTTTGTTTATTTTTTTTGTAGTTAAATTAGTTTGATTAAGTTGAAGCAGTTACAGGATACATATTCTAATTGCAGAATCGTTTACATGTAATTTCCTTTTATTGTATAGCCCAAAAAATGGTGAAGAGAAAAGAGAAAGAAGAGGGAGAGTGAACCGAGAGAGAGATTCGGAGGAGAAAGGAAGACAAGATGACTGAATTCCAAGTTCTGATTTTTTGAATAGCTTTTTTTTTTTTTTTTTTTTTTTTTTTTTTTTTTTTTTTTTTTGTAGCTAAATTAGTTTGATTAGGTTGAAGTGATTACTTGAGGTTGTAGTTGACAGTAGTTGATCAGATAATGAGTTGACTTGGGAGTTGTTTCATTTTTGAGACAATTAGACCTAATTGAGCTTGATACAAGTTTTTAATTTGTCTTTAATTTGAAAGCAGATCGTTACTATTGAATCCAGTGTTTTTGTTATGTGATTTGGAGTTTCTTTTTTTTTTTTTAGTATATATTGGGTATCTGGGTTTGTTGAAATAGAGATTTTTCTTATGGTTTCTTTGGTTGGTGAGAGAATTTAGAATTTTGGGCTCTTTATTATCAATGGACGTAGAAGTGAACCCGAATGTGCTTGATGTGGTTGCTGGTTGGTATTTGTATTGCGAAATGGAAGAATATGAAACGTGAGACACAAATTCTTTGTTTTGCTGCTTGAATTGGGTTGATTATCTCCAATTTTAATTATAAATATCTTTGCTTGTTTACTTTGATAACATTAGAGCTGCATAATTGGTTTACATGCTTTGCTATAGGGTCCTTCAATTTCAGGGCATCATCTTGTTCAAACAGTAGAGTTTATTCTTTTTGTTGTTGATCACCTCTTATAATTTTGACAGTTGTGAAATTATCTATTTCTTTTGATTTTATGTTTCTTAAATGGTGTTGAGTCATGTTTAGAATAAATTCTTTGATCTTGAATTATAGCTTTTTTGGAGGTTTCAAACTTTGGTTGTGATAATTACATTTAGTGTATGCTTGGGAATTTAGATATTAATGTTTATACTTAGGTGGTTTGTTTGTGTTTTGGTTTTGCCTTTTTGTAACAAGTAAAACTATGCCACTAATTTAAAATCAACTAATATCTGCATTTTTTCCCCCAAATTGATTTAGATGTCTGCATCCATCTAGCATTGAAGCTATTTAGAGAAAGTTGTTTTTGACTGCATCATTTATATGAAGGTATATGTTATGATTTTGTATTTTTCCTCGTTCTTTATAACTAGCTTGTTGCTTTCTACATTTATTACTATTTTCAAGTGTTTTGTATTTATAATCTTTCTAAAGTATTTATGTTAATTATATACTGCTTGGTAGGTAATGTAGGAAAATCTATACAGATTGCTCATAGTAATATACTTCATATATTTTGCATATGACTATTATATTGTTTGTTTCATTATTTAGCAGAGTAGATAGATTATGAAAGATTTAGGTCAAAAAAAAGAATTGGTATTCTATTTTATCTTAAGAACAAAAAGAAATTGTTCGTAAGAAAATGCGGGAATCCTATGCTCAAAAGAAAGTTGCTCGCATGAAGACCACTGAACTAATAGATCAAAAAGGTATAGAGACGAATTAACTAGATAGCTTAACAAGTTAGCTTGGTCTTTTACTATGAGAGATTTTTAAAACACGAAAACAAAAAAAAACAAAAAAAAACAAAAAAAGATGCATGATCGATGTAAGGAGCGACAATACTTCTTTTGAGCTTCATAAACAAATGAAGCTGAAGGTATAAAGTTAGCGCTCAACTTTAGTGGTCATGCGCAGGGCCGGCCCATAAGGCCAGTAAACCCAACAGCTCGTTAGGGCCCCCAATTGGCCCAATTAACCTCTTCATCTTTTGTAAAATCAGGGGCCCCAAAATCCAATTTATTTATATTTAAAAAAGGGCCCAATCCAAGACTTCCAATTTATATAAATGTAAAAAAGGCCCAACTAATTCTAATTTCTAACCACATCGTTTTTTTTTTTTTTAAAAAAAGGTCCACTAATTCTAATTATAATTCTAATTTAAAAAAGGCCCAACTAATTAGCAGACATCGTTTTTTTTTTTTTTAACATTAAAAGGAAATTTTATTCAAAGATTCAAAAGGTCAGCAGAAACACAAACGAACAAGGAAAAGAAAACAACCCAGAAAAAAAATAGCATACATCGAATTGCTTCGAAGAGGTAGTGTTTTTGGCTCTCTTGTTTATTTTTTGTTGTTGCGGGTACATTTAATTTGAATTTAATTACTTGTTTATGTTGTTCTACTTGTTGAATTTGTGAGAAACTTGTATGAATTGTGCATGTTACGATATAATTAGTTATGGCGTTTGGGTTAATCAATATGTCAAATCTATGAACTGTCTGATATCTACAGTAGAATCGGGTTACATTGATACATGTAGAGAAAGTTTGTTACTGGTGATTTAGATGTGAGGCCCTTTTCCTTCGGATATGATTTTTTGTGACATCTGATTACTACGGAATTGGCATGTTTATTGGTGATGCCATTTTTTCCATTAATGAGAGATTATACTTTCCCATAAATTTGCACTTTCCTCTGAGCCAAAAAAGAATATAAATATATATAATGTTTTGTTTTTATGTTTTTAGATACGATAAATATTTTTTGTTTTAATTTATGTGGATTATGTTGTATTTTGTAAATGAAAAATTATTTATTTAAGGTGAAAAATTACATTGTATTTGATATATGGGGCCCCGATTTTTGTTAATATCATGAAATTACTTGGGCCCCGAAATGTCTGGAAACGGCTCTGGTCATGCGTTTATGTTTATACGTGTAAATAAATTTTGCTCGTATGGTAACATATGTTATGATTAATAAAGGTTAGGAGGCAACATATATTAAAGTTCATAAAAGACAAACCAGACAATGGTAAGGGAAAAAATATTATCGAATGAGATATCGATCTTCAAGACAATGTATATAAGTTATATACATAAACGGTCTCGTTCACATCAATACATACTGATGTAAATATATAAGGACATTGAATATGAGCCACTCATTATGGAGAAGTTTTTGACAAGTGCATACACACTAAGTCAAAACATGGAAAATGAGTGATTCACATTCAATATTCTCATATATTTACATCGGTGCGTATTGAATTGAACATTTATATATATATATATATATACATGGTGGCTCTCTAGTAAGGACGTACTAAAATTATAAGTTCAGGACGTCCAACCACAGCCATATATTTATATTAGGTGTGGGTATTTGTTAATGTGATGTTATTGGCCAATTGTGAATATGTGGCTATTGTTGGACGTTTTAAAATTATAGAGTCAGGATGGTCCTGATTAGAGAAGTATTTTATATATAAATATATAAATGTTCAAGCCAGTACGTACTGATGTAAATATATAAGGACATTGAATACCCTTCAGGTCGACCTGATCAAATGTACAAATTGCTTAATCGACCTAAAGCAGCAGCAGCAGCAATAACTAGAATTATTGTGGGGTCCAATCAACAGTATATATATATAGTATATATATACAGTCTTTCTATTATCGGTTCAAATTAATATAAAATATATCAGTTCTTTGCATATGGATCATTAGATTTAAAAGATGTTTTGACAAGTGCATGCAGCCAAGTCAAAGTATTTAAATCCAATGGCCCACATCTAATGAACTGATATATCTTTTATCAGTTCGAACTGATAATAGAAAATCTGATATATATATATATATATACGGTCCCGATCCTATCAGGATGCACTGATATAACTTTATCAGGATATTGAATGTGAGCCACTCATTTATAATAGTGATTTGACAAGTGCATACATACCAAGTCAAAGTATGTAAAACGAGTGGCTCACATTCAATATCCATATATAATTCTATCAGGATGTACTGATAGGATAATTTCCGTATATATATATATATATATATATATATATTTCCTTATCATTCATTACTGCTATAGAACATAGCTCTATCTAACCCTGATCAGAATCATCATACAATTTGTGATGAAAAAAACAGATGTGGCCCAGACGGGCCCACCAATCTTTAAATGCAACTACTAACTCATAAACTCAACTGGGTACTGTTCATAGAGAATACTTTTCAAAGCTGGCACGTGTACAGTCATAATAGGATCCAGTTATTGAGTGGGCCCCGTATACGATAGGGTGTTGATACGGGCAACCAACAAGATCATCGATTCATTATTCATCAGACAGTAGTGAGTGAGTGATGATCATTGTCCTTTATGGGGACTTAATATGACTTATCCCAACAATTTTTATGAGAAACGTTGCAGAGATTTCTCCTTTTTTTTTCCCCTCATCATTTTTAGACGAATGTTGTCTTTAAATGTTTATATATATATATATACACAGTGATGAATTCCAAATATACACCTTTAATTGATATATATTTTTTAATTAATTAATACCCATATATATTGGAATCCTGAACAAAAAAAATGTAAGGGTTTAAATAAATGGAAGAATTTAAAAAAAAAAAAAAAATTGAAAATTTAATGTCTCTCTTATAAGTTATAACTATTATATAGTTGCATGTGGGTCATTGCCGTAGAGTAGAGTATTTTAAGTATGAAATATGAGCCTCGTAATTACCCAAATTTCCCTTACTAACGTCTTTATAAATGTTTATATTTTTCGAATGTCTTAAAATTACCCCAAATTTTATAAATAGGTAGAGTAGAGTATTTTAAGTAGTTCTATGAATATATATACATATATATATATATGGATAGAATCGCATTATTATATGAAATATGTGTTTCGTAGATTTTTGTCCAAATTTCTCTTACTAACCCCTTTTAAAAGTTTATATTTTGCAAATGTATTATAATTACCCCAAATTTTATAAATAGGTAGAGTATTTTAAGTAGTTCCATGAAATAAAATTTGGATAGAATCGCATTCTTCTATGAAATATGCGTCTCGTAATTTTTTTCCCAATTTTCCCATAGTAACCCCTTTCAAATTAAACTTTATATTTTGCTAATGTTTTAGAACTATCCCAAATTTTATACATAGGTAGAAGATAATAATTTAAGTAGTTCCATGAAATAAAATTAAATATAATCTCATTTGTCTATGAAATATGTATCTCGTAATATTTTGCACAAATTTCTCTTACTAACCCCCTTCAAAAGTTTGTATTTTTCGAATGTCTTAGAATAACCTCAAATTTTATAAATAAGTAGAGTAGAGTATTTTAAGTAATTCCATGATTTTTTTTTTGTTGATAGAATCGCATTATTCAATAAAATATAAGCCTTGTAATATTTTACCCAAATTTCTTACTAACCCCTTTATAAAAGTTTATATTTTGTGAATATCTTAGAATTACCCCAAATTTTATAAATATATAGAGTATAATATTTTAAGTAGTTCTATGAATATATTTTTAGATCAAATCTCATTCTTCTATGAAATATGCGTTTTTAAATTTATTTATTTTTCCCAAATTTTCCTAACTAACCCCTTTTAAAAGTTTATATTTTACGAATTTCTCATAACTATCCCAAATTTTATAAATAGGTAGAAGAGAGTATTTTAAGTAGTTCCATGAAATAAAATTAACTATAATCCCATTCTACTATGAAATATGTGTCACCTAATATTTTGCCCAAATTTCCCTTACCCCTTTTAAAAGTTTATATTTTGCGAATGTCATAGAATTATCCCAAATTTTATAAATAGGTAGAGTAGAATATTTGAAGTAGTTCCATAAAAATATTTTTGAAAAGATTATCATTCTTTTATGAAATATGCGTCTCATAAACTTTTGTCCAAATCTCCCTTGCCCCTTTTAAGAGTTTATATTTTGTGAATTTCTTAGAATTACCCTAAATTTTATAAATAGGTAAAGTAGAGTCTTTTAAGTAGTTCCATGAAATAAAATTTGGATAGAATCGCATTCTTCTATGAAATATGTTTCGTAATATTTTGTGCAAATTTCCCTAACTAACCCCTTTTGAAAGTTTATATTTTACAAATATCTTAGAAATATCCCAAATTTTATACTTAGGTATCAGAGAGTATTTTATATAGTTCCATGAAATAAAATTTTGATACAATCGCATTATTCTATGAAATATGCGCCTCGTAAACTTTCGCTCAAATTTCCCTTTTAAAAGTTTATACTTTGAGAATGTTTTAGAATTATCCAAAATTTTATAAATAGGCAAAGTATAATATTTTAAGTAGTTTCATGAAAATATTTTTTTGGATAGAATCGCATTCTTCTATGAAATATGTGTCTTGTAAATTTTTGCCCAAAATTTCCTTATTAACCTCTCGTAAAAGTTTATATTTTGCGAATGCCTTAGAACTATCTCAAATTTTATACATAGATAGAAGATAGTACTTTATATAGTTCCATGAAATGTGATTTTGATAGAATCGCGTTCTTCTATGAAACATGCGTCTAGTAAATTTTTGCCCAAATTACCCTTACTAAACCCTTTTAAAAGTTTATATTTTGCGAATGTCTTAAAACTATCCCAAATTATATAAATATGTAGAAGCGAGTATTTTAAGCAGTTTTATGAAAATATATATATATATATATATATATATATATAATATCGTATTCTGCAATAAAATATGCGACTCGTAATATTTTGTCCAAATTTCCCTTTACTATCCCCTTATGAATGTTTATACTTTGTGAATATCTTAAAAATAACCCCAAATTTTATTAATAGTTAGAGTGGAATATTTTAAATAGTTCCATGTAACACAGTTTGGATAAAACACATTCTTCTATGAAATATGTGTCTCGTAATATTTTACCCATATTTTCCTTATTAACCATTTTATAAAAGTTTATATTTTGCGAATATCTTAGAATTACCTCAAATTTTATAAATAGGTAGAGTAGATAATTTTAAATAGTTTCATTAAAAAAATATTGGGATAGAATCTCATTCTTCTATGAATTATGAATCTCATTAAATTTTGTCCAAATTTCCCTTACTAAGTTATCATAAACAAGTCAAGTGGATTAAGCATTGTTACCCAAAGAGAGAAGAAAAAAAATAATGCTAGGCCATCCAAAACATACGTAATTAATTATTTTTCGGTCATATTATTAACCGTATGAATTGAAAATACTAAAATAGTCATTATTCCACTATTATGAAAATTAAACAAATTCAGAAAATAAAAATTGTGTTTTTATATTTATTTAAATTAGAAAAATTAAAAAAATTAAAAAACTACATAGAAGAAGAAAGAGAGAAAAAGGTATTGAATATGTGAGTGCTTTATTTTGGTTTTCTTTTAAATTTTGAGTAGCTCTATTGCTACCTAAAAAAACGTTGTCACAAAACCCATTTTTTAATAAAAAGATTTATAACTAAAATTTCTATATCAAATTACTTAAAATGGTATGATTATTCCCTTTAAATAAATAAAAAAAATACACTTAATCCATCATAACCCTAATTCAAAGCCATTTATAGCTTGATTGGCCGGAATCACAATGAATATTAAAACATATTTTCAAGAGAAGTCATGAGAGATTAAAGGAGGAAAACATGTTTGGTAAAAGGATGGATGGACTTCTTATTTGAATATGTGGGCCTGAGCAGTCCTTCTTCGTGAATTGGGCTTGGCCCACTTCTCACAATAGAAGAAATGACGTCGTTACTTGTTACCCATGAAATGGGCTGAAATTTAACAATGGTCCCTGTTGCAAAAGCCCAAGGTGACCGAGTTTTTATTATTATTTGGACCCTTTAAAAATCGTATGTACTCCAAATTAGTATTTTTAAAATGCCGATAATATCCTTAAATTACATTATTAAAATAAATACATCATGGGCATCCTATTAATACAATATTTCTTTAAATTTGTCTTAGATTTGAGAGTTTGTGCATTTTATCTTTTTATCTAAGTAAATTATCGACACCAAATTATCAATAAATAACCTTATTGTTTGTCTTTAGATCACACGTTAACAAATAACAATACAAAACACAATAATATATATATATATATATATATATATATATATATATATATGTAAAATGATAATTAAAAAAATTACAAATTGAATACTACATAGGTAAAAATTATAAATAATAAAATATTTTTATTTTAAAAAAATTAGAAGTGTAAATATATATTTTCAATTTTTAAGTAACTCGAGAAAATTGTAAGAAATTAAATTAATATGTGAATTTTGTATAAATATATACCTGTTGTGTTTGGTCTTAAATCTCAAAATTCTATTTTATTTTATTTTTTTGGGTTCAACTCAATATGGTTTTAGAAAATTGCAATATACATGTTGATAAATATCACATTTCATAATTCCAAATGTTATAAACTTATAATCATGTTTATATATCTAACCAAATACTACTAATAATAACAATATATAAACCATTCAAAAAGTAAGGGTGTGCAAAAACCTCCAAACCAATCCAATCCGCCTAACCCAACCCAAACTTTATGGGTTGGTTCAGTTACACAAATTAATAAAAATATTAATCGGTTTGTTATTGGACAAACCGGCAAAGATTGGTTTGGTTTGGGTTACTTAAAATAAAATTCATGCAACCCAAACCAACCCATATGTATTTCCTCCACTCTTTTAGTCAAGAATTCAATTATTGTCTTTATTGTCTACGGTAATTGAGTCTATTCTACCGGACTATCACAGACAATGACCATAGTCAAATTCTAAGGTAAGAGCTTGTTTCGACACTTTGTTTCTTTCACTATCTCACTTTGTTAGTACGTTGTAAGCCTATGAAATTTAACGAAAATTACTCAAAATTACTCTTTCTCCTTTTTGGTTCTAGAATCACTGACAATGGACTCAACCTTCACAATATCGATGTTGTCCATGTGTATTTCCTCCACTCTTTTAGTCAAGAATTCAATTAAATATCCCTCAATATGAGATTCATAAGATCTCTTCATCTTCATATCAAGTCTCACACAGAAGAAGATGTCATTTCCATTGATTTTAGAAACCTGCCCACTAATGTCCATGATTGCCGCAACTTTATACGTGGTCTCCAAATGAAAAGTAATATGTCCAATGAGCTAGTTTCCTATCTGTCCTACTCCACGATCCAACATACATGCCACAATGAGTCACGCAGTTGGGGAGGACAGGCTGATGGGTTCTTGGACGAAGTCCTGGATCCTTGATACCAAAAAAAAAAAAAAAAAAAATGTCTAATGAGCTCCCGGTGCTAGGCGAAAGAACGTCTCTTTGCCTTCAATTCAATGTTGAAGTGAAAGCAAAAGTCTTCTGAGACCCCTTACAATGATCATTTCTGAAAAATTACTGTCCAACGGTGTAGTCTCAGTTAGAGACATATCGATCACCTGGCCTTCAAATGATTTTCCCTTGATGAAATCATTGACTTTGAACCGAGTTTCAAAGCCAATGAAAACCTGCGACCGCCAATTTCAGTTTCCCAGTACCCTCTACTATGGTAGCAATTAGTGCTCCTCCAACCGTCGCCACCAATACCTCCGAAAAGGAAACCTTAAAGACTTTCGCCACTACTAATATCAAAAATAGAAGTGTTGCATCAACAATAATCATAATGAAGACGTTCCACTCTGCATGCTTCATTTCATAGATGACTATCATGACACATAAGAGGCTGAATACAAGTACCAATGCAGAGCAATATGCTCCATATACAAACAAGATGAAAACAAGGACATAAGTTCTAACTTGCCTATTGTTGCCTCCGTTGTCTTCATTTTCATGTTCATTTTTTTACAATACCTGTAAATACCGATAGCATAATACAAATGAACATCAAGACTAATGTTGACAAAATAAACTTTGGAGTGACCTTCATCAAACGCTTAGCCTCTCTTTGAAGAACCAATATAATACAAAAGTATCTTCAAAAATTTCAATGGTATCGAACTAGTTTGCACACCCACGTTCTACTCAATAATTCCACATAATAATGAAGAAGCACTACAAGAAAGAAAGTTCTACTCAATACAAGTACTAATTGTTTGTACTATGGAGACGCCGTAAAAGTTGGTGAAACCAATGCAGAGCAATATGCTCCATATACAAACAAGATAAAAACAAGGACATAAGTTCTAACTTGCCCATTGTTGCCTGCGTCGTCTTCATTTTCATGTTCATTTTTTTACAATACCTGTAAATACCGATAGCATAATACAAATGAACATCAAGACTAATGTTGACAAAATAAACTTTGGAGTGACCTTCATCAAACGCTCAGCCTCTCTTTGAAGAACCAATACAAAAGCATCTTCATTTTCAATCTCTTTTCCATTTTTGAACTTTCTTTCTTGTAGTGCTTCTTCATTGTTACGTGGAATTATTGAGTAGAACGTGGGTGTGCGAACTAGTTCGATACCATTGAATTTTTTGAAGGATTTGAAGGATATAGTCCATGGCTTGGGTTTTTGATGGCATCCAAGCCTGAACAAGGTAGGGTAGCAGATGGTGAGATTCTTGATTTTGAACATTTTTTTATAAGCAAAACACTTGATTCCGGCAACAGGGTGGTACTTGACGTCAGTGTTCTAGTAAGCGCTAGGCGCTAGTCGGGCGGAGACCTAGCGCCTAGCGCCTAGGCCGATTAATCGGGGATTAATCGGGATTAATCGGGGATTAATCGGAAAACACAATTACAAAGAAATTCCAATTAGAAATCCAAAGAAAATTCTTTATAAATCCACAAATGCCAAATTACCAATCAAAATCCCCAAACACCCATCTAAATGCAATCACAAACCAATCCAAATCCAAACATAAAGTTCAGGGGCATTGGAGTAATATTGGTCAATTAGGGGTATAAGTGTAATTATTGAAGGAATATTGAAGATATTGTGATTTTATAAGAGATGAGGGAGCTTTTCGTAATTGGCCACCAAAATCAGAGCTCACCACATCAGTATGAAACGCTGCGTTTCAATTAATGGGTGAGGCCCAAAAAATTTGGCCCAACTGACTCCAAGTGAGGCCTGTGTAACCCCCAGCCCGCTGCTAAATGCACCCCACCTTCCCCAACTTCATCTTCAACCTCTCGCCTCCTCCATTGCCGACCAAACCCAGCTGGTCCAGTCATCGGAAACGCGATCCCACGCCTTATTCCAGCTGATTTCCGGTGCAGAAGAACGGCGGAGTCAACGGCTTTGACCCGCCTATCCCGATTACGCGGCCACGTGGCCGATTAAGCGCCCACAGCCCAAATGGTCCGATTTGCCCCTTTTCGGTGCGTTTTCCGGCCTCCTAACTGTATTGGACCGATTAATCGGTCTAGGCGGCCGCAAACTAGAACACTGCTTGACGTCGACCGTGGTGGAATAACGATAGCAATTGGAAGAATCTCCGGTTTTTTCTAGTTGCAAAAGATCACCGACGAAGTGGTCCCTTAAATGACCATAATGAATGTATATATTACCATTACAATTACCATGGACAATAAAAACATATTCTTGTATCTGTAAACTAATTTAGTCCCTATGTTTTTTTAAAAAAATATTTGTTTTTTATGCTCTTCTTACACACAACTATATGTACTCTAACATTTCCATTTACATTTCCATATTCTCATTATAGTGTATTAAACCTTTATCCATCTCTATCATAGTGAATATAATAAAATATATCCGAGTCTCGTTTTGCAGCTACATAAGTAGCCTTGTTTAAACAAATTAGACTACAACTTTGCCATTTGCCATTAATAATCTATTAGAATATTCAAATTGATTTTTTGCCATTTGATTTGTGTATGCATATGAGAAATTACTTTTTGAAATCTTTTTCTCGGAGGATTTTTGCAGAAAAGCATCAGAGTGGCAAACCATTTGAATATGGCAGGTTGGTGGGGATAGATTATGGACCCACTAATTGTGGGGTTGTTGTTAGCAATCCCGAGTTCAATGAATGAAAACCTTTCGGCACTATCTACATGACAAACAAAGAGCCTCCTAATAGGTTTTCCAGTAGATTTAATCATAACAACTGGGGGACAACGAGGTCTTTTAATGAATTGGCGTCGGAATTTGAAAAGATTGTATTGGATCAGAAGGCAATCGGTCTCATCATTGGCATTCCAGATAAACCCACTCCAGAGCAATTGATGGATGCTATGTATGTTAACAGTTAGGCTGAAGTATTAAATATGATGAACACACTTAGGCATTTGAAAAGTCTTGCCAAAAGACTTTCCTCTTCTTTTGCTCAATGAGTTTCGTACATCTAAACGAGCTCAAGAATATGTCGACCATAGTATCATCGAGATAAAGTTGTTGAATTTTATGGCATAGGAGGGCATGCTGCTTCTCTAACCCGTGTTCCAAAAGAGGTAGATTCTCCACCTAAACAATTTCATATTAAGAATACTTAACTAGCCATCGATTATTTGATAAATTTTCCCCTTTAACAATTCGTAGGTTGTTAAACAAATGATGCAGGCTGGGCAATCTGTGTAAGGGTAGTGAAGTCGCTCGATGTATGTATCCAACTTAGCACCGATGAAACAAGAATCCAAAATATCCTTGTAAAGGAATGAACTTTTGACTTGTCTTTTATTCCAAAACTTATACCATAGTTCATTAGCATCCCTACTAATGATTGATTACAAACATGTACTTTCTACACTTGTTTGTTTTTATTTTTTTGACATAACAGTACTTTCAACACGTACATAAAAATAAATAAATAAATAAAACATAATACTAATATAAGCCCTAACCCAAATTAAACTTGGGTTAATCTAAGCCCAAACCAAAATTAAATTTGGGCTTATCTAATTTCAAACCTAAATTAAATGTGTGATGACATTTGCTCCTTTTAAAAAGAGTGGCGATATTTACACCCCTCTAAAATCATATGTACACCCCATTTTGTATGTACACCCACATTAAAATTTTAAAATATTATAATTTGTAAGTACACTCCACATTTTACCAAATATATCCTTTCTCTAAATTTATTTATAAATACCATAAATTAATAAATTATAACATAATTAATAAAATGAAAAATAAGGGAGAAGAATCTCCTTCCCTTCCAAGCCGAAACCTTCTCACTGGTTTGAATTTGAAAGTGTTTCTTCAAGGAGTATTAAAAAGTATTCTCTAACCTTATTCAACTAATTACAAAGAAAAAAAAAAAGATGGTCTAGATTTACTGATAATTAAAAAAAAAATCATTGAATCTCCATTATCAAACACTTGGCTTTCTAGAAATCCTTTATAAAAGTTTTTATTTTTTATTTTTTTTTTCCTTTGGTTTTGAACCAAACCCAAAATCAGAATGAAAAACAAAATCTGGTGTGTAACAGAGGGAACAATTTTCAAAGATTTAATCAAAAATCAAAATGAAACACTCTTATAATCAAATTCAACAATGTTTTTTTTTTTTTTTTTTTGGCGAATAGGTTTATGTTTTAGTTTATAAATAAACATTTTATGGGTTTCAGTATTTTCTTTTTAACGAGAGATTTAAAAAAAAAAATTGAACAGAAAATAATAACTATTTATTTATTTTTCAATTAATAAATAGTTAATATTATGATCATATTTGTTTAAATGTTTAAAATAATAAATACAGTATTGTATTAATAAAAATATATATGGTATATTTATAATTATTTAATCATTTAATAACTTATTTTAAAAACAATCATTTAATAGCTTTACTTAAGGGTAATGTTGGAATTTTAAAAATAATACTAATATGGGGTGCACATACAGTTTTAGAGGGGTGCAAATATCGCCACTCTTTAAAAATCGTATGTAAGTATTTTTTTAAAATTCAATAATACCTTTGAATAAAATTACTAAGTGGCCAAAATAGTTTGTATTTCCACCCACTAATAATTATTGAAGGTAACCTTAAGTAAGATTACTAAGTTACTAAGTTAGTCTAATTTTACTCAAGGGTATTTTTTTTTAAATCTAATAATACCCTTGAGTAAAATTATTAAGTCTCAATTTTTTTTTTTTTTTAAAGGTAATATTCAATATTGAAAGAATAAAACATTACAAAGAATCAAAGATAATTGGATATCAGCCAAGACCAAATAACTAACACAAAAAAAAAAAGTTATCTTCCATCCAAATTAGCTCGTCTATAATAGTTTTTAGTTCTTGGACTAAACAAAATACTTTAAACTGTGAGAACTTCTATCATATAACAGTGTAGATATCTTCTTAAAAATTGGGTTCTACAATTTTGTATCTATAGATAGTGTAAAACTCCTTTTGAAAGTTTATAGGGCTTTCAATAACTGGGTTTTACAATTTTGTATGTATAGATAATGTAGAACTCCTTCTGAAAGTTTATAAGTCTTTCAATGAATAAGCTTTACAATTTTGTACCAATTAACAATGTAAAACTCTACTGTATTAACATATTTATATTTTAATTGTTTTCTTAATTTACAAAGATATAACTCAGGTATTGATACAGACATATGCCTTGCATGTGCCTGTAAACCTAGTATTATAAAATTACGTATGTTTTCTGTTTGGTGTGAACTCTGAACTATTTAGAACTCTCATACTTTCGTCTTCTTGGCTATTTTTGTGCTAAAGGAATATCCTAAACAATAGCCCCTATATAACTATGTTGATCAGTTAGTCACTAATAAATTATACAAATATAGTTTCAATGCCAAAACAATTGCCCCGATTGTCTTACATTAAAAACAAAAACAAATAACCCACTTACTTTCCCTGTAACGTGGCTTGGCTGTAAGTATGCAATTGCTTAGGATGTGAGAATATTATTCCCTTACAAATTTAATATGTGATTATATATGTAGAATACAGTAAAATACTATAAAATTTGGATTTAGTTGATTGATCAAGTTGTTCACAACTACTATCAAGTTGACATGGCTGTAGTGTCCAAATTCCAACATATATTCTATTTTAATGGAGCAAATTGTCTTGGTTGATGGTTGCTTACTATATGGATCTTTTACTTTAATTTTAGCATAGTGATGTTTGATTTTCTATAATGCTGGGTTTAGAGTTCCTGTAATGAAATTACAACAAGTATACTAGTTTGTGTTTTTGCCATCTGATTGTTATGATTGTGTGTGGTGTTTGGTGATGACAACAATGTTTAGGTCTTGTAGTGGTCTTGTAGTTTGGAAATCGTAACTACGTTTGGAATTCTCAACAGTAGTCAGAATTCCTAACTTCGTTTGGAATTCTCAACTGCATTGTAAATTCATAATTGTGTTTGGAATTCTCAATTACAATCGAAATTCCTAATTGCATTTGGAATTCTCAACAACAATCGGAATTCCTAACTGCGTTTCGAATTATCAACTCCAGTCGAAGTTCCTAACTGCATTTCGAATTCTCAACTGCAGTCAGAGTTCCAAACTGCGTTTGGAATTCTTAACTGCAGTAAGAATTACTAAATGCACTTTAAAATGCAATAAGTGAACCTATCACGTATAAGGACCACTTGCTTTCATGAGATGTGGTTTTGTCGATAACTAGACTACATACACACTCCTTTTTTCCATCGAAGAGGGCATAAAGCATATACCTTATATGCCTCTGATAAGGAGTTATATGACTTCACAAAACTTCCATCAAATTCATTGATTTGTTCTTCGCACTCATTTCATGACTCATAAACACTCGGCATGTAACCTTTGAATACTACATAACCAGCGTCTCATTCCATCCAGCCACCTACAAATAAATATATAAAATTAATAGATAAAAAATGATAGAACATAAAAATAAATAGTCAACATAGTTAATCATTTAACAAAATTAATAGCAACTATCTACAACTAGAATATAAAATATGTATATTATACCTCAAGGGTTATAGAGGAATTGGTGTCTTACATTTCTACATATTGTGTCCTAATTGTCCGCATTTACCACGCTTCTGGTGTGCAATTTCTTCACCTCGAGATGGTTTACATTTTTTTGAAAGACATCTGCGAGGTTTACGAACTTTTGGTGGTAGAATAACACGACTTTGTACATCACCGAGAACATTCCACTCTTGCAAAGGCCCAACGAGGTAAATGGAACTAGAATAAGTCGTAGCCAATGTTTCCTTGTGGTAATAATGAGAGCAATAGTCATAACATAAGGAACGACGAAGGTTAGATGCAGCAAGTACATGTCTACAAGGGAGTTGGTTCCACTGGAATTTTCGGCAATACAAGTCTTCTCAATTAAGTTAACAAATTCATTTAAGTATCTGTCAACGACATGGTGTGCGTATAGATTGATAAGATGCACACGGTAACAACGTGACTTATTACTCCTACGACGTAGCTTTTTTTCAGCCCACTTTGTCATTAGAATACTCATTTTTGCAACAGCTTCACGCCTTTCCCAAAACAATTTTTGTTGTAAACCACGTATATGTTTAACTAATTTTGTGACCGGCAGCTCTCATGCGTCCTTCAAAATAGCATTCAAACACTCTGCAATGTTCGTTGTCATTATGCAATATCTTTTTCAATCAAAGTGACTCATACCCTACTTCGTAGGATCGACCTCATTCAAATATTATGCAACACTCGTATTTATTCCCCTTATTTGAGCCATAATCTATTTAAACTCAACCACCTGATAAGCTTTTGAACACTTGTAAAATATATCATGGACTTCTACACCTCTAAATTTTACCTTCATGTTTTAACCAATGTGATACATACATATACCATGCAATAAATTAGGAAACACACGTGCAACTGCCTTTGCAATGCTTGGGTTTCGGTCCGAGATAAATACAAGATCATTCATTTCTCTAATTAACCCACATAACTTTGTAAAAAATCAATGCCATGATTGGTCATTTTCAGAACACCAATATCAAAGGCCAATGAGTAAACTTGGTTATTTCCATCTAAACTTGTTGAAATAAACATGGTGCCATGATGCTTGCATTTCAAGAAAGTTCCAACAACAGCCACCACTGGATGAATACAAGATTTTAAACCCTTCAATGGAAGGTCCTAATGCTATGAAAAAAATACTTGAAACGATTTACAGTGTTAGTGTTAATGAATTTGACTGTCCTTGGATTTTTTATTTCAAGCATGTGACTAGGGGTGGGCACGGTTCGGTTCGGTTCGGTTTTGGCCAAAACCGTATTTAACCCAGTTATATTCGGTTTTTAAAATGTGAACCGGTTCCAACCATATTGAACCCAAAACCGAATTGAACCGAGCACCCTTATTGCTGATCGGTTCAATTCGGTTTTGGGCCAATCGGGCTCAGTTTTTTTTTTTTTTCATAATTTTTTCATTTATGTTTTACCTTTTAACAACTATTATTGTAATTGGGCCTTTAGGCAACTAATTCAGTCCAAATTTAGACTAAATTATTGTTTACATAATCAAACCTGTCCACATGATCAACATATAAGCATAAATACAGTCCAAAATCAATCAAAAGTAGCTTCTAAATAGCTACCAAACTCAGTCCAGAAATTGAATCCAAATAACTTCAATTACATAGAATGATAGAAGTCCAAAATGCAATCCAAAATAAAATATGATCACACACAATCCAACATACAATCCATAATAAAATTAAACTTCAAATACAATCCACAATATAATAAAACATAACCAAATAATTCAAATGTTATCCCTGCATTTCTTCCCCTTCAAATCTTCAGCTGTAAATAGGGAATCAAAGAAAGTTGTTACTCAGTAAGCAATGAACAACATAATACGAAATATATTCAAATAAAGAATATATTAAGGAAACTATTAGAATCTGGTATACGGGTATGTCGAATCACATCACATGTGCATCGCTAAGAAATTATAGTGATAATTATTAAATGGTATATATTAATCACATCACATGTGCATCGTGAATTAATAACATACAATATATATATTAACAGAATCAACATTTGTTATTCTGGAAAATGGGATTTGGTGTAAAATAATTAGTATCATTTGCATGTACTCATTGAATCCAAGACATTTATTGTTCAAGCCCCTTAAATAATGACAGTAGTTTCGTCAAAGTCGTAGTCAAAGTCAGAGAAAAATCAAATAAGTAGAAATCCAACATAAAACGAAATATATTCAAATAAATCAAAGTCACCACTCACCAGATCGAAACAAGTAAGTAGATAACAAAAAAAGAGGACAAAAGTTAGAGAAAATTGTAGATTGGAATAGCCAAAGAAGAAGAAAAATACCTTGAAGAGAGACGATTGTAGGCGGAAGTCGGAATCGTGGAAGAGAGACGATTGCAGGCGGAAGAGAGATTTCTGGTGGGTTGACTGGTTGAAGAAATGGTGAAAGAGAGAGAGAGAGAGAGAGAGAGAGACCGTGTGAGTTGAGAGAAAAATGAGATATGCAGTTTATAGATTAGATAGGTCTGAAAGAGTTAGAAAAATTAGGGTTTTTTTTTTTTTAATTTATATGTTGGTTCATATGGGTCGGTTCAGTTTTGAAGACCCAAAATCGAAACTGAACCGAATTTAAAACGGTTCATTCGGTTCGAACCGAATTAAACCGAATTCAAGTATAAAACCGAACCAAACACCCTTTTTCAGTTCGAGTCGATTCGGTTTGGTTCACATTTTTATGCCCACCCCTACATGTGACAATATAAAGGAAGAATGCTAAATGAGTCCTTTGGTGAAACCCTAGCTAAACCCAAGGCGACCTCTTTAGCCCTCCATGCTTTATTATAACTGAAAGTCATTCTACACTGCTTTTTCATATCTTCAATTATGTCGTTCGGTCCGTAAGACTGTGAAGTTCCCTCAAACTTTGATTTTATACAATGTCCATTCAATTTGCTACTTGCTTACCAATGATCAAAGTGAAGGGAGTCAAGAGAGCATGTGTGATCAGGCTCGTATTTTTGTACACTAAATGATTCACAATCCTTAAGCTTTGTTGCACGAACACGCCATTTGAAATCTTTGAAATTGCATGTCAAAACTAACAAATCTTTTGTGGACTTGTTCACTTTGAACTGAAAATGTTTAGCAATTGCCAACAAACTAATCTTCATATGTAACTCTTCCTTACTAGGACATAAATCACCAACCCCAACTTATTTAACATTGTTGACTACATTCTCCAATGATGTAGAACTTTCATGTGTTGTTGATGATTTTATCCCAACTCCTTGGGAACTCGCAACCCTTGATCTTCTTGATAAGTTTGATGGCTGACTATCTCTAGCTTCATCTTCATTGTCCACTCCAATAGAAAATACATCAGCATTTTGAAAGTCATTTGGACTCAATAGACTTTCATGTATATTATCAAGACCAACTCCATTGTCATTATCTGATTCACAAACTTTTGTGTTTGTTATTATTCCTGATTTTCGTTATGTAGTGACACATAATGAGGTTCTTGTAGTCACAACGGAATTTTCACACAAGAATACTTGCACATTTTAATCATTCACAACTTCAAATGGCTCTAAAACCTCTAGTGGATTATATATGAACTTCATTTTGATAGAGGACTCGTTTGGATTGACATCAACAATACGAGATACGATGTCATGTAATGATTCATATGACGTTTCCTTGAAACTGAAATTACTTTTGACATTCCAGATTAATATTTGAACTTCCCACCACTTTTACTCCATTCACCATCGTATAAAACAACAAACCGAACTTTATCCATGCAACCCACATTTCACATGCATAAGAAATTAATGATTAAATTCCTAAACAAATATTATAAATTCATGGTACAATAACAATAAAAAATATTCTAAATCCAAACGCTGTTTGGAAATCTGTATGCCGCTAGGAATTCCCAACGCAGGTAGGAACTCCTAAGACTATTTAGAATTTTGGATGCCGCTAGAAATTCCCAACTCCATTAGGAACTCCAAACGTTGTTTGGAATTCCAGATGCTGCTAGGAATTCCCAATGCAGCTCCCATAACTCTGTTGAGAAATCCAAACAGAGTTGAGAAAACAGTGATGCACATATTTTCAAAAAAAAAACCTATCAATTGTGTAGATTCAATACTACAATGAAAAATCGACTACAACAATATCAAATTCAAACAAGACCCATGCTTTATTATGTAAATGTAAACTATTTTCACAAAAATAAACAACCCTAATACACGTAAATAAGAGATTCAATTTATGTATAAACTTTAAATTGATCACAACAATATCAAATTCAAACAAGACTCATGCTTTATTATGTAAATGTAAGTTATTTTCACAAAAATAATACACACATTCAAGTAAATCGGAGATTAAACTTAAGTATAAAGTCTAAAAGTTCAAAAACAAAAAAAAAAAAACAAAAAAAAAAAAAACTTACCTTAAAGCTTCAATAGGAGAAACCCTTGTGGTTGATAAATAATGGAAGTTTTCAACACAATCTAACTTAATTTCGAGTTGCTCAATGGTTGAGTTTGTAAGTATTTACTAAAAATTCGAAAAAGAAGAAAGTGAGAACAAAAGAAAAAAAAAATGAGAGGAGAAAGAGAGAGGTGTACTGAAATTTGAGGAAGCAAGTGTTATTTTGATCTGATGGGCAAAGATCACAGCGAAAATTCAGTTCCCCATTTAACGATGGTCTATGTGACATAGCAAAGGACAAAACAGAAAGCAAGTGAAGCAAGAGCAGAGTTCCTGAGGACATCGTCCTTGTAGCTACTGTAATTCCAACTATGAATCAAAAGTTTGGACATTTAGTAGCAATGTGTCCACCACCCCACAGCATTCATTGGCAAGTAAAGATAAAATGAGGTCACATAAGCTAGCAACTAGTTGAATCAGATGCATAAACTTGAAGTTTCCAAGCTTTTGCCTTTCATTTGATAGGTTCAATCAGAAGATTTTTTTTATAAAAGAAAGGCTTACAAGTCCTTGGATGATTAGATGCTGGGAATGTTGAAATATGTGACTTGAATTGTTGGGAAACCGAACCCATGAATCCATGATGAGCTTGATCTTTTACAGCAACCTTTGGAGAAGATGTTTTTGCATGTATGACTCACTGGGTTGTATGCAAGACGTGTTATACAGTAATCTGAAATTTTTGTATAGAAGTCATGTGTGAGCAAACAATGTTGATGAATGGCTCCACGGCTTAGTAACTAATCTTACGGCCTTGGTAATTACCGGCTTAATAATCAACTCTACGGTAAGCAGTAAGTCGGTAACCATTTCACCGTTTCATCAAATTTGACTTGTATTAACACAGCAAAAGTAAAAAAGCGGAACTGCTTTTAATTACTTTAAAATACTTTACAGCATTGAAAACAAAATACATTCAAACGAACTCATTAAAATAAAATTCAGCTAATTATTTAACATCAAACTAATCCTCAAATAAAAATTTCCCCACCTACAATTAACTCATTCAAACTTGGAAATAAAATTAAATAACTAAGCCACCAACTCAAGCAGATTTTGTGGCACCGAAACTGCAAAGATCATCAATCTTCTCATACATGTCGGGGCCCTCTAAATAATAATATCTTTTTATCTTATTTCTACCTTCTTCATTTTCATCTGTAATCTCAACCTTAATTTCCTTTATGCAATGCTGCCAACATGTAACGGGAAGAGATTTGCAGCAAGAAGCACTTTCTCCTTCATAAACTATCGGCTTCTTATATGAGAACTGATATACAAAAAGAAAAAACTTAAATAAGCAAAGTTTATTATAAACACAAATTTATCTATGCTCAAATACTATAAAAACAGCATTAAAAGATTTGAAAGCTACTTTGTCAATGTCAAAAACAGTCCAAAATGTATCATAAGTAATGTATAATATATATATATATACAGTCTTTCTATTATTAGTTCGAACTGATAATATATCAGTTCCTTGCATGTGTGCCATTGGATTTAAAAGATACTTTGACAAGTGCATACAGCCAAGTCAAAGTATTTAAATCCAATGGCCCACATACAAGGAACCGATATATCTTTTGTCAGTTCGAACTGATAATAGAAAAATTGTGTATATATATATATATATATATATATATATACGACTCTGTAAGCAAGCATATTCACAACAGCAACAATTCTAAATTTCTTGTTTCCCCTTAAAGCTAGAAGGGAAAATAATTTCCATGTTTAGAAGTCAAGCATCCAGCATAAAATTCTATATTTATCGGTTCAACTCATTCATGCAGGTCTGTGAACAGGTACGTGTTGGAGAAAGAAAAAAAATTATATAGTGAAGTCGCATATGGCTTCCTTGAACTATGAAAACAACTTTGCTGACAATTCAATATTTTTGTTTTGTTCCGTCAGAAGAGTCGTCAAAATATTCTGGTCTTGGATTAGTGATTAGTCGCGACATCTTGGAATATGAATAGAGAAGAGAGGTAGAGGATAGGCTCATTACATTAAAAAAAAAAGATATGGGAATTGCCCCCATACTTAAAAAGTTGAAGTAATTGAGTGTGAGAGCCAAATGAATCGAAAAATTCATGTTAGTGATCTTACCAAAAGACTTGGGCTCTATTGGGTAAATGGCTCTGACGTTTCTTTGGAAGACTAATTCATCTGGCACAGAATCATTAGTAGCAAATATGGTATAAGCAAGATTGCAACAATGGTCATAATACAAATGAAGTGGTTAGAGGTTCCGGTAGATTTCCTTAGATCATTATTTCTCAAAGCAGCAATCTTTTCATACCATATGCGGTTGGTCGTAGGCTATGAAAGAAGAGCTCATTTTGAAAAAATTGCAGGATTGAGAGGAGCCGTTTGTGACCTTTTCTCTCAGTTATATACACTGGCTAATAGCCAAAATCAGACCATAGTGAATTTGAGGACAGCGGATGTGATCCAAGATGGATCAGATTTTAATTTTAAGAGAGATTTGATTGATAGAAAGGCAGTGCAGGGTGCTTAATGGCTGAACATTTTAGAAGTGGCAAGTGGGTGTCATACTTCGGAACAACTTGACCGGATGGTTTGGGTGCTGGAGAAGTCAGGACATATTTCTGTAAAATCCTATTTCTCTCTCTAGTAGATGACCCCAACATTCCAGAATCTGATATGAAAAGCTGAAGTGCCCTACAAGATTGATATTCTAGCATGGTCCATTGTCCCAGGGTAAGTCAATACTAGCAACAACTTAGTACAAAGGAAAAGACTTGGCTTCACCACTCTTCACATTAGTGTAGTGTGTGTAACAGAGTTTCATATATCTCAAATCATCTAAATTCACACTATCCAGTAGCTTTGCATTGGTGGAGCAAGATATTATTAATTTAATCTAAACTGCGCAATTCCTTCCTCTTGTTGAAATTTCTAAGGGAAAATTGGAAGGTTTTTGGCAGTGGAAAGAAAGACAGAGTGTTGTGGAATTGTGTTTTGATGGCTACTCTTATAGGTACTTGAAATGAAATAAATAATAGTGCATTTGAGGACTTCACAGAGGGAGGACAGGAAAGCATTGGGGCAAAATTAGTTTTGGGGATTCTCTTTGGGCTTTGTAGCTCCAAGAGTCAGAGATATTCCTATGTTTTTCACATGTAACAACTGGGAGGCTGTAATTATGTGATTAGGGGATTTTGTTTCGGATTTTTGTTTTTCTTTTGTGGACTGCTTTTAATAGTCCATCATCCCAGCTCTTATTGAGGCCGTGATCCTATAATTTTTGTCTATCTCTGTTTCTCTTATCTGGATAACACTTCATATATATATATATATATATATCCTCCCTTTTCCTTCAATATACAGTTTTCTTCTGTTTTAAATTAAAAAAGCAAAAAATTATAAAAAATGCAGTTCTGCATTTGATAAATCAGTGCAGATGCAGAGCAAGGATATATAATAATTCAGAATTAGCAGAGCAGAAATCACTTCTAGGTTTGGGAGGATAACCATCCATTGCCTTTCCCCTCCTCAATGACAAAGTCATTTCTACAAAAACTTGTTTCTTCATCTTATAAATAACAGCAAATAAGAGTTTGAGAGTTTCACCAAATAAGTGTTTAGTATTTTTGTTCTCACGTATAGACTATTAGGTATCAATTTTCTATCAAATCTAATCAATGTCCATCACTACTAGATTAAATTAGAGATAGAAAGAAAAAGAGCAAACAAAACAGTATCTTCAAATGCCAGCATGATCATATAAGATATCCTAGAGGAATTGCAATGGGCATAAATGCTAAGCGTAAAAGAGAAGCTTCTTCTATTGTGATTATAATAAGTCAAGGCTGCTATACAAATTATTTATTGAAAGCAGAAGGTTAACTAACAGCTAATTAATCAGTTACATACTTCCATTTCTGATGAAACATTAATCGGTTAGAACAAGTTAGTTTCTCAAATGATAGTTACTCATTCACGGTTAGCTGATCTATCATTTGAGAACCTCATTTAGCCAAAATAATAATAAATTAATAATAAAAAAAATATATATGTATATATAATAAATCAGATTGTCATAGCCATTGCATTCTTAAGAAACGCATCATATATTGTACCTCAAAAGAAGACTTGCTGGAATGACCATATTTTAATATCGACATAGTCTTCACATGAGGTGCAATCCAGAGCAAGTTATCCACAACTTTCGCAATTGAAAAATGCACAGGTATTTTAGATATTGGTAAGTTCAAATGTTTGCCGCTAGATAATGGAGAAGGTAGTATTTGCCTCAATTCTACTGGAACAATGACATCCTTCACAAAAGAAATTTAAGAAAAAAACCAATGTGATCTTCAAGATTAGTAATGAAAATCATTATAGAGAAAAAAAAAAACTCTCAACCAAAAGTTGTTTGGGAGCACAAACATACCTCATCTGTGACAACTTGAATATTCAAGATTTCTGAACAATAACGAAACTGTGCAAGAAGTTCAATATATTTAACATTCCACGGAGTGTAAAACTTGTCCCGAAACAAGAAGAGATCAACTTTTGACAAAGCCAAAGCATTTGAAGACAACGATATCATATCACCGAAATAGTTGAAAAACCCTAAACTAGGCGTGTCAATATCAACTTCAGCCAACTTTACACATCCATTGATACACAATTCCCTAAGACTTGGACTTGAAATCTTAATACTCTCTAACTTGTGGCAAGAGCCTATGTACAAGCACTCAAGGAGTGGAAGTTTAGAAATTAGGTTGCAAAGCCACTCATCCTTAATGAAAGTTGAAGACAAACTTAAGGTCTTTAGATTCTTACAATAGGCTACATTGATATCACACTCATCAAGTCGCCCGACAAAAGCTAATGAATGGACATTCAATGCCTTGATCACCACCCATTCAAGTCTCCTATTGTACAGTTGAATTCCCTTATTGTACAATATCTTGATATCACTGAGTCTATCAAGACCAACTAACTCTAATTTTTTAAATCCATGACATTCGGACAGGCTCATCTCCTCGATCAAAGGGCAGCTACCAACCAGAGCCTGGATCACTTGATCATCTGCAAAAACTTGTGACAGGCATAATTTTCTCAAACAAGATAACTTCACATTACTTGGTAACTCTAACTTACAACCTTGCAACTGCAACAAATCAATTGACTTTGCACATAAAACAATCTTTGGAAGATTGTACCATTCATAACCAAACGTGAGAAATTTAAGCTTCAACTCTTTGACATTACTGCCAATTGCACAACCAATGCAACGCTCTACAAATGATGAAAACTCTGGATTCCTTAAAAATTGCATTTCAATTGTAAACTTGTTTAGACCCGTCAAATCCCTGAAGCAGCGGTTTCGCAGAGTTTGTTTCAAACCATTAAATAACCTCTGTCTTATTCTTTGAATTTCCTTCTTTCCTCCTTTATCGTCAAGAAAACGATCCCTCAAATCTATATTAAAAACACTTGAATCAAATTCTAAAACCGGGTATGTGCGCCATGTTCTTTCCCATTGTTTAGACAACACACTAGTTTGAACCACTTTTTTGAAAGGAAGAAATGAGTAAATATGATGCAATATTGGTTCAGGCAATTCAGATATCCAGTCCACATCATCAATTCTGATCTTCTTCATAGTATCAAAATTAAGCAAAACCTAAATGAAAAGGATGCAGAATTCTAAGAAAAATTAATATATAAAAAACAGCTCGAAATATAAGAGTTGACAGAGAAGGCAGGGGAATCTGAGAGAATAATAAGAAAAATACCCAATTCGATCTTTGTATGTCTACACAGCCACTGCGGAAATTGTTGGAATTCAACCATTCAAGGGTTCTTCTTCTGCTTCTTCAAGAACATATACACGGTATCTCAGAGAAACGCAGAGATTTCAGAATTTTACTATCGGGAACAATTTCTTGAGGCAAATTAGGTTAAGAGTTAAGACGTGTAGATCGTGGAAAGCCAATTAATTGTGGGTTGAACAACTTGATATTTAATACGATGCCGTGACTGGGTGACTAGGTGCCTAGGTGGTATGGGTCGGGGTCTCGGGGATGGGTTTTCATTTTTCCATTACCATCCCCAATACCAATTAGTAGAGAAATATCATCCAAATATCGTCCGATGAATACCCACTTTAAAATAAATGGTACGGGTATGCGAATTCCCCATTAGGGAATCGTTTTTTACCCCATACCATCCCCATCCCATTAATCAGTTTTTTTTTTTTTTGACATCCCTAGCCATTACAAAGATTGCATGACAATGGTAACGTGTGTAAATTACGTTAATAATGAGAGAAATTCAAAACTAACCACTTGAAACATTAAACTTTTGTTAATAACCACTTTTGAAATTTTAATTGTTAATAACCACTTTTTAAAAAACTTTCAGTGTATGTCCATAAATTACCAGAGTACCCCAGAAAATAGTTTTTTTTTTAATCTCGAAGCAAACTTGAAATCACGACTAAATTGAAAATGTCCAAACTTGAAATCATGATTAAATTGAAATGTCAAAACTTGAAATCATGCCTAATTTGAAATGTCGAAACTTGAAATCATGATTAAATTGAAATGTCAAAACTTGAAATCATGCCTAATTTGAAATATCCAAACTTGAAATATGGACGATATTGAAAATTTCCCCTCTCTTCTTCTTCCTCTCCTCAAATTAGGTTTAGGTTTTTTTGTTTTTCTTTTTTTGTTGCAGACCACATCGCCGACGGAGGGGGGATCGATTCCGTCGCCCATCGCCATCCCGTCGCCGGCGAAGTAGCAACGCACGCCACCAGCCCACCCCGTCGCACGACGCACGACGCACGTCGGTTGGGCATGAAGGACACGTCACTCGGCGGTTCGCGAAGCCCAGATCCTCTACCACGAAGCCTAGAAGGTCGCCGGCGCTCGACGACACCTTCGTCGGTGCTCAGCGACCCTCAAAGCATGCCGACGAGAGGGAGATCGGGGAGAGAGAGCAGAGGAGAGAGAAAAGAAAGGAGAGAAAAGAAGAGAGAGAGTGTTTGGGGGACCCTTTTTATATGAGGGCTTTCCAGTAATTTCTCAAAAACATGGTTATTAACAATTAAAATTTCGTTTGTGGTTAAAAATGAATTTTCCATAATATATGTGGTCATTTTTGACAATTTTCACTAATGAGATAATAATGCGAATAATGTCACTTGAGAAAAACTTGCTTATTTTGTCTCTTTATATGATATTGGAATTATAATTTATATGTGATTTTTATATCACATAATATTGATTTAAGCTGCTAAAGGGACGAGCTTGGGACTTGAACAAATAACTCTTAAGTCAGCAGCTCGAATCCTACCGATGACAAGGTAGGATTGAAAACAAAATAAATTCAAACGAACTCATTAAAATAAAATTCAGCTAATTATTTAACATCAAACTTGTCCACAAATAAAATTTGCCCACCTTCTACAAACTCATTCAAACTTGGAAATAAAACTAAAAATAACTAAATCACCACCAACTGAGCAGATTTTGTGTCACTGAAACTGCAAAGATCATCAATCTTTTCATACATGTCCGAACCCTCTGAATAATATCTTTTGATCTTATTTCTACCTCATTTGTTTTCATCCGTAATCTCAACCTTAATTTCCTTTATGCAATGCCGCCAACATGAAACGGGAAGAGATTTGCAACAAGAAGCACTTCCTCCTTCATAAACTATCTGCTATACAAAAAAAAAAAAAAAAAAAAAAAAAATCTAAATTGATAAATCAGTGCAGATTGCAGAGCAAGGATATATAACACTTTTTTTTTTCTTCATGTTATGTGATAATTCAGAATTTGCAGATCAGAAACCACTTCTTCTAGGTTTGAAAGGATAACCATCCATTGCCTTTCCCCTCCTCAATGACGACGCCATTTCTACAAAAATTTGGGTTTCTTCATCTTATAAATGGCAGCAAATAAGATTTCACCAAATAAGAGTTTAGTATTAGGTATCAATTTTCTATCAAATCTAATCAATGTCCCATCACTACTAGACTAGATTAGAGAAAGAAAGAAAAAGAGCAAACAAAACAGTATCTTCAAATGCTAGCATGATCATAGAAGATATCCTACAGGAATTGCAATGGGCGCATAAATGTTAAGGCGTAAAAGAGAAGCTTCTTCTATTGTGATTATGATCAGTCAAGGCTGCTATACAAAATATTTATTGAAAGTAAACGGTAATCGGTTAGAACAAGTTAGATTCTCAAATGATAACAATCTTTTAAGTTACTCATTCACGATTAACAGATTTATCATTTGAGAACCTCATTTAGCAAAAATAATAATAAGAATAAAGAATAAACGAAAAATATATATATTAATAAATCAGATTGTCTTAGCCATTGCATTCAAATCTTTTTTTTTATTTATTTATTTGAAACTCATTGCATTGAATTCTTGCATTCTTAAGAAATGCATCATATATTGTATCTCAAAAGAAGACTTGCAGGAATGACCATATTTTAATATCGACATAGTCTTCACATGAGGTGCAATCCAGAGCAAGCTATCCACAACTTTTGCAATTAAAAAATGCACGGGTATTGTAAATATTGGTAAGTTCAAATGTATGCCACTAGATAAGGGAGAAGGTAGTGTTTGCCTCAATTCTATTGGAACAATGACATCCATCACAAAAAGAAATTTAAGGAAAAAAAAAAAAACCAATGTGATCTTCACGATTAGTAATGAAAAATTATTATAGAGAAATCAAACAAAAGTTGTTGGTGAGCGCAAACATACCTCAGCCGTGACAACTTGAATATTCAAGATTTCTGAAAAATAACGAAACTGTGCAAGAAGTTCAGTAAAAATTGTTCCAAAACAAGAAGGCTACATTGATCTCACACGCATCAAGTCGCCCAACAAAAGCTAATGAACGGACATTCAATACCTTGATCACCACCCATTCAAGTCCGCTATTGTACAGTTGAACTCCCTTGTTGTACAATATCTTGATATCATTCAGTCGATCAAGACCAAGTAACTCTAAACTTTTAAATCCGCGACATTCAGAAAGACTCATCTCCTCAATCAAAGGGAAGCCACCAACTAGAGTTTCAATCACTTGATCATCAGCGTAAACTCGTGACAGGCGTAATTTTCTCAAACAAGATAGTTTCACTTCACTTGGTAACTTTAACTTACAACCTTGCAACTACAACAAATCAATTGATTTTGCACAAAAAACCATCTTTGGAAGATTGTACCATTCATAACCAAACGTGAAAAGTTTAAGCTTCAACTCTTTGACATCACTGCCAATTGCACAACCAATGCATCGGTCTATAAATGATACAAACTCTGGATTCCTTAAAAATTGCATGTTGCCAAGAAACGATCCCTCGAATCTAGGGATGGCAAAATTCCCTACGGGTACGGGGCCCCGCGGAGACCCGCACTTTTGGGGTGAGGATGGGTTTCAATTTGGTGTGGATGGGGCGGGGATGAGAATAAATAGTCTAACCCACAATGGGTATGGGGCGGGGATGGGTTTTATACTCCCCACCCCACCCTACCCCGTTTAAGATAATACTTAATACTTAGTTAAGCTATGTAGTTTCAAAGAAAATAAATATATCTAATATATACATTAGCCCTAACTTTACATCTCTTCACACTTACTTAACATAAAGTGACAAAACAAAATACTATTAAAAAAAACCCTAGCCGCTCTTCAACTCTAAGTCTTTAATCCTCAAACAACTTGAAGTTCACCGTTCAAGCTTCAACCTCAAACACAATAGGACATACAATAAGTTTCTTTCTCAAATAACTTTTAAAATTAAAAGTTTAATAACAACATTTTTTTTTTTTTTCAAGTTTATTACTTTAATAATTCTCAACTCTTGAAATAAATTTAATTCGTTTATCACTACTTTAGGTAGGCACAAATATGTTTACAAATGCACTAGAAAGTGAAGACCCAATACTGGTGTTATCAAGAGAAAATTGTGTAAACATACAAGAACAACATAGGGTGGAAACAAACTAAAGAAGAGAGAACTAGATAAATAAATGTAATTATTAAATTATTAGCGTTACGATTTTCGAATATTTTGACTTCATACTTTATGTTTATGTTTGAAAATGACTGAATTTACTTGTGAGAATTATGTTTATAAGATGTTTTTTAATAGTTTCTTGGAATTATTTACTACTTTATATATTATATCATATTCGATGGTTATATATTTATTATTTAAATAAATAAAAATTATAAATGGGGTAAATGGGTGGGGATGGGGAAAGCACTCCCCGTTGTACCCCACCCCGCCTCAAACCGCTCCATCTATGGTGGGGTTTTATGAGGGGATGGGTTTTCAAAAAATAAATGGGGTGGGGTGCATGGAAGGCCACCCTGCCCCAAACCCGTCCCATTGCCATCCCTACTCGAATCTAGATTAAAAACACTTGCATCAAATTCAAAAACCAGGTATGTACACTGTGAAGTTTTGTGTTAGCCCATCATGTTTTTTGTTTCTCAAGGCCTAATGATAAAAGTGGCGGAAGCCAGAAGAAGCCCAAGTGCCAAATGCTCCCTATCAGCCCAATACCAATACGCTGCCGTTTCACTTATGTTATTTGATCACTTGAAGAAGTTGAGTCAGGATTTTCGCTTGAGTTGGCAGGCTGTGATTGGGTTCCCTTAGTTGATGTGTACCTTATCTCTTAAGCACTATATAAATGAAGAGATGAGGAGAGAGAAGGCAGATTATTCGTTTTAGGTTTTCTAATTTTTTACAGAGTCTGTTTTCTCTCTCGAATGTTCTTCGTGTTCTCGGTATTCATCTTGAATATCTAGGTTCTCTACTTTGAATTTGCGAGAGAGTTAGAAGAGAAAAAAAGAGATCTGTGTACTGTGATTCTTCTGATACCATCTTTGTGTATTTCTGAGTTGTTGTCAGAAGTGAGTTGAGAGGTTAGGGTTTCATAGGTTGAGCGTTTGTTGTGTAAGGGCTTCTGGGCTCTTTTGAGGGCTGATCTTGAAGAGATCTATGTTGTTTAAGGTTGTAAATACACCATATAGTGAAAGAGTCTCCTCTGTGTGGCTCAAAGTGGATGTAGGCCTATTCTTGGCCGAACCACTATAGATCTTATGTCATTTACTTTACTGTTTTTTCTTATATTGCTTTATCTTGTTAGATTTGCATGTATAGGTAATATATTTCTTGTAGTATGTTAGATGATGCATGCGTAACTTAGATCTTCATATATATGCTTAGATCTGAATGTTTTTAGGCTTATATTGAATCTGTTTTTAACTCTTGGCATATCTGAAATATATATTAATGAGTTTGGTTACTAGATAATTTTCAAATAGTATATCTGTTGTAAGTGAATCTTGCTGAGCATGTTTTAGATATATTAATATTTGTTAAATAGGATTTATACTTGCTATAAATTCCCAACATACACCATGTTCTTTCCCATTGTTTAGACAACTCACTGGTTTGAACAACTTGTTTGAATGGAAGAAATGAAAAAATACGGTGCAATATTGCTTCAGGCAATTCAGATATATGGTCCACATCCTCAATTCTAATTTTCTTCATAGTATCCAAATTAAGCAAAGCCTAAGTGAAAAAAAAATGTAATATTTATGTAAAATTCTAAGAAAAATTTATATACAAGTGTTAGAAAGACAAATATGTAGGTATGTTAACAGAGAATGAGAGAAGGCAGAGGAATCTAAGAGAAAAATAAGAAAAATACACAATTCGATCTTTGTAGTCTACACAGCCACTGCGGAAATTGTCGGAATTCAACCATTCAAGGGTTCTTCTTCTACTTCTTCAAGAGCATATACAGAGATTTCAGAATTTTACTATCGGGAACATTTCTTGAGGTAAAATTAGGTTAACGTGTGTAGAAAGCAAATTAATGGTCGGTTGGACTACGTTAATACGACACCATGAAAGAGATTGCGTTACAAATTGTCACACCAATTTCTACTTTTTACACCCACGGTTAAAAATGTTTTTTTTTTTTTTTTAAAGGTTCCACACCCATTTTCAAAACCTCAAATTTATTTATTTTTATTTTTTAAACTCCCTGAAATTAATTTTACCCCCCACCACCTCAAATGCTATTTATTTATTATTATTTTTCAAAAAATTATTATTCTATACTATTTTTTTTTTTTTGGAAGTTAAAAAAATAGTGAAGAGAATAATTTACTTACAATAACTTTAAATATGTCATTTACCTACCGCGACAGTTGCTTCCAGCGGTGCTGAGGCAGTTCCAGTGTTTCCCTTCTTTGGTCCGCATCAGGGACAGAGTGAGGTTTGGCTAGGTCCCATCGTCGAGGCGTTGGGGTGATCCTGGTTGTACCGGGTCATGGATCTTCAAAGGGCAAGTTTAGGAGGTGAAGGAGGGGGTCATGCTGGGCTTGGCTGTGTTAGGATCGGGTCCCACTTTGACAATCCGGGCCCAACCTGATCCAGTCCGGGCTTTGCTACAGTGCAGCGGGAAAAGTCTTCCTTTGGTATTTTGGGCCATTTTTGGCGGTTAACAGTTACTATTATTAAAAATTGTCTATTAAGGCCATTTCCAACCCAAAATGCTAAATTGGTGCAACTTTGTAGCAAATTGCAGCAACTTACACACCTTTTTTTTTTTTTTTTTTTCCATCTCCAACCCATTACACCAAATGTTACTTTAAAAAGAATATTCCCTTAAATATTCATTTTTTATTATTTCTCAACAATTAACATTTCACCCCTTAATTAACATAATAGTACAATAAGTTAAGAAATTAATAAATTAGAAAATTAAGAAATTAAATTTAATTAACTAAAATATTGCATTTATTATTCATTTTAGTTTATTATAAATATTAAAACAAATATAAATGAAACAAACGCATGGAATAATAAAAAGGGATACATTAAAATAAAATTGATTGAATATGGGTAAAACTGTGATTAAACAAAACATTTTAATAAGGGATACAAACAGAATAAATTTTATTGAATAATGGTCTATTTGTGAACAAGTAAAAATTTAGGAAGGAAAAAAAAAAGGCGCAAGCCTACGCTAAAACTTGAAGCCGCGCTTGATCAAGCGCAATTGTTTCGCCGCTCCAAAATAACGCAGGTTTCTGGCGCATGGTTGGAGAGCTAAAAATTGCTCTACTTTGCCTTTTTGCTCTAAAATGGCTCTCGGTTGGAGATGCTCTATGTAATTTTGTACACTTTAAAGGGTATATTTGTCATTTCACTTTCAAAGAAAATGTATTGGGTGTTATAATTGAAAAGGTTTTCACTCTATTTGTAAAGAGCAAGTGGATATTGTTTAAATCACAACATAAGTTTTTTAGGTTTTGAGGGATGGAGATGTTGTGATGAATATGACAGAAGGAAGAGATGTTAGATTTGTAACAAACACTGATTTAATGAAAGAAATCAAAAGTGTTTGATAAAATCACAAAGAGAAGAAAATGAAGAAACCACCATTAAAAGGCATTCTCTGAATTTCTGTTTGTTCACTAAATTTCTGAAGCTAAGACAAAGCATTAATATTTATATTACAAGGATTCTTGACTAACTAATCCCTGATAATCAAGAAAATAATTAACTAATTTTGCCACATCAGCTGCTAACTAACTTTGTAACCAACTTGATATATATTTTCTGAGCTTGAGAGATGTTCATCGGCACATCTTTGACTGAGCTCATCATCACTTGCACACAAGCTGGCAAGTCCAGCCAGCTCACCTCTTACATCTATTAATTCACATACAGCAGAAAGGCGTGACTCATCAGTGCAACGTCAGGCGTCAGCACCCAACATTCTTCATTATTTGACTAAGTAGTTAGATTTTTAAAAGTATGATAAAAAGATTCCTTGTGCTGAAAATATTCTTACCTATATATACTCTTTTAATAAATATCATACCACGATGAGTCGATGAGATAGGTTGGTCCGGTAATAAAACCTCTCACACTTGCACCACGAGGTTACGAGATGAAATTGGTCCAATGTTATATCTCTCACACTTAAGTTTACATCATTGAAACTGTGAGTTTGAATCGTGTCTCCTTTACCTAAATTCTGATTAAATTGTAGTGGCTAAAAATTAATAAACTATTCTGAAATACTTTTTAAACTATTAAAAACATGCACTAGAAAATCAATCAAATTAATTGGTCTGGCCTTTCTAAGATGAATAGAGTGGTGGCCGCAACCGACGGTGAATGGGGAGTTGAATAATTTGGTCATATACAGTAGGTACGTCCATACGTCCAACATATTTTCTATAGTGGTCTTACAGATGTTAGCTAAAGGTCATACTCATATACTAATTAATTATTTTAAGAGCAATTATTACCTAAATCGCCCCCAGAGGCGTAGTTTAGCCAGTAGATGAACGAATTTGGAGCTTTGGTAAATGACTCCTAAGTCAGCGGCTCGAATCCTACCAATGACAAAAAAGCTTCAAAAAAATATCTTATCTAAATAGGTGGATTGATTTAGATAGGTGGATAGATAGATACGGTAAAAAAAATAAAATAAATAAATAAATAAAATGCAATTACCTAAATCTTTACTATTTAGTACTTTAATACCACCTCTTTTTTTTTTTTTTTTTAATATCATCAACATCACGTACGGATCAAAACTTTATCGGAATTTACCTAGATCAAAGGACTACTATTGTCTACCATTTTCTCTTGTTTTCAGCCAAATCTTGGATCGAGATATGTATCAACTCCATCTACAGGAGTACGGGGAGAGGTCTCTTTACTCCATTCATGGTTTTTTTGAATGTTGTTGCGGTATATTATGATCATGTGTTGATGAGGTACAATAATAAAATGCAGGCTGAATATCAAATTGTTGAATGGGAGATCGATCCATCAGTTATTTTCGCAGGTTGACATCTTGTTGGACATCAGAAAATCTGCATCGCATTAATTATGATTTGGTCGCCAATTTGCCATGCATGATGCATGTTCATTTTTCACTTCCTTTTAACTTATATGCACATGTTTAAATTTTCATTAATATATGTTTGGGGTTAATTTGATGATTTTCCATGTTTGAAATGTAAGAAGATTTGAAATTTAATTTCTATTTTTAAATTTCAAATCAAACGGAGTTAAATTGGGGATGTGGGGATGGCGGAAACAGAAGAACGGGGTCAAAATGTCAAATGGGGGATTGGAGGAAACAACAGGAAATGGGTGGGGGCGGGGATGCCTCCCCTCAAACGCCTCAACCCATGTTAACTAAGACGAAGGTGGGGATGGGGATGCCTCCCCTCAAACACCGCAACCCATGTTTCATCAAAATGAAGGTGGGGACGGGAGCGATGCTAGGGGTTGGAGAACAGGGGCAGGGGAATTCCCCATCCCTATTTGACCCATTAACATTCCTACCAGATACTTTTATTCCCTCGAATATTTTGCTTATAATATAATATTCAACTTCTATCGTTAATTACACATTATTAGTTAGCGTTTGTCAAACGTACAGATTGACATTGAAAGATCAACATTGTCCCTTAAATAAACATTTATTATCAAATACAAATAATAAAACATTATTTTGTTAAGGAAAAAAAAAGAACAAATTGCACCAAACTCCCCTGAGGTTTGACCTTTTGTATCTAAAAAACAATTTTAGTATTAATTGACACTAACCTCCCTTGCCGTTAGTCAAACTTGATCAAACTTAACTGTTGACCAAGTTTGGCCGTTGAAAATACCAAAATACCCGGATAGGGTTCCTGACTTCATTCGGGATGGTAGATGGATTTTAGAAGATTGCTTTCGAGCTAGGTTCCCGGATCTCTGTTTTCGGATTGAGAAGATTGATATTTCTCCAGTGACAAATTATTTGGTGTGGCCTCATTCTAGGGATGGTAGGGTTTCTTGTAAGGCAGTTTACTCTAGAATGTTTCATGACATTTCGCAGGTGCCCTAGTGGAGGGACGTCTGGTCTAGCTATATCCCTCCTTCCCGTTCGATTCTAACTTGATGTCTTCTACTTGATAGACTCCCCACCAAAGATCGTTTGTGCAAGTCTGGTTTTCAATTAGCTTACAAGTGTAGTATTTGTGGAGCTAGCTCGGAATTAGTGGATCATCTTTTTTTGAAGTGCCATCTTGCTACTGCTCTTTAGGTGGCGGTTTTCTCTGCATTTCAGAGGCGTGTCTCCACTGACACTTGGGGCTCTTTTTTCAGACAGGCCATGTCAGTTTCTTTCAATATCAGATTAGGACTTTGTGGAAAGCTGTTATTCATGCAGTGGTTTGGAGTTTGTGTTATTCCCGTAACCAGTGGATTTTTGATGGAAACTCTGTTGACTTCAAGGCTGCTTTATCTCTTGTTTGGCGCTCTATTTATAATACGAACTGTTTGAGGATCGGTTGTATGCGTAACTGTGTTGATGATCTGCTGATTCTTCGACAGTTTGGTCTCAGTGGTCGTCTTGGTAAGGCTCCGATTATCAGGAGTGTGGTATGGTCGTCCCCAACCCTAGGATGGATCAAGGTTAACATGGATGGTGCAACTTTGGGTTCGCCACATGTGGAGGGTTTTGGGGGGTGTTTTTTCGGACTTGTAGATCTTTTGTTAAGGTCTATTCCGCGGTCCCCCAGGTTTTTGCTTTTGAGGCTGAGCTCCTTGCGACTTCTTTAGCCATCAATTATGCTTGGTAGTTGGGTTGGCATAGGATCTGGCTCGAGAGTAATTCTTCTTATATGGCTTCCATGCCTCTGGGTATTTTGGGGCTGCGTCCTCTGTTTTGTGATGTTTTGCTATTACTTTTGTTACTTTTTCACTTATATTTATATATTTCTGGATACTGTCTAGGGGTTTTTTAGTATATAATCGCTTGTGATGCTTTTTCCCCCTTAGGTCAGTCCAATTTCATCAAAAAAAAAAAAATTCAATTAAAAATTCAAGAATAATAATTCAGATATTAAAATATTTAAGATATTCAAAATTTTAAAAATAAATCAAATTAAAAATTTTAAAAAAATGGAAAACAAATTAAATAAAAAACAAAAAAAACAAGGGTGGAGATCCTATCTCCTTTTTGCTTTTCTTGTTTTTTATTTTTCTCAATTTATGAAAGTCCATTTTTTTTTTTTCATATACCAAGAAACTAATTGAAGATTGTCACCACAAAATTTTAGAATCCAAACACAAAACATCTTCATTTTAGTCAATCAAACGAACAAAACCACAAATCAATCCAAAAAGAAAATCAAAATCAAAATCAAAGTGCCAAATCAAAATGAAAAAAAAAAAAAAAAAAAATCTAGTATAGATTTGCATCTACTCCACCTAAGATGGAGCGACTCCATCTCAGATGGAGCATGATTCCATTTGAGATGGAACACGACTCTATCTCAGAAGGAGGTCTTCATCAAAAGCTTTTTGATTTTTTTTTCATTTTCTTTTTCATCTATCGTTGCCTGCCGCCATTGTTACTCGAAGTGAGTTTGAGAGATGTTTTGTGTTTGTGTTGGTTTTGGTTTTGGATGAACAAAAAACACAGTTGTGTTTCCAAATTTTTAAATGATTTTTTCTTTAATTGATTCGATGTTTGTGGATGGTGTGTTTTGGTTGATGAAGATGAAGGTTTGGTTGAGAGAGATTCTGGTCATGGATTTTGTTGGATAAAGATGTGTGATGAAGTTTTTTTTTTTTTTTTTTTCATTAGATCTCATCTTTTTTTCTTTTTGAAATCTCATCCTTTCCTTTTAAATTCCATTGATTTTTAATTTCATATTTTAAAATTTAAGATTATATTCCAATTTTTTTCCATTTTTTTTGTTTTTTTTGTTTTGTTTTTGATAATGGTAGACATCCAACACCTTTATCCATCATTTGCATCCAATTTGACGTGGCAATTGACATGGCATTTCTTTGTCACCTGCCACGTCATCACACCTCATAATCTTTTCCAAATCCTAATTTTATATTTAAAATCATAATTAAATATTTATATAATATTTAATTTCTTAAACTTAATCCTTAAAATATAATTATAATTTATAAAAAACATTGAATCACTTAAAAAAAATAAAAAAAAATAAAAAAAATAAAAAAATAAAAACATTGAATAAGTGAAGAGATCCATATTTTCAAATAATAATAATAATATCTGCTAGCATCTCCAACAAACAAAATAATAAAAGAATTTTTTTAAAAAGAGATCTAGAAAGATGCTTCCAGATCTCTTCAAAAAAAAAAAAAAAAAATTTTAAGAAAATTATTTGAAAAGCTTGAAGAGCTGGGTTCTGCGATTGGAGTGGGCACCCATCAACAATGGAGTCCCAAAGCAAACGGGAACCATTGCAGACCATCTGCAATTGAGAACTCCAATCTCCATCGCAAATGGGTTATGATACGAAGAACAGAGAACTTCAATCAGAATGAAGAAACAGAAGTAGGTATGTATGTTTTTTTTTTTTTTTTTTTTTAAGTTTTGATTGAAGATGAGAAGAGAGTATTTGGATAATTGGATCTGGATTGATGATCTTTGTTTCAATTTCCAAATTGAAGGAAAAAAAAAACGATTTTGATGAAAAAATGGATTTTGTTTTGTTTTGTTTTGTTTGTCTTGAATTTTGATTGAAGATGTAGAAGGGAGAGTGTTTAAATCTGAAATGATAATCTGTGTTTGAATTTCCAGTGTGAAGAACAACAAAAGGATGAAAAAGAAGAAAATTGATTTTTTTTTCTTTTATGTTGGAATTTTTTTTTTTTGAAAAGGTTTTATGTTGGAGTTTGATTTAAGATGAAGAATGGAGTTTTTGTGTCTAGAATAAATCTGTGTTTGAAATTCTAAATCGAAGAAAAACAATATTTTTTTCTTTAATTTTTTGTATATAAAATTATTTATAAATTGAATGGAATTAAAAATTAAGGTTAATAAAAGATTAGAAGGTGTGATGACGTGGTAGTATAATGATGTGGCAGCTGACAAGGAATTGCCATGTCAGCTACCACGTCAAGTTGGATGTAAACGATGGACAAAAGTGTTGGATGTCTACCATTATCTTTTATTTTATTATTATTTTTTTTTTTAGAAAAAAATGATTTTCAATTATTGTTTTAAACTAAGGGTAAAATGACGATATTACCCTTGAAGGTGTTAAACTTAACAGTCAACTATAGTCAAACCCTAATGGCAAGAGAGATGAGTGTCAATTAATGATAAAGTTATTTCTAAATGTAAAACGACAAACCTCAAGGGAGTTTTATGCAATTAACTCAAAAAATAGTACGTAATGGTTATTAATTGACAACAGCGGTGGAGTGGTGAGATACAAATCATCTCTTGTTAGTTGTTACGGAGGAGATCGTATCTCCACGAGTCAAAAGAGATACACCGGCAGTAGAGTTCAATATTTTGTTTTTTCATAGTTCTAAAAAAGTGTAAATCATTACGAGGTCACTTCAGATTTTCTTCAGGTAGAAATGTAAGAGTAGAAACTTTTAAAATTATCTTATTATTTTTATTTTTATTTGACACGTAAATGATAAGTATACTTTTCGACCTTTAAGTTAAAAGTTAAAAATATATTGTGGAAAAACAACTTCACAGACTCACAGCTCCATCGGAATGTCTTTACGTCAAACCTTACAGGATACGAGAGTAATTTCCAGCTTCATATATAGCGCACATGCATCAATCTCTCTTACCAAATATAGCCTTATATGCTACAAGAGATGGACAGGCCATGCCTGTTTTGCGTCCAATAGTATTGGAGAAGTGACAACCGACAAATGTGCCTCCAAATATTCATGTTGGGATGTTAGGGTGGTTTATTTTTTCCAATTAAGACTTAATGAGTTTGAATTGAATTCATTAAATTGTTTTATTTGTTTTTTTTAAGTAGTCAAACAACTTAAAAATATCAAAAAACAACTTTTTTTTTTAAAAAAAAGTAAGAAATCCTGACTTTTAACTTAGAGCTTGTTTGGTTGGGATTTTGAAACACGTCTACTGGTAAAAGATCTACTTGCAGTAGATCTATTAGAAATAGAGTTTTTGAAAAAAAAAAAAAAAAAATTATAGTTGTTTGGTTGGTAGACTTTTTTAAAAAAAAAAAAAAAAAGTCTATTTGGAGAAGCACCTCCCTATGAGCTTTTGCCTAATAGCAGTTTAAACTCTACTAGTCTCTACTCAATTTAAAATAGACAATCTCAAAAAGCCAACCAAACAACTATAAAAAAACTCAAATAGACATTGGTAGACTTTTTAAGACAGTAGAAAGCTCAACCAAACAAGCACTTAATTTCAAATCACTGAATTACAGTTAAAATATTTTCTTTCAAATCTATCCTTCAAAAAAAGATATATTTATAAATTTATTCTAATTTAATACGGTGTAGAATTCTTTCTTTTAACATATTTCTTATTTTAAAAGGCTTTTAGGAAAGAAAGAAAAAATCATAATCACTTCTTATATTGAAATATTTCTGGGATTAAACAATTGAATTTCTCTCCTACCAAATCCTGGCAAGAACTCTTTAATTTTTTTATTTTATTTTAATTTTATCTATGTGTAGGGCAATTGTAGAACTCTTTAAACATAATCTAGAATGATAATTTGTTATGATTGTCATAGTTGTAGTTATATAATTTATCAAATATTCTTTTGTGGTTGCATTCGATATTGAGTAGATTTATATATATATATATATATATATATATATATATATATATGTATATATATATATATATATATATATATATATATATAAATCGTATATATATATATATATATATATATATATATATAAAAGGTGTCTAGGAACCTTAAAAAAAAAAAAAAATGGTTTCTAATTGCATATGATCCAGGCAAAAAAAAAAAAAAAAAAAAAAAAGGTTTCTAGAATTATATACCGGATATTTGGACAATATGTAAAATTGAATTTGAACCCTTGTTTTTTTTTTTTTTTTTTTTTTACAATAAATTGAACTTGAACTTTTTTTACAGAATAACATACAAAATTATATTTCTAGATGAATTTTTTGTATTATTAAATTAAACTTTATTTGCGGAAAAACATGCAAAATCTTATAAAGAGTGTTACATGTTAAATGTTAAATTACTTCTTTTCAGACAATTTTATTTTTAAAAACAAACATGTTGATAGTATATTCAGACGTGAGGAGAAAAAAAAAAAAAAAAAAAAACAAACTTATCATTCAGATTTAGGTTTCAGTCACTATTAAGTCTTCAGTAAAATTTAGGACTATTCAGTCTTAAAACAAAAACAAAAAAACAAACAGCCCCTTACTATTGAATCCTTCCCCTCCCAAGACGGCAAGACCCAACCACTAAATAACGTAATAATTTGTTGAGATGAGGTTGGTCTAGTATCCGGTAGTATACCCCTCACACGTACACTACAAAGATACGGGTTTGGATTCTGTCCTAAAAAAAATAAATCCGAATTTATATGATACTTAAAAAAAAAATCATAATTTAATATTATGGACTTCTCTCCTCAAAAAAATAAATAAATAAATAAATAAATCCAAATTTATGTAATCCTTAATAAAAAAAATTCATAATATAATATATTTTTTCTTCCTTTAATCTATAAGTTAAATACTTTTTGTTTTATATTTCACTTTTATAATGACGATTCGAAACCGTAACGTTAATAATGAATGTTCTTTACAATCAATTTATACTAAACCGTGGTTATAAGTTAAATATATATATTTTGAAGCAAATTAAATATTTTTTTTAAAACAATAATTTAATATACTCAAGTCTAAATAATAATAATAATAATATAATTTTATTTTAAACACTTCTGAAAATACATTTTTTTAAAAGTAAATTACATCTTTCACTACTAATTCACGTTTAATAAATAAGTAATATTAGTCATTTTATTGAAAAAATTATTTGAATAACATATTATTTAATTTCAAACTATTATATAATCGAGGATATTATCACTTCAGTCAAATTTAATCCCAGTCAAAATCAATTTCTCAATCTTATAAATTAATTTAATCCAATCACGTGTGTCAAATAATAGTAGGTAATGAAATATACGTGGCACCACCACATGGTGGTAGGTACAGATGCTCTAATAATTACAAAATCAATAATTGCGGTCTATTGAAATTATGTAGCATCAGATATTTTTTTGAAAGCTTTCGCCTTGGTAGGATTCGAGTCATTAACTTATGAGTCATTTGTTTAAGTCCCAAGTTTGTCCATCTACTAGCTAAGCTATGCCTCTGTTAACAAACTAAAGATTTAACTACTGCATATGAAATGTATAGCTATTGGATAGTTACGTGAGGCTGTTAGTTTATTTTAATTTATTTTTTTAATTTTAAACTAACCTATATAGTTGCTAAATCTTAAAAATAAATATATTTTTCAGTTTTTTATTTAATTTTATTTTTCAAAATTTTGAATTTTATGGGCCGTTAGATTATAATAAATGACTAAGTGTCTAGTTTTCACTTTTCACCAAATAATTACCGTAACGCAGCTAGACCCCTGTATGGCTATATCTACCAAAGCTTTCGCAAAATAAAAAATTAAAATTAAAATTAGAATTTGTCTACCAAACAAACAACCCTGCCAGGCTGCCAGGCTGCCTCTCCCTCCCTGTATAAAACCACCTACGCAAAACTCGAGTCCTCTTCAAAAGAGCCTACACCACTTTCTCTCTCCACGAGCCATTCTAGAGAGAGAGAAGAGTTATTCAAAGTAAAAGAAATGGCTCTCGCAAACACATCAACTACGCTCTCTTCAAATTCTCTCTATGCAACACTCACTCTCTTTCTCCAAAGCCTCACCATCCAACATTCTCTGTCGTCCCAACAAACTCAAGATCTCTGCAACCCGTCAAAGCTGTCCATGCAGCAGAACCCACCAAGAAACCCGTCTCTGTCAAGGAAGCGGCACCGCCAACGTCCCTCCCCGGCACCGGAAAATGGACCCTCGACAGCTGGAAGGCCAAAAAGGCTTTGCAGCTGCCGGAGTACCCGGATAAGGCGGCGGTGGAGACCGTTTTGAAGAGTTTGGAGGCTTTTCCTCCTCTGGTTTTCGCCGGTGAAGCGAGAAGTTTGGAGGAGAAGATTGCAGAGGCTGCAATGGGTAATGCATTCTTGCTACAGGGTGGTGATTGTGCTGAGAGTTTCAAGGAATTCAATGCTAATAATATAAGGGACACTTTTAGACTGTTGTTGCAGATGGGTGTTGTGCTTATGTTTGGCGGCCAAATGCCTATCGTTAAGGTTTGATTATTATGTATATTGCTTGGTGTTTTCTGTCTCTTATATAACTTTCTATTAAATTGTCTCGTTTTGAAGTGATTTTAAATTGTGGGTTTAAAGTTTGGATGTTTTTAAATTGGTGGGTTTAGATAAAAATCATGCCTTTGGTTGCAATTGCATAAAATATTTGAAGTGGTTAGTGATTTGTTTCGGTGATTATTCAAATCATAGCTTTCTTTCTAATTTAATTGATTTTGAACTACTTTTCAGTTAGGGGTTTAGAATTTCAAGTTTGTTTTTGTTTTTAAGGGTCCTCTATAAGGCAGACTTTTCACTTTATAAAGGAATTCTTAAAGTAAATAATTGTAATAAAAATATAAGTTTTGTTTTCTAAAACATGAGATTCTGGTTAAACTTTGATTTTTATTCAACTCTACATGTTAACAAAAGAGAGATGTGGATTGATTAATTTAGGTTGGAAGAATGGCTGGTCAATTTGCAAAGCCAAGATCGGATCCATTTGAGGAGAAAGATGGAGTGAAGTTACCAAGTTACAAGGGAGACAACATAAATGGTGATGCTTTTACTGAGAAGTCAAGAATTCCAGACCCTGAGCGGATGATTAAGGCTTACAGTCAAGCTGCAGGGACTCTGAACCTTCTTAGAGCCTTTGCAACAGGAGGTTATGCAGCAATGCAGCGGGTTACTCAGTGGAATCTTGATTTTGCTCAGCACAGTGAGCAGGGAGATAGGTATAAACCTTTAAACTTGAGTTGTATCGCTCTTGTTAGTCAATTTTATTTGTAGTTTATGAAATATTGGAGCTTCAAGAAAGATATAGGTAAAAGAAATTGGAGCATTTGGTATATAATTTATAACTTAAAAGATCGTGTAACGAATTGGATTATCTTTTCTAAAGCTGAATGCCTACTTCATTATAGAAAACCATTGGAAATTATGAACTCAATGAAGTTGTTGTGATTATAAATTCACTTTAAAAGTAAATATATTAGAGCTTGAATTAAATTTTTGAAAATTTTTAAATATCTAAATTTCTGTTGTTGGGGTTTGCTTAACAGGTACCAGGAATTGGCTCATCGGGTTGATGAGGCCTTAGGATTCATGGCTGCTGCAGGGCTCACGGTTGATCATCCTATCATGACAACAACTGATTTTTGGACATCTCACGAGTGCTTGCTTTTGCCTTATGAGCAAGCACTCACTAGACTGGATTCAACTTCCGGCCTGTACTATGACTGCTCCGCTCACATGGTTTGGGTTGGGGAGCGTACCAGGCAGCTGGATGGTGCTCATGTGGAGTTCCTGAGAGGAATTTCCAACCCGCTTGGCATCAAGGTATTTTCAATCTCCATGTTGTGGTTTTACAATCCCTTTAACTGAAAAATATGTAGGCTTTTCTAATTGCTATATAGTTCTAGTTAGTTATTTTTTGCCTATATCAGAGGAGACATCTGTTGAATAGACTAATACTTTTTAAAAGTGGTGTGCCTTTTTTCTTAAAAAAAATAACAAAATAAAAAAATAAAAGAAAAAAAGACATTCTACAAAATCTTTAGCGAAATAATATTATACCATCTCATTCCTATTGCTATATAGCTTTAGTTTCTAATCTATCACCTCTTCATCAAAACTGAGATCGGCAATGTAACTATCCAGATCATTCATTTCAATTCTGTTGCCTGTGTTATGGCTGAATATCTAAGTATACTAGATTGTGTCATGTTTAAAGATCTATATATTGGTAACGACATATCGTCTTCTGGTTTCTCTTTGCTTTCTCATCATTGCTTTAATTTTAGGAGCTACTAATATTTACCCAAATTTTGTGTTGGTTGGATTACTTGGTCTTTAGCATTTGATAATTTTGTGACGTTGTTCAAACAAATTTTATCAGATAAGTTGCTATCCTCAAATATGTAGGAAGTTCATTTACCGACTGTTACAAAATTTTGTTAAAGGCTAATCTTTGTTTTATTTGAGTGATATATTACACTGACAATCATATCTTTAGGTTGAAGTTTTGCCATTGATTTTGTTTTAGTATTTGTATACGTACAGAAACATGATATTCTTCTCCTTGTTATGTGTAATCTGGCTTAATGTGAATTTGCTTTGTAATTGTGTCTGCCAACAAAAGTTAAGTAGCTGAAAGTGAATCTTTTATTCAGGTTAGCGATAAAATGGATCCAAATGAGCTAGTCAAACTCATTGAAATTCTAAATCCCAATAACAAGCCTGGAAGGATAACGGTTATATGCAGAATGGGAGCTGAAAACATGAGAGTCAAGCTTCCACATTTGATCAAGGCAGTACGCAGGGCCGGGCAAATTGTGACATGGGTTTGTGATCCAATGCATGGAAACACTATTAAGGCACCCTGTGGACTCAAAACACGTCCCTTTGATGCAATTCTGGTATTGTTTCTTTCCAACTCCTTTTGTTTGGATTCTTGAACATTAAATTCAGTTGTCATACTAGGATGGTGGGGTTTTTGGTAGCATATGGAAGTGAAAGTAACCAATTACAATATATATTGTGCATGCCTTTCTGTTTTCTATAGCGGGTCATAAAAAAGTAGAATGGAATTTTATTCATAAACTGTACCATAACTTATATAGGCTGGTGTTAATCATCACTGTCAATTGTGTGAACATAACATCAACTAGAATAACTTCATTGTCATCGCTCCTTTCAGAGTTGACCACTTTAATGAACTTATAGCTGATCCCATAACTCATTAGATTATAGAAAAAGGGTGGTGTTAAAAAAATAGTTACAGAAAAAGGTGAAATAGTAACAAGTTTTTTTATGGTTATTAGGCCGAGGTGCGAGCTTTCTTTGATGTACATGAGCAAGAAGGGAGTCATCCTGGAGGTGTCCATCTAGAAATGACTGGCCAGAATGTGACTGAGTGTATTGGAGGATCTCGAACGGTGACCTTTGATGACCTAAGCTCACGCTATCATACACACTGTGACCCAAGGCTCAATGCTTCTCAATCTCTCGAGCTATCCTTCATCATTGCTGAGCGCCTTAGAAAAAGAAGAATCGGAACCCAACGTTTGTTCTCCCTAGGCCTTTAAGAAGCTTTGATGTTGATGTCCTACTTAATTTTCTCTACTTAATTTTCTAAGTGATTAGTAATCTATCTGTCTATCTGTATTTGGTACTCAATAAATTTTTGAAGGGGTTTCTACAAACCTTATTTAGTGTTTGGATTTTAAGTGTTTATTTATTTATGGATGTAATCAAGTATTTGTCCGAGATTTCGGACAAGAAAATAAAGCTCACGTAATGAAGTGGTTATATTTCAGCGTGATTCAGTACTCTTTATTGTTTTTTCTCCAAATTATTGTCTAATGTGTGAACCCACAACCTCATGGTGTGGGTGTGATAACTTCCATGACAAGAAATTAGAAGTTCAGATTTTTTATGAAGTGAAAGCAGGTCCAAGTTAGTTGGGCAAAAAAATGGTAGATGGAAATACCAGTTTGATAAGCACGGCATAAGCAATGGTGGATGGAAATATCAGTTTGATAAGCTAAACTTGTCGTTATGGTGATTCTATCACGTGGCTGTCTCTGTCCAAATTTCATTTGGTTTTTAGTAGATGGACCCCAATAAATATTTGTTTCATTCAAGGCCCACCAATAATTATGTGAGTGCAATTTGCATGTGGGGAGCATCCGTCGGTGTACATCTCAAAATCTGAATAATGCCAGGTCATCACTCTGGAAATTGGTCCACTGGACCACTTCAATCGAAATAAGCTAATGGTAAAGGTAATATTGATTGGGGAAATTGTAATGGACCACTACGACACTTGCATAAGTTCAAATATTCTATACAAACACATTAACATTTAATTGTGCTTGGTTAAACAACATCTAAGGGTTTATTTAATCTTTCTAACATTTTATTTATAAAAGTTACAATTTTATAATAAAAAATTACAACATTTTATTAATATTGATTGTAAAATTCGGTCAACGGGAAAATCAACTTACCAAGTAGGTAAAGTCAAAGAGTAGTGTTGGGTAAATGTAGAACTCAATTTGAAGCTTGTCCAATGATTGCTTGGTTTGTTACCAATAACTCTCAATCATTGGGCTTATATATATAAATATAAGGGTGAATTCATAAAGAGCTAAAAAATGTATTGGTTTATTGTTTCTAGCCACCAATTTATATTGTATTATTTTCATCACTTTTGACCACTTTTGGATAAAATTACCCCTAAATTTTACTTCACCTGACATGTAACTTGGTTACATGTCATTTGATTCTAAGTTACATGCGAGTTGATTTTTCAATTTACATGTTAGTTAAGTTTTAAATTACTTGTCAGTTGACTTTTAACTTACATGTCAATGATTTTCAAGTTACATGCCAGTTGATTTCTAAATTTTTGGTTGGGTGAAGTAAAGATAAAATGAAAGTCAATCTTATCTGTTCAAGACTAAAGGTGATACGTATAATAAAATATAAATTAATGGCTAAAAACAATAAACCAAAATTTTTTTGGCTACTTCTCTCTCTCTCTCTCTCTCTATATATATATATATATATATATATATATAATTTAAATTTTAATATATAATTATAATTATATATAATGAAAAAGTATAAATAATTTTAATTTTAATTTTAAAAATTTATTTTAATGAAATTAAAATAATTTGAATGAAAAGATTAATTTTTTTCATTTATTTTACTTTATATATATATAATTATATGTAATTATAAATTTAAATAATTATATATAAAATTTTAATATTAATTATGTATAAAATTGAATTAAAATGTAAAAATTTGGTAAATAATTATTTATAGTGTTGATATTTAAAATATTTTTATATAATTTATTTATTAATATATATAAGAAGAGTAATGATTATTTGGAAATAAGTTTAAAAAAAAAAAAAAAAAAAAGTGGATCTAATTTATCTTTTCCAATTTAGTTGTATTGTGGGAAAAAGAGACCTATTTAGAGAGGATATAAAAGGGAAGACACATTTTTTGAAAATAAGACCCACAAATTGTGAGGTGGCACACAATGGGTCTTGTGTTTGGGTCCTATGTATTGTAGATGCTCTTATCATGAAATATTCACAAAGGAGGATACGAAATGAGTTGTAATTGGTCCCATCTCCCAACAACTACTCACTACAAATAGAGACTTTGAATCTGCAATAACCCATTTAATATATGATGAAATAACACATACAACTTTTAATCTGCAGTAACCCATTTAAATATCTGATGCAATAACTCATACAACTTTTAATCTACAAAACCCATTAAGAGCTTGTTTGGTTGGACTTTTGAAAAATTTCTATTGGTAAAAGATCTACTTGCAGTAGATCTATTGGAAATAGAGTTTTTGAAAAAGAAAAAAAAAATTATAATTGTTTGGTTGGTAGACTTTTTTAATAAAAATGTCTATTTGGAGAAGCACCTCCCATGAGCTTTTGCCGAGTAGAGGTTTAAACTCTACTAGTCTCTACTCAATTTAAAATAGACAATCTCAAAAGCTCAACCAAACAACTCTAAAAAATTCAAACAGATGTTTGTAAAACTTTTGAGGCAATAAAAAGCTCAACCAAATAAGCACTAAATATCTCATACAACTTTGAATCTGGGATTGAGAATAACGTTTAGAGAGAGAGATTTTTCACCTTAGTCATGGGTAGGGCCGGCCCTGGACATAGGCCCACACGGCGACCGCCCAGGGCTCCCGTTTTCCAAGTCCCTTAAATTTCAAGTTGAAAATAAACTTTATGTATTCAGTTTTTAAATAAGTCTGGATGCCCACGTACTAGTTTTTTTTTATAAGAAAACAATTAGCCCATATATCACTTAACCAAATAATAAGTCTAGAGGCCCAGGTTTATTTTTATTTTTTTTATTTTTTTTATTTTTAATTCTATTCTATTTAAAAAAAGAGTGACGATATTTGCACCCCTTAAAAATCGTATGTACACCCCAAATTAGTATGTTTTTAAAAATCCAATAATACCCTTGAGTAAAATTATTAAGAAGACTAATTGTTTGTTAGTACACCCACCAATAATTATTAATTAGTTTCCTATTTTAATCTTTTTGTATTTTTTTTCCTATTAATGGTTTGATGTTATTAACATATATCATAAAAACTCTTTCCATTTTAATAAACCATAGATTCTCTATTACATATATTTTCAATCTCTTTTAAGGAAATACAAATTAATTGCTAAGTATGGAAAATGAATTAAAATCATGAGACAATTTTGGGTGTGAAAAAGAAAAATTTTAAATTAATTTTTATTAGAAAAACAAAATCATTATGTATATAAACAGACTTTTAAATTAACTATATTATCTATATATTTTTTATTTCTTTCAAACACACTTTAGACTTTTTTTTTTTTTATCAATATTATATGTTCTTTCTTGTTAAAAAAATAATAATAATATATTCTTCAATTTCATGAACACCTATCCTTTTTTTTTTTTTTTTTTGAAATATCATTTAACGCATATCTACTTCCACATCAATTGGGATATGACACAAATCTTGCATTCCTACAACTCTCTCAAACAGAAAGTGGTTCTCAAATAAAATAAAATAAAAATCTTTAAATGAATTTTTAATGAAAAATGGAGTTTGATTTTGAAAAAAACCAAGAAGAGAAAAAAAAAATAGGGAAGAGAAAGAATAGTAAGAGAATTAAAGGTAACAAAAAATTTTGAAATAATAATTAAGTTGATTAAATAACATAATAATAGTCATAGATTGTGTGTACTTACAAAAATACAATAAGTATAATTAAAGAAAGGGTATTTTTGGCATTAAGTGGGGTTTATTTACAAATTAATGATTTTTAAAAAAATTTGGTGTGTGTGATTACGAAAGGAGTGTAGATACAGTTTTTGAGGGGTGCCATTATCGCCACTCTTAAAAAAAACAGCCAATATATACCTAACCACATAAAAGTCTGGAGGCTACCTTTTATATATATGTTTTTTTAAAGGCCCACCAAAGAAATACAATTATAATATTTAACCACATTCACAACATATCAAATAGTGTATCAATCTATAGACATTTGAAAAAAAAAAAAAAATTGAAATCAATTCTAGGATTCTTGAAAGAAACACAATTATATTACTTAATTAGTTCTTTTACTTCTATTAATGTGAGACTGGTAATGTTTAAGTGATACATTATTTTATGTAATTATAAATTTTTTCTTACGATGACTTTTTATTTGCTTTTTTGTTGTGTTGCAAACTTACAGTCTTGATTTTTAGTTATTATATTGATTTTTATAAGTATTTACTATTTACTAGAGAAAAAAAAATTAAGTAAATATACATAGATGATTGAGAGCTTCATTTTTATAGTCTGGGCCCCCAAAGTCTCAGGATTGGCCCTAGTCATGGGCGGCGGCTGATGCGTGAGAAGTGCAACTGATTTTTCACCTTTTTGCTGGACTGGGTCGATAGAGAGAGGAAAGATTGAGGTCAATCAGAGGTCCTCATAATCATGAGAGCTAGAAACACATGATGTCAGGTTTAGCAATTTGGGGATTTTTGTTTTACTCTACGGGCGCCTGGAATATATATGTAGACATGACAGTGGTTTGGTTCCAACTGTGGAACCAAACCATTACCGGAAGCTACAGAAACGGAACCAGGGAGGTTCCGGTTTTGGTTCCTTGGTTACAACTGAATTATTTTATTTTATTTATAAAAAATAAAAAAAAATTAACCGTTGGAGCCTTTGAGGCCCAACGGTCAGCCGAATGTTTAGGCCAACGGCTCCACAACCCTTTTTTTTTTCTCCACTCCAAATCTCCAATTCTCTATCAAGTCTCAATTCTCTATCAAGTCTCAATTCTCTAATTCTCTTTCAATTACTAAATTATTTATAAAAAAAAAATTTGCAATTACATTTATTTATACTCAATTAAAATTCATTTCCAACAATATTTTCAAATTTATTTCCAACTATTTTTTCAAATTTATTTCCATCCATTTTTTCTCATTTTTTTTCAAGAATTTTTACCAATCAATTTTTTCAATGACAATTGGAAGTGAATATGGTTCAAGACATTCCAGCAAAGGTAATGGTCCTATACAGGCTATGATGAACAATATCGGTTATGTCGGTGATTCTAACACGTGGCTGTCTATGTCTGATAATCAACACCAAATTTCATTTGGTTTTAGATTTTTAATAGATGGGGCCCAATAAATATATGTTTCATTCAAGGCCCACCAACAATTATTTTCACCTTTCTCTTGAGTGCTTTTTGCATGTGGGGAGCATCCGTCGCTACATCTCAAAATCTTAATCATGCCAGGTCATCACTTTGGAAATTGGTCCACTTCAATCAAAATAAGCTAATTGGCAAAGGTAATATTGATTGAGGGAAATTGAAAAGGACCACCGAGGTTTGGCTCTACGACACTTGCATAACAGCATAAGTTCAAATATTCTACACAAACACCTTAACGTTTAATTGAGCTTGGTTAACAACATCTGAGGGCTAATTTAGTCTTTCTATCATTTTATTTATAAAAAGCTACAATTTTATAATAAAAAATACAACATTTTATTAATATTGATTGTAAAATTCGGTCAAAATCGATCAACTTACCAGGTAGGTAAAGTCAATGAGTAGTGTTAGTTAAATGACATGGAACCAGAGGTGACAATAGTAGTCAGGAAAGAGTTCTCGTCTAATTGGGGTAATAGCACAAATATTCTCTGAGATTTGATAAAATGACACATATATGGTAGTTTTAGGTATATGTATACAAACTTCCCCCCGATGTTTGAAAAGTATCATATAGACATCCTTTATTGTTAGTTGGGATCCGTTAACTATATAAGTCAAGGGTCAAAAATGCAAAAAGTTTCAAATTCCCCTATTTTTATTTTTAAGATAAACACAAGAAATATTAAAAATATAAGATAAATAAACAATCTTTTAAAAACCATGAATGGATCCTGGAAAAAAAAAATCATCTTCAACCAAATTTTCACCAAACTTCTTTCAATAAATTTCATCCACAACAAAATTACATCAAACACTACACAAATAAACAACAAATTCCAACAATGATCTAATCCACAAAAAAGAAATTAATAAAAAAAAATCAAAGAAAAAACGGAAAAAGAGATGAAATGGAGCTCCATCTCTGACTAGAGACGGAGCCATCCGCTCCATCTCTCTGGTCAGAAATGGATGTGCTCCATCTCATCGGAGATTGAGATGGATGTGATCCACGCACAGATACCAGAATAATAGGCTTCAAATTCGTTGACCCTCGCAAAGATACCGAAATTGGATAAAAAGAGATGCCCTCTCTACAATTTTATTAATCTTCAAAAACTAAAATCCCTGTTAGGGTACATCGTCTTTAAATAGGAAAATAAAAACCTAAAAGAAACCTAAAATAATTAGTAAAGCAATAAAATTGTCAATTTCCCTATAAAAGAGATAATTGAGATAACAATGGAAATTAAAAATACTAGAATCCTAAAACATTAAAAACCTATCTAATAAGGAAATAAGATTTGATTTAATAAAATCAAATCATAAAGTATTTAACTACCTAATTAAATATACAATAAAAAGAAACATAATAATAGATGTTAATTACAAGACTATTTTTAAAATAAAAAGTCTTCAAGAAAATCTTCAATAATATCTCCTACATCATTCTCTTCGGAATGGAGAAAATTCGTCCTCGAATTTTGACAGCTTTGAGGAACAAATAAGTTGGAGATGTCGTTGAATGATGAAACACGACAACATCGTAGAAATAATTCTCAAAAATTGAGTTCCTCTCATGTTGCTCATTCTGGAACAAATCTTCATCGAAAACCGGTGGCTTATCGAAAGCGATGATAACAAGTACTGTCACATATTCCTCATCGAAAATTGGCGGCTCATCAAAGTCAACGATAACCGGGTCCGACACATAATCTTCATTGAAAAACAATGAATGGTAGGATGAAATTTTATTTTGGGGATTCATGGATTTTATTATTGTTATTTTTTATACGGGGAGTGGTCCGTGGACGATGAGCCTAACACATAGGTAGACTCGCTGGCTCTGATACCAACTGGTGTAGCAGAAGCTCTACGAGAAAACCCTGCAAGAAACAATTAGAAACAACCTACTAAAGTTCCGTTGATTCGCGCACGAATACCGGAATATTAGGCTTCAAATACAATAATCGACTTCGCGCACGAAGGATGTTGTAAATGGATAGTTGAGAAACATTCTCTGTATTTTTTATTAATCAAAAGCTCCCCTTTCAAACCCTAATACAATCTACTTAAATAAAATTTCAAAACTTGACTAACAAGAAAATCCTAAACAATCAGGAAAGAGTCCTAAATGAAAAAGATATCAAATCTCCTAAAAATCAAAAGAATCCTAAAACATTAAAAACCTATCTAAAAAGGAAATTGGATTTGATTTTAAAAAATCAAATCATAAAATAATTGATAACCTAATTACATATAAATTAAAAGGAAATAAAATAAACGTACAGAATCATGACAACAATTAAAAACCATAAAACTCGAAACAGCTGTCTTAGCGCGCCTGAAACTTAATGGCCGAATTCGGATATGCTGCGGCCCGTTATAGAAGATGGAGTCTTCATAACATTTGTAAGGCTTGTCTTAGGCTTTCCGGAAACATATTATAATGTTGATTTTGAGTTCATTTGCCCTCTACAAAGGCCCCCGAAATTTGCCTATTTTGATAGTTTCGACCATTCAGAGTCTTTGCTTCCTTCTTTCCGCACCCTTCGTCTTCGAGTCGATTCCTCTGCTCCATGAAATCCAAACATTTGTTTTCCGTATCATCTTTGCTTGCTGCATCACTAGATGGTGTAATCTTTGAGGAATTTGGACATTGATATCTTGAGTTTTGACCTTTACTCTTTTAGTGGTATTGTTGAAAAGTGCACTGCATTTAGGAATTTTTCAATGATGCATTGCACCACCACAAGCCCTATAATCTCAGGCAGCTCAAGCTTTTTTTGCAGAGCAAACGATTTGAACTTGTCTCCCATGAGCAATTGTGTTTTCAACTACTCAAAGTCCCACAAAGTCACGGAGCTTGAAACCGATGTTACTAGCTTTCTTGAAAGCCTCCTAAAGTCTTAAACTCTGAGAACTCTCAAAGTGGCCACTTGAGGTTATTTCAAGTTGAAAAATTTATAACTCTCTGAAGTTTGAAATTCTTGACAACTTTACAACTCATTTTGTATATCAAATAATTGTTGTGATTTCTTTACCAATTGCTTGAATCTGGAGAATTTTGAATTGGGTAATTGTTCAGTATGCAACCCGAAGACAAACTCGTTTTAGTTAAAAGCTCCAAGGCTAGTTAATCTGACCATAAAAGGCCTGAAGCACTTAGATGAGAAATATATCAAGTCTTTGAAAAACGCTTCTTGTATCATCACTGAGACTCAAATATTTTAAGTTAAAAACTCTAAAACCTTACATGCATGATGCCTTGAACATGCGCGAATGCGAAGCTCTTGAAGAGGTGAAACTGACCATGTCCAGTTTGCTTGTTTCTCAAGAAATTTATGAGTTGAAAATGGAATGCATTAATGATATGAAGTAGAATACGAGAGGGTTTGCTTTTGTGAAGTACCTAACCATACCAATTCAGTTCTATTGAGGGAAATCCATACATTATATTTTTGTTCTTTTTTATGCAACAACATTAGGCTTGGAGGCTTAAGCCATATGACCCTTATCCATGTTACCCATGCAAGGCGGGTTTTGGAGATCAGAGTGGAATCATAGAACATGTAGGGAGAGTTCATAGGAATGATGTATTTGAATGTCCGACTTGCTTCAATAGATTTTCCACGCATGTGGAGAAGGAGAATCATAGGGATAAGGAAGGGCATCACTAGACGAAGATGTACGTGGATTGCTAGGCCTATGAGGCTATGACATGTGGGGAGAGTTCACAGGAATGTTGTATTTGAATGTCCGACTTGCTTCAATAGGTTTCTACGCATGTGGAGAGGGAGAATCACAGGGATAAGGAAGGGCATCACTAGATAGAGATAGACTTGGATTGTTGGATCTATGAGGATATGACGGGCTTCGTGTTTTACTTATTATTATTCTTATTATTTTTAGCTTGTCTTTTACCTTAGATTGTGTGGGTGGCTAGGCTAGGAAGAGCTTCTATGTTTTATTATTATTATTATTTTTTTTTGAAAGGCCTATGTTTTATTATTATTATTATTATTATTATTATTATTATTATTATTATTATTATTATTGATTCTAAATTATAATATTAAAATACTTGTAAGTAAACTATAACATTATACATGTATTATACAATGATTACCAAATTTATTTATGTAATAAGGGAATTCGTAGTTAGTTAATAATTGTGTCGAAATAAAGAAGATTGTTTAAAGAATAGAGATTACGTAGTGAGTGCTTTTTTATGACGTATGATTTGATGAATAAAAAGAAAATGGTTGAGGTGCCTAACGTGCTCAACGTGCCTTTTAATTTGCTAGCTTAATGTCAAATTAATCTTGTGTATTTATATCTTGATATAATTGAAAAGCTATAAGAAATTGTAATTTTGTTTATAGTTTATAGTTTTTGTAATTGATGTTTGGAAAATTTTATTTATAGATATTTGTTTTAGTGAATGAAGTTGAGGGTTCGATTTATTTTTCCTTTCCTCAATTCTTAAAATTAAATTAGTTTAAAAAAATCTATATCCATAAAAAATAAAATTAAAAAGTTGAAATATGATTATATGAAAAATCATAAATTATCATTAAATTTATTATTAATTCAATAAGATTAAAGTAAATCATAATTATATATATATATATTAGTTTTTAATAAATCACAAGCATAAGATGAGTAAAATGAGAAAATAGACAAGGAAATAAAATAGTACCTTTCACAATGTATATATATAAAAGATCTATACTCATATTTATCATCATACCTAGTTGTCATTATTTTAAATGATGTTTGTACCCTTATTAAATATATTTTGCATTAATATTTTATGTAATATTTAAATTTGTTAAGAGTGTAATCGTATTTACATTATAAACATAATGAATAATTTAAAAAAAAATGGCAGTAAATAATATAATAAAACACTAAAGACACATCTATCTATACTTCCTTGGTAGTTTACACACTTTTTATATAATTTTCTCACATAAAATAGTAAAACTTGAAAAGGTAAAAGTGTAAAACATTCTTTTCACTTTCAAATTTTCAATCAAATGAGTTGGGCCTAATAATTATTATTGGCTTCTACCAAAGCCTTCTCCTTATAAATGGGTTTCACACTCATTATTGATATATTATCGTTTTATTCTCTCTCTCTCTTTTTTTTAATATTAATTAATTAATTTATTCTAATAATTCCTTCATGCTGCAAATAAATCAGTCGTAGCATCTCTTATTATCCAGGGAATTAAAGTGTGGATTTTCTTTTCAATTTTACAAATCTCAGTGACTGCCAATTATGCAATTTATGTTTTGATGAGGTACTTTGTGAAAAAGTATTAATACTTATACCTACTTGCCAACAGGGGTGTAGTTCGGCTGGTAGATGGACAAACTTGAGGCTTGGACAAATGACTCCCAGGTCAGTTGTTCGAATTCTATCAATGACGAAAGCTTTCAGAAAAAATACCTGAAATAAAAAATAAAAAAAAATAAAAAAAAATAAAAAAAAACCTACTTATACATTTTTACCTACTTTTACATCAAGCTTCCTACTATATTGTTTTCAATGATGTAAACTATTTACAACTCTTAGCATCTCAGCCCCCTCCTTAGCTAAAATAGCTAGTGGGGATGGTTTTAGCTCCCTATTTTAGAGAACCACCAAGAGGCTCTCCAAATGTAGAGAGCTATTTCAAGCTCCCTATCTTCTCTCTCTTATTATTATTTTTTTTAATATTTTTAAGTTGATTTATCTTCTCTCTCTTATTTTTATAATTTAAAACAAAATAAATTTATTTATATTTTAAATTTAAAAAAATGTTAAAATATTAATGACTAACTATAATAGAGAAGATAGTTGGAGTGAGTTACTAGCTAAAATAGCTTTTTAGTTAAAATAACTAAAATTTAGAGAGCATGGTTAGATAGCATTGAAATAGATTATTGGGCATTACACAGATGAAAATGGTTAACCGTAAATCTAGTCTTTCGACCTCAATTCATTCATTTGGATTGGTTTTCAATTTGTTAATGGATGGAGTTGTAGATGTCTTTAAGTTTGTCTCACAGTCTCACTCATGAAAATTAACCCCTTTCTTTCTTTTTTTTATTTTTTATTTTTTATTTTTATTCAAAATTGATGTTGTTTCACTTGTGTGTTTTCTTCTTATTGCTCTGATTTTAAGACGATTACTTATCGAAAGGAATGACGGTGCAGCTGCCACGGTCAGGTGACATTTACATAATAGAGATTATATCCCAATTTTTTTTTTTTTTTTTTTAAAGTATATAACTGTGAGTATACTTATAAGTTATATAACACACTTATCCATCTTATCAGTTTTGGCCATGTAAGTATTATTTGACTCCAATTACATTGCTTTTTTCAGTAAAAAATGATGAGGTGAATAAATGTGCTATAAGTATGTTCACAATTATATACCTACTAGAGAAAAATTGGATTATATCCCGTCAGTCAATGCACCAACTAATGTAAGTTTGTATATTAGGTCAGCGGCTCAAATCCTATAAAAGTTTTCAAAAAATATATGGTCCCGAATTAATAAATATTGTTAAAAAAAAAATAAAAAAAATAATGTAAGTTTATATATAACGTTACCTAATATGAAGATAAATATATTTGATTTGTGCCGACAAACTACCCGTAAAGGGAAAGTCTTATATTGAGGAGTGAGGAGCAATGAATAAATTCAAATTTGTAAATTCTTCTAAAAATGAAAATATAAAATATTTTTAAAAGAGATTCGTTGGCTCCCCAGACCATAGTCCGGGAATATTACGGTGACAAAAATGTTGTCAGTAACTGAATCCTTTCTATTTCTTCCTCTTCAATTAACATTTTAAAAAATAGGATGAATTGAGTTTCAATCAAATTTCTAGCCATAATAATACAATTCTAAAATGTTTGTGTAAACAAAAATAAGAACAACCGATGTATGCAAATTGGACAAATTAAAGAAATAAAGGATAGAGAAATCAAACACAATGATTGTTTACGCTGTTCAACCATCCCACTACATTCACGCTTCCAAATCTACCAAGCTTCAGAATTCCCACACCCTCTCGTAAATGTTTCAAGATAAAAATAAGTACACGAATATTTGGCTCTCTCTCTCTCTCTCTCTATAGAGTAATATAAGATTTAACAAAGATATGAAATTGAAGCACAATTATATATTTGATGCGTAAGAATGAAACTTTTTGACTCAAGAATATTTACAACACTTCGTAGTGGCAATATGTATTTATCTACTCAGACCTCCCCTGCTTTTAAAATAAAAGTATAGAGAGACTAAATTGCCCATAGTTATTCAAATTAAAAAATAAAGATAATCATTTTTTAGTAAACAATTAAATTAAATTAATAGAATGTAATCTTTTCAATGAAATATAATTTAAAAATGAAAAAAAAAAAAAAAACCTATTTTTAAAATTTTAAATTATCTTCATTTTTAAATTTAATTTCTTTACAATTTGTAAAGGTAAGTTATTAAAAATGAAAATAATTTAATAGTTCATAAATACTTATTTTGTACTATTTTTAAAAGCATCAAACAAAAATTTTAATTTTAAAAATATTTTTTATATTTTCTTTAAAATAGTAAAAAAATAAAATAAAAATGAAAATAACTTAAAACTTTAAAAATAGTTTTTATTTTTCCATTTTAAAATTATATTTTAACTTTATATTCCATTGAAAGAATTATCTTTAATTAATTTAATTTAATTGTTTATTATTAAATTATTATCTTTATTCTTTAAACTAAGGGCAATTTAGTATTTTTATTAGTTCAATTTTGAGGGAAGGGGAGGTTTGAGTAGATTAATAAATACTTGATCTCTAGTTGCATTTATACCAAACTTCAGGGGAGATGAGTGCATTTACCACTTATATTTATTTTCCATGAACTTTGGTCATATTGAAGGAGTCTGGTGTCATTTCCCTTATTGATTGCCATTCCCTTGATACATGATGAAATTAGATTATAATAGAATGAAAGTAGTCCTTTTCCTTATTTTATTTTATATTTTTCTAAGTATTAGTCCTTTTCTTTATTTATGTATAATTTTTTTCTTGACCTATTAATCTTTTATTATATTAGGGGCCGTTTGGTATGGGGACATCTTGGCATGGGAAAGGGAATCTGATAACATTCTCATGTTTAGTAGCATGTTTGTGTTTTTAGATTCCCGGGAAAGTGAATCCTATGGGAATGGAGGGTAATGTGATTCTCACCCCAATAGGTGGGTTTTAGATGCTTCTCTATCTGATTCCCACCGTGGGACACATCTTATTAGAAAATAAAAATAAAAATTATGTTTTTCTTCTTCTTTCTTCACGCAGATCACTGATCACACCTCTTCTTTTTCAATTTTCGATTTTCAATTTTCAATCACACCACCTCTTCTTCTTCTTCAATTTTCAATCACACAAACCCTAGATCAAATCTTCTCCTCTTCAATTCATCCCCAAAACTCAATCTTGTCCAATCGATCAATTTTTCAAAAACCCAAACCCAAATCGATCAATTTTCAATCACACCATCTGGGTTTGCTCGATGATGACAACGACGACGATGAGCTTTGATGACGACGACGCCGACGCCTGTCTGACGATGGAGACAAGGACGACGACGACGAGAAGAAGAAGATGAAGACAACGACGATGTGAAGACAATGACGACGTTCTTCACTGATCTTCTACAGTTTTTTTCTTTTTTCTTTTCTTGATTTGATTTTGTTATTTGAAATGAAGATGACGAAGAGGTGTATGTAGATGTTATTTATTTATTTATATATATATATATATTTTTTAAAATTAATTTTGATATTTTTTTATATATAAAGACAAAAACATTCCTATACGTAACCAAACACAATTATCTAACATTCCTAGGAATCCGACATAATATTCCCATGCACAACCAAACACATGTATACAACTTTCCCAGTAATGGGTTTCACATTCCCAGGAATAACATTATTTTGATTACCCCATACCAAACGGCCCCTTAGTGATTATATTTACCCTCAACAACTCAAATCAACAGTAAAGAATACTAATCCAACGGACGTAATCATAATTGATATTTTCCAAGACAATATGATTTATTTATTTATTTTTATTTTTTTTGTGAACTTCAAAATGCTAGACAGAAAGACCTAAACATTCCATCAAGGTGTTTCAAGGGATCGGAAATACTTCCCACCACACAGTCACTTTCATCATCATACAACCTTCCCTAAATACCAAAAGGACTTGAACACAAGTAGGCAACAAAATCGACTTTCGAATAAACAGCTAGGGATCGCGGTAATCTGTTGAACGGGAAACACCCAATCCTTTCATATCCTTAAAGAAAAAACTGCATCCAACTCTTACATGATCTGCCTCACAATATGGTAACAGTTCCAAAGAAAATCACAATTACAGATTATAAAACATTCATAGAAAAAATCAGCTGCCAAAATCAATTCAACTTTGTCAATAGCTACAAACAAACTAAACTTTCTGACTGGCCAAAATCAACCATTACAATTTGCATGGAATTTCCTAAATAAACCTAATCACTTATCCTATCATCGCATGGCCAATCAAATAAAAATTGAAAGAAGTTCAATAGCCTCATTTTATGAAGTTGATCATGATTCATGCATGACATCAATAACATATAGCAATTTATACTTTGTTTTCCTCTTTGAAGCATCTTACATGGAATTTGAAGTTGCTGGATGTACTCATCCACAAAGATATAATAAAATGTCATCGGCTATAACATAAGCACCATCTTCTAGTAGTAGGGCATGTACCGCATTGCCCTTCTGAACCTAGGAACCTTCCTGCAGCAGGTTTCAGAGGATAAAAAATCAATTAAAAGAATTAGAAATAACATGAAAATATCACTACCAAAGGAAGGAGAAGCAAAAGCATTGATCGAATCTTACCCATATCCATACGGAGAGTAGAAATAAGGAGGTACATATGGCCTCCTGCCTCGGTACCCCGTGTAAGGGTTGAAACGCCTTGGACGGTACTGCTTCATCCCAGGAACATTCGTCCTTTTGGGTAAGACCTAATGATCATATACCTCCATTAATAAGCAGAAATTAAGCGGAAATATGATCTTATGGCAACCACAATCTCATCTATAAACCACTTGTGCTATAAAATTGACAGGCTTCACTTTAAGAACTAGCAAAACAAGTTGCTTTCGAGTATGTTTGAATGAGCTTCTCAAGTAGATCTTTTTGCACTAGATCTTTTAGAAATAGATCTTTTAGAGGTAGAGCTTTTAAATGAAAGTCGTTGGTTGTTTGATTGTCAATTAAAAAAGAGCTTTTTTAATGATAGAATTACCAAAATACTCTAACAACTATTAAATTATAGGGTTATATTGGAGATTTTCGTGTCATTAAAAAAACTCCAAAAGATCTACTTGGAAAAACTTTAAATTTGAACTTGTCCAAGTAGACGTAAAACAACATTTGTAATCATCCAAAAGCTCTACCGAGTGACAACCAAACGTTATAAAGAAATTAAAAAGAGCTTTTTTAATTAGCCAGTAGACAAGCTCTTTCAACGGGCACTTCATTTCTGTAATAAATGAAATAGACTTACCTTCAATTGACGCCCATGCAGTTCAGACTCATTCAACTGCAGAGCCTCTTGAACAGCATCTACTTCAAGGAATTCCACATAAGCAAAACCCTTTGGCTGACCAAACTTGTCAGTCAGAATAGTTACCCTGTTCACAGTACCACAGGATTGGAAATGCTGCTGCACTTCTTCAGGTGTGCATGCATAATCAACCTGCAAGCCCAAATCCAACCAAATTCAAATAAAAGCTTTAATCAGTGAAAGCAATTAACGATTTCCACAATTCAGCTATTCAAAAGCCCAATCTGTCAATCACACGGAGAAATGTCTAATTTATACAACACTGTTTCACTATCCATCATTAGCACCTTATAACTCTTATTCAACAAACATCTACTGGCCTATTATCATCAATCTTCCTTACAATGAAAAATGTAGTAAAACAAAGTGATCCATTTTCATAAGCCACAATGCTCTTTCTAAATGATAGTATTTTCAATTTGACCAGACCCCTAATGTCAGCACTGGTACATATTTCAGCTACACAAAGACATGTATTTCAAAAGCTATTTAGTAATCATCTGATCAGTAACATTAACTTGGCATCTCAGCATCCACTATTAAAAACTATAAATGAAAAAATTTCTTTCTAATATAATATTGTTTCTTATGAAAGAAAAGGAAAAAAAACCTTAAAATGGAAAAACAGTGCATCTATAGTGTATGAATGTAGTTTGCTCCTTCACAAATTTTGACTTGACCAAAGAGTGGTATGAATATGAGAGAGCAGTTTGTACAATCAGCAAAGTATACCGATCTTCCACAATGAAGTGCCCACCAGTGTTCTAGTAGGCACTAGGCGCCAATCGTATGGCAGACTGGCACTAGCACCTATAGACTGCCTAGCGGTGAAGCCGAATAAACCAAAACGAAGCCGTTTTGGAACAAAAAAAAAAAAAATTAAAATTGACAAGCGTCACCTAGCCCTCCTAGGAGCCTGGCCCACCTAGGAAAGTCGATTAGGCCTTCCTTGCGGCGGCCACCTAGGTCGATTACTAGAACAATGGTGCCCACATGACCAAAGGATAAGTATATAACATCCACTTCATGATTTTGAAAGCAGAATGAATGAATGTTTGAATGGTTCCTACAAGAAAGAACTTTTCCAGAATGGATTGTGGTAAAAAAAATATGTAAACCGCTAATAGGTAGATCCACGAACCAAAATTGAATAATTGTGTTCCTTATTTAAGGAAGAAAACAGATTTACAATATGTGGAAATTGCTGCGGAGTGCATGGATAAGTAATTGAGGCAAAGTGTTACAATGACCATTTTAATTTAAACCTGTAAGATCTAAGACCTGAATTACATAAAAGTATATTACTACATACAGGTTCATAGACCAAACCATATAATGCTCATTTATTAACCACCAATGAGTCTAAAAGAATGTGATTACAAAGAGAAGTCAAGAGAGAGAGAAAAAGTGAGATTCATGTACTGAAAATATTTTACCACACTGAAAAAATAGATCAGATCACAGATGAAAAATGAATGAGTCCCAAATTATATTTAATGAATTACAATAAAACACGCATGAGTTCCCACATTAAATTCCATAACGTTTTTTTCTCCTAAGATACAATTTAAATTTCTCATGTGAGTCATGTTTATATGAAAAAGATTCCCACTAAAAAATGAGCAAATTTTTTTTTTTTTTTTTAAATGAGCTAATTGACTGTCCCATATACAAACTTTTTGGAAATCAAATTTGTATTATCATTTGTAAGAGTAAATCAAAATAATTTTCATAATTATTTAGGATATTTAACTCTATGTCTAGGCAGTTGACTTATCAGAATATAACAAATTACTAAGAAGTCACAACCTTTGGATTCTTAGGAAAATTATAATAAACACTTGTGCAGCCAACTCCATAAAATAGTAGGCTTTATTTAAGAAATCTGAGCATATGATGTATCTTAATTGAACTGAACCATCTCCCTAGCAATAAATACAAGCAAGTCAAGTTTGAGGAAACAGTAATAGAGTTTTATTCTTTTGGGTAAAGAAGTGGTAACCACAGGGAAGTGAAAAATGTATGCCTCTCACCACATTTTGTCAACAGACCACAAATTTCAGTGGCTTCAAAATGAACAACACCATCAGCAGCAAAAGGCCTCTCCAACTTAGATTGCAAAACCAGACTTGCTCTCCTCTTCATAAGAAACAAGTTTTGTCCTCTTGCAGGTGGATTGCAACACCAGTTGTACTTCCAAATGCCTTTAACCAGTAGATTCTTTCAACACTGTCTTTAGTTCACCATTTCACTCAAATTGTTTTTTCATATTTTCCTTTACTATTTTTTTTTTCTTTCCATTCCTTTTTTCAGTATTCTTTCCTTTCATTTTTGTTTTTTCATGGTATCCTTTTTTTGTTATTTTTTTTTTCCTACTATTAAATGCTCTTCATTTCTTTTTTCTTCTCTCTTTTCACAAAAACACTTGATATTTTTTTCCTCTCATTTTTTTTTTTTATCTTTCCATTCTTTCTTATTTCATTTTGCAATACAAACATGTAGGGAAGATTCTACTCCCTTCTAATGCAACCCTATTTAAAACAAAGAATTAAATTTGGCCCATAGAGTAACTATTCCAGCGCTAATATACAGAGAACTCGAGGAATAGGAACAACCCTGCGATCATAGTGAGACATAAAGTCAAACCATGATTCCAAATCTTAGACGTGGCCACATTCAAACCAAAGACAAACAGAAACCAACATAAGTGAAGTTTTAGAGATTAAATGAATCTATTAAGCAGAGTATGAAAAAGATGACATAGTTCTACGCATAAGACATAAGACATGAAGCATAATGTAAATCAGTAGCTTCAGAAACACATGATAGCAAACTATTACTATGCCATTCCAATATTCCATAGAACCAATAAACGTAAAACTAAACGGAGAAAGTGTTTACAAACATATATGTTGGATCAATAAGAAGATAAAAAATATGACGGCATAATGTATTGGTTGGTTGCATGTGATAAATATGTGTTATCATTGGTGTGCTTTCCTCATTATTGAAAAAGTATATGCAGTTGAGAGTAATTATATAACCATTGACTACTTCACTGTCTTTCTCATAAAGCACTAACACTTGTGAGAGGGTAAATGAAGTGAAACTACGGAAAGTCAAAGTTAAAACTGCAACCAGAACATTATTAGCACATTCTCTGCGCCTAACCCACAGCCATGTCTGCAAAACACTAAAAGTAACAACGTCCCTAGTTATCTCTAACTGTGTACCGAGAAAGATGGTGTTGCCACCCTTATTGCAATTAGATCTGCACAAGGAATTCTCCTTCGAGATTTTTCTTTAAAATACCTTCTCTTATCTGAAACTTTAATACTGCATTTTGTACTGTTCTCAAGCTTCTTCGAGGGCCAATCATCACTAAGGCTCCATATAGTTGTTAATATATTGCTGATCCAGAAAAACAAATACAAGACTAGCTTCTACACAAGAATTGCAGTCATTCAAATCTTTAGCATGTGTGGAAATGTCAATCAAGTATGGAAGGTTCCAACAACTATGGACTGCCTTAATTCTAAAAGAATGACACCTGACTGTATTTGAGAATTCTGTCACAAACATTGCAGCTTAGACTTATATTCAGGCATTCATAGATCTTGTAGGGATTTCCAACAAGCAATAAACCAGTCGACAATACCTTAAATTTTTGCCAACTAGGCAATTCTCATCAAGATAATGCAGATGAACATAAAAATTTCTCCCAAATAGCTTCTAAAGTCAAATTCTACCAAACATTGAAACCAGTCAACCACAAAGAAATAAAAATACAGAAACAACCAAAAACCTGAACACTATACAACTCTGAATTTTATCCTACAATCCGCCATGTGTGCACTACAATGCCAATGTGTGCTATTCAACTAATTCATCCATGCAAAATTATGTCTTTTTCAACTTCAACAAATGCTAATTCATGATGGATAACAGCTCTCATAATGAGCTAAGCGAGGATAGCAGAATATGGAAACTCAATTCTTCAAGAAGATTATCCAGCAAAGCATTCTTCTTATGGATGATAGAATATAACTCCTACATGTGATTTGAATAACCGAAGTCCCCTGAAAACTCACAAATCCTTATAGGGGAAGTACCTCATTGCAGACTTAATATTGCTGATTCTGTTCAGAGAAAAAGTCCCTATTTTAAACTTTACCCCTTCCTGGTATGTAATGTGCAAGAAAACAAGGGGAATGTGTTAGAAATCCCTTGGACCTTTGGATTGATTAAGAAAAGAAGAACATTGAGCTTCTCTTCTTACAATGCATGGCAGCTTCTATAAGGTGAGTTAGGTAATTCAGCAGCATTAAAAGATCCAGTGGTATGTCTAGCTCCTCCAGAAGAGCTAATCCCTCAATTCCAAACTCGGGGGATAGAAAATACTAGGGCACTTGGAGTTAGAAGACCTGATAGAGATGGTAGTGATCAATTTTTTCAGAGGTGACAATTTTGAGGACCATATAGTTTAGAGGTCAACATTTTGAGTATTGTAGGTTTGCTCAACCTGTTAGGTGTCAACATAGGAACTTGAAGTTATGGGAGGAAATTTCTGCTTTACTATAATTCATCAAGTCTGCTGACCTAAGAGAAACCCATCCCCCCCTATTTACAATGGCCAAAGAAGAATCCCGAAGATTCAAAAATCAAACTAAATAAGGTAACAATCTACTTTCTAAAATTACAAAGATCTTATTCAAACATGAGAATTAAAATTAAATCTTCCTCATATGCCTAATATATGTGTATAGCTCCATAGGATGTTAAACATCAGACAGCGATTGAGGCTGTCCAGCTCACCTTTGTATCGATTCTAAAATTCTTGTAGAAGGTTCCGAGTTTCTAGCTTGTTCACCTTATAACACTAGTCCACTACAACATTTTCTATACCCTAAAATGTATCCATCAAACTCCATTATTCTTTTTTTTTTTCTTTTCTTTTTTCCACCATTTATCATTATGTTAACTGAAAGTTGAATTTCCATATCAACAATACAGTAAGTTAGAGAAAAAGAGTAGGAGAAAGAAGAGCATATCAGTGTGTACATCATTATGAGAAAGCAAGGGCTCCTGTTTTAATAGCAAGAAACAAAGACAATATTTCTCGAAAACTTTACCAGATGCAATGCACAAGCTTAACTTAATTTTCTTTAACCTGGTATTGGGTAATAAACTAATAATATTAGACAAGAAGTCGCAACCAGGAATATATAAAGCAAGAAAGTTTCAAGCAGGATCAAGAAGAAAGAGGCATCGAGGTTCTCACATTTCCAACAAAGACTGATCGTGTATCTGTCTCTTCCTTGTTTGCCTGACTAGCAGCTGCACTAGCAGGATCTGTGTACAACAAAGCAAGGAACATAATTTAGAATTATTGATAACTAATAGGGAAATATAACTCTATAAAGGGATTATAACTTTGAGAATGGATCGCATGTTACTTAAATCAGACACAAAAGCAAAGGATCAGCTAACATTTTTTTTTTTAATAAAAAACTTGAAACTTCATAAAAAAAATCGAAAAAGCAGGTCAATAATTATGACAAAAACAATATAAAGAAGTATCAATAGATTCATTTTAAATGTAGTTGAAAGCCTTTCTTTGAAGAACCTAGAATATAAGAGAACAATGGACATAGTTTAGAAACTCAGCTCCATGATTCACAAATTCAGTTGCATACTAAACAGTGGGAGAAACAAATCCACATGAGAGGTGAAACAGTGAAACCATAACAGGTAAATACAAGCAAAAAAAAATTTCTTCTGTAAAATTGATATACATGTCAATCAAAAACATATGATTAGCATACAATGAGAGTTCCCAATAACTCAATTGGCTGGTAGAGTCACTTGTCATAACACCAGTATCCTTGAACTGGATCATGCTCACCCTAGAGAAGACAGTAGAGTACTGTCCCGTTACATATAACTCATATCCCACCAAGTTAATGAAAAAAGGTTTAAAAAGTTGATTATAATATAACTACTGAAACCTTTGCCAAAAAATATAATCACAAAGAAAAAACACAAAAAGAATTAACCATAATAGGAAGACCAAATATCTATGTCAATTCTTGCACTATCACAATGGTACATGGTACTCCAATAAAAACAAAACGAATATTATTCAATGTTTCTCAAATTAACGGTGATCAACCAATGCAGAAATAATCTCGACAAATTCAATACAGTTGCTACAAAATCAATCAAACCCATAAAAGGAAAAAAAAAAAAAAAAAAACCTTGAACAGCGCCCATCTCCTTCTCAACCTTAGCCTGCATCTCACGAAGAGCAGCAGCTTCCTCCTCCATCTCCTTCAATCTCTTTTTCATCTCATCTAATTCCTGCAAACACATACAAATTTTAATACACAGATCTATCGAATCCCTAGGTTTAAAATCGAACAAACAAAGAGTAAGGACCTTGACGGCGTCGTCATCGGCGGCCGACATGTCGACGTCAGCATTGTGAGCGTCTATGTCGCCTTCCATGTCAGGGATTTCGCCACCGTACACCTCGTGCTCTTCTTCATCCATGTACACTGCCCACTCCCTCTCTCTCGATTTTATTTATTTTCCCTTTTTTTCTGGGAACAATTAAATAGAATGGGTTTGAATTTTTCACTCCAAGTCATTTATATAGTAGAGGCGATAAAACAACGTGCGCCGAATAAAATAATTGACCAAGCCTGACAATACGGTGTCGCTGCCTTCTTTTTAAGAATTTTGGCGTATTTATTTTTAAAAAAATTTATTTTGGAAAGGACAAATTGCCAAACATCCCCGAAATAAGGCATAATTAAAAGCATAGACACCGTTTGATCAACATTACACAAACATCCTCTGCCGGCTGTTGTTTTTGTTATGATATAGCCATATAGATACCTTGACTTGATATTCTAATTCTTCTTCTCTAACTAATAGTCAATGTTTGTTCTGGACTTAGAAAATGGAAAAAGGAACCGCATAATCATATACTTTTACATTTTGCAATTAATATTGATTGATCAACAATTCATAGTTTAATACAGATAGTTTCGGAAAAAAAAAAAAGCTATAAAAAACAAAGTTACACTTCCAACTTGACATACTTATTCTCACCAACAAAGGGTTGCAATTGCAAAGTAATTCAATGGTTAGAAGAAATTAAAGAGTTCATGTGATTGAATAACACAATGATAAATACTCTTCTACCATCTAATGACAAGTTTTATCCTCCGGGAGTCCAGATTTTAAAAAAAAATAAAAAATAAAAAATAAAAAAAAAAATCTCACATAGGATTTGCTATGTTAATTCGATGATTGGTACGTTGGAAAACTTTGATGATGAGAACTCACTCAAACACAATAAGAAGAAAGATATTTTGAGGAGGAATAAAAATTCTATTAACTTTGTCAACTAATACAATATTTTTATCACACCACCACTCAAATGTATTTTCAGTTTTCCTCACACTTGCTCAAATGCCTACAACACCAAACTATTTATAGGACTCAATGGAGAGTTTTATATCACTCTCATAACTACAATACAAAGAACTTACTCATACATGTATCACATTAAATACTATATAGATAATCTAAATACATGAACCCTCAAATACATGTAGCTCAAAGATATTGGAATAGTGTAGGGGAATGCAATAGAGATTAATGTGGACAACAAGTCAGCTAGTGCTTTGTCAAAGAATCTGGTGTTCCATGACCAATGTAAGCATATTGATACGATGTTTCATTAGAGATTGCATTTTTGAAAAAGGAGATCCATGTGAAATATGTGAAGTCAGAAGATCAAATTGCAGATATTTTCACCAAGCCTATCAAGGTTGATGTTTTTAGCGAGTTGAGAACTTTGCTTGGAGTCTGTAGGAAATCATGTTTAGGGGGGATGTTGGAAGTTAAACATGAATTTATAGTAAAATATATACATGAACCTAGGAGGATTTAAATACACATTCATCTAGAGGTTTGTGTTCATGTACTTGTACCATATTACATGACAAGTGCAAGATGTGGCTACAACATATTCAGCTTCACAAGTAGCCAAGGTCACAATGGGTTATTTTTTAGAACTCCATGTGAATGCTGTTTCTCCCATAAAAAACACAAATCCCGTAGTACTTTTACGATCATTAGCGTCTCCAGCCCAATCATTGTCACAATAGCCTTCAAGCTTGAAATCATTATAATAAGAATAAAACAACCCATAATCAAGTGTACCTTTGAGATAACAAAGAATTCTTTTTGCTGTCTTTAAATGAGTAGTTGTAGGAGATTCCATGTAACGACTCACTAATCCAACCCCAAAGAGAATATCTGGCCTAATACAGGTCATATATCTCAAGCTTCCAACCAAGCTTCTAAAATATGTTGGATCAACAACTTCACCTTCTTCATATTTTTACAACTTGATTCCAGTCTCGACAGGAGTTGGTACTGGTTTGGAATTGATCATGTTGAACTTCTCAAGTACTTCTTTGACATACCATTCTTGAGAAATAAAAATGCCTTCATCCATCTGAACATGCTTTGATTATTCCCTGTAAAAATTAAATCATCCACATACAAACAAGCAAGCAAAATGTCTCCATTTTTGTTAGTTTTGGGATAAAGAGCATGTTTGTGCGGACATTTCACATAGCCATTCTACTGGAAGTACTTGTCTATTATGCTATTCCAAGCTTTCGAAGTTTGCTTTAAACCATACAAAGCCTTCTTCAATTTTAAGACTTTATCTTCTTGGTCTTTCACAACATATCCAAGAGGTTGCTCCAGATACACTTCTTCTTCCAAGTATCCATTCAATAAAGCTGATTTGATGTCTTCTTCCATTTGTTCTGGGCTATGAGCGAGATCATCAACCTTATGGTTTCCATACGAGCAACAGGAGCAAACACCTCCTCATAGTTTACACCTTGATGTTGAGCATAGCCTTTTGCGACTAATCTTGCTTTGCATCTCTCCATTTCTCCTTTAGCGTTCTTCTTCGTCTTAAACACCCACTTGACTCCAATTGCTTTTTGTCCTTTTGGAAGAGAAGAAAGTTCCCACGTACTGTTCTTTTTAATTGCTTGACTTTCCTCATCCATGGCTTTCACCCATTTTCTATTTTGTGCAGCTTCTGCAAAATTAAGTGGTTCACTATCTGCAAAAAGACAAAATAAGGAGAGTTATTTAATTCTTCTGTTGCATCATAAATATCTCTCAGACTTCTTTGGCGGCGTGGTCTTGCATAAGGACTTTCTTCTAATGATGAAGATGATTCCCCTTGATTTGTAGATGGTGGAGTTGCAGGCTCCTGAAGTTCTTCACTATGTTCATCATTGCTTTCTTCAAACAAAGGAAAGAAAGAGTAATCTTTTTTCTGAGTATTCCAATCCCATGTAACCTCTTCATCAAAAACAACATCTCTATTAACCATAATTCTCCCTTTGCTTGGATTGTACAGATTGTAGCCTTTAGAACTTGAATCATAGCCGATGAAAACAAATTTCTCACTTTTATCATCAAGCTTTGATCGCTTTTGATCTGGTACATGAGCATATGCCATGCACCCAAATATCTTCAAATGAGCAACACTCGGCTTCCTTCTGCTTCACACTTGTTGAGGTGTCACATTCCACAAACTTCTGGTGGGACATCTGTTGGACAAGTACACAGCAAACTCTACAGCTTGTGCCCAAAATTCTTTCGGCATCTTTTTACTCTTCAACATACTCCGCACCATATTGAGGATGGATCTGTATTTGCTTTCGGCGACACCGTTTTGTTGAGGTATCCATGGAATAGTTAAAGGACGACGAATTCCATTCCCACCACAGAAATTCTTAAATTCTTTTGAAGTGAATTCTCCTCCTCTATCAAGCCTCAAAGCTTTTATGAAATAACCACTTCCTTTTTCAACAAAAGCTTTGAATTTTTTAAATACACCAAACACCTCTGATTTTTCTTTCACAAAATAAACCCAAGTTTTTTTACTAAAATCATCAATAAACAACAGAAAATAATTGTTCTTACCGAAAGAACTTGGTTTGATCGGCCCACAAAGATTGTATGAACAAGCTTCAGTGGCTTCTTTGCTCTTGAAAAAGACTTCTTCGGAAAACTTTGTCTTGATATTTTGCCAAAAAGACATCCTTCACAAAACTGATTTAGATGTTTAATGTAAGGTAATCCATTCACCATGTTCTTCTTTGCCATCAATCTCAAGCCACCAAAATTCAAATGTCCAAGCCTTAAATGCCATGCCCAAGAAGAATCTTTCAAACAAGACTTTAGACATTTAGCAACGTCAGTTTGAATGTTTAACATAAACATTCTGTTCTTCGTCATTGGTACTTTGACAATCAAGTTTCCTTACCGATCTCTAATTGAAAAACTATAATCATTCATTAAAATATTATAGTCTTTCTCCAATAATTGCCCCAAGCTCAAAATATTATTTTTCATATCCAGAACATAACAAAAATGAATTCATGCTTTCCATTTTTCAAGCGAATTAAAATATTACCTTTCCCCTTCACATGAATTTTTGTTGCATCTCCAAAGGTAATATCAGCGCTCACAGATTCATCCAGTTCAACAAACATCGATCTGCACCCGCTCATATGATTACTTGCGCTGCTATTAAGATACCAAGTATTCCTTTCACGTGCTTCTTCTGTTTTGCATGCCAAAAGTAATGTGGGCTCACTACTTTTGTTCTCCTCTTCAATGTAGTTAAGATTTTCTTCAACTCTGTTTCTGCATTCCCAGAAGTAGTGGCCAAATTTATGACAATTATAACACTCAACTTGGCTTTTGTCATACCTCATGTCATCATTTTGTCTTCTGTATGGCCTTGAGCAACTTTGTCTTCCACGACCCCTTGATGAATTCAAATGTTGGTTGCTACTGCCATCTTCATTTTTTTTTTTACCATAATTTCCTCATCTTCCTCAACCTCGAGAATTTCCACATCCACGGCCTCTACCTCGGCCTCGGCCTCGACCACGATCGCTTTGATTTTTGTCTTGATGATCCTCCTTCCTATTTAATTGTAGCTTTGTTTGTAGCAACTGCTTTGTCATATTTTTCTTCTTCTTCGACAACTTTTCTTCATGGGCTTGTAAAGATCCCAAGAGTTGATCAACAGTCATCATAATCAAATCTTTTGATTCTTTGATTGCTACAATGATAAAATTAAATTTTTCATCCAACAAACGAAGGATCTTTTCAACAACGTGGCTGTCATTCATCGTCTCACCATATCTCTTCATTTCATTCACAACTTTATAAACTCTTGTAACATAATCTGAAACTGTTTCAGATTCGTTCATATGCAAGGCTTCATACTTACCTCTCAATGTTTGAAAACCGTACCTTCTTGACTTGTTCAACACCTTTGAAGGTGTTCTCCAAAATTTGCCATGCTTGTCTTGAAGTTGCTGCATTGGAGATCTTTTCAAAAGTTTCATCATCAATAGCTTGATGAATTATGGTGAGAGCCTTCTGATCCTTCTTCCTTGTATTACATAAAGCATCCATTTGTGTTTGATTCAAGGAAGCTTCGTTCTCAGGTTCCGCGTATCCTTTGTCAACAATCTCCCATACATCTTGTGAGCCAAGTAAGGCCTTTATACGGATACACCAATTGCTGAAATTCTCTTTAGTGAGTCGAGGAACTTGGAAAGGAACCAAGTTATTATTGGCCATATTTTTTCTAATCACTCCTCTCTATTAACACGAGCTCTGATACCACTTTGTTGGAAAACTTTGATGGTGGGAACTTACTCAAACACAATAAAAAGAAAGATATTTTAAGGGGGAATAAAAATTCTATAACTTTGTCAACTGATACAATATTTGTATCACACCACCACTCAAATGTATTTTCAGTTTTCCTCCCACTTGCTCAAATGCCTACAACACCAAGCTATTTATAGGACTCAATGGAGAGTTCTAGATCACTCTTATAACTACAATACAAAGAACTTACTCATACATGCATCACATTAAATACCACATAGATAATCTAAATACATAAACCCTCAAAATACATGTATCCTCCAAGTACATGAACACAAACCTCTAGATGAATGTGTATTTAAATCCTCCAAGGTTCATGTTTATATTTTACTATAAATTCATGTTTAACTTCCAACATGGTACGTAGAAAATTAGGACAGGGGGTGATAATCAAATGATGAACAAGTAAATGAGTGATGTTAGCTTTGGCACTTGGTTGTTGGAGGAATTAGAATGCTACTATGCAACATATTTATTTATAAGGATTGATATGAATGCATTGTAACTATAGTATTACGTTCTCCTTTCGTATCCAATTATTTTAAATATGAAAAAAAGACAGTAGACAAAAGAAGTATATGTGTGGAGGTACAAGAAGTATAGTATTTCTTACGAATCAATAACTCTCTTAGAGAAGGAAATAAAATTCAGCCATACAACACATAGTTAAAGAAAAATCAACAGGCCAGATTGCAGTAGAGAGGGCATAATGGCCATAACACCTTTGGCAAAGGAAAAATTCAGGTAAATTTTCATTAACAGCATTGGTGTCTTAGACGGTAAGGCTTCAAAATCCATTCTTATCTCCTAATCTAAATTCTTGTTATTGCTGACCATACCCACCATTTCTGTCAAGCTTACAACGAGGCTAATTGTTTGATATTTCCTCTTATAGAGTGTTACAGAGTTGCATAGATCAAGTTGGAAAAATGCCTGACTTGCAATGCACAACAGACATACTGAATTCACCCAAGGAATTATGATTGTTGAAGGAAAAGAGCATGGTCCCATCTTTGGAAGCTGATTTCTGCATCATGGTAACGGAGCATGAATTGGACATTCAGGAGTCTCTTTTCTTGACTGACAAACAAGTATGCTGCAACACCCTTTTCAACTTCAACAGAAATTGAATGTACATATTTTCAAAGGAGGAAAGCTATCCAATTGTGTGTATCTGTTTGTAAATGTGTATGTATATCATCAATGAAGTTAAGAGTAATAGCTGAGTATGAATTGTATTTATAACAAATTAACAACATAATTATGCATTGTGCATTGTTAATGATTTGTAATCAACAGATTCTACATTGAACATAAAAGAAACAAAATGTAGCCATGATCAACTAAAACATATATTATTCCTTTTGAGTTAGAAATTTAAAGAATACACTGATCAGAATCATAACAAAGAAAAAATTATATACAACAATTAAAAAATTCTATACAACAATTTCACTCCACTTCCTTACAGAATCAATAGAATATGTAAGTAAAACCCTAGCTAGTAAACGAAAAATTTCAGCAAGCCGATGTGTGGCACAGAGGACATGATGGTTTCCGGTGAAGCCATCGAGTGATGCATGTTGTGTGAAAAAGATGAGGACAGGGCATTCGAGCAACATTTTCACCAACACCAACACTTTCCAAACATATTGAACAATCTATTGAAACCTCTGCCATCTCTTCCTTGAGTCGTCGAACCGCCGCCGACACCGTATTCGACAAACTCACTTCTAATGATTGATGATGATGACTTCCTAAGATTATTATTGAATCATCCAACCACTGTATTCAAGATCGAATCATCAAGAAACTACAAGTGTCGAGATTCATCGATAACCAAGTTCAATTGAATTGGCACTAATGTCAGAAATCGGTTCATGGGGTTATTTCTCATCAGCAGAACACTCCCTACAAATGAAAGGACCAAGTGTTCCAAAGAGTAAACTGGTAATGTATGTGGCCACCCGGATGGGCTGCTGCGGATAAGTTGCACAACATTATCGCATAAAAATTGACTGGAGTTCACAAACATCTCTTCTACCGATAGAATTCTAATCAAGAATTCTCGCATTCCTCTTTCAGATAAAAAGACATCATTTTCCTGGTAGCACGCACTACAACAGATTGGGTCTTTTACGGCGCACAAAGTATGCGGTAAATGACTATTTACGGTGTCCATCCGCAAGCCGTATTAGATGATGTCGTGAATGATATCCATCAACTACGGCGTACAAAACAAGTCGTGAATATGTTTTAAAAAATGCTGTAATTGTATCTCTCCCTCAAATACGACATGCAAAACGCACCCTTTTACTGCAAGCAAAAAATGTCGTAAATGACTATTTACGGCGTACAAAACACATCGTGAATATATGTCCCTCAAATACGGCGTACAAAAAACACCCTTTTACCGCGCGCAAAGAATGTTGTAAATGACTATTTATGGCGTTCAAAACGCGCCGTGAATATTTCTTAAAAAAACACCGTAATTGTACCACCCCCTGCCTGACCGCGGCCGCTGCCGCTCGCCGAACCACTGTCGCCGCCAGACACCACCCATTTCTAATAATAATGACAATTAATTGTCATTATTAGGAATTGAACTTGAGATCTCAAGTCAATAGTTGTAAGTCTTTACCACTTGACTACAACATTTGATGTGTTAACAATTGAACAATATTTATATATAACCTATATAAAACATATTCACGACGTGTTTTGTACGCCGTAAATAGTCATTTACGACATTCTTTACGTGCGGTAAAAGGGTGCGTTTTGTACGCCGTATTTGAGGGATACAATTACAGCGTTTTTTAAAACATATTCACGACGTGTTTTGTACGCCGTAAATAGTCATTTACGACATTCTTTGTGCGTGGTAAAAGGGTGCGTTTTGTACGCCGTATTTGAGGGATACAATCACTGCGTTTTTTAAAACATATTCACGACGTGTTTTATACGCCGTAAATAGTCATTTACGACATTCTTTGCGTGCGGTAAAAGGGTGTGTTTTGTACGCCGTATTTGAGGGATACAATTATGGCGTTTCTTAAAACATATTCACGACGTGTTTTGTACGCCGTAAATAGTCATTTACGACATTCTTTGCGTGCGGTAAAAGGGTGTGTTTTGTACGCCGTATTTGAGGGATACAATTATGACGTTTTTTAAAACATATTCATGACGTGTTTTGTACGCCGTAAATAGTCATTTACGACATTCTTTGCATGCGGTAAAAGGGTGCGTTTTGTATGCCGTATTTGGGGGATACAATTACGGCGTTTTTTAAAACATATTCACGACGTGTTTTGTACGCCGTAGTTGATGTGTGCCATCTTTGAGAATAATTTTTTACGGCGTTCCTCAAATGTGCGCCGTCTTTGAGAAATTATGCATCACAATTACAACGTGCACTAAAAAAACGTTGTGAATGATAACATTTACGACGCGCGATTTATGTGCGCCGTAAAACTCAAGCCGTAAAAGACCCAATCTATTGTAGTAACATCCTGTTTGTTGTGCGTAACTCTCCGTTGTTGCGACGATGATGTACTTGCAATTCAATTACGAAGCCAAAGAAATTAGTGTTGATCCAGTTCAAGTTCTTGTCGATGATTTCATTGTTATGCCAAAATTCGAGTTGGTAGCTTACCATCTTTGAATTGAAGAACAATGCTTCTCTTTCTCGAGAAAATTTGAGGTGAAACAGACAAGTAATCTATAATTCTTAAAGCGATGGAGATTGAAGAGAAAAAAGAAAAAAGAAAGATGATTGCACAAGTGAGAGTGGGAAGATTTGGAGCCAAGGTAGGGTTTGTTATAGAAACATAGAATCGTTTTAAGGAAACTTTTTTAAAATCTTATTCCCCAATTAAACTACTTCGGATTAGGAATCCCATAATTGAAAGATATATCTCTTAACGGTAATATGGGAGTCGGTTAGGATACATATCACAAAGTTGCAGGTATCGTACAACCCAACTTCCCAGCGTACATGTCAGTGTGTCACGGTGTTCTTAATTTTTATTTGTTTAAAGTTTTTTTTTTCTTTTTATATATGATATGATTTATATTATAATTATTTTAGTATTATAAATATATTATATTAAATATTAATAAATAAATAAAATGCATTTGAAATTTAAGAAAGATTGAAATGTTATTAGAATAATATTATATTATATTAATTTTTTTGAAAAGAATTAAATATTAATGAATAATGTAATCACATACATTTTAAATATCGAAAAAATGGAAAATATCTTAGAATAATAATATATTCTTCTAAATATTAATAAACGATAAAATTGCATTTAAATTATAGAAAAAATGAAAACGTTCTTAGAATAATACTAATAAATTGTGTAATTACATATATAATATTATAAAATTGAAAATGTTATTAGAATGATAATAATATTTAATATAAGAAGATATCTCACTTGTATCCTATGATGTGTCAATTGAATTAACAAACATACATGAAGTGAATTAAATCAGTATTTATATGCCTTTTCAAAAGAAAAAAAAAAAAAAAAAAACTATTTATACGCAAGTAATTAATAAGTTAGAAGGCAAGTGTGATACGAAGATGGATGCTGCATACAATATAATTACATTTACCGTCCAAAAAATTAATAGTAATTATTGGAGATCTTTTTATTTTATTTGAGAATTAATTTTTTATAAATGAAGAAACTTTAAAAAAAAAAAAAAAAAACTTTGTGACTTAATTTTGTAATCAAGATTTAATTACAATTAATAATGCCGATTTCTACACTTGGTATAGCCCTATTTCCTATCAATTGCTTTTGTTTTCCAAGTAAAACTGGTATGTTTAATGTTTAAATAAGCTTGTGTAGGTTCTTAGGCTTCCAAGGGCTTTATTGTAGAGAAATAAGGAGTTGGAGGCAAAACGGCAATTTCTAAACACAAAAGTAGAGGATGGGAGAGCGACACAAGTCCAGAGGATTGGCATTGTATGGTTGTTGTACGAGCGCTATACGTACAGTGCCCACATTGGCTGAGGAATTTTGTAAGGTTCATGATTTGTATTGGCTTGATTCCATTGCAAAACGCTCTATATTTGTATTAGTTGTTGCTTAGGATGTTTTTGGAAGAAAAGAAGCTTAAAAGGTGAAGTGCAACGTCTAGTGCAAATGTCGTCTTCAAGAGGTGAAAGAGTCAAAAGTATACTTCGACTTCTATCCTCTTACAAGGCGTTAGCGCACACACACACAATTCATACATGTGTGTCCCTACATCGTAGTTCAAACATTTGGTATAACACATTCACACACTTCTTAGTATGCACATGCATTGGTCTTTTATAGACAAACATTGTAGAATTGCATGCTTTGTGACTATCTCTTTGATATGGCATGCTTGTATGAATTTGTGTTTGTTTGTTTATGTATTTTGTATTTTGGACTTAAATATGTTCTTATTTGATTCCTTATTGAGTTTCGGTCATTTCGGTTACTCATTCATAAGGTTTCAAGTCCAAACGACGTAGCTAGGCTACTTTGCGTTCTCATTCGTTGAGTTGACTTCATCGTCATTTTTCGAGATGATTTCTCAACCTTTTGTCAAAGTTTCTTAGTCTTTGTCGTGCGTGAGGGAGTCACGGTTCGTAATCTAAAAACAGATTTGAAATCGGAGTTCAGATGCCCAAGATACGGCTGAAGAACGTGAGGGTGCACGGGAGAGCAAGCGAGGCCAAGCGGCCAAGCTTGCTTGGCCTCGCTTGGCCAAGCCGTGTGGGAGCCGTGGGACCCACGGCCAGAGGACCTCTCTGGTCCCGTGTGGCCCATGCGCCCCCCATGGGCTTGGCTGAGGTGGCCTCTTTTGGTTGGCCGAAAATCCTCTCTCTCTCCTTCATTTAAACACCTCTCCTTCCCTCCAAACTTAGAATTCGAAGAAATCTTTCAAAGAAATTCTGCAGAAATTATTCATATTTTAGTTTTAGTATTTTGATCATAACTTTCTCATACGAACTCGAAATTGATTGATCCAAAAACCAAAATTGTTTGTCTTGATGAGAGCTACAAACCCCAAGCATTTCCAGAGACAGCTGACTTCGTCATTTTTCCCAGTGGCCTGATTTTCAGTACGTAGTCAACTTTGTATGTTCAACTTCTTCTTTTTCATTTCATCTTTGATCATTTTTTTATTCTTACTATTAATTGATAAAATATGTTGAGAAGAATGTTAGATCATATGCTAGGGGTGTTATGATTGATTGTTTGTTGAGTTTTAGCATTGTGATTCACTTTTGAACATAGTTTGCTAAACTTGATTTTGTGTGAAATTGATTCTAGAAATGCTATATGTGATGTGCCTCATGACATGTTCTAGGTTTAATTTCATGTTCTAAGAACAAATTTTTCTAGTGTGATATATTGAATATTCTTGACTTGTTCTTATTGATTTTGCATGTATTGATTTCTAGGTATTTTTGTGATTGTGTGTTGAAAGCATATCCTAGTATATCTCTAAACATGTTCATAGAGTTTGATTGATCATCATACTTTATTTGTTGTGATTTGCATCATTTGCATCACTTAGATCATTGCCTTGCATAAGGTTGAAGTCTCTAGCAAAGTGAGTGAAGCTTTGTGGATAGAGCAAAGAAGTCTTGACTAGAGTCGGGAGGACTCGGATAGTCAAGCAAGAAGACTTAGCTAGGAGTAGGAAACTCCGGATAGCTAAGCAAGAAATCATCCTAGAAGCTTGAAAGCTTTGGATAGGATGTTGCTACCTAGAGGTGTAGGACACACCTTGGATAGGTAGTAGGTTTTGTGATTCACTAGCCCGAGGGTAGATTAGGAGTTGATAGCTTGAGCGGATATCATGAGTTGGTAGCTTGAGTGTGTAAGTCCTTTTTCACATAGTGGATTGCTTTGCCGGTGGTTGTGGTATCAACCCGTGGATGTTTCCTCTTTGAGGGTTTACCACGTAAAAATCTTTGTGTCAATTTTCGCTTTACTTTTCCTTATCTTCCATACTTTACATTGATTGCATATCTTGTATATTGATTTACTTTTGCATTAGTTAAATCAATTCATTTGTTGAATATCTTCAAGTGTGCATTTTCTTTGTTATATTCTGCATAGTTTTTAATATTGGAAGAATTTGGACCTATACCTATTCACCCCCCTCTAGGTATATTCTACACTACTCCTTAAGGGAAATTTCAAATTTCCAAAGGTTCATCACTGTTCAGGCGCCCTACGTACCGCGCTTGAACAGCGACCACACTGCCGTATCAACATTCTCTAGGGTTCCGTGCCCTAAATTTGTACACTATAAATACCTCATTTCAGACTCATTTGAGGCACCTCTTGCTTGACCCTTGACATTCCAAATACTCAAAGAACACATTTTTACCTTCCAAATCCACAAAATCACTGCATCAAACCTTCAATCCTTCATCCAAACCTCAGATCCACTTCACCAAACACTTAACCTCCATCTTCTCCACCTAAATCCATCATCAAAACCCTTGGAGCACAAGAGGGGAGCATCAAGAGAAGGAGCAAGCCAAGCACATTCAACCAACCAAGAGAGAAGAGATCTATACTTAGTTTATTCTTAACCTTTCTCTCTTTCATTTAGCACTTGTATCTTGTTATGGCTTACATAAAAATCATACATTTTGTAGTCATATCTTGTAATATGAACTAAACTCATCTTGGCTAAGGCCAAGATAAAACCTTTTCCATGAATCATCAAAAAAGACCATCACTTTATCACTATTGCTTGTGTTGTGTACATTTATTTCATGCTCTTAATCATTATTGAGTGTGTAGCTAACATTTGGTAATTGTTTGGTTGTTATATGATGCACCGAGAGAAGAAGCACACAACGAGCTCGATGAAATGAGTGATAGGAGTTGGTAAGATAGAAATATGTGATGCTAGCTTCTAGGATTCAATTGTCTGCCATAAATCTTAATGAATTTGTATGTAGTTCAAATAAACATTGAGAAATATGTTGTTGGTGCATATAAATATTGTCTTTATCACTTGAGAGATGGTAGAAATTAATTAAGGGTATCACGAATCTACATACATACTTGCATATTTTATTTTAATGATGTGCATAAAATTGATGAGAATTGGATAGATGGATTCAAAGGTCATAGCCTCATTCACATATATATATAACCAAGTGTTTGAGTTTGTTTGCTTGCTTGTTTAGTTTCATTAATTGCATTATAATTGTAGCTTGTTTTAGTTTAAATTAACGCAGAGTAATCATAACCCTCTTGATTTCAATTGTCTAAATAGTAGTTGAATTGATAAATTTCGGTAATCAATACATCAATCCCCGTGGAACGAACTTTATTTATTATTGTGCTACACCACGGCCCCGTACTATTGCGGGCGCCCATTTTGGTGTGATCAACAATGTAAATCGAGACATTTTTAAAATTCGAGACTTATTCATCTTCAGTCAAGATTTATTGGATATTTTTTCGAGAATTATTTAAAGTTTGTAAATAAATAAAAAATTAAAGTGCAATAAGTCTCGATTGAGACTTGTTGCAAGTATCAATCGAGACTTATTACAAGTCTCAAATTGAGTTGTAATAAGTCTCACGGTGTAGATATGAGGGGATACCATCGGACCAACTTCATCTCATCTACTGCACTTTTTGTTACAAACAAGAAATAAGTCTCGAAAAGATACCCAAGTCTCAACCAAAAAAAATAAATCTCAAATAAAGGAAATAAGGGGTCATTTGTTTTTTGCACTTAAAACTTAATGGATCTGAATTGAAACTATTGAGTTGTTTTGTTTGTTTTTTAAGTGGTCAAACAACTTAAAAATACCTAAAAACAACATAAAATAAAAAGTAAAAAATCCTGACTTTTAACTTAATTTCAAATCACTAGATTGCATTTAATATATTTTCTTCCAAGATTATCCTTCCAAAGATAACATATTTCCAATTTTATCATAATTTATAGGGGGAATTGCATTTTAGTCCCTGTAGTTTGCCTTATTCTGGGTTTAGTCCACGGTTTTTTTTTATTGTAACTTTTAGTCCTTCTGTGACAGAATCCGTCAAAAGACAGATTCTGTCATGTCAGTCGGACTAAAAGACAATAATGCCCCTCTGACTGTCTAATATTCGTTGAATGACCGTTTTACCCTTAAATTTGTCTTATATGTAACTTTAACTGAAATTACCATTTTACCCTTCTTTGTCTTAAAAAATAATTAAATAAAAAAATGAGAAAAAAATTTCTATCAAATTAAAAATTCAAAACAATTTAAACAATTAAATTAAATTAAATTAATATGTTATAGAGAATTTTAAAAAAAATAATTATTATTATATAAAAATGAGAAAAAAAAATTCTACCAAATCTTAAATCTAAATCTCCACCATCCAAATCTTAGATGGATGGTGTGGATTTATTTATTTAAAATATATATATATATATATATATATATATATATATATATATATATATAAGAAAACAAATTCCAACCACAATCCCATACCAGTTCAACCCAGTTCTCAGTTACCAAACACAATTACACAAATCCAGATGGATCTATTTTGTTTTTTTTTTTTTTTTTTCATTTTCTTTCCTACTTTCTTTCATTTTCTTTGTTACAAAACACAAACCTAGTTCACGGATCTTCATTTTCTCGGTTACCAAACACCAGTTCAACCCAATCCAGAAATAACAACTAATCAAAAAATAATAATAATAAAACATAAATAACAAATCTGGTGAGGCTACCAGTTCTTCACATACATCTTAAATAAACTCAGATTCTGAAAAGAGTCTGGGATTCTACTGGTTAAGCTGTTAAAGCTCAATTCACTGCAATGCCTAAATCATCCCCAAATCAAAAACCCCCCAAAATCCCTACATCAAAAACCCTCAAAATCCCTAAATCAAAAACCCCAAAAATCAAAATCCCCAAATCGGCACTAACACCAAATCACGATCATCACCATCATCACGATCGAAATAAAAAACAAAACAAAAACAAAATAAAAAAACTCAAACCAAACATCAAGGACTCAAACTGATGACGGAGCGACCAACAATGACCAGAGACAGAGCAACAGCCGGCAGAAGAAGAAGAAGAAGAAGAAGAAGAAGAAGAAGAGAGAAAGAGTAGAGAAGAACACAATCAGAGCGACTGATGAACCGATGACAGAGCGATCGCCAGTGACCAAAGACAGAGTGACCGCCGGCAGAAGAAGAAGAATAAGCAGAAGCAGAAGAAGAAGAAGAAGAAGAAGAGAGAAAGAGTAGAGAAGAACAAATTTGGTTAGGGTTTTAGTATTTATTGATTTTGTTTTTATTTATTGATTTCTTTTTATTTATTCTGAAGTGACGTGGCCGAATATAAGCCACATATGTTAATCTTTTTTATTTTTAAATATTTTAATTTCTTAATTGACGAATATACCCTTCGTGAGATAAAGCTTCTAGAAGCTGGTAGGTCACTTTACCAAATTACCCTCGTTGACCTAACAGAAATCAGTGAAACCCTAACGGAATTGGACGATAGGGACTGGAATTCATATTGTCAGAATACAGATGGATTGAAAGTTACAATACCAAAAAACCATGGACTAAACCCAGATTAAGGCAAACTACAGGGACTAAAATACGATTTTCCCTAATTTATATTATACATATTTCTTTATTTTAACATATGATAAACAGCTTTTAAAAAAAATAAACATTAATCACATTGTCACTTTTATCACCATCGTTGAACCTTTAATTATTATTATTTTTGTAAAATCCAAATAATTATTTATCAAATATTTTTAAAAAATATTATTTATCTTATCTTAATAATGAATAATATCTTATCAATATTGCATAAAAATGGTGTAGAATTTGTTAAAATATTTTTTATTTACTTATTTATATCATATAAAATGAAAATACATAACAATTAAGAGTAATAAGGGTATAAATGTCAAATTACTTGTTTTCAAACCATTTTATCTTTAAAAAAACAAACAAGTTGACCCTCTATTTACAGGTGATAAAAAAAAAAAAAAAAAAAAAAAAAAACATGTCATTCAGTTTCAAGTTGCAGTCATTATTCAGTTTTTAGAAAAATTCATAACTGTTCTGTCTTTAAATAAAAAATAAAAAAATAAAAAATAAAAGGTCTCCACCCAAGACTTACTTTCTAGAAAATTTTCCAAATATGTTTTTTTTTTTTTTTTTTTTTTTTTTTTTTTTTTTTTTTTTTTTTCCGTTTTTTCCTTTAGATTTATATTATTTCTCTTCTTCTTTTTTTAGCTTCCTCTACCTGTTGGTTCCTCCTCTACTTTTCATTGTCACGTATCAAATCATTTACATGTTTCAACCAATATTTTTTTTTATAAAATAAATAAATAAATAAAAACAAGTTTTCCATAAAAGGAAAAAAAAAAAAAAAAACAATTACAAACACAGACAAGAATAAAACTTCTTGCCCTTTTTAATGAGTGGATCCACCGTCTAAGTTTTGTGACTTCTATTTGAAGAAGAGATTGAACAAAGTGAGAAATGAAATCAAGGAAAAAAATATATTATATTATATGAATATTATAAATATATTATATTAAATATTAATAAATTTGAAATATAAGAAAGATGAACAATGATATAGGTGGAAATCATTTTAGTCCCTGACTCCCTGGGTGATTTGAATTTCAGCAGTGTTGACTGATGTTTCCGTTTTTGGTTTGTATAGACCTTATATTATCTTAAATTCATCATTTTGGTGCCTCCGTTAGTCAAACTTAACGGTTTGAAGGGTATTTAAGTCTTATTCTTTGAAACGTTTCAAAAAAAAAAAAAAAAAAAAAAAATCTTATTCTTTGAAAACAAATAATATATATATATATATAAAATAAAAAAAATAAAAAAAATCCAATCACTTATCTCACAATCCCATGATTTATAGAATGTTGACAATTCACATACAACATCATTTGGACAATCCACTAGGATTGTATAAAGTTAGCATTACAATGTATAAAATGGCGGGTTAATTGCACAAACATACTCTCTATTTATCTAATAAAGCAAATTTTCAAACAAATGCCCTATTCAAACACAAACATTTCAATTGGAATTTACTTGGGGTATGGAAAGTCAATAGTGCCCTTAGGTAAAATAGAGAGGTTATTTTGGTAGGTAAATTTCACAAACAGCCCTGAATTTTGGTGTAATTGTATAAAATTTTTTTTTCTAATAATTACATAAATATACCCTACCATCATTTGATTTTTGTTAACTTTAACCTTTAACCACATTTGTATCCCGAAATGACTAAACTACCCTTGAAAACTTATTTATCTTTTCTTTTAGTATTTAAAAATATTAAAAAAAATATTTACTTAAAAAATTGAAAAAATCAGTACAATTTTTTTTTTTTTTTTTGCTTTTATTTCCTTTTTCTTTCTATCTTTTTTTTTTTTTTTTTTTTTTTTTACATTTTCCGTGTCTCCAAACACCAAATTTTTAGATTTCAAATACCAACTTTATCACCAAAACATTCAATTTCATACTCATCAACCTACAAACAATTTCATTTCATCAACACAATCAAAACCCACCAACAATTACATTTAATCAGCAGGATCAAAGCCCACAAAACTCACTAAACACAATCAAAACCCACTAAACATAGCCATTTTTCCAGTTTTGTGGGTTCTAATTGTGTTAAAAAAAAATGATAGAAAGAAAGCAACAAAAGAATTGTACCCATTTTTTTAATTTTTTAAGTAAATATTTTTTAATATATTTAAATAATAAAAGAAAAAATAAATAAGTTTTCAAGGGTAGTTTAGTCATTTCGGGATTAAAACGTAGTTAAAGATTAAAGTTAACAAAAGTCAACTGACGATAGGGTATATTTATGTAATTATTATTAAAATAAATAAATATTTATACAATTACACCTAAATTCAGGGTTGTTTATGAAATTTACCCAGCAAAATAACCTCTCCCTCTTACCCAAGGGCACTATTGACTTTCCATACCCCAAGCACATTTCAATTGGGATGTTTGTGTTTAAATAGGGCATTTGTTTGAAAATTTGTTTTGTTAGATAAATAGAGGGTATGTTTGTGCAATTAACCCTAAAATGGCACGTAAAAAGTTATCTTAAAAAAAAACAATATTACACATTGGTAAAATGAGTTAGGAAGACAGCAACAGTTTTGCTTCAAGTGAATTGTGGAAACAACCCTAAAACCTTAGATAATGGGCTTAAGCTTCTCAGCAGTTTTAATAATTCCTGAAAACAAAAGCCTATAGACAACAACCATCCCAAACAAGATAGCAAGATCAATCCACTTGGAGTAACCCATCTCAACTTGCCAAACATTTTTCAATATTTCTTCACCACTGATAATAGCTGGCCCTCCAATCTGATTATTAGGGAATTTTAGTCCTTGAAACTCATTTTTGTAGAATCCTTGAAATGCATACTTGTGAAATGAAATGTAGTACATTGGGTATCTCCAAAATGGCTTAGGAAGATCATTTGGCAACCTGAAAAAGCCTCCATTCAACATCATTACTCCTTGAATTCCAGCTCCAGTTATAATTCCCATTAAGAAATCTGGAACTATGCTTGCAACAATCATCATTAAGCTCTCAACCAGCATCATGCATGCAAAAAGCAGCAAAGCAAAGTAAGCAAAGTGTTGGAAACTCTTTTGGAGACCAACTAGGTAATACGCTATTGCTCCTGGAATAAAAGAATTCATCATCAAGTATGGGATGGATGACAATGTGTTTCCAACAACAAATGCTCCAACTCCATAGTGTCCATTCAACCTTTCTCGTCCAAAGATCTGTAAGAAGAAAAAAAGGTCAAAATAGTCTTCTAAATAATGTATAAGATCCTTCTCTGGTCAGGATGGTCCTGAATACGGAATCTAACCTTCATATCCTCTACGAAAGAAGGAAATCCACCGATTGCCATGAAAGTCAAAAATGCTGCAACAAACATGAGCATTGAACCCCTAGCCTGAAATTCACAAATGATGTGGATGACTATGAATAATCATTAAGCTTAATTAATATTTTTTCCTGTTATACTAAATTAGAAGAGAGCAGAAAGCTGTAATCTCCACCAAGATATATACCTGAATTGACCCATAAGAGAATCCAATGTCAAAGAATATAGTTCCAACACACAAACATAAGGCAATGTAGACCGCAAGGCGAAGCCAATAATAGCCTAAATCGCGATACATGTTCACAAAGGATCTCCTCGTTAGAACAAGGCTCTGTGTGATGAAACTTGCTTGGCTTCCTTTCTTCTCCGGGGCTTTTCCTTTCTACAAAACAAAAAAGAAAAAAAATTAGAGTTAAATTTTTCTAAATTTGTATCGCGATGAAGCAAGTTATCCAAATTTACTAAATTTGCGTACATACCTGTTGGCATAATTTAGAAACATGGTGCTGAATTTCTTGGTAAGTCACAGATGATTCGAATGAGTTGACTAGAATGTTTATGACTTCTTCAGTAGTAGTGCTGCCAAACCCTTGTTCGATATCCTATATATGTCCATATACCGATATTTTGAGAAAGACACACAGAGTTGAAGTTAAAATAAATTAAAAGAGACACATACTTCTTCAAAGTCCTTGTTGATAGTTCTTAGGTAGTGATCAGAAGGATTTCTCAGAGTTGGGCAAGGAAAGCCACTTGAAGCAAAGAACTGAAGCAAAATTTGATTCGTAAAATTCATTAGCACTTCTCACTACTTAAAAAGCACTTCTAATAAAACTAATTAAAAGCACCTCTAAGTGCACTCTTACTAGAAATTTACCTGTTCTGCCAATGAAACAGGACCAAAAAAAATAGTTCTGCCTGAGGATAGAAGGCAGAGATTGTGGAAAAGCTCAAAAACTTCACTGCTAGGTTGATGGATTGATGCAATAACAGTTCTTCTATCTTGGCGAGCAAGCTTAACAATTCGATTCATAACATGGAAAGACGCTGCACTATCTAGGCCACTGGTAGGCTCATCGAGAAAAAGAAGTTTCGGGCGTGTCAAGATTTCAATACAAATGCTAACTCTCCTCTTTTGTCCACCACTAAGACCTTTTTTGGTCCAGCCTCCAATTCTGGTGTCCATAGAGTCTTGCAACCCCATTTCTTTGATAGTGATTTCAGCTCTTTCTTTCTTCTGTGGTTTGGACATGGAATCTGGTAGTTGCAGCTGAGCTGAATAATATATGGCTTCCTTTACAGTTAGAGTTGTCATTAGAGTATCATCTTGGGTCACATAAGCCTAAAACAAGTGAAATCAGAAAACCAATTGTTACAATTATAGCTAAATAACAATCAACCTAAAGGAAAAAATCCCACTAATTGTTCAGTCTTACTTACTGAAGTTCCAAAAGCAAGTGTCTCTTTGTGACCATTGATTAGGATTTCTCCACTTTGTTGTGTGTTTGAACTTAATCTTCCTGCAATTTACTCAGCTTAGAGTATATTAATATATATCTTTTACATATAAAACAATTGGATGCTATTATATTCACAAGGCAAAATTTGCTAATTTAATTGGAAATAATATATATATATATATATATATATATATATAGGGTGAAATTGGAAAGTAGCCAAAAATTAAGGAGCTTTATTGTTTTTAGCCGGAATTAGCATTTTGATTGTTTCCGTCAAAACAATCCACTTTTGGGACAAAACTGCCCTTTATTCAGAAATGATTAAAAAAATCAAATGAAATTAATAAAACAAAAGAAAGGGAATTTGGGAAGAGAGAGAAGAGATAAAAAAAATTGATATTGAATTCAGAGAGAGAGAGAGAGAGAGTGAAAGACCGAGATTTCATCAATCAACTCAACCCCGACCCGACGAGAGGCGAGCGGCGGTGGCATGACGAGAGATGAGCGGTGGCGGTGTGATGATCGTCGGTCGCCCGATCTGGGTTTGAGGGTGATTGTGGTTTTATGAATGGTGGTTGTTGATTTTATGAATGGTGTGTTTATTTCCAGATTAAACACACAAAGACAAAAAAAATTAAACACACTAGGGTAAATCAATTAAACACACTAGGGTAAATCAATTAAACACACCAAGGCAAAAAAATTAAACACACCAGAGCGAATCAATTAAACACATTAAGGCGAATCAATTAAACACACCAGGACTAATCAATTAAATACACCAAGGCAAACAAATTAAATACACTAGGGTGAATCAATTAAACACACCAAAACAAAAAAATTAAACACACCAGGGCCAATTGGGTTGCCGTGGTGTGTTTAATTGGTGGCTTGGTGTGTTTAATTTGGTCTTACCCTGGTGTGTTTAATTGATTTTCGTCTTTTTTTTCTTCTTCTTCCCGAAAAAATAACTTTTTTTTTCTGTATTTTTTTCTTTTTCTTCTTCTTCTTCTTCCCGAAAAAAAATAACTTTTTTTTCTCGATTTTTTTTCTTTTTCTTCTTCTTCTTCCCAAATGTGTTTAATTGTGTTTCTTGGTGTGTTTAATTTGGTCTTGCCCTGGTGTGTTTAATTGGGTTGATGTGGTGTGTTTAATTGGTGGTCTGGTGTGTTTAATTGGTTTACACCTGGTGTGTTTAATTAGTCTAGTGTGTTTAATTGTTTTACACTTGGTATGTTTAATTGGGTTCCCCGATGTGTTTAATTGATTTGCCCTAATGTGTTTAATTGAGTTGTGCTTGTGTGTTTAATTCAACCCAATTAAACACACAAGTAACAAACAATTAAACACACTAATCACAACCAATTAAACACACCAGTAACACACAATTAAACACACTAGTCACAACCAATTAAACATACCATTTACACCCTTGTAAAATCTACAACTTGGCTAATTGACTCTTTAACTTCAACACGAAAATCTGGAAAAAAAAATTAACAAACATAATCAAGCATGTTTTTTAAAATCTAGAATTTAAAAAAAAAAAAAAAATTTAAAAACCTGAATTTTTTTTAAAAATCTAGAAAAAATTTTAAACAAAACAAAATTTGAATTTTTTTTAAACAAACAATACTCAAACTTAAGGACAACAACAACCACCCTTAAAATCAACAACTAACACTCAAATCCAAACCTTTATAAAATCTAGAAAATTTTCAAAATAAAAAATAAAAACTGAAATTTTTTAAAAAAATCTGGAAATTTTTTAAACTAACAATACCCGAACTTTAGCACAATCACAACCACCCTTAAAATCAACAACTAACACTCAAATCCAAACCATTTTTAAATCTGGAAAATTTTCAAAAAATAAATAAAAATAAAAAACTGATTTTTAAAAAAAAAAAATCTGGAATTTGGATTAAAGAAGAGAGAAGCGTGAGAGAGGAGATCTGGAGAGGAGATTTGGGTTGTAAAAAAAAATTATGGTGGAGAGAGGAGAGAGGTGTGAGATCCAGTGGAGAGAGAGAGAGAGAAGAGATTGAAGAGAGAAAGAAAATGTTCTGGAGAGAAAAGAGTTAAAGAAAATAATGAGTGGCATTTAAGTTTCTACAGTGGATTGTAATTTTTTGACTAAAAAAGGGTATTTCCTCTTATATATATATATATATATGTGTGTGTGTGTGTGTGTGTGTGTGTGTGTGTGTGTGTGTGTGTGGGTGGGGGGGGGGGGGGGGGGGGGGGGGCGCCGTGTTGTGGTGGCACATTTTGCTAGACTGCTGATCAAGCTATAACTTGGTGCTAAAAGGCCTTGCTGAGTTCAAATATATTATATATAGTAAATATTAATCCAGTTATGATAAGTTGTCTTCTTTTTAACCATTTATCGACAGAATTTGGCATATTATTTTCCATGTTTGTTATTGTGAGAATAAACTGTTACTGGTTACTACTTCTACTTTGACATCAGATTCCAGGTTGCAAAGGGATGAGAATGCAAAAGCTTAAAAAAGGTAAACAAAACCCTCAATTTTGAATATGGGTGGCCGGTGAAATTGAGGCCCAAAAACAATTTTATAAATAAAAAATATTAAATACTAATTAAACACTCAGCTCAGCACACTAAATGAAGTGTGTCGTATTGTGTCGTGCTGTTCCATATTTATACGGAATCGTATTTTTTCGGATCGTGTTTAGGCCGGCTCGACACAATTTAAATGATTAATTAACATTAAACATGTTTAGCATAAAATATAAATTAGAATAACAAAAATTCAAATATATATATGTACAAAAACTCAATCAACATTTTTGCTTTTTAAAAATAAGAATAAATTTTAATTAAATTATTTTTAACTATTAATTTAATACTTTTTACATTACACATTCAAAACCTCGTTTTAAATTTTCACTTAAGATTTCGGATACTCTTGAGTAGACCCTGATTTTGAATATGACCAGGTCAACAAAAGACATGTACCAACAAAACTTCTTTATGATATATAATATAAAATAATTGATTTGGATATCAAATGATCAAATCTAAGTGTATAAATATATATATACGGTCCCGTTCTGGTCAATGCACACTAATATAACTATACTAGTACCAATGCATGTGGACTGATTATGGAGAAACTTTGACAAGTGCATATACTTTGAGTCAAAGTATTTAAATCTAATGGTACATATCTAATGCACTGATGAAATCATATCAGTGCTGATTGACTTAAACATATATATATATATATATATATATATATATACACTAGTTCTCTCGTGTGAATATATATATACAGTCTTTCTATTATCAGTTCGAACTGACAAAAGTTATATCAGTTCCTTGTATGTGGGCCATTGGATTTAAATACTTTGACTGACAAGTGCATACAGCAAAGTCAAAGTATTTAAATCCAGTGGCCCACATGCAAGGAACTGATATAACTTTTCTCAGTTCGAACTAATAATAGAATTTCTGTATATATATATATATATATATATATATATATAACAAGAACTTATTCAAATAATCATTAAGTGAGAATTGGTCACGCATATCTTCTTGGGGAATAGGTTCAATATTGGTGGGAACCACTCTAATGTTCTAACCAACATTGGAGTTGTTTTCGGAAACCACTCAACGATAAGTATAATATAATATTATATATTTTTAAAATGAAACCTATAAAATTAAATTAAATGGTTAATGTAAAATAATATATTATAGTAGGCAAGAGAGTTTGAGATGAGACGAATGAGAGAGGAGACTCAGGAGAGAGAGTGTGTGTTTGCTTTAAATTAGATGAAAACCGGTTTAAGGGCCGGTTCCCTGTTTTTTGTGTTTTTTAATTAATATTTTGTATGTTATTCTTTCAACAATTGGATTTCCATTTTTCCTCATCCAACTGTTGCAACATGTCTAATCTATTGGTGGTATCATACCAATTACTTTGACTGTTTATGTCGACATGTGGGAAGTGGGTTAATGCTTACCCGCTTTCAAGAGAGTGAGCAAAAAAGAACTCATCCACGTAGGGTCTTGAAAAGAAAAAATCTTTAATTTGTTTAGCATATGGTGAGCTTTTAAGTCAAGTTATCGAAAATATTTAATCTGCGTATGGTGAGCTTTTAAGTCATATCATTTTATGTCAAATGTGAAATAAAATAAAATAAATAAATAAATAACTATAGCTAAACGTCAAATTACAAGGTAAAAAACCAAGAAGTGATTGTTTTTTGTGGGAACACACAGATTTCATAATTCTGATATTACACAGGCAAGCTTGATAAATTAACTAAGGAGCCAACAAAAAGTTATAATTAAGAATGGAAAATAAAGAAAAAATACCTGCTAATGCATCTAAAAGGGAAGACTTGCCACAACCAGAAGGACCCATGATAGCTAATACTTTGCCTGGTTCAGCATACCCAGTCAGCCCTTGCAAAATGGCATGGCTCTCATTTTTCCCTTTAGAAACTCTCACGCATAGATCCTTCCATGTTAATATAACTCCATTTTGTTGGTCAAATACTTCTTCCATCTCTCTAGCACTCTTCTGAGATTGAATAAAAGAGATTGATGGAAAGACAGTGCTGAATAAAAGAGATTGGTTTTATATATTGATGGGATTTTGTCTGCCTTAATTAATGATCAAATCCAGTACCATCTACTCGTATTTATAGACTAAAAATAAATATTACTTTTTTTACAAAAAAAAATGATTACATATTTATCAATAGGCTGACATCTAGCTCTACCGCCTTAATTTGACCTCAATAAATAAATCAACCAACCTTTCTTCATGTAGTGGCGTGCTCACATGCATGACTAGGATTAGGGATGGGTGTTTCCTGTGGGATAAGCCACCATCTATGAGCTCCCATGGAGTTTTTGGGGATAAATTTTGCCCCAAAATGGGTTTTCGGATGGGGGTGGGGGCAAACTAGGCCCCCATTTTATAAATGGGGTAGATCCCCACCACTCCCATTCTCCCATTTCCCTGTGTATATATATTAATTTTATTTTTATTTTATATTTAAAATCTAGACAACTTCATATAAAAAAAATAACTAGTTGAGATTTGAGGTTGTATAGATTTTGTGTCTTCCGCCCGACTAACTCTTAGAGTTTACTAGAACACCAACATTAGGTGAGATGGCCGTATCAATAGATATTCGTATTAAATAATAATATGTTATTAATATTATTATTTTTTAAAGCCCGACAAGTCAGCCCCTATTAAAGGGCCACCCTTGTGCACAAATGCATTTATATTATAAAATGCCTAAATCATACACCATGTGGTCAATGTATAAAAATTATTTATTTAAGAACATTTAACATTTGAACCCAAACATGTTGCATTAATATAATTTTCAGCCAATTAAATAATAAAGATCCATGTCATGAGCTAGCTATATTTTAGTTTCACTAAACCAATTTTAAATTTTATGTTTTTATAAATTTGTTTTTTAATTTCACAGTTGAATCCATTTGTTATCAAAAATTTTAAGTTATGCAAGTATTTTTATTTTTTTTTAAAGATAGTTGTGCAATTCAAATTACTAGCTAGTAATTTCAACAGAAAGATTGTCCTTTTATAAATTAATGATCAAAACACCGTGGGAACTAGCTAGCGTATATAGTTTAATGCTCACATAAAAATTGGGAGAAATTTTAAAATAATTTTTTTAGGATAAAAAAAAAATTTGGCAATTATTTCTTTAAAATAAAATGACACATACACAAAATGATTGATATTGGTTTAATTAACTATGAATTAGTCAAAATTGCATTTCGTGTTGGTTTATGGTGTTGCATTAACAAATATTTTCCCACTTCTTCTTTGTTGATCGCTACCCAAGTTGAACCATTTCAACTTTGGCTGCATATTAATTAATTTTCCTTGACTTTAGCGATTAAATTCATAAATTGGGTGATCAGCTGGCAAAGATAAAGTCTAATGATGCGGAATCAATTCCTATTAATGTTGTTTCCTCCATGGGAAAGAAACTTTAGTACCTCAGGTTTAAAGGGTGATTTTATTAATTTTTAATACTTAAACAATTTTCAAATTTTATTTATAAGTAGATTTCAATGAACTTATCATTCATAAAAAAATTTAGATCAAAATTTATAAAAATCGATGTGATTTCATTAAGGTCCTTACCAAAATTAAAAGAAATGATCACTCGTAAGAGACTCGCTCATATATTAAAATATATATATTCAAAAAAAAAATATTTTTGTTGTTACCTTTTGAACACTAAAAAAAATTAAAACTTTATTAAAATATATATTAAAATATTCATAGCATAACTAAATTGAACTTTTTTTTAACCCAGCCTGGACGTGGGTCACGCCGGTTTGGCTTAGTCTGCCAAACGCGACCCATTTTGCCTCCACTACTTTATTTCATCTGGAGTCTGAGAGCTCTAACATTTACAATAGAAAACCAACACAAATATAGGCAAATACAAGAGGGGACCAATGTTCTAATATTCTAGCTTATATTTGCCACCGCTCATTTATGCATGACTAGTGGGGTGGGCACGTGCAATGCACGTGCCAAATCCGAAATATTGAACCTTAATTATAATATACATGCATATATTTTTTTTTAATATATAAATACAAACATATTTACAACATATTTACAATAAAAAAACTGTTAGCACTTCTAATGTTGCAATTGAACTTGGGGTTCAACATTACCACCTAGGCTTTAGAAGCATTTATCAAACAAAAATATGCAACATTAGATGTACCTGTTTTCAGCATGTCAAACTAAGTCGAACTATGCTTTAGAGATATTTACAACAAAATATGTACGATTTAGTTTAGAGATATTTACAATAGGATTGATATAAACTTATTTTATTTCGGAACTGTCAAAAAGTTGGATAATGTTGGGTTTAACCTTTTCTTCTCCAGCATATTCTTGCTTCCAACTTTTGATGCGAATGATGTATTCTTTAGAGTTGGATATGTCTGCTAAACTTTCAATATCAACCCATCCGTCCTAATGAAAAAGAAATATTAATAATATAAAATAAAAATTTATAACCGTGTATTAGAGATTGTATTTGCAGTGTAACATACCTCTGTACTATTTTCCATTAATTAGTTGTTTTGAAGAGCAACCTAAAAATTTTTTTGCGTTGTCTCCAAATATAGTTGCAGGTATAACTCCAGCCGAATCAGTGAGATGAACTTGTACACAACATATGTGAGATATATAAGCACTATGTAAATAATGAATTAAAAATAATAAATGATAGAGAAATAATCTAGTGAAGGTAAAGCCACATTCTACTTGATACAAAAACTACTCTAAACAAGGAATAATTGACAAAGTAAAATCAAGATTTTTTCTTCGGACAATATCATGTATATTAGTCTTCCCATGAGCCAACAACAATAATAAAAAATTTATATAAAAAAAAAAATCATAATAGACCATTTTTTCCATATTACCCTAATTGGTCTAAAAACTGAAAAAGAGGCACTACCAACAAGATACTTAACGAATGATTTACAAATAAATTAGAAAAGAATAAAATCCAAAATCTTTGTCAGAAACAAAAACCTTCCTTCAGAAACCACCAAGCAAAGTAAGTAGAGAGATGAGTTAGAACATAGAAACAATTTGTCTTCAAGTTTCCTATAAAGCATACGGAGCTATCTCTTCATATTCATATTTTGGTGCACGAATATTGAGATTGATAAAATACATTAGTGCTCAAAGTCTACTATCAGAGCAGGATTTGATAGTAACAGTAAAAATAACATTTATTCGACATAAATTTAATAGATTGTATATTCACTATAAAATTAAGATATTATATATACCTTGGGATAGCTTTGACATTTTGGCTTTTGCATTGATGACAGTAAAAAGATGTATCAAAGTCAGCACCTATTTTTTTGTAACATTTTTCACAAGCCATGTACCAAAATGTTTGATCTAGATCACTCAGAAGAATTTGTGCTTTGATCCAGTGGTTCAATTTTTGAAAAGTGCAAAATAATATTTGTTATCATGTTTGAAACTTTACACGAAAAAAAAAAAAAAAAAAACTGGAAAACCAAAGTGGCTATTCTATGGAATTAACCGGAAAAAAAATAGATAGATATGATAATAAAGTAATACCATTTCAGTTGAAAGTTGCAGAGTACTGATAAGAACAATTGGTTGATTTATGGGAATTGTTGAGGCTTGTGAAGAAGTAAGACATTCCTTTTCAACAAGAGTGGATTCAAGGTAGAGTTTGTTTTCATTTCGCCTATATAATAGATAAATAAGTTTAAGGAAAGAAGTTAGATTAAAAAGAATCAATAATCATGTAGGGGATAATTATTTAGTTAAAGAGTTTACCAAGTACGTAGATTGTATGTTTTAGGCATATCAGGATCTATCATGATACAAGTTGATGCTTTTGTACGCAATGACAAATCTATATAAAAATAAATTATTATTAAGGATGAGTTTAAAAATATTAGAATGATTTAATGGTTATAGTTATAAGTTATAACTTACTGTTATAGGAGACAACTTTCAAACGCATTGCGACTATGATAGGCTTTGTTGCAATATGATTTAAGATGGCAACGCCTTAATTGTCAATGAATTTGTCCCATAAAGTTAAGAGGAGCGGTTGCTTTCTGAAAATGAGGTTCATATGAATTTATTATTTATCAGGAAAAAGATAAGTTCAAATAATATTTACTAAAGAGTGCATCAATTTTGATTTTCTACACTTACTCTTCATTGACAATGGTTACTTCTGGAATGGAGCCTATACCGAAAGATGTCTGTATGCATCTTATTGGTTGTACATCTATTGCCAATGCAATGATATCTGAAAAATAGTGAATATAAATGTTAAGAAATTAGAATTAGTGAAAATTGAATAATATAAGAATGAATAGGTACGTTATTATCTTACCAACTTGATCAAAAGTATCGATGTAATTGTCTAAACGGCTGAAAGGGACAAAAGAGAATTTCGGTGTGTTTTTTGAAGTGCCTGCAATATCCTCTTTTTCAATTTCTTCAACCATTGTTCCGCCATCAATAATCCATTGATATTCATTATTCACAACTCTATGATCTGACAAGATAGGTCTAATATTTGCATTTGTGATGTGATATTTCTTAAATATGTTAATGTGTCCTCAAATGCAGGTTTGTTTTTGTCAAAGATGGTAGCCTGAATTCTTGTTCCCTAAAAAAAAGATGAAAATGATATTAAAATACATTTTCAAGTAAAGTAAAAAAATATCCGGTGAAAATCATAAAAACCCTATTCTATAAACACATTTTAAAAGTCTATGTACGCCCACTCAATCAAAAAGATTCTAATCAACAAAATCAATGATATCGAAATTCGACAGCCTTATAAACCATATGATGAAATAACTTTAAGCAAGCAAAGTATTGACTGAAATTTTTTCTCTTCATACACATTGCGATTCCAAAATCTTCAACTCAATAAACCAAAAACAATTCAAAGTAAGAAAACCCCACAAAAAATAAATTCACTTCAATCACTAATAGCAAGAAATGAAATGAAAGCCAAAGTCAACTAACTGAACAAAAGTAATAAAGTTAACTAAAAACTGATAGAACATGACAAAAAAAAAAAAAAAAAAAAAATCCAAAATCACAAAAAACCACAAAATTTTCAGCACCCACATTCTCTTACATTCTTAATCACCAAATTAAAGAAATAAAACAAACAAATTCAATCAATTCATAACAACCCACAAAAAAAAAATTCTCAACTTTCAAAATTTTGATAAAATTGATAAAATAATTAATCAGACCCAGATGAAAAAACTTTACCTTTTTGTAGAAGTTGAATGTCTTTGAGGAAAATCTAACGTATATACAAATATCGAGAGAAATTCGAGTACGAAAACAGAGAAATTCGAGTGGGTCAATTTTATTTATATAGGAATGGGAGCGTAGGATAAGAAGCGGTGTATTTTAATCATTTTGCAAGAAAGTAAATGCTTAAGTGACTATCTAGTATTGGTGGTTATTAGCCATATAGATGCTAATAAAGAAGCAATAAATTATCGAATATATGTGACATACTTGGGTATCAACCATTATGAGATGCTGATATCTGGAAGAATTTCATCGCACATTTCTTGGCATACTTTTTTCAGCTACTAATACTGTTGCTGTTCATTTTTTGTTTGCAGGACATATGTCCTGTATGAACTTTGTTTGAGTGAACATATTTAATACCTATGTAGAGACAATAAATAAATAAAAATTATTATAATCAAAAAATTAAATAGCATAAAATTGTTGAAAAAGGTAAAAATGGAACAAATAAGTACTACCAATTGAAAAGAGAATGGTAAACGTTTGTGTGCACTCAACTATGTGTTATTTATATATATTATTCATGTGAAATCATTATGGATGAACCATTTCAATATTTTGATAGAATGTGATGTTTTTGCTTTAAACAAAGCAATATTAAATGAGTGGCACCAATTGAGAAGAGAATGCTAAACATTTATGCACATTCAACTGCGTGTTAATTCATTTGATTGTGATCTACTTAAGTTTAATAGATCATGGCAAACAATGTTCTTAGTGTTTTTGTAGTCAAGTAGATCATTATGAATAGGTCGTATCAACATTTTGATAGATTGCGATGTTTTTGCTCTAGACAAAGCGACATATAGTTGACCATAGGAGAATACAGGTTCAAGTAAATATATTCCAATGTAGTATAAAGTTTGACCTTGAGCTTTGTTTATTGTCATAGCAAAACTTAGTCTTATAGGAAATTGAGTTCTTTTGAACGGAAATCCATTTTTTTCACCTTCAGTAGGAATAAATGGAATTCTTGGTAAAAAAAACTCTTTTTCCTCAATAATGACCACTGACTATTTGTGCGTCAATTAAGTTTGGGCTAAATCTACAACAAATTAATCTTGTACCATTACATAATCCCTCAGAAGGATTAATATTTCTTAGTAATATTATCGGACAATTTTCTTTAAGCACTAATTGATGAGGAGGAAATCTACTTGGTGTGAAACTATTTAAAAAGTCTTCTTGAATGGTTTGTTCGTTTTTATCTATAGTTTCATCAAAGCTAGCTGTAATATGTGATAGCATCACCGGGAAATTGTTCAATTAGTAGGCTATTGATATCATCAACATAATCATTTTTTGGAGTTCAGATTGCTCGATTAGTCATTGTATCTATGTTTTCAAAGTAATCATTTAAGTTTGGAAATACAACATCCATTAAAGCTTTTAACGATATATTATCTTCTTTACACGGAATAATCATAGAAGCAGGAATTTTTATTTTTTTCAGCATCAGTGGTCGGTTCTTTTCCATCACTAACGCGTAATAAAAAATCGCTGAAATATGGATCAAATCTAGCACGCATATTTTCAGTTAATGAAATTTTTGTAAGTAGCGGCCATAATTATGATTTGACAATACTGGCATCAATCATTTCTTCTTTCCTAGCTTTTTGAATAACTGGCAAAACTTGTCTAAAATCACCACCAAAAACAACGACTTTACCACCAAAAAGCTACTTAGAATCATTGATATCTTGTAACATTCCATCTAAGGCTTCTATTGCTAGTCGATGAGACATAGGTGCTTCATCCCAAAATATTAACTTAGCATGTTGTAACAATTTTGCTAGACCAGATTGTTTACTAACACTACACGCCATATTTTTTTTTAGTGGTGCTATTGGCACACCCCCTACTAGTCTATTTATGCCCCACTTTTTTAAATTTTGATTTAATTAAATAAAGTTAAATGGTTTTATTAATTTATTTTATTTATTTCCAAAACTACCATTTTTATTTATTTTTCAAACTTAATACACCACATCTTTAATCTCTCTATCTACTAGTCTCGTCTTTCTCTCACCTCCCATGAATGAATTTATTTTTTCTCTACTACTATATATCTCTCTCTCTGCCATAACACACACAACACCAACATTTTTTTTTTTTAAAAAACAGCGAACTTTATTCTTGGCTGCATCTTGGTGTATTAAGTTTATTTGAATTTATTCAAGCAAATTTGAACTTTATTTTTCAAACCTAAGAAGCGCCCTTCAGCATCTGAGGCTCTGAAGCACCCGTGGCTATCATACCCCTATGAACCCATATCAGCTTGAATCATCCGAAAGTTTGCCTGGTGAAGACAAAGTTGAAGTGCCCTCAACATTTGGGTCCAGGTGTCTTGTTGTGGGAAGGAGCCACATTTGGTTATTAACTGAAACCGCTTACCTATTTAAATTGATCATCAAAGAGTTTTTGGCCCTTCACATGCCTGCAAAAATGCGGTTGAATTCAGGTGTGTTTAGTGTTGGTGATATATAATTTATCCTTCCCCTTACCAAGTTGTATTTTCAGTTTACTATAATCAATCGATAATGTAATTTTGCATACAAACCGTGTATTCTTAGGGTTTCCTTGATCACTTTTGTTTGATTTTAGTGGTATGGGAAATCTTAAAATCTTGTTGTACATGATGGGTGATAATTCTTTTAGGTAATTTTAGTAATAGCTTGTGAAAATAGCTGCTGCTTATCCAATTTTGGTTTTTGGCTTGCTGCTGCATTGTATCAAGTTTGGAGTTAGTCCAGTAAAAAAAAAAAAAAAAAAAGAAACTGCGCAGAGCAAACACAAACAGCAACCAATGAAAAAATAGAACAAAAGAAACAAACAACAAAAACATTGCACCAAAAGGCAAGCAAGCACAACAGCAGAGAAGGCCAAAAAGCTCAAATGTCACCCCATAATCTATCCCATCACTGTACCAGTGTTTTTGGATTTTTGTATTTATATTTTGTTTATTGCTGAGCAAATATCTATATTATGATATTTGTAGAATATAAAAGTATAATTTATATTTTTTAATTGTTTGTAGAATTTTTAGCATTGATTAAAGAACGATTTGGGATTTAAAAAAAAAAAAAAAAAAAAAAAAAAAAGGAATGTGGGGTTTTATTAGATTCACTTTATAGAATTTTTTTTTTCTTAAATTGTGTCTCTTTTAGTAATTTTGATAAAGGAAAAAAAATAATACTAAATAATTAAAGAAGTGGGGCATAAATAGACCAGCAAGGGGTGTGTCAATAGCACCATTCTTTTTTTTCAACACTAAGAGGAATCTTAAATCTAGAGTGCGCTGTTCGACCTCCAGGTAACACAGATACAGCCACACCAGATGATGTTGTAGCAAGAGCAGCAATCATACCTTTAGATCTAAGGGGGGTGTATTCAATTAGGATTAATTAGGATTCTTGAAGATATTTAAAGACATTTTTTAAGTGACAGATTTTCATGGATTTCTACAGACTTTTATAAATCCACATGGACTTTCATTGATTTGTTTAGACATCCATCTTAGACTTTTATGGATTTGTTTAGACATCTATCTCAGACTTTTATGGATTTGTTTAGACATCCAAGGATTTTCATGGATTTGTTATCTCTGACATATCAATAGTAAGCTAATTATAGCTAATTATCAAAAAAAACCTTTGAAGTTGGAATGAGCAAAATTTGACACACTAGTCAATCTATATTTGCATATATATATATATATATATATATATATATATATATATATATATATATATATAGTCTGAGGTTGTTGCTGATGCAAACAAAGCGATTGAATTGAACCCAAAATTAGCTAAGGCTTATCTGCGTAAAGGCACTGCTTATATGAAGTGCAGATAAATTATTTTTCTTTAAAATAAAATGCTAACAAAGAGTGAGCATTTTGGTGTTTGATTGAAGGCTTTATAGATTATTTTGGTGTTGTTTTGTGCAGTTTTGGCACGTAGTAAGTTTTGTACTCGTGCAATATAATTTATATTTTTTTCTTAGCAAATGTAGCGGCTCTATTTGGAAAAAATAAGTTGCAAGCGTTCGTTGTATTCGCAACACTTTCTGGCTTCCGTTGGTCACAAATTGCCTTGCTTCATCATTTTTATGGTCATCAAAATAAATGCAGATACTCTTTTGACAACAATGACGCTGGTGACCGGAGCTAAGGCTAAATTTTTTGAATCAGGTTGACATGGGATTGGTTTTTGCTTGATTTGGAAATGTACGATAAGAAGATTACTTACCATAGTTCCTAGATGTTTTTTAACTTTTAAGGTGGCAATTTTGGTGCATGATATTGTGTACGAAATTTTGATATCTTGGACTACAGCATTTAAAAACATTTTTTTTTTTTTGGTTATAGCAATTACTAGAGATAGTTAATAATTTGATTTTGTATACTACTCTGATTATATTTCTTAAATTGGGCAATAACAAACGTGTTTACACTTGCTTGTTCAAAAAATATATATATATATAATTATGTGACTGCAACATATTCCATTATTGTATGTGGCTTGTTTTCTTTTTGAACTCGATTTTTTTTTTTTTTTTCCTTTTTAATTCAAAGAACATCCTAGGGATGGAAGCTTATTATTCTCACATGCATCGGTTTTTTTAATTTTTACATATTAGTGCTTTTCGTTTCTGTTTTAAGAGAGAGGGAGAGCAAAATCCACCAAAATCTTTGGGGAGAAGGCTGGACATGTTATGACATTTGATATTTATATCTCTCACCATCAAGTCGACCAAAATCCATCAAAATCCATGACCTAAGAAAATCCTTTAAAATCTAGTCCTAATTGAATACACCTTGATTCTTGTAGACATTTTTAAAGTCCCGATTCAATACACCTGGATTTAGAAGGATTCTTTAAAAGTCCATAGAAATCCTAATTGAATACCACTGGATTCATATAGACTCTTTTAAAGTCTTTAAATGTCCAAATTGAATACACCAGGATTTATAATGTCTTTAAATGTCCTTAAGAATCCTAATTGAATACACTCCCCTAAGTGTTGCAAGAATAGCTTTATGTTAGTATATATTGGGTACACCCAAGATGGGTCCAAACTCAATTCCATGGCCTTGGCCCATGAAGCCCAACCCAACACATGTTAATAACTGATTATAGAATGCCTATGCAGTTATTCTACAGACACCACTTATGCAGTATGTGAGTAAATGCAGGACTTTGTGATACAAAAGGCTAAGTGTCTGTAAGTGGAAATTAGTAATACGTGAAATACAGAAATAGAGAGAAACAATAAAGAGAGGATTCTTATACTGTGGTTTGAGTTTGAGTTCCATTTATTGGTGACTCTTTCCTGACCTGTGAAACATTCTGTGATCGTTCTAGAACCGAAGAAAGGTACATAATCTTAATACTTTCTTCTTATGTTTTATATGAAATATTATCTTCATTGGTATCAAAGCCTGTAAGAATGTTTTCTGGTTTGGAAAAGTTTTCTTTGTGTTTATGATATGCATGATCAAAGTTTTAATGTTAGTTGTTGAATAACATGTAAAACTAATTGATAATTTTGTCGGATTTATTATATACACAATGTATGTGTTTTCTAATACAGTAATACCATGTAATCATATTTAATGCACAGATTTATACGTTTCATAATATTTGTTTTTATGTTATAATGTATTTACATCTGTGTGGATTATTATTTTTGAAATCATATAATCATTATTTAATGAGTGATTTTTTGGTTACCATACGTATTTCAATTATGTTAAATGCCATAAAAAAAATTTATTTTCTTGGCTATTAATGAATTCACATATCTGTTTTATTGCAATTTTAACAAATTGTATGTGTAGAACTATTTTTATGTTTCGAATTCATTAAAATTACGTATGATATGCTTATGATTCTATGTGAATTGTTTTATTTGAGTTTTATGCCATGAAAACTTCAAATTTCGCATATGAACACTAAGACATAGAGCCCTAAAACCGAGACTTTGAGAGAGTCGTAGAGGGTTATAATTTTCATAATTTGTTGTCAATCTGGTATCGTTAGAAACTAGAGATCCCAAGCTTTCCAAAGACACCACAATCGCATAATTTGGTCTAGTAACGAGTGAGAGCGAGTCGATTGAAAACTGGATCGAGAACAAATTTTTTCCAGAATTTTTTTTAAGGTTGAAGATGATTGAACAGTACCACGCGCTATTAGGGCGGCGAGTGTACTTCACCCCATATCCATTTTTCAAAACCAAGGGCATTAATGGAATTAGGATGTTATTTGAAGTCGGACGATATTTTTTCGGTGATCATGTAATTCTGGGAAGGTGGCGCATGGACTACACGCACCTCACATGCGCGTGGAATTGCGCATAACAGCTATATGCTGTTGAAACGTGGCAAACCCAAAGGGTGACACATGTTGGGGAACTGTCAGCTATGACACATGGTCTAATCCCTTGATGCCACGTGGCAGAGACGTGTCACACACTCACACGTAAAACCGTCGACCGTTTAGACAATCGGAGTGGTTTTCGACAACAATTTTCGATCACTAGAACAGTACCAGCGTCGATCAATCATCGGATTTTTTTTTTTTCCGATACTGGTTCACCGGCCAAACATGTTTTCCGATGCCATTTCCGATGACCGCCAAATTTCTGGCGTCCTTTAAGCGGTTTTCCGGCCACTAAAAGACGGTTTTCTGGCAACAACAACAATAACAACAACAAAAAACAAAAAAAACAAAAAAACAAAAAAAACAAAAAAAAAGGAATTTTTTTTTTTCTAATTTTTAATTTTGATTTTTTTTCTCTCCTTCTCCTTTAATTGTTTTCACTCCAATGGGAGTTGAATATATGCCCAATAATTTTTAAAGTTCTCAAATTTTGTTTTACTAACAAATTTATTAATGGGTGTCTATTTTTCATTTCTCTGTAGACTGAGGAAATGTGTAACCACAGCTCATCTGACACTGATCCTCAAGAGGAGTACTCACCACCGTCAGTGGAGGAATATTCATCACAATCGGTAGAAAATATTTCACCATTGTCGGATGACTCTGATCCTCAAGAGGAGTACTCACCACTGTTGGTGAAGGAATATTCACCACAATCGGTAGAAAATTATTCACCATTGTCGGATGAAATGTCCACAGAGGAAAATACTATTGAACAGTATACACCTGGGACGCTTGAGGACGATGAAAGTCAACAATCTCCAAGGATGGAGATGGATGAAGCGTATATTGAAGGATACAGGAATTTCGAAATGCTATTAGATGAGTTCATAAACAAACTAGAAGGTCATAAAATGGATTTTAGCACTAGTTTTTATGAACAGTTGTTAAGGTTTGGGGATCTCATCGTTTCTGAATGGTCTTTGAGTGATGGTGGGATAGAATATATTTGGAAAGATCTAATTCATGCCCTACTTAAGGTTCTACCAGAAGAGCTACGACAACATAATTATATAATGCTTACATTGCTAGAAGCAAATGTTCTTACCACTTTTAATGAAGCTGTAGAAATCATATTGGATTATGATGATCATCGAGTGCGTAGAAATCTTAGAAAGCATGCGGCTTTGAGTATGGGTTCTAGTTTGAGAACTCAAAAACGTTATAATCCTAAGGCAGGGTGGTATATAAATGCTGCTTTTAGAAAGTATAGGGTGGATGAGAATTACTACCTACCCAAGGGTGATGAGCGGAGTATCTATGCACATTTTGATAGAATCCTGCATGAAATCCCAGAGAGTTTTAGAATTACTGATTGAGAATGTAATTCTTAGGATGTATATATTTTTTGTAAATATTCCTAGTTTGTAAATACAACTCTTTATTATTAATGAAATGGGATGTTTATGCACATGATTATGCAAAGTTTTATATACTTGTGCTTATTTAATATGGGTGTTCTAAATTGTAAAAAACAATGTTAGAACTGTTTTGCACAAAGACACTAATAAATATAAACTAGTGAATGTTAAGGACTTGGATGATGATTGGGAGCTTTGACTCTTATTTCGATTCCAATTATAATATTCCTCTTATTATATTTTTTATGTGTAAGTTTGCTGCATGAAATTGTGCTAAGTGTGAAATTATTAGTAAAACATGCTAGAATAACTATTAATTACACTATGTATGTGTTAAATAAATTTTCAGGAAATGGCTTCTGCATCTAAGTCAATTATTGCTGAGTTGAACAAGGGAGAAAATCTGAACGGTGATAACTATGAGATGTGGCATCGAAAGGTTCAGCTAATCCTTGCAGAGCAAAAGGCTCTTGAAACTCTTACTAATACCATGGTTGAACCACCAATTGGTAACACTGCCCAACACAGGAGAGATATGGAAACATATCAAACCTGGAAGAGGAAGAACAGTCTGGCTCGCATAACGATGCTAAGCAGTATGACTAATGCTCTCATGTGTGAAAATAAGGGGTTTGACACTGCGCAAGATAAGTGGATTGCGTTGAAAAACAAGTTTGGTGGTACTTCTATTACCAAGCTTAGAAGACTTACAATTAAGTTTGACACCTACAGGAAACGCCAAAATCATGATATGAGGCAGCACCTGAGAGAGATGTCAAACATGATACGTGAATTGAAGTCTGCATGTCATTCCTTAACTGATGAGCAACAAATCCAAGCAGTGATCCGATCTCTTCCTAATAGCTAGGAAAATATGAAGATCAACATGACCCATAATGATAATATCAAGACTTTTGATGATATATCACGTCATGTTGAACTGGAAGATGAGCGCCTAGAGGCAACTAAGGCTTCCGGTCAGCTTTACATGGCTGAATCCAGCAAGCGTAAGACTAATAGTTTTATGCGCAAGGGAAAGAAAGGGAACTTCCAGAAGGGAAAATGGAAGGGTCCCAAAGAGAACCTTAAGAAAAGTGAGAACTTTAAGAAAGGTAAGACCAGATTTCAGAAAAGGGGAAAGAGTGATGGGTTTAAGAAGGACAAAGCCAAATTGAAATGTTACAATTGTGGCAAACATGGTCATTTTGCTTGTGAGTGCACTGAGCCGAAAAAGGTACGACCTAATTCAATAACTGATAACTATGTTTTGGTTTCTAGTTCTGTTTTACTCACTGAATCTCGTCATTTGTGGACTGTAGACTTAGGAGCCACAGACCATATAGCTAGAGATAGAGCAACATTCGTAGAATATCGTCGGATCAGTCAGGGGACTAGATGGATTTACATGGAGAACAACTCTAGAGTTGAAGTGAAGGGTATTGGCACTTGCAAATTGTTGATGCATGGTGATCAAGTACTTTATCTCCATGATGTTTTATAAGCTCCTGGAATCCGACGAAATTTAGTTTCAGTTATTACCCTTCTAGGTTTAGGTTATGAACTAAACTTTTATGGTGTTTGTATGGATATTATTTTAAATTCTGTTTGTATTGGTACTGGATATCTATTAAATGGTTTTATTGTATTAAATATAGAGTTAGACAGTTTTAATTACAGTGATGGTTGTTTTTCATTAATTGCTTCCGCTAATAATGTCAATGTTGATGTGAATACTTGGCATGCTAAACTGGGTCATATTAACCAAGATAGGATGAACAGGCTGGCTAGAGAAGGCCTTTTAGGTTCATTTAATAAGATAGAATTACCTATCTGTAAAAATTGTCTAGTTGAAAAAATAACTAGAAAGCCATTCAGAAAAGGAACTAGGGCTAAAAATCCATTACAATTAATTCACTTTGATATTTGTGGTCCAATGAGTGTAAAGGCAAGGTATGGTGCCTCATATTTTATTACATTCATAGATGACTTTACCCGTTTTGGTCATGTTTATCTGATTTCTCATAAGTCTGAAGCATTGGATTGTTTCAAATTATACTTAAACTTAGTAGAGAATCAATTAGATAAAAGGGTTAAAGCATTACGTACTGACAAGGGACAAGAATACCTTTCAGATCAGTTCAAGGAATTGTGTGATGAAAAGGGTATACATAGACAGTTAACTATTCCTAGAACTCCGCAACAAAATGGTGTGGTGGAAAGGAGAAATAGAACATTACTTAAAATGGTTAGGTCTATGATGGCGCAAGCAAGTCTCCCAGTACACTACTGGGGAGATGCCTTGTTGACTGCCACTTATGTACTTAATCAAGTTCCCTCGAAGTCAGTTACTTCCACACCTTATGAGTTATGGACAGATAGAAAACCTAACTTAACTTATCTACAACCTTGGGGGTGCACGGGTTACGTACATGATCCATCCAACAAGTATGAAAAATTGGTTGCAAGAGGAAAGAAAAGTATCTTTGTTAGATACTTTGAGCATTCAAAAGGATATGTACTAATAGGTGAAAACTCAGATGGAAGTGTGACTGAGATAGAATCATGAGATGTGAATTGTTTATAGAGTGAATTTCCTAAAAGAGGTGAAGTTGATAGAGATATTTGATTCTATAAATTGGACAATCTGATTGAGGATTCAAATCTAAATACTCCACTAGAGGTTAATGTGGATCTATCAGGGACTTCTATCCCTAGTGGGAGTGAAACTCCACTTGATATAAATATAGATCTACCCGGACCTTCTGTCCCTAGTGGGAGTAATGACGTTGTTGAAACAACACTTTTAGATTTACCTTCTCATAGAAGTAACCGTGGAAATGTCCCTTGTCGTCATTTTGAGATTGAGGGGGAAGCATTTATGGTTGCTTCACATGATGCTGATGAGCCTAAAAATGTGAATGAGGCTCTCAAATCACCCAAAAAGGAACTATGAATTAAAGTCATGAAAGAAGAGATGGATTCAATGAAAAGTAATCATGTCTGGGACTTGGTTGACTTACCGTCGGGAAGGAAAGCCATTGGGAATAAATGGGTCATTCAAATCAAGCGAAAGGCGGATGGCACAATAAAGAGACATAAGGCGTGTTTAGTCGTAAAAGGTTATACTCAACAAGAGGGTATTGACTATGAAGAAACTTTTTCCCTTGTGGTTAGGTTTACTTCGGTACGCCTTATTCTGGCAATCGTCGCACATATGGACCTAGAATTACATCAAATGGATGTAAAAACAGCAATTCTCAATAGAGAACTGGATGAAGAAATTTACATAGAACAACCAGTAAATTTTATTTCAAAAGGCCATGAGCGCAAAGTGTGTAAGCTCAAAAGGTCAATATATGGCTTGAAACAATCATCTAGACAATGGTACCTACGGTTCCATTAGGTTGTTGTGTCTTATGGGTTCCAAATGGTTGAAGAAGACCATTGTGTGTACATAAAATGGGATAAAGATAAGTATGTGATGTTATCTTTATATGTGGACGATATTTTATTGGCTGGAAATTGTAAAGAATATGTGTTGGCCATTAAGAAATGGTTATCTTCAAATTTTGAGATGAAGGACATGGGTGAGGCTGCCTATATATTAGGAGTCAAAATTACTAGAGATCGTTCAAAGAAATTACTTGCTTTGTCGCAAGAGCCTTATATAAGGAAGATTCTTAAACGATTTAATATGGCTGATTGTAAGCCTATGGATACAACCAAATCAAAATGCCAAAATCTTAGTCTTGACATGTGTCCCAAAACTCCACAAGAACTTGATAGTATAAAAAATGTTCCTTATTCTAGTGCTATCAGCAGTCTCATGTATGCTATGTTGTGTACAAGACCAAATATCTACTATGCGATAGAATTCGTAAGTAGATATAAATCCAATTCTGGACGGAAACATTAGATTGCCGTGAAGAGAATTTTGGCGTATCTAAAAGGTACTGCCGACTATTCCCTTTGTTACTAAGGTGGAGATTTGCGTCTTATTGGATATACAGATGCCGACTGGGGAGGCAATCTAGATAAGTGAAAATCTACATCAGGATATGCATTCCTACTCAATAAATGTGCTATCTCTTAGAGTAGCAAGAAACAGACATGTATTGCATTATCAACAATGAATGCCGAATTTGTGGCATGTTCGGCAGCAGTACAAGAAGCAGTTTGGCTTAAGGGATTTTTGGAAGATCTGGATGTCTTTAAAGGCATGGGAAAGCCAGTAACTGTTTACTGTGATAGTCAAGCAGCGATTGCTTACACTAAAGACTCCAAGTATCACAGTAAATCCAAACACATAAAGACAACATACAATTTTGTCAAAGACATTGTATCGAAAAAAAAAAAAGTAATGATTCACTACATTTCAACCCATGAGATGGTAGCTGATCCTCTCACTAAAGCTGTGACTAGAGATGTCCATGAATCACATGCTAAGTCATTAGGGTTGCGTAGATTGTAAATAATAGATTGAATCATTGTACTGAATGATGTTATTATAGTTATAAATAAAATTGGTTTCTGTTTTTGAAATCTTATTAGCATGTTATATTTCACACATGAATTGTTTTTATAAAATGTCGTCAGGTTGAGACTGGCATTCTTACATGTGCGGTCGCCTCAGTTGTTTGGGAGAACAAGTTGAGATGAGACACATATATAATGTAGAATATATGAGAAATATTCTAAAAGGAACTAATATATATGAAAATGTCGCCTTGATTGTGTTAAGATGAGGTTCTTAACAAATATATATATTTTAGAATCAATCATGATAGGCCCCACTATCATTGATACTTGATTTAACCAGATATGAGACCTTAATGTGGCGCTAGAGAATGGCGAGCTTTTAAGAACTCAGGTTAGTCACAGGATATGATTGAACTTAGATCTGTACAATGAATTAAAGAAAGACATAGTCATTCTCGTTTAGAATAAAAATCATTGTAACACGTGTTTCATACCTCGTGTGCTATTTGTGACCGATGTGGAAAATGAGAGAATGAATCCCCACTTCCTCATTGTGTAAGTTCCATTGAAATTATATAACACTTCAAATGATGTCCTTATAACCATTCACTTTGTCTTAAAGTGACAGAATAGTGTTAGCACCTTTAGCGTGTTATTTCTATGGCTATGATAATACAGCCTATGGGGCATGTCTAAGGTAGCAGCTGTTTTGGAGACTAAGAGTAGAATGGGAAGATTTAATACCTTTTTTATCTTACTTATGTGTTCACCGGCTAGCCAATTGTATTTGGAGATACAATTGTGAATACATGAAATGTGATAAAGTCAAGCATAGCTTCATGAGGGGTTAAGTATGCTTCGGACTGATAAAAATGATTATAAAATTAAATCTAGGACACAATAATGAACAACATTATATATCTTGTAAATAGAGAATTTACAATTGAGATTTTAAAGCTCCTTATTTTTACATTGATTGTTCATAGGTCACACAGTATATTTGTTCGTATGAATACTCTTATACAATTTTATGATAATGTCATAATTTTGTTCTCTCTGATGGAGCTGTGTTGGACCCACTTTTGTGAGTGAGAGATGTCAGTATATATTGGGTACACCCAAGATGGGTCCAAACCCAATTCCATGGCCTTGGCCCATGAAACCCAACCCAACACATGTTAATAACTGATTATAGCAGTTACTGTAGATAACTGCCTATGCAGTTATTCTACAGACACCACTTATGCAGTATATGAGTAAATGCAAGACTGTGATACAAAAGGCTAAGTGTCTGTAAGTGGAAATTAGTAATACGTGAAATACAGAAATAGAGAGAAACAGTAAAGAGAAGATTTTTATATTGTGGTTTGAGTTTGAGTTCCATTTATTGGTAACTCTTTCCCGACCTGTGAAACATTCTGTGATTGTTCCAGAACCGAAGAAAGGTACATAATCTTAATACTTTCTTCTTATGTTTTATATGAAATATTATCTTCACTTTATATAAATATGTTTTTCTTGTTCCTCCTGGCTCATCAATAAAAAAAGATGTTGATTGCTGCATGAAAACTTTCTCTAATATTCTATCGTATGCATACTTCTGTTTAGAGGTCAATGATAGTTTCAAGGAAAGATCAGATTCAGAAACAGTTATACCTAATTCATCATTTATTTCCTTTATGCATCGTTCATCTTCGTTTAATATAATGTCATTGTAAGGATTCCCGTTGTTTTTAATTGGCTTATTTCGTGATCAAACCATAAATGGGGATACTTTGTAAGGGTAGTTTAAATGTTGTTGTTAGTGCATTAGGCCCTTTGAAGACCTCATTATTGACAAGCACCAAAGGTAATATTCTAAGTGCTTTCTTGTCTTGAAGAGATAGTTGCACACACTCACAACTCATGCATATGTTTAATCTTTGTATGTTGTGTTTCTTTTTGTTGTGCATAAATGATTATTTACATCTCTTCTTGCTTGATTTTATGATTGCATCTTGTGTTGAAAACATCATAGCATTTAGGCTTTAAAGATGCATCTTGTTTGACTTTGCACCCCTTGCATGATTGCATGTGGGATGCAAATTTTGGGGCTGTGCGCTGGTCCACCAGCGCCGGTCGACCAGCGCCGCTCTCCGGCGCAAATCGCCCAGTGGCGCGCCGCTGGTCGTGCGCTGGTGTGGACCAGCGCCGGCCACCAGCGCCGATCGCCCAGTATGGCGCCGCTGGACTGGCGCTGGTGGCTGCGCCTGTCGTCAAGCGCTCAAGCCAAAATTGGCTTGTGCGCTGGTCCTGCGCTGGTCCACCAGCGCAGGTCCACCAGCGCACAGAGTGATTTTCTGGCGAGTTTTCAAAACGACCTCACTTCACTTATGGCCTCTATATATATGCTAACTTGATTTTAGGTCATTCACAAGAGTTCTTATTCATGCTTCATACTTAGGATATTTTTCAAGAGAAGAAAAATACACAAAGAACTCATTTTTAATTACTCAAACACAATTTCATGATCATCAATCATCATCTAGCATCATCTTAGATCATCTAGATGTCATCTAGCATGGAATCTTCATCATACTTTGCTTGGTAAGCTTTTCACTAATATCTTACATATTTTGTGTTTAATTTATCTAGCAAATCTCAATTAATTACTTGATTGTTATTTTGTATGCTCTAGATACAAAATTGAGATTAGTATGATGTATGTTTGAGAAGTTGTATTGTGCTAGCATATTAGGTTTTATACTTGATATTGATTAGCTTAACTATTTGACATGTCATTTAGTTTTGATATCTAAGATTGTTTTTAATTGCATATTAATCATCTTAGATAAGCATATAGGGTTTCCCTTGCTCTATGTTGCATTTTGGATATTTTCATATATTCACTTAGGGTTGTATTCTCTTCAAGAGAAGCTAAGTCTTGTGTGTAGCAATCGGGATTAGGTTGCTTAGATCGCAAGCAAATTGGACTAGGTTCACTCATACCGGGATTAGGTAGGTGTGTGATTACTTCCGGGATTAGGTTGTAATCGTTTGCACATTTAGTGGATTCGAGGTTCGAGTGTGGCTTACTTACATAGCCCGTGGTTTTTCCCGTGAGGGTTTCCACGTAAAAATTCAAGTGTTAATTTAATTTCCGCACCATATTACACTTGCTTGTTTATATTATCTTGAGGGTAAATTCGTAATTTTGACTAACACGAAAAATTGGGTAAAAAGCGTAAAATCTATTCACCCCCCCTCTAGATAGGTTTATACACACCGTGGTATATTTAGTTTCAGTCATAGTCAACTACGTGATCATTGTTGATGTTATTGCCCATTGATTCAACAACAAAGTGAATATGCTCTAATACTTTTAAACGTGCATTGAAAAAATTAAAACCGGAACAATGATAATCTTCGGACATTGAGACCTCAAATTTCTCCCATAGGTTTCTAGGATTAGCAGGTCTATAATAGACCAAGAGAGTGGCAAACAACCGTCGAAGAGTATAAGGCATTTGGTATACGCTAGCCTCTTGTAAACATTCGTCTAAGATATTATTTGAATCTAATAGTCCATACAAGCAAGCTGACTCGCGAAATGATTCAACCTTAATATCATTAAAAAATTTCAAATCATCGAATGATGTTGCACCCTTGATGTGATTTAGTAACAACTTTAAATAATATCTTTCGCCTTCTGTTGGGTGTGCAGTCACAATTCTACCAATCACATTACCTTTCTTTCTTGCCGTCCAAACTTTATTTTTTTTTTATCCCAAACGAAATGTTGAGGAATGTTTTTATATAATAATGTTTGAGTTGCTTATTGAACTTGTTTAATCTGAAAAATTCAATTAACATAGTCCTAGATGATAAGTCTGATCTTAGTACATTTGAAAGTCTATTTGATTTTTTCAAGGTAACTAATTGTTTATCTTGAAGATATAATTGCAATGAATACACAGCCGAATGTATTTCATTTAGAATAAAACCATAGATTCTCCACATAGCCTCTGGAGGTGAAATCCATCTTGCAGATTGGAAGTTGTCTATTTCATCAACTTGGTTATGTTCATTAGTAACACTTATGTTAAAGGCTATACGATCATGACCTTTATATATATATATATATATATTTATATAAACATTTAACTGCCTTTATAGTAGAACATATTTCAACGTTGATATGACAATCAAATTTTGCTACCAAATACGAATTGTACGAGACAACCCAACGATTATCTAAAGTTGCTCCTCTTACTACTATCTTTTTTCCATCATCATGACACCTATATTTGGGATACCAATTTTTTCCATAGGTTATTGTGGAGGAGTATGTTTGAGGATAATGGTTTCTACAATTTCCTTATTTTGTCATACAAACATTAGTTGGATTTAAATTGCCACAAGGGCCATGTATCATATGTTTAATTACTACTCTGTACAAATACTCATTTCCATTTTTATCTGGGATTTCAGCTGAAACAAATCTATCAAAACTTTCAGGTGCATGGATTTTCGCATTCAGTTTAAGAATTATCAAAAAATAAGCATGAGGTAAACCTCTTTTTTGAAATTCAACCACGTATACGTACGCAGCTACTACCCCGAAAATCTCTTTTTTGAATAAATTATGTTTCAACTCTTCTAACTTCGCCTTAAATACACATGTAATTAAATCAGGCCTATTTTGTACCTCGTCATTTACCCATAATTCTTGCTTTAGTTCAAACCAATTAGGGTTACATGTCATTGTAAGGAAAATGTCTGATTTTCCAAATCGTTGAACCAATGCCATTGCATCCATATATCTCTTTTTCATATCTCTAGGTCCTCCAATAAAAGATGATGGCAAAATAACTCGACGACCAACTCTAGATCCTCGATCTTCACCTACTTCAATACTATCAATAATTCCTTGATAAAGTTCAGCACGAATAACATCTTGTTGATTTCTAAAATAATCTAATCTAGATGTTTCAAGTTTGACATACATATCAGCAACATATTATTGTAGCATTCATCCTGCATGCAACAATACTGATCTTTCTATAGGTTTAATTTGTAATTTATAACAATAATACTCTCGACATGAAACTTCATTTTTTCTTTGTTTTTTTTTTTTTTTTAAACTTTCATTTTCTAATAGTTATGTTGGAGAGGCTACTCAATCAAGAGCATTTAAGCTTTCATCAAGGCAATGGCTTCTTTTTTTTTTTTTTTTTTTTTTTTCGAACTCTTTGAATTCCTCGATGCCAACCACTTTCACTGCGTGGAAACAACAAAGGATATTGTAAAGGGTCATAACAACCAAAATAATATTCTACTTTGTGTGAAAAACCTGCATGACCATAAACGACAATGTCGCGACTCCTACGTTCACTTGAGGGCTCATCATCGACCCACACAGCTGCAACTTGAGAAATTGAGGGAGAATTGTAAAGTCTTTGATTAAGCTCAACATCTGATCGAATACGAATTTTATAGTTATCTAGATCAGAGACACCTCTAAGGTTTCTAAAGAAATGACAGTATGGATTTATATGTAGTATATCAATTATTTTTTGTAGAGTAAGCAAACTCATCTTTGTTGAACTTTGCATTCGATGTTCCAATTCATGCTCCGTGTCATAGAAATAGAGTTCTAAGTACGATAGTTTATTGTTTGATGGTAACATTTCGTTGATAAAATTATAAACTTGTCCTTGCACACGAAATGTATATATACCCTTATTCCTTTTACACAAGTTCTTATCATACTTCACTTCAAAAGAAGTGAATGCAAAAGTGTTATTATAAGTGCAAATGTATTTACGGAACTCTAGAGATTCATTTGAGCTATAAGTAAAGAGATCAAAAAGGCTCTGAGGTGCATCATTTGATATTACTGAAATGTCTCCATCAGCATAACAAAAACCTTTAGATTCTCTATAAAATTACTTTGCATGACAGTGTTTACACGAGAGTTCTATTGGCAGTATATGTGGCTCATAAGCAATATCATATAGAATAGATATCATTATATTTTTTCTTCTTAGCACATGTAAATGTGTCTTATGTTGTACATCACAATTTCTTGGTTCGATTGATGTGGATCCTAAAAGGAAATTAGTAGTTGTGTCAATTTTTATTGTTATAAAATAAATAATATTTTCAATTTGCTAAAATGAAATAATTTTCTCACCGATTTCGAAAGTACTTAAGATATGAGATTCTTTATTTTTATCAATTGATGATTGTGGCTTAAGTCGATGACATGATGTTCCTAAAATATTTAGTTGAGCCATTTAATAAAGACATTGTATAAAAGATTAATGATATTCAATAATTATCAATTCTGTGAAATTACTATTATCAATGTAACCATTATAAGTTTTTTCGAAACAAACCTATTTGTTGTTCCGTTTGTTTTTCTAATGATTTTTTTTGTTTGTATGCCTCACATCGTCTCTTATTGATTTCTTGTTTTTCATAAATTTGAGTCCCATCTCTTTCTGGGACATTTTTTTTGCTCCCATTGTCTGACTTTTTTGTTCCATTATATGAAACAACCTAAATTCAAATAGTACTAACAAATAAAGATAATTATAAAATTAAACATATGAACAACAAAAACATAACTTAATACTAATATTATTATTTTTTTATAAAAAAATCACATAGAAGAAAACGACATATTATGAATTTAGTTACAAAAAATAGTAAAAGTATAGTGGCATAGATAACTTACTTCGTATAGTGTTTACAATTTCTTACCAAAGTCAACAACACTTGATTTACCTGTAAATAAAAAACACATTAGATAGTGTTAAAAAGCTATTACATAGCATTGTAATAAAGCCTTAAATAATCTCAAAATAATTTAGTTTAGGGTATTGACCATCTAGCTAATCCAAAAACTATGACTAATAAGAAAATACAATACAAATTTCACAAGAAAAACAAGTTTGAAAAATAATTAGCATTGTTAAGAAAGTTTCTGAATATATATAATTGCCAAAAATACACTTTCTCTCTATTCACAACCAGCCGTAACAAAAAATTGAAGATTTTCTCCAAATATGTATAATAACACGATATTTAAAGTTAATAATTTTTTTTCAAGAAAATAAAAATAAAAAATAAATAAAAGCAGTTTAACCTAAACCTAACTATATATATACATAAAGTTTCAAGTGAGGTCTCTTGGATGAAGAGATCACTCCGGGATTTAGTCTAGGGCAAAAAAAAAAAGGTTTTTCAAAATGTACATTTTAAATTATTATTTCTTATGATTATTTAAAATTAAAAAATTAGTCAATTACGATGTGAATAATTAAAATTTTAGAATTTTGATGGCTCTTGAAAATTAATTCAATCTGAAAAACTACTATATACATTTAAAAGTATTTTCAATTTTATTAAACTTTTTATTTTTTTTCAGATACTCAAAAATACTTGTTATCTAATTATTTTTTAAAAAGCGGTTTTATTATTTATTTAGTATTTAATTATTAATATAGAAATTAGTTGAAGAAATGTTTGTAATATTTTTGATATTCGTAAAAAGTGTTATTACAGACTATATAATGGAAAATGTAAAAAAGTCCTTAAAATTTCTAACACTCTTTCCAAAGCCATTTATGGAAAAGTCATCCACTTAATAAGTTTTGTAGAAATAGCACCAATTAAGGTGATCTGCCAAAATTGCCCATAATCTCTCTTTATCTCTCTCTCTCTCTTCCTTTCTATCTTTCTTCCTCTCTCCTCTTTTTTTTTTTCAAAAACCTCCATTGATCCATCCATGGAAGTCAAATGGAGGGCGAAAGACCTCCATTGGAGTCAAAATGACCTCGACCTCCATTGGTGGTCGATGAAGAAGAAGATTAAAAAAAAAATCTGAAAATAAGTCTCGGGTATTTTGAAATAAGTCTCGGGTATCTGAAATAAGTCTCGGGTAGTTGGAAATAGCTTGAAATAAGTCTCAAGTGACCTACCCGAGACTTATTTCTAAATACCTAAGACTTATTTCTAAATATCCGAGACTTATTTCCAAAAAAAAAAAAAAAAAAATTATTCTTCTTCTTCATCGACCACCAATGGAGGTCGAGGTCATTTCGACTCCAATGGAGGTCTTTCGCCCTCCATTCAACCTCCATTTGAGGTCTGTCCGAACTCCATTGGTGGATCAATGGAGTTCTTTGAAGAAAAAAAACAAAGGAGAAAGGAAGAGAGAGAGAGAGAGAGAGAGAGAGAGAGAGAGAGAGAGAGAGAGAGGAAGAAAGAATAAGTGAGGGGCAATTTGGGCAGATCACATACTTTGGTGCTATTTCTACAAAACTTATTAAGTTGGTGATATTACCACAAAACCAATCCAATTTGGTGCTATTTCTCTCTATTTCCTCAATGTAAAACAACAATAGGATTCTTGGGAAAGTATTCTCTACAGTTGGTACATACTAATTAAGATAGGCGGTAAGCCCACTGGGAAGGATTTCCTACAACACATACACACTACTTATGATAGACTCTCAAGTCTCAAGGCAACCCTTAAACGGTGCCATTTAATTGAATCCAGAAATCATAAATACTACTCTAAACGACATGCCGTTTAGAGATTACAAGACTATATAAATTTGCTTCTTTTCACACACAAACCCTAGTGTAGAATCTCTTCTCTTTCTTCAATCACCCACTTCAAACCATCTGGTATCTCTCTTCTTTCTTACCAAAACAACACCTAAATCCATGGCGAAATCCCTCTTAAATCGTAAGCTAACAAAGTCTTAACCAAACAAATCACCAAACTCTCCCTGCTAAACCAATCCTTTCTTCTCTTCTTCAGATTCCATCTCTGGTTTGGATCTTTAGATTTCTCCTTCACAGATTTTTATTTTAATTTTCTTCTCTTGTTCGGTTTTTGATTGTATGTTTTATTTCTTGTTTTTAGGTTATTTTGTGGTGCTTGCATGTGGGTTTTTTTTTTTCTTTTATTTTATTTCATCCACATCTGTTAACCGTTATTTTTTTTCTTTCTAGATTTCTATCATAGTTTTCTTTTATGTTTCAAAATTAGAATTTTGATCTCAAGATTTTTTTTTTTTTTTTTTAATTATATATGGATTTCAAGTTTAATTTTTTTATTATCTTCGCTTGTTCTTTCCAATTTAGATCCGTGTAGTAGCATCAATCTATTAGTTTATTTACCTTTTCTTTTGTAGATCTTAGTTTTTATGTTATATCCTTCGGCTTTAGATTTGAAGATTTTATTTTGTTTGGTCTTCAATTTGATAATGACCTATTGTTCAGATATCTATTTTATTTTTCTTTTCAAGTTTTGAATTTTGTTTTCAAGATATTTTTTTTCCTTTTAATTATTTCTTCACAAATTGGTTATTTTGGAACTACTTTTCTAATATGATTTTTTTAGGTTCCATATTGATGTGTTCTGTATTTTCTATCTCAGTAGAAAATTTTAATTACAATTTAATTTGGGTCACAGGTGTTGAATTTGAAATTTGAGCTTTAGGCTTTTATTTTCTCTTGTTACGGTTTATTTTTGTTTCTTAGGATTTCTCTCATCATCCTATTGTGATTTTAAATTCAACAAACCCAGTAAAAAAAAAAAAAAAATCAATCATATTCAACCATCATCATCACAACTACAAAACCTTTATACAGCAATATCAATAACCTTTAAAGCAATAAAATCAGAAATCCACAAACCTAGATGTGATGCCTTTAGATCTAGCAGTAAGACGTTTTTTTTTTTCCTTTTTTATTTGATTTTATTTTTATTTTTATTTTTATTTTTTTACAAACTTACTTTTCTCTTACCTCAATTCCCTTTCTTTTCTTTTCATTTATTCCTATTTTTCCACCGCTTCCCCACCTAGCATAGCCTAGCATAGGTTTGCCACCTTCAATCCCAATTAATATAAGAGTGACACATTAAAAGGGCAAAAAAAAAGAAAAGGTTAAAAGGGAAAATAAATCAATTGGAAAAAAAGGACACAGGAGGGCAACTCATCACAAGTCACAATCGTTCACATCTAAAAAAAAAAGGAATTCATCAGAGTAATTCACAAAAGGGGAAAAAAGGACACAAAAGGAAATAAGACTAAAGTGCAAACAAAAATCTACCCTTTTGAAAGTTTTAACCTCTTATATATATATAGGATATATGCATCGTTGCCTCATCTGTAAGCTGCCACATAGTCCTTGTGATGCATGCATGGTGACATGTGGAAATCCACCGCTACACAACATTCCTCCTTAAATTTTCACCATTACATTGTACATGAATTTGTTAGGAAAAACCCAGAGGGACAAAATCTTGGCAAAATATATATATAATGATCTTCTGGATTTAGTGGTGTTGGACGTGCTCAAAACTGTCTCATTAAAAACCTTGTTAGGAAAACCTAATGAGACAAAAATCTGATCGAAGGGAAAAACAGTACAATGCACATATGTTAAGAATTACTGTTTTCTTCAAAAATTTGCTCACATTTATACTTTGTTAGGAAAAACCCAGTGGGATAAAAACCTCAGCAAATATATCCATTAATCTGCTAGATCAAAGTATAATGATCTTTTTTTTTAAAGCAACATATATACGATAATCTACTGGATCAAAGTAATTTATGTGTGTGTGTATATATATATATATATACATACAGTCAGATCAAAGAAAAAAATATATCATGATCTACTGGATCTAATGATTTTTGGGCGTGCTTAAAGAATTGCCTCATTAAAAACCTTATCAGAAAATCCAATAGGACAAAAACTTGATCAAAGGAAAAAAGAGTACATACACATATGCCCAAATTAACTAATATACTTCATTCGATGTGCTCCCCCTGATGGAACGCTCCCCTTGATAAAAATTCTTTTCAAAAAAATCTTCTAGATTGGAACTGACACATACTGATGTTTATTTCATGAAATGCAATAACATCATAAATGATTGGAAGATGTATAAGCAAAAGTCTTGCTTCATAGAGCTCAATGAAATTGATATGCCATTATAGGTAAAAACATATCTCGTTTGTGAATGAGTTTTATGTGGATCAAATAGATATCCGACATCAACATAACCAAGTAAATCTAAAAAAAATTATTAGATTTTGTATAAAATAATCCTAAATATTTTGTTCCACGAAAGTAATGAAAAAGAAATTTAATCTCATTCCAATGTATTGGTGCTAAATTGAATCTAGCAAGTGCACTCACGAAGAATGCAATATCTGGTATAATACAATGAGCCAGATGTAACAAAGCACCAATTGTATTAAGATATGGTATTTCAGGACCAAGTATCTTTTCATCATCTTCTGTTGGTTGGAATAAATCTTTCTTAGGATCAAGAGTTCTAACAATCACATGAGTACTTAATGGATAAGCATTAACCATATGGAATATTTCCAAAATCTTTTAAACATATTATGATTGATGGACAAGTATTCCATTTGATCTATGCTCGATCTTCAGGTCGAGACAATATTTTATTTTTCATGTCTTTCATTTCAAATTCATCTATTAAATATTCAGTAGTTTTCAAGGGCTCTTCGGGAGCTCCAGTTAAATTCATATCATCAACATAAATTGTGAATATAGCAAATCTAGATCATGATTTATTTATAAAAACATATCAGTATATAATATTATTAATATACCCTTATTTTATCAGATATTCACTAAGACGTTTATACCACATCCATCCAGGTTGTTTTTAATCCATATAAGAATTTTTGTAGGTTTATCAAATACAGATTATGAGATCTCGATTTATATGCTTCTAGCATTTTAAATCCTTTAGAGATTATAAATATCTGCATTAAGGGCACCATATAGATAAGTAACCACTACGTCTATAAGACGCATGTCAAGCCTTTTAGAAGCAACCAAACTTATCAAAATTCGGAACGTAATCGTATTCATCATTAGTGAATACCAAGTTTCTGTGAGAAACCTTGTACTATGATTCGTCTTTATTTCTCACGATCTCGTTTTTCTTATTATGTTTCCATACAAAAACCAGTTAGCATCCAACTGGTTTGTCGTCGTCAGATTCTAGACTAATGGTCCATTACTACACGTTTGGCTAATGAAGTCAATTCTATTTGAATTGCTTCTTTCCATATAGGTAAATCATGCATTTTATCTACAATCATCGATATTATGAGTTTAATAATCATCATTTATAATTTCAGTAGCTACTCTATATGAAAATATATCACTGTTCATTATTTCTTCACTATTCTACATTTCTCTCATATGATTTATATAAATTTATTAATTTCTATATTCTTGTATCTCTGTAGAAATTTCTTCCTTTTCAAGGGATTTAGTAACTTCAGGGACTTTGTGCCTATTTAGATATATCTAACTCTTACAGAGTTAACTTAGAGAAAGTTGATTTATTTATAACTCGAGTTTTGTTTATATTAGAATCCTAATAATTTACTTTCCTTTGGAACAATACCTTTCAAATTAAAAAGGTTTAAAAACTTATGATATACATCAGATGATTTATTTATTGCCTCTTTCTCTGATCATTCTTCAGGAACAATCACTCAGGTTCATGAGATGGCAACCTGTAAAATTTTGTTACCTTTAATATATTCTATAAATATATTTAGTAACTAATTAATAATCATAGATGATTAATTATATTAATTATCTTTAATATATTTAGTAACCGATTAATAATCATAGATGATTAATCTTCTTCTTTTATTACGTTCTTACCATTTTTAGGTTTTTTTTTTTTTTTTTTAAATCTCCATTGATGGAACAGACCTCCAACGGAGGTTAGAGATCTCAATTGGAGGTCAATGAACAAGATGAACAAAAAAAATTGGAACATTTCATTTTTACCCAATAAGTTTCGAAAATTGAAAATATACCTAATAAGTTTTGAAAACTACAAAATAAACCTCAGAAATTACAAAATAAGTCTTGGAAATACAAAATAATCCTCAGAAACACGAAAATAAGTCTTGGGCTCCTCGAAAATAAATCTCAGAAAAAAAATACGTGAGACTTATTTTTGTGAGTGTCTTTTAATGGTTTTTTTTTTTTTTTTTTTTTTTTTTTTTTTTTTTTTTTTTTTTTTGTTAGATCCACACTTTTGGTGCTATTAAAATGTAAGTTATTAAGTTGGTGATAATCTTAAAACCCACTCTTTAAAGAGTGCTATTAAATTTTCGAGCCCAACTTTGAACACATTCTTCCTTACCGTAAATCATAGAGTGAGCAATAATATTCCAAGTTCAAATATTATACATATTGAGACTAAGTGAAAACTGTCAATTTATTTTATATATACCACTTGCAGTAGCGGTGACTTGAACTAAGACATTGTCAAGTTGAATGAGTGCTCTTACCTGAGTCCTAATGGACGGTGGTTGTCAAAAATTTTGTTTGAGAGAGGTCTAGGTGGGGCATGGTGTGGTGAATTGGTGATGTGTGTAAGCCACTAGATTCGGGCTATTACGAAATTAACTTAGACGCGGCAATAGATGTGGTGGGTAAAATTGTTGGGTTTGGGTTGGTCATTCGTGACTCTGCTAGGTTAGTGATGGCAGCAAGTTCTCAACGAATTACAACAACTTATTCGCCTCAGGTGGCAAAGGCAATGCCTATTTTCAGGGGTATTCAATTGGCTATAGATTCGAGTTTAGCTCCGGTGGTCGTGGAGTCGAACGTTGCAATAGTTGTAAAATGGATTAATGGTGGATTGTTGCAGGTAGTGAATTATGTTATAGATGTTTATATGTCAAGAAAGGCAAATCAAGTTGCCCATTTTTTAGCTAAGAAGGCTGAGGATCTTTTCTAGTGGGAAGAGTCCCCACTTTGTGTGAGAAGTTTTTCGTTGGCTGATTGCCCAGGGAGTATGTAATGGGTAGGGATGGCAATGGGACTAGGTGGCCCTCCCCACACCCTGCCCCATTTACTTTTTTAAAAACCCTTCCCCTCATAAAATCCTATAATAGATTGAGCGGGACAGGGCAGGTTGAGGTATGTTTTCCCTATCCCTACCCCTACCCCCACCCCCATTTACCCCATTTAACTCATTTATCAAAATGACAAGATGAGGTTGGTTTGGTGGTTAACCCCTCACACCTGCACCATGAGGTTGTGGGTTCGAGCCCTCCCCCTCCCGAATTTATGTAATACTTCAACAACAACAAAAAACAAAAAAAAAAAAACAAAAAAAAAAAACAAAAAAAACAAAAAAAACAAAAAAAAAAAAACTCATTTATCAAAATAAAAATTATATAATCCAATGAATATGATATAATATATAAAGTAATTCCAAAAAAAAAAAAAAAAAGCTATTGAAAATCATTTCATAAACATAAATCTCACGACTAAACAAATAAATTCAATAATTTTAAACATAAATATATTGACAGTAAAAAACTAAATAATAAAAAAATAAACATTATATTTTAAGCGAAGTGGTGTGGGGATTATAAAACTCATCCCCGCCCTATACCCATTGTGTTTTACTATCTATCCCCATCCACCCCAAATTTAAAGACATCATCATCCCATAAGTACGGGTCCTCTCTATGGATGGCAATCAAACCCAAACACGTGGGATCCACCCAAACGCGACCTTTCACAGCCGGGTTTAGAGTTGTAAAATCCTAACCTGCCACGGGTTTGGGTGCTAAAATATAACTCGTGGCGAGTTCGGGTTCGGGTGTGGGTTTGAAAAAATATCCACATCCGAACCCGTTTAATTTTAAAAATAATATAATATTAAATAAAAAAAATTTTAAAATTTTAAACTTTAAATGAAACTTAAAAATATAATGGAGAATAAATCAATCCATTTCAAGTTTACTTTCAACAAATGTTTAGTGCTCTTTATATACAAGTGTTAATTCTAGGTTGACGGAGAGATCGTACCATTCAAGCCTTTTTTCTCATGCTTTTTCCAAAGGTCTGGAGAAAGCTACAATCAATAGGATTTCCTAATCCTCCCTTTCCAAAAGAAAGCACGTCAAATTCTTTTTCTTTTTCCTTTTCCTTTTCCTTTCCACGGGGACCAGGGGATTGGATCTAACCGTAAGAATAATGTTTGGCTGATAAATAACTCACTTCTTGGTCTTCGACCCCCTCACTCACTACAAATGCCCCGATCGATGCAATGGGATGTGTCTATTTATCTATCTCTTGACTCGATATGGGATTTACTTATTTCTTTATTATTATTTTCCCCTCTCTTTTCTCTTTTTATTTATTTTTTATTTTTTTAATTTTATTCCCTTCCATCATTCCTTAAGTTCCATAGGTTTGATCCTATCAAATCTAATCATTTTCTCATTGAGTGAAGGGTACGAAATAAATCAGATTTCTTTTTCGATCAAAAGTACTATGTGAAATCTTCGGTTTTTTTCCTCTTTCTCTATCCCTATCCCATAGGTACATCATTTGAATCCATAGAGAACCTATTCTTCTATATCTATATGAATTGATATTAATCCATTCCAATTCCTTCATGATACCTCCCAAGGAAAATCTCAAATTGGATCCCAAATTGACGGGTTAGTGTGAGCTTATCCATGCGGTTATGCACTCTTCAAATGGGAATCCATTTTCTAAAAGATCCTAGCTTTCATGCTTTGGTGGGTCTCTGAGATCCTTTCAACGACCTATGTTGTGTTGAAGGGATATCTCTATGATCCGATCGATTGCTTAAAGCCCGCGGTAGCAACGGAACTGGGGAAAGTATAGATAAGTATATAGAAAAGACAATTCTTTTTCTATTCTATTAGTATTTTGATTCTATTAGTATTAGATTATTATTAGTTAGTTATCCCGGCTTAGTGAGTCCTTTCTTCTGTGATTAACTGTTGGCACTAGTCTTACATTTTGTCTCTATGGACCAAAGAGAAAGGGGGCTTGGCGGGAAGAGGATTTTACCATAAGAGAAGCAAGGAGGTCAACCTCTTTCAAATATACAACATGCATTCTGGCAATGCAATGTAGTTAGACTTTCATCTTCATCCTAATGAATCATCTTTTCCACGGAGGCAAATCTTTGCCTGCTAGGCAAGAGGACAGCAAGTTCAAAATTCTATTTCGATAGATATGTATTTCTATTACTATGAAATTCATAAATGAAATAGTTAATCGTTTTGTCAATTTTTCAAGATCTTAAAGGGGCGTGGAAAGACATAAGAACTCTTGAATGGAAATGGAAAAGAGATGGAACTCTACTTCTTTCGAAAATGGTAAGATCTTTGGCCCAAGAATAAGGGGTTGATCCGTATCATCTTGACTTGGTTTTGATTTCGCTATTTTTTTTAAGAATACCGCTTCTCCTACCTGTATCGAATAGAACTTCTTCATGTAAAACCTACTTGATTTAGATCGGGAGAATCGTACGGTTTTATGAAAGCATGTGTTATGGTTTGAATCCGTAGTCAATCCTATTTCTAGGAGCAGTTGACAATTGAATCCAATTTTTCTCATTCCATTCATTTCGTATCCGTAATAGTGCGAAAGGAAGCCCCGATTCCAAGTTGTTCAAGAATAGTGGCGGTCATAAGTAGCAAGTTCATACTCTTCAGTCATTGATAAACAATTTGTTGGACAATAATCAACGTAGTTACCATAAAAAATACAAATTCCGAAATCAATACTGTAATTAAGCAATCGTTTCTTTCAAATATCAGTTTCCAATTTCCAATTAACAACATGCAAATCTATAGGACATACACGAAAACAAACTTCACAAGCAATACATTTATCAAATTCAAAATGGATTTGACCACGGAAGCGCTTTGATGTTATTAATTTTTAATAAGGATATTGAATAGTTACAGGAAACGATTTGATTGGGATAAGGTAATCATGAAACTTTGACCAATGTACCTTGCAGCTCATGCTGTTTGTTGACCATAATTCATGAACACAGTTACCATAGGGAACATATTAGGAATATAATGAATAATTTTTTTCTTTCTCTTGTTTGAGGTAAGCCGTGAATAAAGTATTCCTTTTTTGTTTACAGTGAAAGGATTTGGGACGAGGTTTTTAATAATAGTTTACCAAGAGAAAAATAGGTAAAAGAAATTTCTAGCCAAGATTTAATAATTGGTCCATTCTTAATCTAGGTAAATTCCATCTTGTTGTAATAGAAATGAACAAGAACAAATAAGTTTTACCTAATGTAATAAAGATACCAATTGTCGTTCCAAAGATTCCATCCACTTTATTTATTTCAAATAACTCAGGAACAAATATGTACGGAATTGAAAGATTACAACCGCCTAAGTAAAGAACTGTTACAAATAATGAGGAAACTATTAAATTTAGATATGAAGCAATGTAAAACCCCTCTAGTCTTGTTTTTTAGATGTGTGAGACAATCACACATCTAAAAAAACAAGAGTAGAGCCGTAGAGGGTTCAATCCCTACTTGTATATAAATGGTTTTTTTCTCAAGTAAAATGTAAAATTGAAATGAGTCAATTATATTTCACTCTAATCTTCTCTTTTATTTCAAGTTTCTTTCAATCTTTAATATTTCAATAATTTTTTTAATTAAATGATATAATAAAAATATATATTTTTAATATCACGGGTTCGTGGGGCGGGTTTGGGTGCCCCTCAAAACCTGTGGGTGAAACCCAAACCCGAACCCATTTAATTTCTTAGGTTTGCAAGCGGGTTTGGATGGCAAAATGTTTTGTGGGTTCAAGTGTGGGTTTGACAAAACCCGCCTGAACCGACCCATTGCCATCCCAGGGACGGGGCCTATGGTAACTGTGTCCCTAGTCCCCATAGGGCCCCGTCCACATGGGTTATTTTGCCATCTAGCCCATCCCTAGTACTGGGTGTGTGAGTTTTGTTATTTATGGAATCCTTTGTCAAAAAAAAAAAAAAAATGTTAAGAAGTAAGAACATTTTCATTTTTTCTATAATTTAATTATTTATTAATATATATATATATATTGAAAATACAAATATAAGCTCGCGTGCGTGTCTAAACAACCTAGAGGGGGGGTGAATGGGTTGTTAATCGATTATTACCAATTTTTTGATTAGTCAAAATTAATCACAATTAACCCAAAACACACATATAATAAAATCAAGTGTAAAATGCGGAAATTAAAGAACACTTGATTTTTACGTGGAAACCCACACGGGGAAAAAACCACGGGCTGATATGTGCGCCACACACGGTCAACGAAATCCACTATATGAAAAGGAATCTACACCCTCAAGTGATTCTCGGACACTCACCCTAGATAACCTCAGGCTATGGACACTACCACTCGCCACTCTTGGTTCAATCCCTAGTGATATCCCCTGATACACTACTCTTGGCGTGAGCAACCCCTAATCTACCCAACGGGCCTTTTACAGTGGCACTCGACCAATTGCTTGAGCACTACACACGGGTAGCCACAAGACTTTCCTTACTTGTGAAACTTCACTAAGAAGTCACAAGACTTTGACTCAAGAAGAGAATAAAAAAGTCTAAGTGTATCACAATGATGCACAAATGCAATGAGTGCTAGACCAAACACTAATGCTTAACTAGATGTTATAATACAACTTAACAACCTAGTTATTAACAAAGCCTACATGTACATACATGTAAACTCAATTAGATGCAAAGAGATTCTAGCAACCTAATTGTCAACAAAGAAAGCCAGATCAACTCAAGTTGTCAATAAACATGGCAATGACTATGAATTTGCAATCAACAAATGCAATCAATGAATAGTCAATCAAACAAGGCCAATCAACACAAGTTGTCAATTAATAATGGCAAGGCCTAATAGCATGCAATCAACTAATGCAATTAACCAAACAAAATGCCAATCAACTTAAGTTGTCAAAATCATGGCAATGCAACTAACAAGTGCAATTAATCAAACAAAATGCCAATCAACTTAAGTTGTCAAAATCATGGCAATGCAACTAACAAGTGCAATTAATCAAACAAAATGCCAATCAACATAAGTTGTCAAAATCATGGCAAAGACTCTAAATGCAATTAACAAATTCAATCAATGAGTCCTACACAAAAGTTGTCTAAATGAAAATCAAGTAGACTTAACTAGATGTTGTCAATCACAAAACAATCATAGCTATCAGAAATAAAACATCTCAATTTCACAATGAGATTAAATTAGCTAGATGGCAAAAATGGCTCTCAATCCTAGCTATCAACATACAATCTATCTCAACCAATCAATAATGTCTCAAACATGTTATAAACAACAATGAGCAAAGAGACAAGCATTTAATTAACAAATAAATGCTAAATCTAGGTATACATGTCATAAATATGAAACTAGAAGTTTTAGGACATGTAGAGAATACCTAGTCAATGAAATCAACACACTCCATGCTTGAATGATGCTAGGAAGAAGTTAGATGCACATGGGAGGTGGTTTGGTTGAGTAAAAATGGGTTCTTGGGAGCTTTCTCTCTCTAGGGTTTGGATTCTCTCTCTAAGATCTGATTTTGAGCTCATAAAAACGACCAAATGAGGAAGAAGATGAATATATATAAGGTCCAAGATGAAGTGACATCGTTTTGGCAAAAAACCTTTCAGCTTCTCGCTGACTCACTGCCGCGGTCTCGACTGCCGCGGTTGTGGCACCGCGGCAGCTGTACCGCGGCAAAGGTCAAAAAATCTCTGTGGCTCGACTGCCGCGGTTCCACCACCGCGGCAGCATAACAGCGGCAAGCAAGCAAGAAATTGCTGTCGCTCAACTGCCGCGGTTGGGCCACCGCGGCAGGTGCACAGCGGCAGAGACAGGGCAAATCTCTGTCGCTTGCATGCCGCGGTTGGGCCACCGCGGCACCATAACCGCGGCAGAGAAGGACTTGGCCTTCTCAGCAGCTCCTCACAAGAATCAACAAGCAAATGAGCAAGTGTGTGAGGTGACAACATGCATTCTTGTGCTAAGCAAGTTATGGCAAAAAATTAGGCTAGATGTAATCAATAAGCATGCAAGAAAATGGTTATCAATATGAAAAATCACCAAGCATGTGACACACACTCAAGATTCACACAAATGCAATCATATAAATGCAATGAAGGTGTGTGTGAGCAAGAAGACATAGATGCACTAAACAATGAAACACACATGCATGGTAACTAATACACAATATATAAAGATGCATGCAAGTGTGTGTGTGCACCTAATCTCTTCAAGAATCAAGGTCAAGTGGTATACCTTTTAAAGCTCTTGATCTTGAAGTCACCTTGGGAAGTCCAGAAGTTTATCAACCACAATAAACTAAGCTACCCGTTACATATCAATCCTAATGTGGTTTGTCATAAAATAAGCTAATCAATAAGTATGCACTTACAATCTCCCCCTTTGGCTATTTCATGACAAAACAACCACTCACAAAATATCCTCACAAAACAAAAGAAAGCTCTTGGTCAACAAATGTAAATTCTACGTTACAATGAGAGAAACCTAAGAATCTAAGTCTTCAAGGTCTTCAATCTCTTCGTAGATCATTATACCTACACACAATAGCAAGAAAGCACTTTCCAAGGACAAGTGCATATGAGGTGAACAAACATAAAAAGCATTTGCACTCAAAAAAAAGAACATATCAAATAAATGCATGTGCAATGCTCCCCCTAAATGGTTACTGGTTACCTAAATGGTTACTCTCTCTCAAACTTCTCTCCCCAAAGCATGCACAATGCTCCCCCTATATCTCTCAAGACTTCTCCCCCTTTTTGTCATGAGATAGGCAAAGGAGCTCCCCCTACCGGGTTGCTTTAGCAAAGAGAGCTATTAGCACAAAAGCATTTGCATAATCATATAAACAAACTTTATGCAATTCAATTAATTGAGAGAGATTCAAGGAGTTTTATTTCAAAAAATGTGTGACAATGATGCTTTGCATACAAGACATGTTGCATTCAAGTTCAAAAGCAATGGTATTTGGCAAAGCAAACATCAAAAGGTTTCCAATAGAATTCAAACCAATTTCACCCTTTGTCATGGAAAAAGCAAGGATATAGAATTTTTCGCATTTCAAATTTAAAGAGCAACTATATCCAACTTTATAGGCAAAACAAGACATGAGCGACTTTGCACTCTTATTTGATTTTTCCGGGTGAGATACCCGTATGATAGTAGCCTTGTTCTACAAATAAAGAAAGAGAGACTTTGGATATTAAAATCCTTATTGATTTAAGTCTCAATATTGCTTTTGCACACATTTTTGCATTTAACATTTGCAATCAAAGATTTAACATTTTCATCTCATACTTTTCAACTTAAGCATGTCATTTAAAAAGAATCATCATGTCATGGAGATCAATTAAGGGTCATTCAAAAAGTACTTCCAAAGTACATCTCCCATTCCAAAAATGCATGTTTGAGCATAAATATGACATGGATTGCAAGTAAAGCAATTGTGCACACTTATTAAGAAAATACATATAAGAAAATATGTGCAACCAACAATCTCAAGCAATTATCAAAAGAGCATAAATTTAATCAACTTTTTGCATATGACAATTCATGCAAGTTTGCTCTCTTTGCTTGAGCTCCCCACAAGAGGTCAAATCCAACCAAGTCAAAAGGAGACATGATCCTTTATTGACTTACCAAGTCCATTGGACCTAGTAGCATCTACGGGTATCCCATTGGCACAATGGCAAGCGGGTTCATTCTTTCTAGCCCTCCTAGGTTCCACTTTATCAATTCTAGTGGTCATAGGCATGTTTCTAAGATCCCTAGGTTCATGCAAACTTGCCTTCTTTTTCAACTGTTTTTCTTTCATGCTCTCTAACCTACACCTCTTGATGTACTCAAGGCAATTTGGTCTTAAGTGACCAATCATACCACAAAAATGACAAGTAGGTACAAAGATAGAGTTTATACCATTGCATTGAGATCTCATCGAGGCATTGCCATGTTGATGAGGTTGTCTTTGATGGTGCATCGGATTGCTTCTCTTTGGAGCTTGAGCTGATTTGTTGCACCTTTGTGGTCTAGCTTGTTGAGGTGGTTGAGCCGGTTGAGCCGGTTGAACTTGCTTCCTTGGTTGTGTAAAGCTTGGGTGTTGAGCTCTTGAATGTTGTGATTGAGCTTTACCTATTGTTGGCATCTTCAATTTGACATTCTTGGATGACTCTCCAAGATCAATCTTCCTCCTAGGGTATTGAGGGGGTGAAGCTAAGAATTTTCCTTGAGCTTGAGGTTGCTTGATCTTAGCCTTCTTCAAATCTTCTAGATGCCTTGTCTCTTTGTCCTTGAAAGTCTTCATATGAGCACTCTTAGAAGATTCACCCTTTTCAAGCATTTTCTTGTGATAAGAAGATTGAGGAGCCAACTTAGGAACAATTTCCTTCACAAAAGTTGTCTTGTTGGATGACGGTGTGACTTCCTCATCAACAAACCCTAGTCCTCTCTTGTCACTAGGCATCTTTCCACAACCTAGCATAATGTTGAGCTTTTCCGTACCCGTAGTAAATTTAGCAAGTGACATCCTTGCTTCTTCAAGCTCTTTCTTCAACTTGCCCTCATTTACTTTGACAAGATTAACTTCCTTATCTAAGAGAATCACCTTTTCTCTTAGTTGAAGGTTATCTTCTTTCAACACAAAAATCTCCTTCTTTTTCATCTTCAAGGAGTCACGAAAGAGTGTCATTAGATCCTCATAACTCATTTTTTTATTGTTGTCAAAATTTTCCAAGTCGGAGCTATCATCTCCACAAGAGTATGAGCAACACTCATCACTTTCAAGGCTTCTCCCACTAATGCTTGTGAGAGTCATATCATCAAGGCTAGCTTCTCCTCTCTTCTCACACTTCAAGTTACCACACATGGAGGCTATGTGATCAAGTCCACCACATTCGAAGCATTTTACACCCTTCCAACTTATCATGCCTTTTCCTCTCTTCTTGTTCTTCAAATTAATGCACATGGGAGCTATATGACCAAGTCCTCCACATTCAAAGCATTTAGTGATATTTCTTGAGGACTTGTCTTGAGTAGCTTCTCCATTCTTGAGAGATGCCTTCATCTTTACCTCATTTCCTTTGGAGTTCATACTATTCTCCTCCTTCACTTTTGAGGTCATATTCTTCTTGTGAGATTTTGTGATTCTCACAAGGTTCTCCACCATGAGAGTCATTTCTTCATCGGAGACACTTCCCTCATCAAGGTCATCAAACTTGTCACTTGATGTTATACAAGCAACTTCCCTTTGCGTAGCTACATCAATCACACTCATAGCTACCATTTCATTTACTCCTTCTTCAAGGTCATAAATCAAGGCAACTTGACTATCTTCTTCAACTTCTACATGAGTGGCTCCAAATGCCATGTAGTTGATAGCAAGCGCTTCATCACTCGAAGGATCTTCTTTACTCTCATCTTCACTCCATGAGATGGCCATTACCTTTTCTTTCCTTATATCCTTCAAGCTTTCACATTCCGGGAAGATGTGCCCGAATTCTCCACATTCAAGGCAATTAGTCCCCTTTCTTGAAGACACCTCTTGGTTTGGCTCATCATTGTTGACCTTGGTCTTCTTCTTCTTGAAGTTATCACCCTTTGAGTCATAACCCTTCTTTTGAAGACTTAAAAACTTCTTGAATCTTTTAACAACTAACGCCATGTCTTCATCATTCAAGTCATCCTCCTTCTTGTCATGCTTCGAAGTCTTCAAAGCAACATTTTCCTTCTTCTTAGGAGGATTAATCTTCTTCTCCTCTACCACCGTAGAGATCATCTTTTTCTCCTTCACGGTACCTTCGTGGGTCACTCTTAGAATCTCCCACGCTTCTCGAACATCTCGAGTGGTTTGGATGAGTTTGGCTTGACTCTCATCCATGGTACAAGATAAGGCATAGATGCCCTTTGAGTTCCACTCTTCACCCTCGAGTTCGTCATTGGACCACTTGGACTTAGGCTTAGGCACACAAGTCCCATTTTCAAGTCTCTCTGTGGGAGGTGAGTATCCTTCTTCCACAAACATCCACACATGCTCATCAATGTCCTTTAGAAAGAATTCCATTTTAACTTTCCATGAGGAATAGTTATCAATGGCGAGCAATGGTGGTTCGGAGAGTAACGCACCCTCTAGCCTCACAAATCCACTCATAGTGTTTGGGTGGATGTATGCAAATGAATGCAAATGAATGTAGCAAACAAAATGCACACAAATGCAAGACACGCAAGCAAGAGCAAGGATCACCTAAGTATGTCTAGGAACCCGCTCTGATACCAATTGAAAATACAAATATAAGCTCGCGTGCGTGTCTAAACAACCTAGAGGGGGGGTGAATGGGTTGTTAATCGATTATTACCAATTTTTTGATTAGTCAAAATTAATCACAATTAACCCAAAACACACATATAATAAAATCAAGTGTAAAATGCGGAAATTAAAGAACACTTGATTTTTACGTGGAAACCCACACGGGGAAAAACCACGGGCTGATATGTGCGCCACACATGGTCAACGAAATCCACTATATGAAAAGGAATCTACACCCTCAAGTGATTCTCGGACACTCACCCTAGATAACCTCAGGCTATGGACACTACCACTCGCCACTCTTGGTTCAATCCCTAGTGATATCCCCTGATACACTACTCTTGGCGTGAGCAACCCCTAATCTACCCAACGGGCCTTTTACAGTGGCACTCGACCAATTGCTTGAGCACTACACACGGGTAGCCACAAGACTTTCCTTACTTGTGAAACTTCACTAAGAAGTCACAAGACTTTGACTCAAGAAGAGAATAAAAAAGTCTAAGTGTATCACAATGATGCACAAATGCAATGAGTGCTAGACCAAACACTAATGCTTAACTAGATGTTATAATACAACTTAACATCCTAGTTATTAACAAAGCCTACATGTACATACATGTAAACTCAATTAGATGCAAAGAGATTCTAGCAACCTAATTGTCAACAAAGAAAGCCAGATCAACTCAAGTTGTCAATAAACATGGCAATGACTATGAATTTGCAATCAACAAATGCAATCAATGAATAGTCAATCAAACAAGGCCAATCAACACAAGTTGTCAATTAATAATGGCAAGGCCTAATAGCATGCAATCAACTAATGCAATTAACCAAACAAAATGCCAATCAACTTAAGTTGTCAAAATCATGGCAATGCAACTAACAAGTGCAATTAATCAAACAAAATGCCAATCAACTTAAGTTGTCAAAATCATGGCAATGCAACTAACAAGTGCAATTAATCAAACAAAATGCCAATCAACATAAGTTGTCAAAATCATGGCAAAGACTCTAAATGCAATTAACAAATTCAATCAATGAGTCCTACACAAAAGTTGTCTAAATGAAAATCAAGTAGACTTAACTAGATGTTGTCAATCACAAAACAATCATAGCTATCAGAAATAAAACATCTCAATTTCACAATGAGATTAAATTAGCTAGATGGCAAAAATGGCTCTCAATCCTAGCTATCAACATACAATCTATCTCAACCAATCAATAATGTCTCAAACATGTTATAAACAACAATGAGCAAAGAGACAAGCATTTAATTAACAAATAAATGCTAAATCTAGGTATACATGTCATAAATATGAAACTAGAAGTTTTAGGACATGTAGAGAATACCTAGTCAATGAAATCAACACACTCCATGCTTGAATGATGCTAGGAAGAAGTTAGATGCACATGGGAGGTGGTTTGGTTGAGTAAAAATGGGTTCTTGGGAGCTTTCTCTCTCTAGGGTTTGGATTCTCTCTCTAAGATCTGATTTTGAGCTCATAAAAACGACCAAATGAGGAAGAAGATGAATATATATAAGGTCCAAGATGAAGTGACATCGTTTTGGCAAAAAACCTTTCAGCTTCTCGCTGACTCACTGCCGCGGTCTCGACTGCCGCGGTTGTGGCACCGCGGCAGCTGTACCGCGGCAAAGGTCAAAAAATCTCTGTGGCTCGACTGCCGCGGTTCCACCACCGCGGCAGCATAACAGCGGCAAGCAAGCAAGAAATTGCTGTCGCTCAACTGCCGCGGTTGGGCCACCGCGGCAGGTGCACAGAGGCAGAGACAGGGCAAATCTCTGTCGCTTGCATGCCGCGGTTGGGCCACCGCGGCACCATAACCGCGGCAGAGAAGGACTTGGCCTTCTCAGCAGCTCCTCACAAGAATCAACAAGCAAATGAGCAAGTGTGTGAGGTGACAACATGCATTCTTGTGCTAAGCAAGTTATGGCAAAAAATTAGGCTAGATGTAATCAATAAGCATGCAAGAAAATGGTTATCAATATGAAAAATCACCAAGCATGTGACACACACTCAAGATTCACACAAATGCAATCATATAAATGCAATGAAGGTGTGTGTGAGCAAGAAGACATAGATGCACTAAACAATGAAACACACATGCATGGTAACTAATACACAATATATAAAGATGCATGCAAGTGTGTGTGTGCACCTAATCTCTTCAAGAATCAAGGTCAAGTGGTATACCTTTTAAAGCTCTTGATCTTGAAGTCACCTTGGGAAGTCCGGAAGTTTATCAACCACAATAAACTAAGCTACCCGTTACATATCAATCCTAATGTGGTTTGTCATGAAATAAGCCAATCAATAAGTATGCACTTACATATATATTGAAAATGTAGTTCATTAAAAGAACAAAAGACTACAAGCGAACTGGGCAATCACCCAATACCAGACTCTCCATAGACAACTGACAGTCTTCCAGCCAAACAAACTCACCCACAAAGCCTAAAGCTAACTTAGCTAAAGCATGAGCCACCCTATTAGACAACCTAGGAACAAAATTAACAGACCGGAAACAAGGCCTTCTCAGCAAAAACAAAATCTCTAAGATAATGACACCAATCTCAGAACAAGGGGCGAACTTATTAGCAATAAAATTCACCACCGCCAGCGCATTTGAATCCACCGAGGCAGGAACCAAACCAGTCTCCAAAGCCAACCTAAGGCCCCTAAGAATTGCGAGAGCTTCAGCCACATCAGGAGCATAACTAAAACCCAAATTCTGACAAAGAGACGCCAAGACATTACCCTCACAGTCCCTAATAACCACACCCAAACCAGTGGCATTACTCCTAAAATCCAAAGCAGCATCAGTATTAATCTTGAAAGAATCTACTGTCGGATCTTGCCATGAGGAGACAGCCTGAGACATCATCGGTGGCCGATTACCAGACATGGAAGCCAACAGGAAATCCTCCAAGAAGCGTTCAGCCCAACCGAAAATCTCCTCAGCAGGGAAAACAGGGGAAGCATGAACCACCTGATTCCTTCGATGCTAGATTTTCCACCAGACCACGCAGAGTAACTCAAGCTCCTCACGTTTCAATCTGTTGCGGCAGGATAACACAAAATCAAAGAAAGGGAGGGGAAACAAAGCATAGCTACTGGAGATCTTCAAGCAAGGAGAGTTATGCACACACTTAAGAGCAGAGCACTGCCAAAGAGCATGCATAATCGATTCATCTTTGGCACCACAAACAGGACAGCACGGATCAACCGCCAAACCCCTTGTAATCAAACAGACCTTGGTAGGAATCCACCCATTACACACTTTCCACATAAAAATCTTGACCTTAGCAGGGATATTTAACTTCCAAAAAAATTTCCACCAAGAGACGGAAGGATTTAGCCCCGAGCTACCAGGATTCGAGGGATAGGAATTAGCAATCCAATAGCCACTCTTAGCCGAATAGTGACCATATTTATCAAAATGCCAAAACAGACTATCCTCTAACTCAAGGCGACTAAGCGGAATGCTTAGGATAAGATTTGCCTCCTCAACAGAAAAGGAATTTCGCACCAGCTCTTCATTCCACGCCCCATCATGAGATTTCAGCAAGTCCACAGCAGCAGTAACACCCAAAACCGGAGGAGAGATGACCTTAAACGTAGACACTCTAGGAATCCACCTATCACGATAAATACTGTTGACGGTGATTTTTGATGGTCACCGAGTCAATGATTTATTTTCGAATTGCTATAGTTTATGAACGAGAATGATTAAAAATCAAGAAGAAATAATAAGCAATTACGTGGTAAAACTCCAATGATTGGAGAAACATCTACGGGTTGTTGCCTTAGCAACGAAGCCAAATTCACTATGAAGAATTGTTACAAAAATAATGCACTATAATTTCTCTCTCCTCTAGCTCTTCCTCGCGTACCCCTTATTTGTGTATAAAGGGGGTACTTATACATGTTGTTATTAGGGTTTGACGCTGCCGCTAGGGTTTGGTACTGTGGTGCCCAAGTTTTGGGCGTGTGTTATAATCCTAAATGGATTCTATTTTCTTCTTTGTAGTATATTTCCTGATTTGGCTGAGTCCAAGTTTGATTCTGATTCCTCCTCCTTTATTTGTGGGAAAACTATTTGTTTCCTTATTTGAACTCTGAGCAGCCACACCGCTGCTTATCGTGGAGACGCTGGTCGCTGATTATGTCATGTGTTTGGAATATGAACGCTGGTGACTATCTGTCTTATTGACTCCCGAGTATGCCCGAGTATGCCCGAGTATGTGCCCGAGTAAGATTTACTGCCCGAGTTGATTGTCTTTGTTTGCGGTCGGGCTACTTACTCTTTTTCTGAGTAAGTTGTCGTTTGGGATTTCTTCTCCATAAGTTGACTTATCTTGTCTCCTGCTTGCATGGCCTTTTATGGTGATGACGTGTCCTTAACGACTATTTTTTACCTATAACATTACCCCCTTAAATATTTGAGCCGATCGCGCTGAGTCAGGTCCTCTCGGGACGAATATTTAACCTCATATTTTTTTACAACTAGTCCTCGTTTGTCATTTTCTGTATTAATGTATCCTCATTTGATTCAAAGCCTTAAATGACGTGTCTTAATTACGACCGCACACATTCGATTTATCATTTATCTCAGAAATCTTTTGATGGTGACGATTTTGCTCTCTGACGGCTCAAGATGCTCTCTGGCTACCACTTGTCTCTTTTTACTTGGCTGTGGTACGGTGCATTTATGAGACATAACCTTTCTGCTCGCCTGCGTGCAGCCCACGTCACGGCCCACGCCCTTCTGTTTTCCCGCCTCTCTGCGCTTTCTCCTAGGGTTTTGGTCTTTTTGAAATCGATACGTCACCTATATATTCTGGCTTCGCTTTTACTTTTCCATTTTTATCTCTTCTTCCACTATCTTCGTGTATTCTTTAGAAGGAACTCGCCTGTGTTTCTTGCTTTTCTGGGTACTTTGTTTCGTTCTCCAACTCTTCTCCTTCATCCTGCTTTACTGAGATCGTCTGCTTCAACCCCTAGACCTTTTCTCAAAGATTCTTCCTCAGTAGTCTGCATCGCCTCCGTGTTTTGCTATATCAAGGTTAGTTCTCATGGATTCTACAGCTAGGTACCATCTTTTTACTGTTGGTATGATCTCTATTGAGCGAAATGATGCTCTCACTGCATCGGTTGTTCACAGGTTACTAGAAGAACCCCTCTTTGATCAGCCGTATTTTATTAACGCCGACGTTTCTGAAATTTATCGTGACAGCCCTGCTACTTCCGGAGTTCCTCCTACTCCCGAAGTTCATTCTGTTTCTTCGAGTTCATCGTAGCCTGACTCCTATCAGCCTGAAGCTCGGTCAGATTCTTCTGCTTCCACTTGTGCTGATACTCGGCTTTGGAGACGACCGGGGAAGAGGATGAGTACTCATAAAATTTACAAGGATTCTCACTCCCTGGAGAGCCGAGTCGCGACCCAAAGGATAGTTGAGAACGATATTGAAGAGGAGCATAGGGCCGCTCGCATTCCTTTCTCTCCCGAGCGGATATGTGTCTACGACGTCGAGCCGAACATGGTCGGCCCTGAAGAGATAACAAAGTATATGCGGCGGTTCGATCTAAACAGTAACGTGATTTCGCTGATTCCTGCTGACGGTCGAGCTGCATGGAACCCCCCACCTGGCCACATGGCAATCTATGGGGCAATGCTCACTTGTGGTGTTACTCTTCATCTCCAGCCTTTCATCACTTGGTTTTTGGCTGAGGCCCGACTCGCTCCAGCGCAGCTAACTCCGAATAGCTACCGGATTTTGATGTGCATATGGCACATGTGGCATAGGATGAAGCGGCCACCTCCCACACCCCGCGAAATCCGACACTTCTATACGCTGAGGCCCATGGGGAAGACTGGGGTTTATTTCCTTCAATCAAACCAGCCCGAGTTCTGGGTCCCAAAAGATGTGGTGGTCAAGGGTGAGATCGAGCCGACCACAGACGAGAAGATGAAGGGATTTGTTTGGGGCTTCCCCACTTCAAACAAATTTTGGAAGAACAACTGGTTCTTTGTGGGCAAAAACTGGGACCAGTCAATAAGTTTTAATCTTGACGGTACCCGGATGACTTGCAGGGTTCCTCGGTACTTTTGTTCGCCCCAATGGAACCATATGACTTCTGCCTTCACTGACGAGGAATTAAAGACTTTGGCTCGGGCAGGCGGCCGGCCGTCCGTCCTTTGGGGAAGAGGGGCAGACCGTATCTCTATAATGAGGGGAAAATGATTAAAGCTCACCTTTTTCCCCAGATTTCTGCATGCCGCAAACGCCGTAAGTTAATTGTTTTGCTTGGTTACTCTTGCATTCTTGTTCTTAAATTAGTTTACTGACTCGGACTCCCTTTTTTTTTAAGTGTTTGATGTAGACATAGTCTGCGATGCTCAGACACGCCGGATGAAAGGCATCGTGGAAGCCAGTCGAAAAGCGGCTCTTCACCAGCGAGATACTGGAATAGCCCCTCCCGAAGATGACTCTGATGGGAGCGCTCCCGAGAATCCCCCCGAGGGAGACGATGAAGAGGGAGTACCTGATTACATGCCTGAGGAGACCCATGGTCAAGAAATGACAGCACATTCAGCAGGAGCTGTGGGCAACCCGGAAGGCTTTGGAGCAAGTAGGATCGCTGCTGCGCAGGACAATCAAGCGGGTCCTTCTTCTAAGGGGAAAGAGAAAGCTGGGCCCCCCCTTGAGCCTGAGCCTGAGCCTGAGCTAGAGCCAACTGCCTCCTCCCGTGAAATCAATTCTCCCCACTCTGCTGCAAACATGCCAAGTGCTTCATTCCAGGGTGCTAAAGCAGCTGGGGCACATTCAGGCGCGATGGCTCCGGAGATTCCAACTCCTACCGAGCCAAACCCTATTCCAGCTCCGGAGATTCCAACTCCTGCTGAGCCAATTTCTACTCCTCGTGGGGATGGCGGTGTTGAAATGAGGCATCCCGATCTGGATTCTAATGACCCGACGACTGACTTGAGCTCTCGTAGGTGGCAATCGGAAAAGAGAAAAGCCTCGTTTTCTCCTGGTCGCCCGACCCCAAGATCCCCCGAGTAGTTGCATATGTTGATTCATCTTCAAGTGATGAGGGGGGAGGAGAGGTTGGAAAGAATACGGGTATGACCCCTCCACGGGACCAGATCAAAGACAGCGCTGGTGGCTCGGCTGTTTCTCCTCGGGTGACCACGTCTACTGGGCTCCCTGAAACTTGTGTTGGTGATTCGGTCCCCTCAAATCAAACAGACGATCCTGCTCCCGAGACTATGCTACGGGCCATGGCTTCAGGCCGAGCCTACATTGGAGAGGATCATTGGAGTCACCTTAGGGCTGGCATCGTTTCCGACCGGCTCTGTAACTTCTTCAACAGTGCTTCTTATGTGAGTAATGCCTTGGTTATATGCATAATTTGGTATTATTATTTTTCCTTTTACTTTTGCTCTCGTTTTTACTTCACTCCCGTTTGCTGTTGATTTGCCGCAGATGGTGGCTGAGATGTCTGGGGCTTGCCAGGCTGGGGAAGCTCAGGCGGAAAGAATAAGGCAGCTTGAAATCCAACTGAAGGAGAGTGAGGACCATAGCTCTTGGGCTGAACTAGCTTGTCAAGAGGGGGCTAGATCAAGTTAGGTGCTCCTGGATCAATGCTTGGCACAGCAAATGAAGGCTGAGCAAAGAGCATCTTTCACTGCTGAAGAGGCCAAAACTCTGTAGGATCAGTTATCATCCACTCAGGATGCTTTGCTTCAGGCCGAGCAGAGTGCTGAAGACGCCAAGTCATCTTATGAATGCCGAATCGAAGACTTGGAGCGTCAAGCCTTAACAGTCAAGTCCCTATCGAAGGAAGCTAGGTTGGAACTGGAGATACAAGGCGTTGACCGTTTCAAGAGATCTCCAGCCTATGATGCTTTGCTTCTCCGGGAGTTCCAGCGGGGAATGGTCTCGGTTGGAGAATTCTTCAAGCAGAAAAATAGGGCGACTGATTGGGCCAGGGCCAACTGGAGCCTTTCAATCAAAAAGCATGTGGACACATCTCTGGAGTCCCTTCGGATCTAGATGAAAGAGTGGCGGGCATATTGCAAAAGCAAAGGTAAAGCGCCACATCCCATGCACCTTGAGGTTCCTACTACCGATTCTTTCTCCACTTTTTATGCCTGTGAGAAAGCGGGGGATCGACAATGAGAAACCTGACTTGGGCCCGTTCCCGGGACTGACTATAGCGCATAGGTGGATGATGAAGAGGAGGATGTGATTGTGTGGCCCTCAAATGACAGCCTTTTGAGTGAATATGTAATGGAACCTGATCCGAGTGTCGGCGGAAGCAGCTCACAGCCCCCAGCGCCACCTACTTGATCTTTTAATTGCTGTCTTTTTGTAATACTCTTTGTATTCACCATTTCCCATATATACATACGAATTTTTATTTTTATATTGTTCCTCTGTTGCTAATTTCCTGCATGACAAACGCACAAATGGGATGAACTAAGTAAGCACAATTTGTTTTTCTGCCAGTTTGTACTCGGCTATTTTTAAATTTATGGATCTTTTGGAAATCCCTAGCTTTTCTTTGGCCGAGTATCTTATTTACTGGCAGTTTAATCAATTAAACCGAGTATCTTATTTAACTGGTGACGAATTTTAGCCGAGTATCTTATGTAACTGGCAGTTTAATCAATTAAACCGAGTATCTTATTTAACTGGTAACGAATTTTAGCCGAGTATCTTATGTAACTGGCAGTTTAATCAATTAGACCGAGTATCTTATTTAACTGGTAACTAATTTTAGCCGAGTATCTTATGTAACTGGCTTTTTTCTTATTTTAAGTTTGCTTCACCTCAACGTTACGCCGAGGCTCGCCATAACCATACGTTTAAGGTCCTTGCACAAGTCACCTAGGACGTCTCCCGGTTTTATATGTGCAAGGTTTCACCGAATCGTTGGGGTAACTTATACCGGCCAACATGGCTACGCATCTCACTAGTCTTTCTAGCGGCGCTCTGAGCAGTTTTCCAGTTATTCTGGTGCCTCGGCTTTTCCTTTTTGCTAAGGGATGCGTTTGTATCGCCTTAACTAGGCGGGCACGCTATTGCAGCTTTTTCGCCCTTCGGGCACTACTCGTCTGCTCTTTCGCGACTTTATAGCGCTCGACTCTTTTTTCTTATTTGGTCGGTTTTTGAATGGCCGCTAATGGAAGTATTTGCCCCTTTATCATCTCCACTGAACAACTTTTATTAGCAACTGAACTTTATTAGATGATTAACATGAATATGAAATCAACAAATAAATCTGAAATAATTAAAGCGGAAACTAAAACTGAGCTAAAGCAGACGAAATTAATCATAGAACCATGGTTGGATTCCTTAGGGATAGAAAATCTTTAGATACTGAGCGTTGCATGGTCGGGGTACTAGGCTACCCTCTGGTCGGGCTATCATGTAGGCCCCGTGCCCTACAATTCCTTTGATGATGTATGGCCCTTCCCATTTATCGGCGAGAGATCCCGCTAATTTATCTTTGGTATTCGGGGATACTCTTCTCAGCACTAAATCTCCGAGTTGGAATCTCCGCTCCCGAACGTGGGAATTGTAGTACCTCGCAGCCCTTTGCTGGTACGCGGAATTTCTTACTTGCGCTGCATCTCTGATCTCCTCAAGCTCGTCTAAGTTTTGCTGCAGCATATCTACATTGTGCTCGGGGCTGTATAATTGAATCCTGGGGGATGTAAAAGTTATTTCTGTTGGGATAACAGCCTCTGTCCCGAATGCCAGCGTAAAAGGGGTCTCCCCTGTGGACGACCTTATAGTTGTTCGGTATGCCCATAGTACTTCAGGTAGTTTGTCCGCCCAGCCACCTTTCTTTGCCTCTAGTTTTGCTTTTAGTGTGTGCTTGATCACTTTATTCACAGCCTCGATCTGGCCATTGGTTTGAGGGTGAGCAAGCGATACGTAGTAGTTCGCGATCTTGAATTCTTCACACGTTTCTCTGAACTTCTTATTGTCAAATTGGGTTCCGTTGTCTGTTGATACTCGGGATCCCGAACCTATATATTATGTTCTTCTTGACAAAGCTAGTGGTGTTTGCCTCGGTGATGTGTACGAGTGCCTCTGCTTCTGCCCATTTGGTGAAATAGTCTACTGCCACAATAGCGTGCTTTGCCCCTCCCTTTGTTCCTGTGGGCATTGGTCCTATCAGGTCGAGTCACCACATGGCAAAGGGCCAAGGTGAGGTTAAGCTTCTAAGTAATTCTGGGGGTTGCCGAATGTCGTTTGCTATTCTTTGGCATGTTTCGTAACTTTCTGCGAATCGCTGCGCCTCTGCGAACAAAGTCGGCTAGTAGAATCCTTGCCTAAGTATCTTGTGTGCTAGTCTTTTACCCCCGGTATAGTTCCCGCATACTCCACTATGGACGTTCTTTAGGATCTCTCCGGTTTCTTCGCCGATAACACATCTTTGCAACACTTTTGAGAATCCTCTCCTGTATAATTCTCCTCTCAGAATTGTGTACCGGGTTGACCTGTATTTGATGCGTTTAGCTTCCACAGCATCCTCCGGTAGTATGTTTTCCTCCAGGTACTTTCTGAGTTTGTGTGTCCAATCGCCTAGGCTTGGTCGGATCTCTGCTATCATGATTTCCTCGGATTCTTCTGTACTTGGTTTACTCAGATGTGCCACTGGTATTGCTTTGGATCGGATACTTGTGGTGGCTGAAGCTAATTTGGACAAAGCATCTGCTTTTTCGTTCTCTTCCCGAGGGATCTGAGAGATTCTGTATACTATGAACTTTCTAAGTAGCCTCTTTGCAATGTCTAAATAAGCTATCATGTGCTCTTCCCTTGCCTGTTACTCGTCAAGTACCTGGTTAACCACGACTTGTGAATCGCTGTAAATTTCCAGCTTGTCTGCCCCTAATGCTATACAGACCCTTAGGCTGGCCAACAAGGCTTCATACTCTGCTTGATTGTTGGTTGCTTTGAAATCGAACCTCATGGCACACTCCACAGCATCTCCCTCGGGGGTTGTTATGACTATTCCTGCCCCGCTGCCATGTGTGTTTGATGATCCGTCTACATGCAACTTCCATTGGAATTTATTAGTCTGTTCATCTTCCATTATCCTTCTTACCTCGGCGTCTGGCTCGGTGAATTCTGCTATAAAATCAGATATTGCCTGCCCTTTGACTGCCGCTTTTGGTGTGTACCTGATGTCGTATTCGCTGAGTTCCACCGCCCATTTGGTCAGTCTTCCTGACACCTCTGGCTTTTGAAGAATGAGTTTCAGTGGGCAGTCTGTGTATACTTCTATTGTATGCGCTTGGAAATATGGCCTCAATTTCCTGGCCGATGTGATCAGAGCTAGCGCTATTTTTTTCGCCGGTGAATACCTGGTTTCTGCTGGTAACAATGCCTTACTTGTGTAATACACTGGCTTTTGTATTCCTTCCTCTAATCGGATCAATACCGAACTTGTCGCCACTTCTGTAACCGAGAGGTATAAGTACAATGTTTCTCCCACCACCGGTTTTGAAAGGATGGGTGCTCTCCCCAAATACTCTTTCAACTTCTGAAAGGCTTCTTCACATTCTTTACTCCATTCGAGCCTTTTTCCCTTTTTTATTGCTCTGAAGAATGGGGCTCACTTGTCTGTTGACTTGGCTATGAACCGGTTGAGTGACGTAAGACATCCCGTCAGCCTCTGCACATCTTTCAATGTCTTTGGTGAAGCCATTCCTTCTAGTGCTTTGATCTTCTCGGGATTTACCTTAATTCCCCTTTGGTGCACCTGAAAACCTAGAAACCTTCCCGATGATACTCCGAACACACATTTACTTGGGTTGAGCTTCATCTTATACTTCCTTAGGACGTCAAAGGTTTCCTTTAAATCTTCTGAATGTTTTTCTGTCGTAGTGCTCTTGGTCAACATGTCATCCACATAGACCTCCATGTTTCTCCCAATCTGCCGAGCGAATATCCTGTTCACCAACCTTTGGTACGTTGCCCCAGCATTTTTTAATCCGAATGGCATCACCTTGTAGCAATACAAACCCTGATCCGTGGTAAAAGATGTTTTTTCTTCGTCTGCTTTGTTCATCCGGATCTGATTGTATCCCGAGTAAGCATCCATGAAACTCAGTAGTTCGTGTCCTGCTGTTGCATCTACCAACTGGTCAATCCTCGGTAGCGGGAAACTGTCTTTCGGGAAAGCTTTGTTTAAGTCTGTGAAATCCACGCACATCCTCCATTGTTTGTTCTTTTTCTTGACCAATACTACATTGGCTACCAATTCCGGGTACTTGACTTCCCTTATCGATCCTGCGGAAAGCAGCTTCTCCACTTCTTTCTTGATTGCGATGCTTCTCTCTGGATTGAACAATCTCCTCTTTTGTACCACTGGTCGAAACTCTGGGTTAATGGAAAGGTAATGCGATATCACCCTCGGGTCTACCCTCAGCATATCTTCGTGACTCCAAGCAAAAACATCCTTATAATCTCTCAACAGCGTAACGAGTTGGGTTTTGACATGTACATTCAAATTTGCCCCTACCTTCACTGTCCTACTCGGATCCTCTGGATCTAATGCCACTTCTTCGGTCGGCTCATCTTTCCTAACCTCGGGCTCTTCTCTGGGATCCAACTCAAATTCTCTCGGCACCTCCACCAGCTCTTCAGGTTCTCCAACTTCTTGCTTGGCTGTTACTGCGTATACTTGGTGTACTTCCCTATCTTTATACACTGACAAGTTTGCTCTTCGGGCCATTTCTTGTGATCCCTTGACCACTCATACCCCATATTCGGTCGAGAACTTCATCATGAGGACATAGGTTGATGTCACCGCCTTGGCTTTATTCAAGAATGGTCGGCCCAATAAGGCGTTGTACGACCAGTTTTCGGTATCCACCACCACAAAGTCGAGTAGCACTGTTTTTTAGCAAGGTGCCTTCCCGATTTTTACAGGTAATTTCACCGTGCCAAGCGACCTTACTTCGACTCCTCCAAATCCTCTAAGGGGCATGGGAAATGGTTGTAGGTCTTTCCTATCTAGCCTCAGCTGGTCATATACCTCTGCACCTAGAATATCTGCTGAACTCCCATTGTCAATCAAAATTCGATGAACCTCTCTATGACCGATCCGTGCGCTGATCACCAGAGCGTCATTTGGCCTAACATCTACTCCGTGTGAGTCGGCTTCTGTGAATATGATCGGGTCCCAACCCTCCTTGATTCTCTTCAGGTCAGGTTCAATAGAATTGACGTCCAGGTCTCTCCGTGCTTCCATGGCCTCCCGGATTTCCTGGGTCCTTTCTCTGTTACTCTTGCCAGTCGCTGGTCCTCCAAAGATGGTGTTAATTGTCCCTTCATCGTCGGCCTTCTTGGGACTAAGTTTTCTTGCCCGTCTGTCCTGTCAGCTATCCTTCTGTCCATCCGCCCTGTCCACCTTTTTGAAGACAATGTCTTTCAAATGCCCTTCCCTAATGAGGGTTTCGATGTGGTCCCTTAGCTGGAAACACTTTGATGTCTCGTGCCCATTCTACTTATGGAACCGGCAATACTTGGTGGTGTCCCTCCAAGCATATGTTGACTACTTAGGCGGTTCTTTAGACATGTTTTTCTCTTCTAGGATTGCTAGGATTTCCTCTTGATCTTTCTTCAATGGGGTATAATTTGTGTATCTGCCCTGGAACCTCTGCCGCGGTTGATCGGTTTTTAGGTCATATGCTCGTCGTCCATCCCGACCATCCCGTGCATTATTCTTCTGTTTGTCACCTTTGGCATCGGGCGCCTTTGTTTGGTCTTTGGTTTTGGATCCCTCTGGGCGACCGCCATGTACGAAGTAGCCTTCTGTGGAAATTTCTTCCTCCTCAGCCAGGGCGTAACCCCTTGCCATGTCTATCATATCGGCATAACTGGTTAGTCGGGCTCTTCTGAGGTCAAAAGACAATTGACCATTCTGAAGGTTGTTGATGAACGCGGCAATTATTGCTTCGTCATTTGCACTCCCAATCTCAGATACTTCCTGACCGAACCTCCCCAGATATCTCTTCAGCGACTCGTCTTTTCCCTGTTTGAGTTAGGATAAGTGAGCCACTAATTTTTTCCTGTGTACATTCCCGAGGAACTGCCTTGAGAAGGCTTTGCTCAGTTCACCGAAGCTACTTATGCTTGCTGCTGGTAGTCTACCGAACCACCGAGAGCCTATATCTCCAAGAGTCTGGGGAAAATTCAAACATAGCAGTGCATCATTGTGGACGTACTGCGCCATAGCGCTTCTATACCTCCGGACGTGTTCTTTTGGATCGGTATCTTTCTTGAACAGCTCTATGTGTGGCATCCTGAATCTCTCCGGGAAAGGCATCCTCAGGACTCCATTGGTAAAAGGGCTTCCGGATTCATCATCTGACAGCTTGTTACGCCCATATCGTCTGACTAAAGCATCCATTTGTCGACGATTATTCTGAACTTCCCGGGTCAGACTCTATATGAGTATGTCCCTGTCTCCTTCTGGTTCCCCTATCGCATTGAAATTCTGACTTATGGCCAGTTTTTAGCCCCTTTTCCTCCGGATTCAACCCTCTATGTTCTCGGTTTAGGCCATGCAGCCGAACTGTGCCCTTTTGGCGCTTGCGATGATGATTCTGCTCACTTTCTTCCGAGGATGATGACCGGTCTCTCCGGTGAATGCATTTTCTAGGGTGATCTCGATCCCCAGCTATCCGATCTTGATCGTACCTTTTATCAGAATCATTCCCCTCTCTATGCTCCATGCTTCTCCCGGCCACTCTTTCAGATAACATCTCTGGTCTGCCGGCAGATCTCGTCTTGCCTTTAGGGGTGCATCAGGCGTTGGTATCACTACTGTTGAACGCAATCTTGCTGCCTGCTGGTTTGGGGCGGACAGATTGTGAGGCGACATCAAACCCTCCGTAGTGGAAAGCTCAATTCCCTGCCTTGCTGCATCTGATATAAGTTGTTGCAGAGAAGCACGGAATCGTTGCGCGATTTCTTCATTAGTTGTAGGGAAACGTTGAATACCAGCTAAGGCGGCTGACTGGTCTGCCGTCATTAGGGTTGCATCCGCAGTATTGAGCGCTGTGTCATCTTCCAGCTCGTTACTTGGCATGCCTTGACTGTACCTGGAATCGCTACCATCTCTTTCGCCAGCCATTGTTTTCACAAATTTTCGGGTTCCCCTCCTTCTAGCGCCAATTGTTGACGGTGATTTTTGATGGTCACCGAGTCAATGATTTATTTTCGAATTGCTATAGTTTATGAACGAGAAGGATTAAAAATCAAGAAGAAATAATAAGCAATTACGTGGTAAAACTCCAATGATTGGAGAAACATCCATGGGTTGTTGCCTTAGCAACGAAGCCAAATTCACTATGAAGAATTGTTACAAAAATAATGCACTATAATTTCTCTCTCCTCTAGCTCTTCCTCGCGTACCCCTTATTTGTGTATAAAGGGGGTACTTATACATGTTGTTATTAGGGTTTGACGCTGCCGCTAGGGTTTCGTACTTTGGTGCCCAAGTTTTGGGCGTGTGTTCTAATCCTAAATGGATTCTGTTTTCTTCTTTGTAGTATATTTCCTGATTTGGCTGAGTCCAAGTTTGATTCTGATTCCTCCTCCTTTATTTGCGGGAAAACTATTTGTTTCCTTATTTGAACTCTGAGCAGCCACACCGCTGCTTATCGTGGAGATGCTGGTCACTGATTATGTCCTGTGTTTGGAATATGAACGCTGGTGACTATCTGTCTTTTTTACTCCCGAGTATGCCCAAGTATGCCCGAGTATGTGCCCGAGTAAGATTTACTACCCAAGTTGATTGTCTTTGTTTGCGGTCGAGCTACTTACTCTTTTTCCGAGTAAGTTGTCGTTTGGGATTTCTGCTCCATAAGTTGACTTATCTTGTCTCCTGCTTGCATGGCCTTTTATGGTGATGACGTGTCCTTCACGACTATTTTTTACCTATAACAAATACAAATCGACTTACCGTTACCAACCCTCCATCTAGACCCGGCCTCAATCACCTCCCTACCCCAAACCAGGCTCTTCCACAAAAAGGAACTGGATTGACCAGCCGAAGCTTCACTAAAAGGCAAGTCAGAAAAGTAACAATCCTTGAGGATTCTAGCGATAAGAGAATTTGGTCTATGAAGAATCCTCCACCATTGATTCGCCAGCAAAGCTTTATTGAAAGGCCCCAGATGACGAAACCCCATACCCCTTTCAGAGCGGGACTTGCACAAAAAATCCCAAGAACACCAGTGCATTTTCCTATTATCACCATTCCCTCCCCACCAAAACCTAGCACACAACCTATGAATCTCCAAAATCAAGGAAACCGGGAGCTTAAACAAATTCATCGTATAAACCGGGATTGATTGCACCACCGCCTTAATCAACACTTTGCGACCCCCTCCAGAAAAAAACCGATTGCTCCAGCCATGTAATTTATTCCAAACTTTCTCCTTAATATCATCAAAGAGGATGCGCTCATTCCTGCTAGTAACACACGGGAGCCCAAGATATTTCTGATGATAATCCACAACTGTCATCCCCAACGCATCAGCCAAGGCTCGTTTATTCGGAGCCTAAATTTGTTTACTAAAACAAACCGCCGACTTCTGAAAATTGATATTTTAACCTGAAGCCCGAGAATAACAATCCAGGATCCTTCGAATGTTGGAAACCTCGTCCAAAGTGGCTCTAGTAAAAAGAAGACTATCGTCCGTGAAAAAAAGGTGAGTAATTTTCGGACCACCCCTACTACAACGAAAGCCTGAATAACTCCCCCGCCTCTTAGACCTCTCAATGAGGCTAGACAAACCCTCCGCGCATAACAAAAATAAGTAAGGGGAGAGAGGATCTCCTTGCCTCAAACCCCGTGAGGGAGCCACATTCCCTCTAACCTTACCATTAAGAATAAAAGAATATGAAACCGAGGAAACACAGTCCATAATATTCGAAATCCAAACCTCAGAGAAACTCATACGCCTCATCATTTCTTCCAAAAAACACCATTCCACTCTATCATAAGCTTTGGACATGTCTAATTTTAAGGACATAAAACCCTTCTTTTTTCCATTAACTTTACGACGAAGTGCATGCATGCACTCAAAACCCACCATCACATTATCCATAATCAACCTCCCTAGAATAAAAGCACTTTGCGTCTCGCCAATCACAGCATCCAAAACTAACCGAAGACGATTTGCTAATGCTTTCGAGATACATTTATAAATCATATTGTACAGACTAATAGGGCGCAGCTCCGTCATTCGAACCACCTTTTTAACTTTCGGAATAAGACATAAAAGTGACTGGTTAATTAATCTTACCGATCGGCCTCCATTGAGACACTCAAGACACAACTTTGTCACCTCATTCCCCACCACATTCCAGTTTTTTTTGAAAGAATTCAGCCGGAAAGCCGTCTTCCCCTGGAGCCTTTAACGGGTTCATATTAAAAAGAACCATCTTCACCTCTTCTGCTGTAAATGGAACATCAAGAGAGTCACGCAAATTCGGCGGTAGTCTAGTCTGAATCGCATCCAACACCGAGTCAATGTGACCTCTGGTAGGCCGAGAGCTCTCAAAAAGCTTAGAAAAATACTTGTCGAAAATCTCCTCCATATCCCCTTCCAAATCTTTCCACACCCCATCTTCATCAAACAAGCCCTGAAGGCAGTTCCTTCTTCTCCTCGAGGAAGCTTTGGCGTGGAAAATTTTTGAATTACAATCCCCCCCTTTCAGCCAAGCAACTCTAAATCTCTGTGGCCAAAAGGTTTCCTCATCTTTCAAAAGAGTATCCAATTCACTCTCCACCCTTTGAACAATCCTCCAATCAGTAAACCCATCCATCGCAGCCTTATTACAATCAGCCAGCTCACGTTTTTTCTCCACAATAGTCTCCACCGAAGCCTTTCTAGTCGTCCAATTCCATCTCTGAAAATCCTTAGCACAAACTGATAACCGAGATACCAGCATCTGCATGGAATCACCACCTCCCACCGAGCCCCAAGATTTCTCCACAAGCGTCCGAAAATTAGCGCTATCTGACCATGCACTTTCATAATGAAACCTTCGCCCCCCTTTTGAAACCGTTCTCCTGTCCACAATATCGATAACAATAGGTCTATTATCGGACTTCCAGAAATCCAAATGAGAGACTAGAGAATCCGAAAATAAATATTTCCAACTCACGGTACAAACACACCGATCAAGCCTTTCCTGAATTAGAGAAGCCGCCCCTCGATGATTTGTCCAAGTAAACTTCGGACTCGTAAATCCCATATCTTTGAGCTCACAATCCTCTAAAGCCAACCTAAAATTATCCATCAAAACCTCTGGTCTACCGATCCCTCCTGATTTCTCCGTCAAACAGACAATTTCATTGAAGTCCCCACCCACCAGCCAAGGAAGTGACGATAAACTCGCCAGTCTTCTTAATAACGTCCATCCATAAATTCTATCATTCGAATTCGGATTACCATAAAACCCCGTGAGTCTCCATCTAATCTCAGAGTGAGAAACAACTACCGTATCAATGTGAAATCTTGAGTAGGACAACAGCGACACATCAACCCCATCTTTCCAAAATAAACACCGACCCCCACTATTCCCCACCCGATCCACAGCCAATTTCGCAGCAAAACCCAATTTAATCCTAATTAACTCCATAGCGTTATGGTCACAAATGGTTTCCATTAGAAAGACTATGTCAGGGCGTTGTGATACGATCAATCTTGCATGCTTGCACGTGTTGCATGAGAATATTGTTATCTGATTTATTGTTAGTTTTGTTATTTGATTTAGTCAATTAAGTTAGTAGTGGCTGAAAGTGGATGCTAAAAACTCTCCACAACTTCAGTAATTTATTTGTAGTGGAGTTGGTTATTGTAGTCAATTGCTTAGTGATTTACAACGTGAAGTTAGTGGTGTAGTGCATTACTATTATCAGTTGTATGTATGTATTATTGGCTTATAAATAGCCTGAGAAGTATTGAACGAAGGATATGGAATATTATAACCAAACCTTATCTCCCTGATTTCTCTTTCTCTGCTCATTTCTTTCTTTATTCTTCTCTTATCTGATATTTTGTTCTTCTTCATCCCAAATTTCTATCAGTTCTAATTGTGACCCAATTAGTTCATATCAAATGGTATCAGAGCCGGAATCGGTTTTTGAGGATGCCGAACTTCGCGATATTATTGCCCATTACGATGCCAAGTTTCGTAAAACTATGGCCCGTTATGAAGCCAGTTGCGAATCACACTTTGATCAAATCATGCAAATCCTAACTCGTCAAGAGTCGAGGTTCGACCAATTCCTCGCCCATCAACAAACCATCACTGGACAATTTCGACCCACCACCGAAAAATACATCAACCCCTTTACCCCGGCAGCAACCTCCCACAGTCCCCACTTCACACAAACAGTCACCCCCACCAACCACACCATAATAACCACACTACCACCAAAAATAGCCAAAGCTTCAACCATTCCTCCACCAACCCAAATTTCGACCACCACCCATATCATTCCACATCACACAAATTATGACCAGAAAAATATTAAAAAAATTGTTAACAAAATTGTTCAATTTCATGTCTTACAGGTGGCTGTCTGTGACTTGGATCGGTTCCGACACCGGAACCTGCCTACTCCCACACGCGCTGCCGCTTTCAATCTCCTCCACACCGTCCACTACATCTCCTCGACAGCCGTTATGACAGCTGTGGTTCCATTACTGGTGTTCGATCCGGGAGGAAATGGATCCATGGTTCCAAATTTCATCCTTGCGGACAAGGATGAATTTTAGGGGGATGGAATGATACGATCAATCTTGCATGCTTGCACGTGTTGCATGAGAATATTGTTATCTGATTTATTGTTAGTTTTGTTATTTGATTTAGTCAATTAAGTTAGTAGTGGCTGAAAGTGGATGCTAAAAACTCTCCACAACTTCAGTAATTTATTTGTAGTGGAGTTGGTTATTGTAGTCAATTGCTTAGTGATTTACAACGTGAAGTTAGTGGTGTAGTGCATTACTATTATCAGTTGTATGTATGTATTATTGGCTTATAAATAGCCTGAGAAGTATTGAACGAAGGATATGGAATATTATAACCAAACCTTATCTCCCTGATTTCTCTTTCTCTGCTCATTTCTTTCTTTATTCTTCTCTTATCTGATATTTTGTTCTTCTTCATCCCAAATTTCTATCAGTTCTAATTGTGACCCAATTAGTTCATATCACGTTGATCCTGCATTAAAGAATGCAGAACCCGGAAAGCTCAGTCCCCTCCCAAACCCCGAGCGTTCCAATTATTTATTAATATTTAATATAATACAATATTGCTCTGATAACATTTCCATATTTCAAACGCAATTTTCTTATTTATTAATATTTAATATAATATTAAAATAAATATAATATAAATGAAGAAAAAATATATATAAATAAAAACACTGACATTATTAACACCGACTTTGGCTGCCAGCTGCCAGCCAATGTTGGTTTGTACGATACTTGCTTTTTTGTGATATGTATCCTAACCGATTCCCATATTACCGTTGAGAGATTTTGTCTTTCAATGCTGGGATTCCTAATCCGAAGTAGTTTACTTTGGGAACAAGATTTTGAGAAAGTTTCCTTAAAACGATCGACTTTGTGTTTCTATAAGAATTCTTACCTTCGCTCCAATTCTTCCCGCTCTCACTTGTGATCTCCGATATTACCGTTGAGTTCAGATTTGTCTTTCAATTTTGGGATTCCTAATCCGAAACGGATTGGGAATATGATTTTCAAAAAAGTTTCCTAAAAAAGACTGTGTTTATATAAGACACCCTACTTTCGCTACAATTCTTCCAGCTCTCACTCGTTCTTTTTTCTTGTTTGCTTCATCGTAGCTCCAAGAATTCTTGAACATCTTCATCTCTGTTCTTCAATCCAAAGATGTCAAACTTTCAACTCGAATTTCGGCAAAACAATGAAATATTCAACAACTGGAACTTCAACTGGCCCAACACTAGTTCCTCTGGTTTCTTAATTGAATTGCATGTACACGATCATCGCAATGGAGAGTTACGTACAACATACATGACGGACTTCAAGGAAAATCGAGACTTTTTATCTGAAAGAGGAATGCGAGAATTCTTGAGTAGAATTCTATGGCCAGAAGAAACGTCAGTGAACTCCACTCGATTTTTTCCCGAGAATGGTGTGCAACTCTTCAACCACAGCACACCCGGGTTCCAATTTCCAATCTCTCTGGATCACTTGGTCCATTCTGTTTTAGAGATTGTTTGGTCGATAAGAAGTAACCCCAGGAACCGACATCTGACAGTGGTGCCTATCCAATTGAACTTGGTTATCTATCAAGTCAGACAATTTCAGTTTTTGGATGATTCGTTCATCTTTGATGGCGTTGAATCTTTCAACGGAAGATTAATGCAACAGTCGGATGATTCACTAATCTTGCAATCGGTAGAAGTAGTGGGTTTGTCGAAGACGAAGCCAGCGATTCAACGACTCAAGGAAGAGAAGGCAGAGGGTTCAACAGATTGTTCAATATGTTTGGAAAGTGTTGGTGTTGGTGAAATTGTTGCTCGAATGCCCTGCTCTCATCTTTTTCACACAAGATGCATCACTCGCTGGCTTCACAAGAAACCATCATGTCCTCTGTGCCGCGCTCCGGCCTGCTGATTTTAAACTTGCTTTTGCAATTAGTACTGGAATAATATAGTTTTGCAAGTCATCAAGCTTGCTATGCCAAGAATCAAGATCACATGTTATTTAGATGGGTTGATTTCTGGGTGCTCATGCCCTTGCTAAATTAGGTTGCTCTGTTTCTGGTCTCTTATTCTGTATTCTGGAAGACATTCAGTGTCTTTTGTGATTTAATACAATTTCCATTTAGTAATTCTGTTTAATGTTGTTCAGTTCTTATTTATAAATATTCCACACTTATATACAATGACAAGCAAATCACATCCACTCTTTTTGTCATATACAATGCAAATCACATCACTCTACTACTTTGAACATGATTTCCAAATCTAATTCAATGAATGGAGCCAGATAATTTGTTTTTGTTTTTGTTTTTCTCTGCTTATCCAAGCTACTGTTGAGTTTAGGTAACACAAGTCCAGAAATTCAAAAACCATCTATCAACCTGAATTGTACTTTTTCCAAAGTTGCCACTTGCCAGTGTTAACGCATTGTAACTTGAAACATCTCACTGATTTCCAAGTGTGTAATGGTTATATATCTACACGTTAGAAGCAGTCATCAAATTGGCCCATTAGCTCAGTTGGTTAGAGCGTCGTGCTAATAACGCGAAGGTCGCAGGTTCGAGACCTGCATGGGCCAATTTGTTTTATATTTTATCACCGATCAGTAAATAAAACGACGTCGCTTAAAATTAAGATGAAATCATAAATCAGACAGCTTTACCGAGACATTCGCATGCCAGCAATTCCTGACAGCGCGGCTTTTTATTTATTTATTTATTATAATTATAATTTGGAACCCACTTTCACTGTTAACACCACAGCCACAATCATCACTCAGTTCTCTTCTCTTCTCTTCTCTTCTCTTCATCTTCTTATTATTTGAACCCAATTTGCAGTAACTCCGATCTCTAGTGGAGATAATGGCTAGTGGAGGAGGCTATGGAGATGCAAATCAGAAAGTAGACTATGTTTTCAAGGTTGTGTTGATCGGCGACTCTGCTGTTGGCAAGTCTCAGATACTCGCGAGGTTTGCTCGCAACGAGTTTAGCTTGGACTCCAAAGCCACAATTGGAGTCGAGTTTCAAACCCGTACTTTAGTTATTCAACATAAGAGTGTCAAGGCTCAGATCTGGGACACTGCTGGACAAGAACGGTACCGTTTCATTTTCTACTATCATCTCCTTTTCCAACTCTACTTTTGTTTTTATTTTATTTTTTTATGAGGGCTTGTGTTGATGTGTGCTGAGATGAGTTGGATTCGATCTGTGTGGTTTTAGGATTTTGATGTGATTCCTCTGTTTGATCTCATGGTTTCCTTTGATTTTTGCTTTTTATTGTGCAGTAGCTGTTTAATTTGGTCAAGACAAACCCTAGTTTTGTGTTAGTGAAGCTATCTTGTATATTAGTGTTGTTAAAAAGCCATTACAATATTCTATGGATTTTAGAACCTCGATAACTTAACTATGGGTATAATTATAACCAAGTAGATATGTAAATATAAACAGTAAAATGAAACAAATCAAAGTTTACACAATTTAGCATCACCAAAATAAATCGTCTTAAACTTTACAGAATTAGCTAGAATCGAATCCTAGGATATCTATGTTTCAAATGGATTCATTAACTTTACAGAATTATCTAGCTAGAGTCGAATCCTAAGATGTCACTGGTTCAAATGGATTCGAAAACGAAGGTGGAATTGCCGAGGAATAAGGATATTTCATTTCTTTACTCGCTCAAGGGCACCCACTTGGTTGTATTATACTTGGCTCTTAGGAACAAAGATCAGTTAAAGCAAGCAAGACCATACTGATCTTTGGTTGGTTGAGAAACACATGGATCATCAATGTCAAAGGATCTCATTTTTTAATATCAGCATATGGATCGGTTGTTAGGTGCTGATGTCACCGGTGCCATATCAGCATGATCATCTGCTGGAACTAACTTTCCCGCCAAATACTAAGAGTTTCCCACTAATGCCTTTCCCACCAGATATTAAGAGTTTCTCGATAATACCAAGGGCTGAGATCCTCTGCCTTGATGATCCATGTGCTGATATCAAAGAGTGAGATCCTTAGCCTTTGGTGATCCATGTGCTTCTCAACCAACCAATGAAGGTCAATTTGGTCTTGCTTGCTTTGACTAATCTTTATTCCTAACATTGGCAAACCCATTACTCGTATTTTTCTATAACATAGATTAGTGTTATTAAAAGAATTCTTATAATTACCTAATAGCCCCTTATAGGGGTTGAGGGAGATTGTTAGGCTTGTGCCTTTGATATATCCAACCCACAAGATGTGCTATTGGGAATTATTCAAGGTTTTTTAATAACCCTAGTCCATCTTATAAAAACAGTATAGTATGTGGCTTTGATGTGTGTGTTGCCTCGTGGTAACAAAGAAAAAAGAACTTGCGGCAACTATAATAACAAATCCAATTCCGTAAGCAATCAAGTAAAGATAAAACATTAACTTGCTTTTAATTGGCAATTTCACCTCCATTTTCGAATTTTTTTTGGAGCAGTGAGTTTTGGGAATTAGGGTCTACCTCATTCTATAGAGTTTGAGAGTATTTATTGTAGACTTGTAGTGAGATTGTTCTAGCATTCTTTCTTTCTGATATTATAATACCACGTCATTGTTCTTGAGAAAAGACTTTTGTGTACCGATTATTTTGAGAAAAGTTTGGTGTGTTTTATTTTGCTGCTTATATTACTTGTTCACTTGGTCATGGTTTGATACTTTGATTAATTGTGAAGTTGTTGAAATTTTAGATTCCATACAATAGTAATCGATCCTATCATTCTAATGTGCATAACATGGTAGGATTAGGGATGGACTGATATAACCGTATAAGGTGTTCGTTTAACTTGTATATTTCATTCTTTATTTTTGTATCAATGTGATTTGAACTTAACTTACTCCAGACCAATCTCATTGTATACTGCTTGAGCTTTTGCATGGTAGGCAAAGTTAATAGTATTACAAATCACTTCCCCAAATAAGCTTCCTCAGAGGAATTTTTCCTTATTCTTTAACAAAATTTCCTTGACAAACAGTGATTTTCAAACCTTCAATTATAACTTGAACAAGTGCTTAAGAATCGCTTGCCTCGGTAATAAATTTCTAGTTATTATAAACAGTAATTTACCTCATTGAAGTCTAATTAGAATAGCAAATGGATGAAAACAATATGGATTGATGATCTAAACCTAATTTGTAAGTTTTATATGGAAAGAATTTATCAAGACTTTGGTGTGAGAGACACTGGACATGGATTTAAGATTTACTGGAATTTTCTCCAGTAAATGATTGTTTTCCCAATTTTGGTGTAACATGCAGATATAGAGCTGTTACAAGTGCATATTATAGAGGTGCTGTTGGGGCAATGCTGGTTTATGACATTACCAGACGACAGAGCTTTGATCACATACCACGTTGGCTGGAAGAGCTACGAAGCCATGCTGACAAGAACATTGTCATCATTCTGATTGGGAACAAAAGCGATCTTGAGGACGCTCGGGCGGTTCCAACAGAGGATGCCAAAGAATTCGCCGAGAAGGAAGGACTGTTCTTTCTAGAGACCTCAGCATTGGAATCAACAAATGTGGAAACTTCTTTCATGACTGTGTTGACTGAGATTTTCAATATCGTAAACAAGAAGAACTTAACAGCCGATGAAAGTCAAGGTAATGGCAACCCTGCATCCCTTTCTGGCAAGAAGATTATTGTCCCTGGCCCTGCACAAGTAATCCCAGCGAAGAGCAACATGTGCTGTAGAACATGAAGTTGTTGGATAGTGAGTGGTTTCAAAATGTCAAATTATGGGTTCTATGCAGCTAATAACAATTTTTGGGAGGTGTGATGTATTTGTTTTGTATATTTTCATATTGGTTTAGTTTGGCTTGAGTTAGCAGATGATTAACTGCATGTTCTGATATATGGAAATAGAAAGTTGCCTTGTACTAATGCAGTTGTGAAATTTAAATATTCTTGAATTGTGAAATGGATGCAAGATAGTGGTGGCAAGTTTTGCTATTGTGTTTATTCGAACACAAATTGTTTAATTTTAGGTCAATTTGATACAATTCATTTAGTTCATTATTATATGAAGTAGAAGATAATAAAAGTAAAAGGGGAAAGATGTAGTTAGGATTAGTTTTGGGATTTTGAAGGTTTATAAAGTACAAGACCGACTAAACAGAAGACTAATCTTTAATTTAACAGAAGAAAAATAAACAAAAGACATAAAATTAATTAAGCTGAGAAAATTAAATTAAATAATAATATTTTGGAGAGATAAAGTATTAATTAGGTGAAAGACAATGTATGTATTAAATAAGGAAAGAAAAAGAGAATAAATCTTATCCATTAAAAGAAGCAAAATCCAATGGCTAAGAAGTTATGTCAAAAATTGTGTAAAAAATGGGGCCATTGATCATGTCCCATATATATATATATATATAGAACAAATTACACCCACCTCCCCTGAGGTTTGCTAAATTACAGATGGAAACGACTTTATCATTAACTAACACTCACCTCCCCTCCCGTTAGTCAACGTTCGTCAGACTTAACCTTTGACTGAATCAAGAAGGGTAATCTTGTCTTTCAACTTATTAAACCCACTAAAAGACAAACAAATATTAAAAAAAAACGAAATAAAGTGGGATTTAAATATTTAAAAATACAAACAATATTTAAAAAAAGTTAACAAAAAATATCCAGACTTTAAAACTAATTAAAATTTTAAATAATTAAATTTAAAAATAAAACTAATTCAATTTATAATTAATAATTAATAAATATAATAAAAAAATATAATGTTTTTTTAAGAGTTAGAAAAATTATGTTTTTTTTTTAATAATTAAAAAAAAATAAAAAATGAAACACAAAAATGAATTATCCAATCAAACATATCCACATCAGCCCTAAAAATAATTTAATTAAGTATAGTATTAATTTAAAATTAAAAAACAAACACGAAATCCTCTTCTTTTAAAATACTGTTCATCATCTTCATCTTTTTTTTTTTTTCCTTTTTTCTATTTTTTTCTCTGGTAACATTTTCAAGTAACATTGTCACTACGTATTAAAATCTCTGGTAGAAAATTGTCAAAGTCCATGGAAGAAAAAACTACATGTTCCATACTTCCATGCGTGAATTAAAGATCAGGAAAAAGGAAAACAAACACAAAAAGTTAAGTCTGACTAATTGGGCAACTGGGATTGTTGATTAAGTATCGGATGTTTCACACGACAAGAGATTCTTGGAGATTATCTCAACAGGGATTTTCTCAGCAAGTTAACGAACGCCACCTGTTCGATGAAATTACCCAAAAAATCCAAACACACTTCTTCTTCATCAGTCCAGATCCAAACACATCTCCTTCATTAATTTGACAAACACAGATCATCAATCTTCACAAACAAAGATATCAACACACTAAAATCCTCCGGTCTCCACTCCAACAACCACCATATATATCAATCGAAAAATATCTAAACTTCACAAAACACAAATTGAATCCCAAAATAAAACCTAGAAACAAAAATAATTCACCATCTTCTGGCGATGCACACAAACATAAAAGCAAGCAAGCAAGCTTATCTTCATAACAATCCATAATAAAACCTTCAAAATAAACGGAAAAAAAAAAAAAAATAACATTAGAGATCTGGATTCTGAGCTGTGGAGAGCCCAAATCTCTATTTTGAAAAGAAAAAAAATTATAAAAGAATTGGGCCATTGGAGATTTGGTGAGATCTACATATGGAGATCGCACAAAATCACCATTTTGTAAGACAAAAGTTTTTAAAAAAATGATCAATGGAGATCTAGTGTGACTCCTTCGGAGATTGCAACAGTGCCCTCCAGATGGAAGAGATGTAGCGCCCGGCGATTGTGAGCTCGACAGTGGTGGTGAGAGCGGCAGCAGTGAGTACTGCGACGGTGGCGCGTTGGTGATTACAGTGGCAGAGCCTTGATATTTGTTGTGGGTTTTGATGTCTTAGAAAACAGTAGTGTAATGAATTTGGGTGTGTGATGAAATTGGAGGTATTAGAATCTGTTTTGTTTTTCTCAAAGTTTTACAAGAAACAAATCTGTACTGATGAAGCTCCTATTGTGATGAATCAAAATATCAAATCAGATTTTTTTTTCTGTTGCTTTGGATGTGCGTGAAGATGATAATTGCTTTTATTTCTTTTTTATTTTTTAATTTCTGTTTTTCAAATTTAATTAAAAAAAGTTTTAATTTCTGTTTTTGTTTTTTAATTATTTGTAATATTAATTGTTTTAATAAGTTTAGGGGTATTTCGGACTATTAAATGGTCTGATATGGTCAAAGGTTAAGTCTGACAAACGTTGACTGACGGAAGGGGAGGTGAGTGTTAGTTAATGATAAAGTCGTTTTCATCTGTAATTTAGCAAATCTCAGGGGAGGTTGGTGTAATTCGTTCTATATATATATATGGCTCATTCTTAAGTACAACATAACACCATACAATTTTAAAATAGTATGTGATCACATATGATTACATGTGATCATAAATATATATAATGTTATCATATATAAATTGCACATGATCACAATTAAATTTTTGTGATCACATGTTAGAACATACAATCACATATTAGCTGATGCGGTTGTAGTAAAGAAGACATGATCACAGTAAAAAATAATTCATTGCATCATGTAACGTTACACCCAAGGGCAGCCCATTATGGAGAAGTTTTGACTAGTGCATACACTTTGAGTCAAAGTATGTAAATCTAGTGGTCCACATTCTTCGTCCTGATATATTTATTGTCAGGACGAACTGATAATAGAAAATTTGTATATATGTATTAATTTATATATAAAGTCTTAACAATTAAAAAATAAATAAATAATAAATAAATAAATAAACTAATAAATTATAATATTAACCTGGGTTAGCAGTTACCGGTTAGTACTTGGTATATGAATATTTAATTTGTTTTGTCTTTTATTATGTAATACTCTATTAAAAGTAGTTGTATTTATTTTGGGATTTCTTTAAACCAATTATATATCTTAGAACGAATATTTTGATTACTTTTTTAGATTAAATATTTTAATATGGTCAAACTAGAGATTGAAATGGTCGGATTCTAAATTCTAAATTCCAATTTTCAAATTAGGAATTAGAAATTTGATATTATAAATGAAAAGAAATGGGGGAAATAGGGTTTAGGGATGGAAAAGGGGGAACCTCCCCCCAAAACGCCGCAACCCCCAATCCCCCCAAATTGGTTTTAGGGGAGGGGGTGGGGGAAGGGTTGAGGAGTAGGGGTGGGGTAACCCTCCTCCACCCCATTGGACCCCCATGCCCATCCCTATTTGTGAACATGATATGTTGGCTACTTGGCTGTCTTGCTATATTATAAATGTAGATACATGTCTCAATTTGGTTGGTTAGACACAAATTTGAACATCATTTTTAAACAGCTGATTTGAGTCCATATTATAATGCACTAGTGCAATTGTAATGAAATCTTTACATCATATTTAATTTCCTATTTACTTTTCAAAAGGGGGTAATAAAGTCAGATTGATGAACTAATCCTTTGATTTCGTATATTTGCCTGAAAATAAAATTCAAATGATTTGCTCAGAATTCAAACTTTATGAAAACAGAGCAGTAAATATCTAAGCTGCAAATATAGTATAGCATCCTCCTCAAAATTGCGTTTGCGTAACATAGCAAAAGAGTTCAAACATGTGAAAAAAAAAATGCAGTTAATTGCAACACTGTAAATTACAAATGAAAACAAAGTGTTATACCATATCAATAATCGCCAGAAAGGCAAATACTAATGAAATATGAAAAAGGTATTAGTCCGAATAATGAAAATTTGTAATTTCTTCAACCACTTGAATCCATTTTAATACGCTCTGACTCCTCTTTCTTTCCATTATCGTCCATATCTTTCACTTCATCTGTATTACCATTGTTTTCCTGCAACGAATCGCCATTTTCAGGTTCAGGTTCCATACGTATTAAAAGCCTTTCCAGCAGCTCTTGGCAGTCGATTGCTGAAACCATCACACTCAGACTGCCCCTACCCTTCCAGCATCCGATGGCTATTGTTGATGCATCAATTTGGATCGGATCTGATGAAGCTTTGCTACCTGCAGAAGATCAATATTAGGTTAAACATAAACATGTATTGCGCTGATTCTCTTGACAGACGGGTATGGGGTGTAACTACATACCTTTACCCAGTACTATCACACAGCAACCCATCATTAGCTTGGTTGCCTTCTCACCAAACTCAGCATCAACGAAGTCTGCAAATTTTATAGTTTTATACTGCAAAAGATGCTTGAAGTCCACTGGGGATGCATGTAGGATTTGTTTGGTAACATATGGGAGAATCACCGGTAACCCTTCAGACGATATCCTGAATGAACATGGTGCAGTATTTCCTTCTCTCGACGTTTGCCGTTCCTGTTTGTTGAAAAAAGAGGAAGCTTAGAACTTGGAAGATTTAAGACACAAAAAAATTGCTTGAGATTCTGTAAAAGTAGCCAATCTCTGGACAATTTTATCGTAATTTATGCTTATTAAGATGCCTGATCATTGTTCTAGTTTAAAAACAGTCAAAATTAAGCAAACGATACATCAACTTTGTAATAAATAGGTTTGCTATCCCCAGAGAGAAAGCCTAGCTGGTTAGATCCTTTATGGTGAGCCAAGAGACCTGGAGAAAAATCCCCTTCACACCATCATTATAAGGGATTCAATTTAATTTGAGTTTGTGCACGATGTGGGATAGGATGGAGTTTGTGACCACAGAAATTTTGTCATTCTATAAGGGAAAAGGCAGAAAGATGCTGAACAAGGGGAAGAGAAGTAGTGTGTGAATCACTGTGACATTCCTATTTGAAAGTGAAAACGAGCATACAAAAGAAAAATGTAAAAATATACGGCAGATTCTATAAGTGAATAGATATACTTACAAACATCTTCAGGCCAACCGATGTTATCTTAAGTTGCTGCCCAACCTGGAAATTTAGTTCAAGAGCATCCTTGACTGACTTTGAAACGTAGTATACTCTCTTCACATGATTAGTATCACTGTTTCTTGAAACAAGATGACCATTAAGTGGAAAGGACTCTTCAATCCCATAGAATGCTTTTATGCTATTGATAATAGTTTCATCTCTGAAGAAAAGAACAGGGTCAACCCCTTTCCATTTGCCTTGAATCTGTAACTTCCTCTTCCCACCGATTCTTTTAGAATCAGCTTCCTTCTCAACAGGCACTTGGGCTTCCTCTGATTCATTCTTTTCACTGGTATCACAAGGATCAGTCTCCAAACCAGCCCCATCTTCTTCATTATCAATTAAATTAGCCTCTAAAGCTTCTTCAGCAAACTTTTCATTTGTATCATCTACTACATTAACCTCCGATCCATTTGTATCTTCAGTGACCTGATTTGATAATTCTTTATTTGGCTCATCATTCCTAGTGACCAAATTCTCTTGACTGATGCATTTTTCCTGAACTGCTGCAGCAAAAACTGAAAAATAAAAATAGAAATTTATATAATGCATATACAGTTATACACATACATATTGAATTATAGATGCCAGTTGAGGGGATCTAAGTTCAGAAATGCAGAAAGAGAAGTTTTTTCACAATGCATGTTTTATGTTAATAGGAGAAAATCTTCAGTGCAACTGGCCACTGATAAGCTGACACATCACCATGTGTCAACTTAAAAAAAAAATCAATTTAATGAAAAACAAATAATAAAATAAGAAGAAAATGTGTGAAAAGTAAAATAAAAAGCTGACACATAATGATGTGTCAGCGTATCAGTTGGTGCACCACCGTGCACCCGCACTGAAGATTCTCTTGTTTAATAGATGTTTTTCATGGGTGACTGTTCAATGGATGTTTTCACAATGCATGAACAAAAGCAAGTTAACATGCCAGAGGGAATGGAGAATGAATGCCACTAAAGCATCAGCAAACGTAGGTATATCATATCTTATATCAAAATATACAATGACAGCCTAATATTTGTTACCTGGTAGTGAGGAAACTTTCTTGAGGACAGCAACAAAAAAGGCTCCCGAGTTCTGATCATGAGGCACTAACCTCATGCAACGTTCCAATGGGAGATCAGATACTTCCACATCTGAATCATCACACGAAGTGAAAGCATCCACCATTGGCTCTGTTCCATCTTCAGTAATTGCAGTAACGTCCTCAGGCTTATGGTCATTGTCAGTTGGGTCCGTATGGGTCCTGCCAGAAGGAAACATGCTGGGAACAATGCCTGTTCTGCGGTACTTGGGAACATTTTTGTAGGAAGTTAACCAGACACCCTTGTCACGTACCTGCACGCACAACATATAGAGGATACCCTAACCATTCAAAATGTGTAAAGAAGCAAACAAGCACATTAACTGAATTTCAAAACATGATTTCTTGAATTACAACCACAATATGTATCTCATATTAGTGTTATCAGGTAAAGCCAGCAGGTAATAATAATCCACACAGATTTTATATTCATTTGACTAGTACTGCAATGCTTGAAGAGAGCACTGAAAATTCCTATTTTGAGTCTTTTACTATTTTTTACCTCCCCAAGCTATATAGATCCACCACACTGCAACTGTGTATATTACCAACAGACAAGGCTGGCTAATTTATTATTTATTTTATTTATTTACAGGTACATGGAACTTCCACATTAGGTTGAACATTATAATTAAAGGTTCAATGCATGAAATGATTATCAAATTCATATGACAATATACAGTTATAAAACTGAAAACAAAATTTCTGCAGAACAGGAAACAAACTCAATGAAGCAGTTTTATTTACTACTGGAAACATCAAAACTGAAACCAAAATTCTAACAGAACAGGAAACAAACTGAATAAAGTGGGAACAGTTCTATTTTTAAAATCAATTTCTAGAAAACAGATATTTTCCTGAAATGATTAATACAACACAAACTGGTGAGTTATAACCATCATCCATAGACTTTAAAGCAACTAAAATAAAATGTATTAGCCCAATTACAAATTATAAAATAAAGGATCAAAGTTGGATGACAATGACATTGAAGCATTACATCAATTATATCCTATATAATCAAATTTGGAGCATCTAAAAAGCCATTAAATTTCCACTAATTTTAGTAATTAGATGACATAATGAATAGGAAAAAAAAAAAAAAAAGTGTGTATTATACATACCCTATGTATATTTTGGACATGCTCTTTTCATATATTGCCTCCATATCAAAGTCAACCTTTTACTAGATTGTAATTAATTAAATAATCCTCGCATAGGTTTTTCAATATCGTACCAACCACTATTCAACTCCTATGTCAAAGGGAAAGAGAGGAAGCCTTTGTGACAGGGGACTAGTTTAGAAAGTGTAGAAACTTATGCTGACACTTTTAAAACAAGAAATAAATAATTAAGACAAATCAGAACAATCATTGCAGGCAAGGTAGCAGTACTTTTAGACCATCCACAAATATTAGTACATCTTAAACCCATATCCTCCTAACATCATGCTGACAGCTGACGATCAATGAACATACAGATCTCAGCAGATTACCCAACATCACTTCTGAGTATCCTCTAAAAGGAAACAAATACGTCATCCATGACAACAAGGTTTAAAATGCTCAGTTTCAGAATGTTTAGCAGTGAAAAAAAACTTCATTATATAATATCAGTTTGGCAATAGAAAGACACAAAGCAATGCTAACCAGAATAATGACATCAGTATACAACAATAGAACACCAAATGTTGGAAAATGAAGGATTAAGCATGGTTTGGGGAAGTAACAACTAACCTTCCATTTTCTAAGACCTGGCCTGCGAACAAGTTGGGGAAGCTCACTAGAGACATCAAGTAGTTCAACAGATCCTTGACATTTCCGCAAAATCTGAAGAAGATGAGACATTGGGGACAAAATATTAATATACAAAATATATAATATAAAATGTATATATGTTTGTATGTATGCATGCATAAAAGATTTTGATATGCCATACTATTCATTTACCACACTATCATATTGATGGAAAAATGTTCTAAGCAAATAGCAATGACACTCAGAAAATGTATAAGGAAGATAATAATCATAATATATATATATATATATATATCTATACACACACACACACACACACACACACACTAATGGATACAAATCGACAACATAGAACTATATTTACCTTTTCTACTATTGTAACAATAAAACAATCCAAAAACAGATTGTTTAGCACAATAAAGATTTGAAGAAAAATAATGACTAGATATGCTCAACACATGCTGATATACAAATACAGAAACACCATGATAATATCATAATCCAAATCCAAATACATCATTACTTTAATACAATTACTCTCAGAAAGTACAAGCCCATGCTATAATGAAGATTTTAACTGAACATATCAATGGACATAAATTGGCAACAGACAACTAAATTTAATTTTAGTACAACTATAATGATAACAAAAAGATCCAAGTATCCAACTATAGGTCATCCAGTCCTACAAATATGGATTATTTTGATAGCAGTAATCAATACACTACCTCAGCAACCACGGCCTCATTCTCAACTGGATTCATTGAGCAGGTTGAGTAAACTATTCTTCCACCAACTTTAAGGAGAGATATGCCTGCAGCAATCAGAAGAACAGTGGTAAGTCTAATATGCGCTGCTGAATGAAAGGAAAAAAATGGAAAAGATAAAAACCAAGTATCTCAAACTAGAAACCAATAGACTCGTCAGGATAGCAGCAGATTATCATTAGCTCCACCCTATTAAGTCATCAAGAATCTTTAAAAAAGGTGGGCACTAATTCAGTTTTCTTAACGCATGGTGGGGTTAACTCTACAGAAGTTTTTCCTTTCAAGGAAAATGGCAGATGCCCATACACAGCAGCCTGTGAATTCTTTGTTCTCTTACTAACTGCATTCCAGTTAAAATTTCAAGATACCAAAGACCCAATAACAGCATTAAATAATTGAACATAGTAATTAGTAAATAATACTGCATATGAACTAACAAATATCATTGAATGACTTCTTAAAGTGGTGATCGGACAGACTTAGCCCATCATCACTTTTCTGGTTGACGTGATTATTGGTTAAAAACACAGGATTCTTAAGCAATTGACTGTAACTATTCATCACTCTACCAATTGACTCATACTCCTAAAAATGCCAGATGTGAGCTTACGAGCTTGAAATATTACCAATCCTAGAGCAACGTACAAGGATAAAGGTATTTGACATTGAGATGCACAAGCAATAATGATTATATATATAGTAACTTTTTAGTGTGGGATCCTGCACAAATTTTTCGCGCGATTTCACTGATTCCAACCGGTTGAAATCAATGAAACCGCACGAAAATTCGTGCGTGATCCTACACTTGATAATTTATATATATACACACACACAAGCAATAATGATAGAATACTTAATAACATAAAAGCCTAAAGGCATAAATAAAGCCATCAAATTGTTAAAAAATCTCAATTACAGATTTTTATGTACTATACCTCGCATGGCTATCTGTACTTGTAAGCTATGAACCCCATTGCCCAATCCTACATTCCTGCATAAAAGCAAAGAAAAATCAATTGCACCAAAATGCAATGAACAAAATCAATTTTCAAAGAAAGTTTATGAAAACAATTATCCAACCACTTCCTCCAGATATCTGGAGCCTTGCGCAAGGTACCATCTCCACTGCAAGGAACATCACATAAGACACGGTCAAAAAGAAGCTGACTGATGTTGGACTTTAATTCAATTTCCTTTACAGAAGCATCAGAAACTTTTTTGTTGCGGCAGCCAGGGAAGTGCTGAGCTTCATGATTAGTGACAATCAAGTTGGCAGTGCACATTCGTTTTGTTTGGTGGATCAGAAGATTACATCTTTGGACATCAAGATCATTTGCTATAATCTAATCATTGGAAAAGGAAAATATAGAGATCAGACAAATCAATATAACATATAGAATTAAATGAATTACATGAAAAACCCACAAAATTAGTAAAATACTTTTCTACAAAAATAAAGAGGTTGTTGCAATCTACCAAAAACTCTATTAGACAGAGGAAAGAGACACAGGAACAAACCCAATGAAACCAGAAGAGAAGCTATGCAGATAGAAAATAATTACAAGAAAAACAAACCATTCCATTTGGTAGAGCTCCTGGTTTTAATGATCGGTGTATTATCTCTAGCAATTGGAATGTTTTTGAACCAGGTGCTGCACACACTGCATAAATAAAAGAGATCAGTCAGGAAAATGAAGTTATGTTTGCTTTTATTCCTAGTTGCATGAATTACTATTTCTTGCTAATAACCTGAAACATCAAAACCCATGTGAAAGTAGGATATACAAGACAAAAACTACTATGAGAAAGGGTGCCATTGAAAAATAAGTAATAACATCATTGTAGACACATGTAGCACTACTAGTAGTAAAAAGGGAAGTAGACACAGGGAGGGGGGATTTCAGAAGCACCATAAGTTGCTTACTGTCAAGTACAAAATGATCTGGATGAACATCCAGAAAGAGGGGAGGTACCTACAATCCAAGCAACATTAAGTTATCGGGGAAACTTAACAAGGAAGGTAAGTGAACCACATAGGATTAAAGTTGGCTCACCATGCTGACAGCCTCCTGTCTGGTGATGTTTCCGATTTCATTTTCTAGCTTTAAGAACTCATGGAACCTGAAACCAGTTTGATTAGAATCAATAATTGAGAATTACATAATCGGATTCTAGTTAAATGATTCAAATCAGTTGTTCAAAACTATGGACAACCAGCATAAAATGCATACATATCTTCTAGTTATATTCAACACTGAAATAAATAAACTAGAAAATAGCTAAAAGAAATACACTTATTCCTTTGCAATTAAGAAGTTACTTATATAGCATGGATACTGTCATTGATTAAAACAGAACAACATCAAATCAATTTATTTATGAATATTGAACATCACTTTGTTGAAAAGTTATCAGATTAAAGTCAAGCAGCTTTCAAAAAAGTGCGATAGATACAGAATACAGAAAAATTATTTTGACAGAATGATAATTGGGGACTAAAAATCTGGACTAAAAATCTTAGCATCTTGAGAGAAAAAAGGTAAACAAGAAAATTAGTGTATAGACATTAACGAGTTACATATTATAGTGTATATACATTAATGAGTTACATATTATAACACAAGTTGTGCACCATTGGATTAGGGCACATAGAACAACATAGATTGCATCTAGCATGTGTTATTTTTAATTTGTAACTAATGTATGTCGGATGTAATCTCAACTATTGAAAGTAAAAAGTCCAAAACTTGTGTCTAAAATGTGCAAAAAACAGAGAGGTGATGATTCAGCCCCTATGTTAATTTCTCCCATTTGAGAAACCAAAATTTTTGGCAACAATTCAATCTAATAAAAATAACTGAGAAAAGGCCACCAGAGAATATATTTAAACCTCAATTAACATCCACTTCTATTATACACTCATGGATATTTGTCACATCAATACTTGCACAACCATGATGCACCTAGTATGACCACCCAACAATAAATGCCAATAATCCTGCCATAAAACATCCTAATAATCCCATGCATTATGATCAACTCAACTTCACGAAAATCTAGAGAAGACTAATATACACCATATATGCTCCTTAAATTTGTGGGAAAAATAAAATAAAATAAAAGAACTATAGCACATGCCAAATTACAAACTACACTATGTCGCTATCTTGTGGTCACCTGCTACATTCTCAAAAACACTCGATACAATCCTACAAATAATACATCCTTGTTCCCATCAAGCAAAAATGGATCTTTTTGACAAAAATTACCATAATAGTGCATTTACTAAAAGTAGCATCGTTTCAATCTCATAGTTTTTACAAATGATCACTCTTAAGAATTTCTCGTGAATCAATTTCAAATCTTTTTCATAATTTTAACTAATTAAAATTAATAGATATCCTTTTCATAAATAAAACAGATGCAAACAAGTATGTGCACAGAAGCACATGAACTCCATCATCTATACATGTAGAAAGATGCATATAATATTACAAGTAATGAAAGAATTAGTATTAGCACTGAGTTCGTACAATTGGGACTAAATTGATTAAAGAACTAAATTGACAGGAATTTACAATTGGGACAGCTAGAATGTAGCAGTATAACAATTGTGAGTCAGTTGGTGCCAGAATCCATTGACTTTTATATTATTATGCTATTAAACCACTTAAAGTTGTTAAAACATCATCACTTTATGCACAATTCACCTCTCAAGCATTTGATTCTTCCTCAACTGCATGCGAGAAAAATTTGAATGCCAAGCAAGGTTGTCAGGGTACCAAGGCAATGGTCTAATAGCCTCCGCTTCACCCCCTTCAATGACCTGAAAAATACAGGCAAAGCAGAAGACAATAAGTTTCCGAGATAAGGAACAACAAAGGCAGAACAATTCATAGACATTATGGTAAAAGAGTAAATGTATTACCTCAGCTTGGAGAGATTTCATGAAGTCATTCTCTAATTGAGATCGAATGTCTGCACAAAATTGACTACTGCAGAACCAAAAAAAAAAAGATTGAATTGAAATAAACTTATAATTTCTTTTTGATAACTCATTGTCTAGAAGCTCAAGATTTGAAATATTGAGATCATGAGATAAGAAAAATTAAGCACAATCAAATAAAAATAATGATATGAAGTCTTAACCATAAAACAATAGGATGTAGAGTGACATATAAAAATTTTAGTTTTGTCTACTGGGATCCTTTATTTAGCCAAAAAAGGAGAAGAGTGCTAGATTCATAAATTACTCAATTGAGATTTCTTTCTTTTCTTTTTCAAAGAAGTCAATTGAGATTTCTATCTTCAATAGGAAGAGAGAAGAATAGTGATGCATTCATAAGTTATCGTCTTCTTATTATTCATAACCCTTCTCGTTTCCAAAGGGAGCAGTGACATAGGGCTATCATATTGCACCAATATATCATTTTTAAATGCCAAAAGTAGTGGTTAAGTTCAATTTCAGTTGCTGATTTCTGCAACTTGCTGGATTCGAGTCCAGATGTTTCTTTCAGTTCAGGAAAAGGAAAATTAATATTATAAATGTGGAAGGTCCTATAAAACATAGCGCTTACCATCATTTCTTCTTGCCAGGACAAATCCTGTCATGGAACTATTGGCCATCATTTCTATTAACAATATAACAGCTCACTTTCATAGCAGCCTACTGGCCTCCAAATGTTTCTCTAAATTTCAATGACATGACTGGCTAATCCAAAAATATCTTACCACTAGTACTTTCTAATTTATGAAATTGTATTTGATTCTTTTATTTTTCTTTTCCAATTATAAGAAAGGAAAATACCAAACAACCCCTTGAAATAAGGATTAATGCCAAATCAATGTATGTTATTTAGAAATTAAGCAAAAAAAAAAAAAAAAAATCCCCCTAATATTTCCAAAAATAATCATAAAAATCCCCTAAGTTAGTACTAATGTCTTGAAAGAATAAAATGGGTTTTTTTATTAACTTTTAAAATTTTTAAAATGTGTCCTTATGCCACATGCATTAGGAAATATGTCAACACAATTTCTTAAATTAAATGTTTATTAAGGTTTTTGTTTTTCAATTTAATTAATTAACCATTCTAATTAAAATTAATGAATTATAGTTTTTGTAATTGATTATAGCTTTTGTAATTGATAAAATGGTTGGAGTAAAATAACATAAAAACTGTTTTTATTATTTTTATATTTTGTAATTGTACCAATATCAAGGACACAAGGGTCAAGAACAAAAAGGACAAAAAGGACAATTTATACAGAATAGGAGTAACAAGGTCATTTAGCACCTCTGATCATGCCACTTTTGCTTCTTTAAGATTAACCCTTACCACAGGGGAGGGGTGTGGAGGTTTGGGATTTGCCCAGTTGCCCTTATAAGAAATTTTGTTAAAATGAAAGTTCTTTTAAAAAATATCCAAAAATAAAAATAAAACACCTACCACAACCTAACCCTAAGCCATTGTCATAAGATCTAATACTCAAAGACCCAAATATTATTCCATTCATATACTCTAATTATATTAATTTTCAGTGATCTTTCCTTCGTTTTGTCCAACATTTCCCTATATTTATAACAAAAAACCAATTTTTCTTTTCAATATCTATCCATAAGAGAAAAAAAAATAACTTATCTTTCTTGATTGTCTATAATTACTACCTTGTATTTCAATCCTAAAGCTTTTCTTCAACCAGCCACGGTTCCTTGTATAAATGTCAAATTACTTGTTTTCAAACAATTTTATCATTAAAACAAACAAATTGACACTATATTCGGAGGTAAGAAAAATAAAAAGCAAACATGTCATTCAGTTTCAGGTTTTAGTGCTATTCAGTCATCAGATAAAAAAACAAACAACCCCTTTGACCCTTTCCTATCAGCTGAAGCTTTTAGTTCAAATGGTTACTAACATGGTATCGTAGCCTAGTTGTCCTAGGAGTCATGGGTTTAGGTCCCCCCACGTTATTATTTGAATTTGTTATCTGAATTTGTTGTGTGTTTGTGTTTGGGCTCGAGCCCGAGCCACTTGGTAAGCCCGTTGGTCTTGCACGTGAGGAGGGGTGTTAGAGTCCTATCAATTTAAGCTTTTAGGTCTAATGGTTACTAACAGATTATGTCACTGCCATCTTTTTGTTGCATGTAAAAATATGCGGTCAAGATGCATCTAACTTGAAAACCAACTGAAATCTAGTGGCACTGCTTGCCACTTCGTCAGAATCCCTAGCTTCATGACCAGAACTAGGGCCTGCGGTCCTAGTAAATTAAACAAAACAGACCTTACGAGTTTATACACTTAGCAAGAAGTGACCCAAGTCTAATGAAACAACAAAGGTAAACCAAGGCAAAAAGGTGCTGCCCACACTTAGTACGTCACAACTCACATGTCTAACATAACAAGTTTCCTTATTTCAACTTCGAGTCTAGCAGACAGCTGCTGAGCTGCATATAGAACAACAAAGTAATAGACGTGTTGATATCACAAGATGATCATCATAGGCTTATCATGATGACCAAGGGCTGCTGGCTTCATCAGACAATCAATAGAGCAGCCTGCTAACATAAGGTTTTACGATCAGTTAATTAACAACCTCCACATTAGCTTGTACATGTCAGCATTCAGTTATTGGATCCAGAGTCAGTTATTAGATTCTGTTATGAACTATATTTTGTTATAAACAGTGTATTTCAGCTCTATATATAGTGACTAGTGTGCTATTAGACCTTGTAATTCATTAGCTTGTAACAGAATTATAGTTAAATAATAAGGTTCTTCTTCCTCTAGTACTCTCTGAATTTTTCTCAAATTTTCTCTTGAGTTTCCTAGCTTGATTTTCCTGGAAAATCAGACTCAAACAAGAGGAAAAGCAATGCCTCTCAGCTCTCAAAATCCGTTGATGGACTGAGGTAACAAATTTCTAGCCAATGACATTAAACATAAGTCTTGTAGCAGTTTCCTCATCTAACCATAACTGGTCAGTACCTATGAAGTGGCAATTCCACTACACGTCTTGCAGGAATTATTATAACAATAAACTTGTCAAAACTACAAACACAACAGCAATGCAGTCGGTTGTGCAAATTGTGTATACAAAAAATTTCATAGATACAGCTCTGATATGTGCAGAAGGAAAGGGCCATGTCATTCTTGATTTGTTAATTGCTGTTATTAGGTGATAGTTTGTTATTTGTTGTTGGGGATTCATGAGTGTTTTCATGACCACGTTGTGAAAGTGGAAGGTGGAACAATCCCACGATTGCTTGTGGAGCACATCCCTATTATTTTGCTTAGTTGATAGGTTGTCAGTTGTTTTGTTTAAATGTTGTAACTCATTCAAAGTCTCGGCCTATAAAAGCTGGTGACAAGTGTTTGAGAGGAACATGATGATATAACATAAATCCTTCTCTTATCAGACTCTTTTTTTTCTCCTAAATTCTTCTATTGTACATTTCCAGGATCGGAAATATACAATCTATCCTAAATTATCTTTATGTATTTTCCAGGATCGGAAAAATACATAACAAAGCTCCTTAAAGAAATTATACGCTATACGAAGTTCATTCGTCCCTAAAAAAAATAAATAAATAAATAAGTAGATAAAAACATGAAAACTAAGTTGAACCAAACTTAGCATAGATGGTTTTACTTAAAACAAGAATTACTACAATTAAAAAACATATCAATATTGACAGTAGTATTTAACGAAAATAATCAAATGCTGAAAAATTTGACCTAGAATTGATCCTGAAAGCAGCCGGCAAGGGCCTACGAAGAACTTCAATAAAGCTATCCCACTCTTCAGCAGCCACAATCCCTTGCTCCTATGAAAAATCATCACACAAACCAATTAAAAAAAGAAAAAAGAAAACAAGCAATCAATAAACATAAGGAAAGAAATAGAAAGTAACCTTGTAGTATTCATCGAAGGCAGGGTTTTGAGTAGCGAAGGGTTGCCACGGAGAATGTTCAGTGGAGGAAGGATCGGATTTGGAACGTTTCCAAACGTTGTCTCTGCTCTGTTTGAAATGTTTCCTCTGTGTGCGAGACCTGTGGCTCCTCCCTTCTCTTCCTCCGCCGCCGCCGCCTCCCATTGTTTCTTCTCTCTTCTGTTTCAAGTAGTGCTTCACTGCCTATGCTTGTATTGTGTGTATTTGCACAAATGCCTTGTTAGCGGAAATGCTTGTTCTTGTATAAAATGCGGATTTAGTTAACCGGTGTAATAACCCGACCCATTTAATAAGCTAAAATTTGCTTTTTGGGTCACAATATAAAAGCCCAACACAATCCCATTGATAGACAACTTATATTTATTATAAAGCCCATTTTCATTTACGTACTTTGTTTTTGAAATATCACTTATCGACCGACGTTTGTTTTTTTAGCTCGTGGGGTCATTAAATTTTTCAAAATACATCAACTAGGTCTTTGATTGAAATTTTGACGGTCAATGTAACGGAAAGTGTAAATCGACTATTTTCGATTTATGTTAATTAATTAATTTGATCAATTTATCTATTTGGATAGTGAATAAGAATTTGACATGTGTTACCAATATTTAATTTTAAACATAAAATAAAATAAAATAATAAGGTTTATGAATTCTATTTGATGAGAGTCTAGAGTTCAATAATTCTATTTGATACGAAAATGACTAAATGAGCACACAAAAAGGCAACAAGGACTGGTGAAATTTTTTTGCTTGTGTTTTATTGAAATAATAAATAAGGAGAATAGAATTTAGAGATGGTGATTGTTGTGACGAGAAAGGTAATTTCCTCAAAGGTAAAAACTCAAACCATGTACTCAATTCAAAGATAAGAGGGCTATAGTGTTTCTCGGGTATGGGATCTCAGATACAGTTAAGTCTTAAGCCTTTTTTTGGTATGTGGGAAAAATGGAGGGAGGGAGATGTATAATCCATTGTTTGGTTGGAGAGATGAGAGGGAGGGAGAGGAGGAGAGGGTGGAGAGCAAATCCACCTGGGCCCACCATTTTGGATCCTTCATGTGATGGGCGGATGAGAGGAGGGAGAGAAAATTGGAGATGAATTACTGTTAAAAATCATCAATTGTACAATTAAAAATCATTAGTGTTATATATTAATAATAATAATAATAGTAATAAAAGTTTAATAGGTCACCTTAACCTTAGCCAAGTTTCATTAAGATGCCATTACATAAATGGAATGGTCATCATAAAATAAAATTATTATTAATAATAATAATATAAGAAAAAGTACTGTTTTACAATTGATATAGTCTGAAAAAACAGGTCGAATCGAAGTGGATATCTAATCTAGATAAGGGAGAAAGCACTTATTCTAGATAAGGGTCAAATTTAAGTGTATGGAACGGTCTCATCGACACTTGATGATAGTATTTTTATCTTTTTACATATGTCATTACCCTTTTTTTTTTTCTTTTTTTTTTAATGAGAATCTTTTGTAGATTTCAAGATTTTTTTAATTATTATTATTATTATAATTAATTAAAAAAAAGTTTTATCACTGATTTTAGAAATATTCTTATACATCCATTGAAACTGCTTTTACGTAAGCAAAAGTCTTAAGCACAAATCTCTATATAAATAAAGCTAACCCCAAAATTGCTATCCACAGGACCGCAGCCCACGCCCCACTAATTAGTGTTGTGGATTGCTAAAAATTAATAGTTGTTTTGTCAAAAAAAAATAATAATTAATAATTAATAATTGTAACATTGTCAGTATCACTCACTTTTTTTTTTTTTTTTTAAACTGTATCACTCACTTGAAATTCTGATCATCCACAACTCCACAAGTTGTTGTGCCCACATGCAAATAAGACTTAATTGGACCACACACGTGTGGTCCATTTCTTATCTCACATCCGCCGTTTCGTATAAAACTCTTATCTTGCATCTAAACTTTTGATTTTGAATATCTAATTCAGAAAGAGTTCATGAAGCCCTTGAAGTGTATAATCCTAATTCCATATTTTAAAAAATAATAAAAATCTTTAAAAAGTTCCACAAATTCTTTTGAGAGTGTGAATGCTATTATTAAATTTCTATTATTGCCTCTTTTTATTTACCGATAATGACACACTGAATGAGCGCTCTCGACACTTAATCACATTAGACGGTTTATGTTGTATGCTATGAATAGGTAAATGAGCAAGAGCAAGTGATGGGAATTGAAATTCAAGATGCTCTTTTCAAAATAATAATAATAATAATAATTGAAAATGCTAGGTGGGGGTTTAAATGAAGCATCGGTCATTCAATTGTCAGCTTTGTAAAATATAGAGGGGGTGGGGGACTCAATTTTGTTCCCCTAACTTGGACATCATAAGTTGGGGTTGGGGATATATCATTCCAATTTGACCACACTACTCCATCTATATCTAATATTCTTTTGACAATCCTGCCTAGTGCCTACTAAATTTGACTTAAATAATCAAATATTTCAAAAAAAAAAATTAATAAATAAATAAATTCTTTCCAAGTCACGTGACCGGAGGAAAGTTGAGTTGAGGTGGTAAGTGTAAACTCCTCACATTTTTATATTTATACTTTTTTTTTTTTCATTTTTCATATATTTCATCGTATTTTACGATGCTTCATATTTAATAAAAGGATATCGACATTGATACCCACAAATATGATAAATACACCATTATTTTAATAAGAGCTTGCTTCTTTTGATAATCCACTTTTTTCTTTTTACACTTCTTTTCTAAAGACACTCCATTCTCAAAATTTAAATTTTAAAAAAATTATAAAGCCATTTATTTTGTTCTAAGATTATCATTTTTATCTTTTGACACTCCTATTATAAAGGCACTATATTTTAAAATAAATTTCTAAAAACACTCCATCTTATTTTAATAAAAGTTAGGACGAATCATCGTAGCATTTGGATTTATCCGATGAGTAATCTTTTTTGAATTAAATTATTAAAAAAAGAAATTATTTCTCATAAATCATTATATTAAATATTACGTATTAAACACTCTCTCATAAATTTTTAATTACCATATTAAACTCTCTCCTCCAATACATATCTCTAATTTTCTATCTCCATTCTTTCTCAAGCAAGACTAACAGTTAAGAAAAAAAAAACTTACAAATAAGCTTGATTTTTGGGAACCGTATATTTGTATATATTTAAAAATAATAATAATAATAATAATAATAAGTACCCTGTTTTTTATATTACTTTTGTAGGTAAGTGATTGCCTATAAAACTTTAATTCTTTCATTAGTCTTAAAAATTATGAGTTTAATCGAATTTAGTTGCAACATATCAAGTTTTCATATATCTATTTTTTTTTCTTGAAAAATAAGGTATTTGTATGGACTTTTTAATATATATATATGTATATATATATATATATATATATATATATATATATATATATATATTACTGTTAGTAAAAAACCAAAATATTCATAATTTTTTTTTTCTTTAACTATTAATTAGAGATTGATCAAGAAAGTATGGACATTTTAGATTTTTTTTTTTTTTTTTTTGAAAAATGGAGAAAGTGTTTAATATGACAATACCATATTTAGAAGAGAGAGAGAGAGAGTTTAATACGTAGTATTTAATCTAATGATTTAGGAGAGAGAATTTCTTTTTTTTAATAATTTAATTAGCTTGGAGTGTCTTTATAGTTGTTTGTCTTATTTAGTAATTTTAATTCAGATTAAAATTGTCATTAATAAAAAAAAAAAGAGTATAAATAGATAATTTGTGGATTGTAAAGAAAAGCTCTCATTTTAATTAAAAATTTAATTACAAAAATATCTCAATAAAAATTTACCGATAAGGACAAATTAGTTTAACTAAAAATAAACCAAATACTATGTACACCTATTAATTACACTCGTATCTCTTTATTAAAAAAATAATAAAAAATAAAAAATTAAACCCTAATTCTATTTCAATTAGAATAATGCTTGGGTACTGACTATTGGAGTTAATAAGTTTAAGTTGTATTATTGTATTCAAATTGTATTGTTACCGGTAGTGTGTAGTTATCTTTAGGAGTGTTTTAGTTTTGTTAATACTCTTATACCTTTTGTATTATATATTCTCGTTTCAGTCAATGGAAAAGTGTGCAAGTTTACACCAACAAAATCTATAGTCTTTATGGTATCATAGCACACGATCTCTCCCTAAATACATCAATTTATTTTTTTCTTCTTCTCTCCCTTCTTCACCGATCAATGACAACACTACCAGCAGATACCTCTTCTGCCGACAGTTCTTCCCAAACAACACCCACAATCATCAATGTTACTCTAGCGACCTCTACGGCACTTCGTTCCAATGAGTTTCACCTAATCACCATTAATATCTCCGCTCAGGCTCCTCTCAAACTCACCACCAACAACTTTATGTCATGGAAAATTCAATTCCAAACCCTCTTCGCTGGATATGATCTTCTCGGTTATATCGATGGATCCAAACCTTGTTCGCCAGCCGAATTAACTGTGAATGATGTCACCACTCTAAATCCTACGTACAATATTTGGATTCATCAAGATCAGCTTATTATGAATGCCATCATTGGTTCTCTGTCACCAACAATCATCTCCTTTGTTGCCAGAGCCAAAACGTCAATGGAGGCGTGGACAATTCTTGCCAACACCTATGCCAAACCGTCTCGTGGACGTATCAAGCAAGTCAAAGCCCTTATTAAAAATTCTACAAAAGGTACGCAGTCCGTTACAGATTTTCTTCACTTCATTAAAGCCCGTGCAGATGAACTTGCGTTGCTTGGTGCTCCAATGAACGATGATGACCTCACTGAACGAATCATTGATGAACTCGATGATGATTATAAAGAATTAGTTCGGGCTGTCCAAGCTCGGGATAATCCCATATCCTTCGATGAGCTCCATGAGAAACTTCTCACCTTTGAAGCCTTTCTTCAGAACAACAAGGACTCAGCTTCCTTTCCAGCCACGGTAAATCCTACCACTCGGAATGGCACAAACTGGCGCCCACAATAGCCCAACAATAACTGGCGTCCTTCCTCAAATAATTATGGCGGGCAACAGCACTTCCCCCAAGCAAATCGACCTCCATTCAGCAGTCCAAGTGTCCCGAACCGCAACAGCTCTCATGCACCACGTCCCTATCTTGGCAGATGTCAGGTTTGTGATGTTCAGGGTCACTCGGCCAAAAGATGTCCCTCCTCCCAAATGGTACCGATTTCATCTTCAGGTTCAAACTTTGCATCACCAAACGCCTCTTCTCCAATGCCTTGGCAGCCCAGAGCAAATTATGCTGCTAACTCTTCCTCCAATAATTCAGATTGGCTACTTGACAGTGGGGCTTCCCACCATGTGACAGCAGATTTGAACAACTTATCTCTCCATGCACCGTACAGTGGATCCGATGATGTTATGATTGGTGATGGCACAGGGCTCTCAATCACGAATAAGGGTTCCGCATCTCTTCGTGCTTATAATAAAACTTTTACATTGAATGATGTTCTTTGTGTACATAATATGAAAAAGACTCTAATTTCAATTTCTCAATTTTGTGCTACTAATGGTGTTTCTGTAGAGTTCTTATCATCCTCTTTTCATGTGAAGGATCTTCGTACAGGGGCAATTCTTCTGAGAGGCACAACCAAGGATGGCGTGTATGAGTGGCCGACTTCCAGTTCTCAGTCCACACCAGTCTTAGCTTTCTCAGGTGTCAAAATCACGTCCTCAAACTGGCATCACAAACTAGGTTACCCAGCTCATCCTATTTTACAACATATTGTGTCAAGTTTTAGTTTAGATGTGTCGTCTCCTATGTCAAAGGATTTTTCATGTCATTCTTGTCAATGCAATAAAAGCCATAAGCAACATTCTTCTTATTCATCTATTGTTTCGTCTCAACCTCTTGAGATTTTATTCTCTGATGTATGGACATCTCCAGTTTATTCTCATTATGGGTTTAAATACTATATCATTTTCGTTGACCACTACACAAAATATATTTGGTTCTATCCACTAAAACAAAAATCAGAGGTTAAAGAAAATTTCATTGGCTTTAAAGCCATTGTAGAAAAAAATTTAAAACACAAAATCACTACACTTTACTCTGACAATGGCAGTGAATACATGTCTCTTAAAGACTTCCTTGCCACAAATGGTATTTCCCATCTCACAACCCCACCTCACACACCTTAACATAATAGGTATTCCGAAAAGAGACATCGTCACATTGTTGAGACAGGGCTTACATTACTCACTCATGCTTCTCTTCCACTACATTTTTGGTCTCATGCATTTGCCACAGCGGTCTATCTAATAAATAGAATGCCGACCCCTACACTAGGTCTCATGTCACCCTACGCTAAGATTTTTGGAACGCCTCCAAATTACTAAAAACTGAAAAAAAATTTGTTGTCTTTGTTATCCTTGGCTTAGACCTTATTCCTCTCACAAGCTTGACAAGCGGTCTTCCTCGTGTGTTTTTCTAAGGTATTCCCTGTCACAGAGTGCCTACCTATGTTTGGATTCGTCGTGCTCCAAAATATTTGTCTCTCGTCATGTTCGATTTGTCGAGTCTGTTTTTCCTTACAGGTCAATAAACACCACTCTAGACCGTCCATCCTCCACCACAATCAGCTCTTAGGTTCCGCCGGTATTTACAGTGTCCTCTCCTCACATCAGTCAGCCAACATCAACGCCATCCTCCATTGTGCTCTCTCACTAGCTGTCACCACATGAAACATCAATTTCCATGATGCAAACTGACACCATGCAGCTTCCATTACCTATCGGAACAGATGTAACGGCTCCAGCTCAGCCTTCCTCTTCTACTGCAGCAGGTTTGGTCGAGCCACAAGCTTCAACGTCAACCCCTGTCACTGCATCAGTTGAGTCGATTGGTTAAGCCATCACCAATGCCTTATCTGTCTCAGTTCCCACTCTTCAGCAGCCTTGGTCGCCAACTTCATCTCCACTACCAACCGCTACTACTGCTACCACTCCAGTTGCCGAGTCCACATCTCATGCCATCACCAACATGTCTCAGCCTATGAACGATCATCCCATGCAAACCCGAGCCAAGGACAACCTTCGTAAACCAATACAAAAACTAAATCTTCACTCACAACTGCAGCCAACATCTAATTGTGAACCTACAATAGTGACACAAGCATTAAAAGATCCGAATTGGCGTCGGGCCATGTCTGAGGAATACGATGCTCTTGTTCACAATAGTACTTGGGAGCTGGTGCCGTCGAAAATGGCCTTAAATTTAGTTAGATGCAAATGGATTTTTTGGATCAAACGGAAAACTGATGGATCAATTGACAGGTTTAAGGCACGCCTGGTTGCCAAAGGCTTCAATCAAAGACCCGGTGTGGATTATTTCGAGACTTTCAGCCCTGTAATCAAACCCACCACTGTCCGGCTTGTATTTAGTATTGCTATCAGTCATGGCTGGCCTCTACGTTAATTGGACATTAATAATGCTTTTCTTCAGGGTCGTCTAACAGAAACAGTTTACATGGCACAACCTCTGGGATTCACTGACTTAGATCACCCAATGCATGTCTGTAACCCCAGAAGGCTATCTATGGACTCAAGCAGGCACCACGAGCTTGGTACCAAGAGCTGCTTCAGTTCTTAATTACAGCTGGTTTCAAGAACTCCTATGTTGACACCTCCTTCTTTGTTTTGAATAATGGTGGTAATATTCTCTACCTACTTATATATGTTGACGACATTATTCTCACAGGTAATAACACGGCTCTAGTGGATCGTTTTGTTGAAAGTCTCGCTCAAAGGTTCTCCCTCAAGGATCTTGGTCCCCTTTCATATTTCCTTGGTGTTGAAGTGATCCCGCACGAGCACGGTATGTTACTGTCGCAGCGACGTTATATACTAGATCTTCTTGCTCGTACCAAAATGTCTGGTGCCAAGCCGGTTTAGACTCCCTTGCCCACGAGCCCGCCAATTAGTCTTCAATCCGGCACACCACTTAGTGATCCTACCACATACCAAACTGTTGTTGGGAGCCTTCAGTATCTATCACTTACTCGTTCAGATATCTCCTACGCAGTCAACAGATTGTCACAGTTTATGCATCAACCTACATCGGACCATTGGGATCTTGTGAAGCGTTTGTTGAGGTACTTATGTGGAACTTTGAATGAAGGAGTTGTTATCCATCGCAATTCTCAAGTTGCTTTTCATGCTTTTTTCGATGCCGATTGGGCTGGAAACAAAGATGATTTTTCTTCCACGAGTGCTTACATTGTTTATCTTGGTTGGAATCCCATTTTGTGGAGCTCAAAGAAACAAAACACCATAGCTCGTTCTACCATGGAGGCTGAGTATAGGTCTGTTGCTGCCACATATGCTGAGCTAAATTGGGTATGTTTTCTACTCACTGATCTTGGACTCACACTACCCTCTGCGCCTGTTATCTACTGTGATAATGTGGGGGCTACTCAATTATGTTCGAACCCGATATTTCACTCTTGTATAAAGCATGTCGCGATTGATTTTCATTTCATTAGGGATCAAGTTCAGTCTGGTAGTCTTCGTGTGGCTCACGTATCTTCCAGTGATCAGCTTGCGGATGCTTTGACAAAGCCACTGTCACGTCCTCTTTTTCAGTCACTTAAGACCAAGATTGGCCTCTCACATCATGGCCTATCTTGAAGGGGCATATTGGAGTTAATAAGTTTAAGTTGTATTATTGTATTCAAATTGTATTGTTATCGGTAGTGTGTAGTTATCTTTAGGAGTGTTTTAGTTTTGTTAATACTCTTATACCTGTTGTATTATATATTCTCGTTTCAATCAATGGAAAAGTGTGCAAGTTTACACCAACAAAATCTCTAGTCTTTACTGACCATCAATACCCAAAATACTGACCCCACCAATGAGAGTGTAGCACGTGACCCAATTTGTGAGATAAATGTAAAAAGTAAAAGAAAAAATATTGTATGCTACACTCCCATTGGTGGGGTCAGTATTTTGGATACTGACTGGTCAATACCCAAGCATTATTCATTTAAGTATCAAAATCTCTCATTATCATATAACAAAGTAATGGAAAAAAAAAAAAAAAAAATCAGAGGACTCTGATCATACAAGGTACTTATATCTTCTTTTTTTTTTAATTATTATTTTTTATGAACTTTATTGATAAACAAAAAGTGAGAAGTACTTTTGTTTTTAAAGATAACAGTACATATCGTTGTATATCTAGGAGATCAACGGTGGTATGAAGATATCAGCAACTTGATTGATTTGTAAATGTTAAGAAGATATTTGATGTAGTTGTTGATGGCAAAAAACTTATTACGACTGTACTGTGTTTTCGAGCATGGAGAATTTAAGAATTTATAAATAAATTGTATTATGGGTGTCAATATCCACATCCTTAACAAAATTGTGAATAAAATTTATTGTAGTGCTAGAAAGATCATCAAATAGATTTTTATTGAATGTATCATATACACATAAAAAATCATATTAAAATTCATAAGGTCTGTTAAAATAAAAGGGACCAGGATCCTCTCCTCTCCTCACCTCACCTCACCTCATCTCATCCTCACTTTTTAAAAGCATGTGATTAGTTGTTAATAAAGTGTCAATCATATTTTAACCATTCATTCATTGCAACGCTTATGTGTCATAAGATTAAGTGAGGTGAGGATGAGATTAAGATGAGGTGAGGTGAGGAGAGAATCCTTGTCCAAATAAAAAGATGCTTATGGGAGAAACACTACAAACACTAATAATTCAGTTCACGCACATTAAATGCGGTAAACTGTTTGGTATAATAAAACGGAAAATGCTTGGGTACTGATTGGTCAGTACCCAAGATACTGACCCACTAATGGGGTGTTGACAGTGGTATTTTTTCTTTTACTTTGTACATTTATTTTCTTGTATTCTTCCAAAATGAATCACGTGCCAACACCCCATTGGTGGGGTCATTACCTTGAATACTGACCATTGTCCTAATAAAAATACAAATAAATATCCACGAATATGCCATTCATGTTATGGACTTGCGAAAAGTCACTTTATTGTAGGATACATGTTACTTGCATTTCATAGGTAACTTTTAGAGAGTAAAGGGGTGCTCCTAATTAAATCATTAATAATCTAACAACTTTAAAGAGTCAAGTAATATAAATGTAATACTTTTATATATATATATATACGGTCTTTCTATTATCAGTTCGAACTGATAAAAGTTATATCAGTTCCTTGTATGTGGGCCACTGGATTTAAATACTTTGACTGACAAGTGCATACAGCCAAGTCAAAGTATTTAAATCCAGTGGTCCACATGCAAGGAACTGATATAACTTTTGTCAGTCCGAACTAATAATAGAATTTCTGTATATATATATATATATTTTTCTATTATCAATTCGTCATGACAATAAATATATCAGGACGAAAAATGTGGATCATTAGATTTACATATTTTGACTCAAAGTGTGTGCACTTGTCAAAACTTCTCCATAATCTGTGATCCACATTCTTCGTCCTGATATATTTATTGTCAAGACGAACTGACAATAAATATATCAGGACGAAGAATGTGGACTATTATATTTACATACTTTTACCCAAAATGTATGCATTTGTCAAAACTTCTTCATAATCTATATTACTTGCATTTCATAGGTAACTTTTAGAGAGTAAAGGGGTGCTCCTAATTAAATCATTAATCATCTTACAACTTTAAAGAGTCAAGAAATATAAATGTAATTCTTTTATATATATATATATATATATATATATATATATATATGCACTTGTCAGTCAAAGTATTTAAATCCAGTGGCTCACATACAAGGAACTAATATAACTTTTATCAGTTCGAATTGATAATAGAATTTCTGTATATATATATATATATATATTTTCTATTATCAATTCGTCATGACAATAAATATATCAGGACGAAGAATGTGGATCATTAGATTTACATATTTTGACTTAAAGTGTGTACACTTGTCAAAACTTCTCCATAATCTGTGGTCCACATTGTTCGTCCTGATATATTTATTGTCAAGACGAACTAACAATAAATATATCAGGACGAAGAATGTGGACTATTATATTTACATACTTTTACCCAAAGTGTATGCATTTGTCAAAACTTCTTCATAATCTATGGTCTATATTTTTCTTCATGATATATCTTATATCATGACGAACTGATAGTAGAAAGACTATATATATATATATATATAATAAGTTAAATTTCTTCGTAGCCTTAATTTGTTAACTATAATTGTTATTTTAATTATTAACGTATGGTTGAAAATGATTAGGGGCCAGTTTGGTATTGCTTTTGAGAAGTTAAAATCAGCTTATTTTATAATTTTGATATAAAATAATGTTTGGTAAAACTTCTAAAAGTGATTAATTCATAATCTGGCAAGTTTTGACAGTGATTTTAAGAAGTAGGCGGGGGGTTACTTTTTGAAAGTGATTATGAAATAATCTATTTCATCATTTAATGAATCTTTTAAAATATCATTATTATCCTTATGAAATCAAATTAAAATCATTTATATACCTTATTCATCTTAAAATTAAAGATTCTAATTAAATATTGATTTGATTTATAAAACCTTTTAAAAATATTTTTATTATTCTTATGGATTTTTTTTTTTCTAATTTAAATATTCTACTTAAATATTGATTTAATACATATAATTAATGAAAAAAATAAAATAAGAGTCTAAAATCTTGTCTATTTTACTCATCGTAACTAATTTTAACACTTTTAAAATAAAATTACCAAACATACGTATACTGTTTTTGAGTTATACAGTAGTTTTAAAAGTATAATTAACCAAACATCTACTGATTAACTTCATAGCTGATTATTCGTTCAGCACAACTAACAGTGATTATTATAAAAATTACAGCAATACCAAACTGGCCTTAGATTACAAAGGATGGTACGCCCTCGCCATCCATGTGAGTATGTGACATAGAAGTTCTTTTCTTGTGCGCTTCATTATGACTAAAGTGTCCGTTAGGATCTGATAGTTGAAAATCATTATATTGTATTCATACAATAAACTACGATTTAATCATTTTAATTTAATATAAAAGTGCTAAAGTGATAAACATTAGTAATCACTAATTTGAGACATTTATAAAACTAAGAAAAAAAAAATTACCAAAAAAATTAGTTTTTTCCTAATTAATTGTATTTGATCCTTTTATATAACACAGTATCTGGATCGGACATTCTCTCCTGCCATCCATATGAGAAAGAAGTTATTTTCTCATGCACTCTATTATGACTAACATGTATGTTAGGATTTGATTAATCACTAAATAATATTATGGGAACAATTGGTATTCATCAGGTTGTATTCAATAAAATACAATCTAATAATATAATTATTTTTTTTACGGTTTCTATTTATCTATTCGGTATTGTTTGAAGCTTTTGTCATTGATAAGATTCGAACTATTAACCTGAGAGTCATTTACCTAAACTCCAAACTCGTTCATTTACCAACTGAGCTACGCCCATGTTATCTTTTGAGTGTTTGCAAAGTCATTGTTCCCTTTAGCAATCAATATGAAAACCCTGCTAGAATAAGTCAATAAATGCAAGATGTTGTGTTCCAATAATTTACAGAGTGACAAATTGGCCCCCCCAACTCCCCAAGGCCTCATCATCTAGTGATAGACTGACAGATGATCTTTATAGCAGTAATTGTTTACTGTTACGCAACAAAGAGTATCTTGCTTTATTTGACAAATTTTTACTATACCACTACCACCATAGTCAATTTCTTAGTGCAAAAGGTACAAAACTCGTTTTTATTTTGTTTTTTTTATAGGACGTGGGACGGTGACATTATTCATCTCGGTTATCTCAAAATCGATATAAGATTGGACCGACTTTGATACTATCTACCACCTATTAAACGTTTTTAATCGGATTAAAATGGGTAGTGTTAACATGTACTCTAATATACAAGATAACAATAATTTTATTTTCTTAAAAGGATTTAAAAATATATGTCAATTGGTGTATTTATTATCTCATTACAATAAATATAGTACTTTTATTTCCTTTTAAAGAAATAAAGTAGTTTTTATCGTGTACTTTGGGCACAAGTTAATACTATCCGGTAATAGAAAATGTAACATATATTTTTATCTGACCTGTCTTATGAGATAAGGCTTGAAATTAGATTATAAAAAAAAATGTAATGTGTATATCTATTTGACATGAGATTGTAACGCATAACACATAAAAGGCTCATGATATTGGAGTATGATCCTCTACTATGTTGATCTTTTTCCTGATTTAAAACACTTGAGAATAAGAATCTGCATTTAAAAATAATGAATAAATAAAATAAATAAATTACAGTGATTGATTACAAATGTCAATGGATCTATATAGGTCAGGACAAAGATCAGTTCAGTAGAGGATTCAAATTACATGATATCAATAGAGATAAAAGACAAGTAAAAGAAAAGGGGGAAAATTATGATTGAAGGATGGAGAAAAACTTGTGTAAGACAATCTCACTACCATATGGTGAGACTATCTGATGAAATTTACTAAATTAAAGTTTTAAAATATACTTTTATGAATTCAGATTCTCTCCTTACTTTTGATAAGATGAAGTTGATCTGATAATAAATCTCTCCTTACCTAAGACCGTCATAAGTAAACCTCTTACCTAGGTTTACCTATGACGGTCTCATGTGACGGTAAGACCGTCCTAGGTAAGAGCGGTCATATGCAAGTTTTCCTGTAGAGCCTCTCCTCCAATGAGATTTAAAAAAAGCTACAACAAGCTCTCTCTTGTGTAGGTTAAATATCTCTCTCAAACTTGACGAAAACTGCCTCCTCTTGCCATAACATTACAAAGCCCTGTAATCTGTTGACACCCAAAAAGAATCCAATCCCTTTCTCTCTCTCTCTCTCTCTGACATCCATAATTTCATATGCCATACATTTCCTTACACATACATGCATTCAAACAAGACTTAATATAAGTCCACACATAACATAGATAAATTTGACCATTTCACTTGCAAACTTCAAAACTATTCCCCAAAACCAGAAAACAGAGAAAACCAAAAAAAAAAAAAAAAAAAAATGGTTCATCCTCTCCTCTCTTTCCTTCTACTCTTCCAAACAATCGCTACAGCAACGCCTCTCCGACCTGGGTTTTACTCTGAAACTTGCCCACAAGCAGAATCCATCGTCAGAGATGTGATGTACAAGGCCATGATTAGAGAACCCAGAAGCGTTGCCTCTGTCATGCGTTTCCAGTTTCATGATTGCTTTGTTAATGTAAAACTTGATTTGATGATATTAAAATCTTTCTTTGTTGATTGGTATTTGGATTTTTATTTGCTTGTGTTATGTTGACAACAGGGTTGTGATGCTTCTCTGTTGCTTGATGACACACCAACCATGCTTGGAGAAAAACTCTCTCTTTCGAATATAGATTCGCTGAGATCTTACCAAGTGGTGGATGAGGTAAAGGAGGCTTTAGAGAAGGCCTGTCCAGGAACCGTTTCTTGTGCTGATATTATAATCATGGCCTCTAGAGACGCCGTTGCACTGGTCAGTTTTTTTTTTTCAGCTTTATTTTTCATTAACAAATGTTATTTTACACAAACTTTGAGCGTGTGGTGTGGACCGTGTGGTTGCGTAATTGAGTGTTTTGGGTGAAGAAAAATATCGCCGCCTGATATTAGGGGAAATGGGTCCTTTGTGTCTAGCTTTTGTCAACTGGTTTCTGTCTGCCAGCTTTACAGGGTCCCCGTTTACCCATTTTATCACATAGAATATAACACTGGACACTATGAGGAGGTGATATAGGCTTTAATGAACAGGCATATCCTTATGATGAACAATATTGGTCGTATATATATATATTTGTGTATGGATTTTAATTCAAAATCACCATTATAAAATTACTAATTTTTAAATAAAGATGCATAAGTGGCTAGATGTTATAGGTTGTAGACCGTCAGATCTACAACTGGGCACCGATATCCTGCAAAGCCGAAGTAGTGGACTTCCACTGTATAGGTGTGCGGATCTATTTTTGAACTCACAACCTCAATGGTGTAACTTTCAAGGGTATACCACTACACCAGTGGGTCAAGCTCATCTTGTTGTGTGAAAAATAAAAGTACTTTTATCTCTAAAAAAATAAGAATATTGAATTTGAGTAATTCTCAATACTTTTATTTTGTTATTTTACTAGTGAAAACAGTTTTGATTTCATTCATTGTTTGATCAATAGTCATCTTTCATCTTTTGAGGTGATGAATTGTAGAAGTAAATTCTCATAAAGATTATTTGATATTTAGGACTTTGGTCAGTCAACAGAATTTGGCTAGTAGGGCCAAACTCTGCTGAGAGCTGAAGTAGACTATACACTTCACTGTACAATCAAAACTTTATTTATTTTTATATTCTTGTTGTTTTTATATGTTATCAATTCAATCAGAAATATCCATCACTAATTGTTGTACCTAAAACCAGAGTGGAGGACCCAACTGGGAAGTGAAGCTAGGAAGAAAAGACAGCTTAACTGCCAGCCAAGCAGACTCGGATAATATCATGCCAAGTCCAAGAGCCAACGCGAGTTATCTCATCGAACTCTTCGATAAATTCAACCTCTCTGTGAAAGACCTTGTAGCCCTTTCAGGTTCACACTCCATCGGGCAAGGTCGATGCTTTTCGATCATGTTTAGGCTCTACAACCAATCCGGCACAGGCAGGCCTGATCCAACGTTGGAGCCTAAGTTTAGAGAAAAGCTAGACAAGCTATGCCCACTTGGTGGAGATGAAAATGTGACAGGAGACCTTGATGCAACACCTCATCTATTTGATAACCAATACTTCAAGGACTTGGTTGCTGGGAGAGGGTTCCTGAATTCTGATCAAACTCTGTTTACGTTTCAGCAGACCAGAGAATATGTGAGGCTTTTTAGCCGAGATCAAAGTGAATTTTTCAAGGCATTTGTTGAAGGAATGATAAAAATGGGTGACTTGCAATCTGGGAGACCTGGAGAGGTCAGAAACAATTGTAGGGTGGTCAATCATCGACCCATTGATATATTATTAGAGTCTATAGCATGAGATTTGCAGTATGATTAGAGGCATTTTATAGAATAGCAAAAAAAGGAGAAATAAAATAAAACTAGAAAATCCATTGATTGGGATGATCTCAAGATTTGATGTAATAGAAATTGGAACTGATTAGTGAGATTATTACCATCAATTTTATTGTAAAGTGGAGTAGACATTATGAAGACCCTTTACATATTGTGAGCTGCAAACTTGTGTATATAGTTTTCACTGAATATGTTTCTGTTGTCAAAAGTCAAAAACTCTTTTGAAAGCATTCAAGGATTTGACACTTCAAAATTTACATCATGTGCATAGTTCTTTGAAATGGAAAAAAAAAAAAAAGTCAGTTTTTGCTTTCTTTGCATCTAGAACTTCTTCCAATAATAAATAAGTATACCTTGAATGGCAAAAGTCAAGTATGAGAAGGATTGCCAAAAACTAAATGTATCTTTATATTAATCATTTTCCAAGATCTCACTTCCTAGTGAAAATATATGAAAATCTTTATCCTTGAGATTTTCTACACTTGTCTCCAATTCTTCCCATCAAAGATACTTTAACCATGTTTGCACTAAAATTTAAAGTGCCACATTTGCATGCCCAAATATGATGAACAAACCCATAATATATAAAATGCCACATGACTACCCAATGAAGTAAAGTTCAACATTTCAAAATTAAAATAAACAAAAATCTGAAATGTTTAATAGCATCTAGCAGTAGAGCATATTACATGCCAAAACATTAAAATACTTCCAAAATCAAAACAACTCTCAAAATTACCTTATCCTACTAAAGATGTTCAAGCACTGTTACTTAATTGACCAAAACACAAAACCATTGCATAGTATCTAAGCCACAACAGATGGCTTTGAGGCAGCAGACAGCCTAGATCTCTTCTTTGCCAAACTCTCACTACGTCGGTCACGCTGCTCCTTCAACCTGGTGGCAAGGAGTTTCTGATACTCAGCTGCATCAGCCTTGGCCTTCGCAATTCTCTTCTTCTTTTCCGCAATTCTTGTACGCTTCCTTTGCAAGGTCAAAGGAGTCACCAACCTCTGAATCTTAGGAGCCTTGCTGACCTCCTTGCCTGCCAACCAGAAGAAAAAAATAATTTACTCAGTTATTAAAGTCAATACCTCACTATATTTGGTTGTAACAATGATAAACAGAATGTTGAAATGACGCACCTTTTTTGTTTGTAAATGTCCGACGATATGTGTTGACATACTTCCGAACATCATCCTCCTTGGAGAGGTTGAATAACTTCCGGATCTTTGATGCCCTCTTTGGACCTCTCATTCTGGGTTTCTCAGTGTCAGTAAGTCCAGGAAGGTCGCTCTCACCCTTTTTCACAATGACCAAGTTCAAAACTGAGAGATCTGGACTGACAATGCATCCGCGAACAGATTTCCTCCTGCGCTCTCCGTCTCTCCTGCCATATCCACGGAAGCAAGGGGTACCTGAACAATCCAATATTAACATAATTATGTAAACATTAACTTCAAGAGAAGTTATGGTACAGACCAGAAGATGCAAGTGACCATTAAATAATAAAAAAAAAAAAAAATCAAAAAGCATACCCAAGGAACAGCTACACAAATATGTTACACACGAAACTGTTAATACAGAGACTCCGGTAGAGAGTTTACGAACCTCTGTGGAGCAAAAGACGAACACGACCAGGAGTCAACACTCCTTGCTTCATGGGGAAGCCCTGCTTGTCGCAGCCTCCCATGATCTTAAATACGTAGCCCTTAAACTCCTGTCGAATACATTAACATGTGTCAACTTAAGTTTAGAACTTAAAGATTGCTAACACTATTTGCAGAAGGAACAGTGAATACGAAGGCGAACAATTATAAGAATAAGTAGAAAGTCTAGAGAAATAAAATACCTCGCCCAAAGCATCTCCACTGACTTCTTGTGACAGTCTCTTGTCAAAAAACGCCCGACTGTTTCATTAGATCATCTTATAAGATCCCTTTTCCACGTATAAATCAATACATATAATATCTTAGCAGTTAAATTACAGTAGATTTCTTGCAAGAAAACCCACCAAACTTCTTACAATATGAACATAGCATCTAGTACACACCATGATCAACTATATATAAAAGAAGGGATTGCAGCACCAGGGACCATACAATCTAATTTGAAAACTGCAACATTTGAGACTAGAAAAACAACATCTAATTCTTTCAAAGTTTCCCATAAAAATTACATTGAATGGGAAGAAAAATAACAATTACTTGTACAACAAACCCTATGAAAGAGCAATCTGAGACGGCACAATAAGGAATAAGGAGAGTACCAAATTACCAATGATCAAATAAGTGTGGACAGGCAAACAGTACTAAACTATACCAAATAGGAAAAAAAAATTCTTTCTTTAAGGATTAAGTAACATTAAACATTAAACATCTTATGATGCATTACATGATATCAAATCTTAAAACTTCAAACAGTAGCTTGACGAATCAACAGTCAGTTAATGGTAAAGTGGAGCTTCTTTACCTACTAGTACAACATTTACACAACACATAAAATTTTTTAAAAAAAAAAAAAAAAAAAACTGTTTTGGTTATTTCCTTTTCAATTTTGTTTACATGATAGAGAAACAAAAGCAATACAAACTTTGTACCAGAGATTCATAGTAATAAGAAAATACATGCTGAAAACCAAAGGACATAACCATTCTCTTGTTTTCATAAATTTTCCTATACTATAACCAGTATCCTTAAGCAAATAATCAGAACACAAATAATTTAATAAACTTCAAAGTTGAAAGAATGACCTAAATAAGTAAAAGTGTACAACATCAATATTCTGCATAGTGAAATGTCATTTCTTATATTTCACTTTATCACCAACAGAGCCCCAAGCTCATAAAAACAGAGTTATCTAAACAACAATAAGTACAAGAACACAATTAGTACACTTAACACCATGTACATTACAGATAAATCTCAACCAAAATCATCAAACTTCAAAACTTGAAATACATACAGATTCAGACCAAATAAATGAACAACACGCCAAGAAAAAATATATATTAAGAAAAAATAAAGGAATACGTACAGTTTCTGGTCATCGTCGATTTCGAGCTTCTTCTGGCACCCAGTGGTTGGATTTGCAATATTGAACTGAAAACAGACCAAATCACAAAATCACATTAGAGGAATTGAAAGCGTTTTTTCTTTAATTGTAGAAATTGACTGAAAATAAGATTCAACCTTCATGTTGTTAGACGGAGTCTGTCGCTAACGGCACAGATGATATGCTCTTCGGCTCTGCTGCTTAAACGACTCCTAGTAAAGCGAATTAGGGTTTTTGGTGTTGGTAAATATATATAGAGGAGGGGGATTCTTAGGTGCTCTCACGAGCATTATACTACGGTGCGTCTATGTATGGCCTGGCCTGGACCGTTCACGTGGACTTTTGTGCTTCTGTTGGAGTTGGGTTTCATTCTGGGCTTGAACCAAAATTAATTATCTGGGCCGCCGTCGGAGCAAAACATCTCAAATAATTTTATGACTTTTGTTCACCTAAAATAATCATAATTCAGTTAATACTATAAATATTATTTATTTAATTTTATTACTTTATATTTTTAAATAAACATCACCCACTTATTTTTAGTATTGAAAAAGTTTATTACTAGTTTTATTTTTTCTAAGTTTAATTTATTTTGACGAGATGAGGTTGGTCCGGTAGTAAACCCTTAACATCTGCACCATGAGATTGTGGGTTCGAGTCATCCCCGTCCCTCAAAAAACACATGCACCATGAGGTTGTGGTTTTAAATGGGTTGTAAATTGTAATCAACAAATTATAATTTTTCAAAAACATCTTGAATGGGTTGTATTTACAAAAAGATATACATAATTTTTTTTTTGAAAGTGTTAATATCGTTGGTCTTTATATAACAACAATTCGACAATTCATTTATAAATAGAACTCTAATGAAATTTCAGATATATAATTTTTTTCACAAAGAATAATTTTTATTATCATAGATAATAATTTTAAAATAAAAACAAGAAATTGGATAATAATTTTTTATTTTATTTTTGGATAATAATGTTTTAATTATAGAGAAATTTGAACAATGAATACGAAATACAATTTTAAAAACAAATAACGCTGAGGTGGTGGTTGGTTGGATTAATAGTTGTGCTTCTTTTGCCTCTGATGTGGGTGTTATTTTAGATGAGATTTTCGCTTTGTGGCAGCAGGTTCGATGTGTGTCGATTAATTTCATTCCTAGAAAGGCTAATCAGGTAGCCCATGTGTTGGCTAAAAACAGTCTCTCCTGTGTTGAGGACGTGTTTTGGCTGGAGGAATTTCCTCTCTATGTTAGTTTCTTTGTTGCGGCTGATTGCCGTGGCTGCTTGTAATGGTTGGTTCCCTCAAAAAAAAAAAAAAAAAAAAAAAAAAAAAAAAAAAAAAAAAAGCATGTTCAGTTTATTTTTTATATATATAGTTGAGTGAGGGGTTTTAGGACAATTTTGAGGTGCTAATAGTACCACTCCAAAATTTTGGTTCGTGATCTCATAAAATGGGCCACATTTGTAGTCATTTTGAACCGCATAGTAACTCAGTCACTGGCAGGCAGATTTTGACTACCAAATACCAATGTGGCCCAACATATCATAATACACCGTATCATCAGAGCACAATATTTGCACCCCTAAAGAACCGTATATACACCCATTTTGTATTTATATCCGATTAAAGATTTTTAAAAGTTAAAATTTTATAAGAACACCCCACTTATTATCAAATATGTTATCTCTTTTAATTTTACAAGAACTATTTAAATAAATAAATTATTCATATTTAATATATAATTAAAATAAAAATAATATATATAAAAAAACTGATATGAGAATTATTTTTTCTTTGTTTTTGGAAGAACCAGACTTCGATCTCTTTACTTTATGATGGAGTCTTTTTAGGTTTGAAAGAAGGCGATTGAGTTCTACACTTTTTGATTTGGATTTTGTTTTTCTTTATTGTTTTTTCCTCTCTTTTTTTTAAAAAAAATAAAATAGATTTAGTTAATTAACAGTTAAAAACAGTAAAATAGTTATAAAATTATTATATTTTTAATTATATATTAATTATTTAATTTAAGGATAATATCGAAAATTTGAAAATATATGGTACAAATATCACCATCTCTCCAGATCTTTGCAAGATACAAAGTAAAGTTGATTTAGTAAACATCATCTAAAATCAACTTGTTAGCATGTAGCATTGAATAAGTTATTGGAAGTTTGGAACTACTCATTTTGCGACAAAAAATAATAATAATCAATCTCGTTATATTTGTTACGTGAAATCTTTGCTTTATTTAGTGTTGTAAAAGTGGAGTGGTCCGGCCCACATACAACTGGCCCGCCTGGACCGTTTTCGAAAAACGGGCCGGACCAGGTCCGCGCCACACATTTGGCAGACCGGACTAGGTCCGGTCCGTTTTTCGGACGTCCGGTCCGGCACGGCACGTGGCACGTTTCCGGCGGACTGCTCAGGCGGACCGGACCGGACCGGACCGGTCCGGCGGTCCGGACCGGGATCCTTTTTTTTTTTTTTTTTTTTTTTTTTTTTTTAAATTATTTATTTGTTTTATTAATATTTCTTTTTCATTTTGGGTTCTAGTGAAAAATAGAATACATAATTAAAAATTAAAATGCTTAATATCAATTTAACAATTGAATTATGTAAATGTAGTTAGATAGAATTATTATTTTTGGTAAAAAAATAATTCAAACAATGAATAAAGATAAAATAGTTAAAAAAATATAAAATACATGATGTTATGAAAATATGAAATGAAGAAGTATTTATTTATTTCTTACTTATGGAATTAAGTATTGCCTCGTCAAAAACCTTACCAAGAAAAACCCAGTGGGATAAAAACTTGGTAAGGGAAAAAGAGTGCAATCGCATTACAAATTACAAGTAAATGTATCAGTATAACCTAGTTCTGGAACTGGTTACTACCGGAACCGGAAGCCTCATCAACATATAGATTGTTGAAATTTTGAATAAGTTCATTATCTATAGTTTGGTTTTGCAACCTCTTTTTAGCATGCTCCCAATCCCGAAGGCTTGTTAATACCTCTACCATGTCCGGAGTCAAACAGCTTCTTCTTGGTTCAATTATGCGTCCACTGGTGCTGAATGCTTGTTCTGAAGACACCGTGGACACGGGGATAACTAGTAGGTCACGTGCTAGTTGTGACAAAACCGGATATCTGTGGGTATAAGACTTCCAAAATAACAACAAATCTAATTCTTTCTTGTCTTCGACAGCATCGAACTGGGCTTCAAGGTACCTATTCAGTTCGGCACAAGAAGATGGGCCAGATCTTTGGGTTGAAGAAGTACTTGCTGATTTGTCCTTTTTTCGGCGTTTGAGAATGGCCCAACTTGTTTGCTCCGACTGTGTCTCCAGTTCTGTTGATGGTTGGGTTTCAATGCCACCAAACCTGCGCTCATAAATACGAAAAACTTCGAACAACTTGTTTCGAATGTCAGTAACCTGATCTGAATAATCTATTTCCAAATTAGTACCAATAACCTCAAGGAAAAGTTCTAAACCAGATAATTTAATCCTAGGATCTATTACAATACTCAAGGCATAAAGTAAAGGAATGGTACTCCAATATTTTTTCAACTTTGCCTCCATGGCAACAACTGCAATGCCTAAATGTTCATCTGCCCTATAATTGTTTATAGCTTCAGACATTTCCACTATTCGATGGATTGCCTCATAAGATGTGGGGTAATAGACCCCGGAAAGAGTTACAGTGGCATCGTAAAAAATCTTTAAAAATTCAACAAATACCTTTGCCACATACCAATCGTCTGGTGTAAGTGCTTCTGATTGTGGACGGCCAAGTTCGGCCAACTTCATGTTATAAAAACCTGAAATAGTTGTATCATATGGCAAACAATTTTCCAGCATTAAGTAAGTAGAGTTCCACCTTACTGGCATATCAGTTTGGAATCGTCGGGGGCGTAGATTGTTTAATGTACAATGTCTACGGAATTCTTGGAATCTAGGATTAGAGCTGCCAATCCAAGAAATGGCATCTCTGATGCGATCTACACGGTCGCTTACTTTCTTCAAACCAGCCTGTACCACTAAATTTATAATATGACATGCACACCGTTGATGGAAGAAATAACCTCCATCTTGCGGGATATTTCTGTCAACAAACAATGCAATAGAACTAGTGTTTGCAGATGCATTATCTAATGTAATAGAAAGGATGCGATTTGTGATTTCATATGTTTCTAAAACAGAAAGAATGACATTAAAAATATTTTCAGCGGTGTGTGCATAATCCATAGGACGAAAACCAAGAATTCTTTTTGTTAACTTCCAATCAGAATTTAAGTAGTGTCCAGTGACACATAAGTAGTCCTGTTTCGAACATGCGTTCCAAATATCAGAGGTTAATGCAACAGAGACATTTAAACTATGTAATTCAGCATTCAAGTCATCTCTAGCTGATCCAAACAATCTTATCAAATCATTTCTAGTGGTAGTTCTAGAAACAGGTTGAAATTGGGGGCAAAATGCAGATGTGATCAACTCTTGAAAAAAAACATTGTCAGCAAAATTGATTGGTTGATCAGTTTGTGCAATGAATAGTGCCAAGCAATTTCTAGCGTGTTCGGGATCGTACCGCCACGTAGTAACGGACCCATCTGGGTGCCGTTGTAGTTGTGTTTGGGTTGTAGTGTCTACCTGTCCATGTGCAGGCATGCATTTCAGCATATGCCTTCTCAAATGACCGGTTCCATTCCTACTACTGGAATAGTCCTTAGGACAAAACTTACATTTAGCTCTGGGGCCTATCGATCCGTCTGGGAGTCTCATTTGTACTATTTGAAAACACTGCCAAACATCTGATGTCAATCTTTTGGGACGTGATGTTGGTGTACCAGTACCGGTAGAACAGGAAGCTCCCGCTTGGGGTTCCGTTTGTTCTGAAAGATCAAGATCATCATTCAGCATGTTAAAACCATCTGGGAAAAAAGGATCCATTTCCTGAAATATAAATATGAACTTATTAGTAACAAAATATATTAAAATAAAGTACTAAACTTAAAATCATATATTTACTAACTTAAAAATGTTAAAATTAACTACTACACATATAATAAGATAATTTACTAACAAAATATATTAAAATAAACTACTAAACTTAAAAATCATAAATTTACTAACTTAAAAATGTTAAAATTAACTACTACACATATATATTAAGATAATTTACTAACAAAATATATTAAAATAAACTACTAAACTTAAAAATCATAAATTTACTAACTTAAAAATGTTAAAATTAACTACTACACATATATATTAAGATAATTTACTAACAAAATATATTAAAATAAACTACTAAACTTAAAAATCATAAATTTACTAACTTAAAAATGCTAAAATTAACTACTACACATATATTAAGATAATTTACTAACAAAATATATTAAAATAAACTACTAAACTTAAAAATCATATATTTACTAACATAAAAATGTTAAAATTAACTACTACACATATATTAAGATAATTTACTAACAAAATATATTAAAATAAACTACTAAACTTAAAAATCATATATTTACTAACTTAAAAATGTTAAAATTAACTACTACACATATAATAAGATAATTTACTAACAAAATATATTAAAATAAACTACTAAACTTAACAATCATAAATTTACTAACTTAAAAATGTTAAAATTAACTACTACACATATATTAAGATAATTTACTAACAAAATATATTAAAATAAACTACTAAACTTAAAAATCATATATTTACTAACATAAAAATGTTAAAATTAACTACTACACATATATTAAGATAATTTACTAACAAAATATATTAAAATAAACTACTAAACTTAAAAATCATATATTTACTAACTTAAAAATGTTAAATTTAACAACTACACATATATTAAGATAATTTACTAACAAAATATATTAAAATAAACTACTAAACTTAAAAATCATATATTTACTAACATAAAAATGTTAAATTTAACAACTACACATAAAAATCATAATTTACTAACAAAATATATTAAAATAAACTACTAAACTTAAAAATCATATATTTACTAACATAAAAATGTTAAATTTAACTACTACACATATATTAACATAATTTACTAACAAAATATATTAAAATAAACTACTAAACTTAAAAATCATATATTTACTAACATAAAAATGTTAAAATTAATTACTACACATATATTAAGATAATTTACTAACAAAATATATTAAAATAAAGTACTAAACTTAAAAATCATATATTTACTAAGATAAAAATGTTAAATTTAACAACTACACATAAAAATCATAATTTACTAACAAAATATATTAAAATAAACTACTAAACTTAAAAATCATATATTTACTAACATAAAAATGTTAAATTTAACTACTACACATATATTAAGATAATTTACTAACAAAATATATTAAAATAAACTACTAAACTTAAAAATCATATATTTACTAACTTAAAAATGTTAAATTTAACAACTACACATAAAAATCATAATTTACTAACAAAATATATTAAAATAAACTACTAAACTTAAAATAATTTAAAATTTTTTTCTAAATAAACAAAAATATTTAAAAATTTAGCTAAAGTGTTTACATAACATTATAAATTTACTCACATAAAGAAATAATAACATTTAAAGAAAAATGTACCTTCAAAGTTTTGTGTGTTGGTGGAAAATGTGGAGAGAGAGAGAGAGAGAAACAATGAAATTGAATGAAAATGTGTAGAGATTTGGAGAATGGAGAGAAATTGAGAGAATGAGAGAATGAGAGAAAGTGATTGAAAAATGGAATGGATGGGGTATTTATAGAAAAATTGAAATTGTGGGTGAAAATATAAAATAGAAGAATTGAGGGGGTTTTTTTTAATTTTTTTTGGCTGTAACGGTTGGATTTCAAAATCCAACCGTTGGCTGACGTCATGGCTGACGTCAGCCAACGGTTGGATTTTGAAATCCAACCGTTACAGCTGACAACAATTAAATTTTTTTTTTTTTTTTTTTTTTTTTTTTTTACAACAGCAGGCTTGTTATTTGGGCCGGCCTGCCGGACCGGTCCGGATTCCAGCCCGCCTGCAATGATCCGGCGGATCCACGTGCCGTGGCGGGCCGGTCCGGCGGACCAGCACCCTTTAGCACGCTCCGCGGCCCGCCTTCGTGCCGGACTTGGTCCGCACCGTGTCCTCCGTGGACCGGACCTGATCCGGCCCAGCTTCCTTGGCAGGCCATACGGACCGGCCCTCTTGGGCCTGGTCCATTTTTACACCATTAATTTAAGTAACATATGAGAATTATTTCACGTAACAACAGGCCCGGCCCTAGGGGAAGCCCAGTGAGGCAACCACCTAGGGCCCCCGATTGTAAAGGGCCCCCAAATTGTATTTTTTAAAAAATGTTTTTATAATATAGTCCATCTAAGATTTTAAATAAAACAGGCCCATAAATGACTTTAAAAAGGGTCCATCATACACATATAATTTTTTTTTAAAAGGCCCACCAATGGAAACCCATCACATAAATAAATTTAAAAATGGACCACTGTACATATATAATTTTTTTCAAAAGGCCTACCAATAGAAACTCATTTACAATTCTTACAACAACATTTGATCAACGGTAGCGGTGGATTGGATCTTAGCAACACTTGTGTTTGTCATATATAATCATCTTTTATATCTCTAAAAAAAAAAAACTCAATACTCTCTTTATACGAAAATTCAGAAGTCGTTGTTTCAAAGGTAATTAAATCAATGCACTTCATTTTTTTTTCTTTTTCGAAAACATGTAAGCTTAATTAGTACTTTTGTTACTAAAAATGTGAAACGAGTAAGGTTTAAATGATATATTCTTTGATGCAATTATAAAAAATAAAAAAAATTGGTAATTGTTTTAAAAAAACTATTTTGTTGTGTTATAGTCTTGAGTTTGAGTTATTATATTGATTTTTACAAGTATTTACTAGAGAAAAAAATCAAGTAAACATACATAGAGTATCAAAGGCCTCATATTTTATAGTTCGCATCGGGCCTCGAAAATCTCAGGGCCGGCCCTGCGTAACAAGGGAAGATGAATCGGGTAACAAAGGAAAATGATTCATTTCAAAAAAAAAAAAAAAAAAAAAAAAAAAAAATTTCATGTAACAAAGAGCATGAGCATGATTTCACGCAAGGAACTTAAAATCGATAAATATACCGATATATCCATATTTTGGAGAGACCGATATTGAAACAGTCAAATATCCAATGTCCGGCAGAATATTCGGTCGATTTCGAAATATCCATAAAAATCTCCCTATATTTCCAAAATATTGTGAAATTATCTTCAAAATCCAGGGATATTTTACAAATTATTAAAATAATTTTTTAATCCTAAACACTTAAATTATTGTTAAAATAATTTAGAGTGAAAATTATTTAGAAGAAGTATTAACAAATTTATAAAAAATTTCAAGAATGTAAATTATTGAAGTAGAATTGGGCAAAGAACCAAAGAGTGAATGTGTAAAATATTGTGAAAGCAATCTGAATTTTTTATTTGCATGCAATAGCAATTCACATACTGTTACAAACAACATCATCTTTTACCTATGAAAGAAATTAGTCCACATTTGCTTTAATCATATAAAACAAAGGAATCGTCTTGCCTATTCTAACATTGTTGTTTATTGTTATTATAATTTGAAGTTGAAACTTAGGGATATGACAGCTGAAAAAGGTAAAGTAAATGAAACTGATTTTATGGATCTACTTCAAGTAGCTACTGAAGCAGAGGTCAATAATGAGAATCCTATTTTTGACTGGGTTAGACCCTGCCTACTTGGATGATGATGAGGGAAATCATGATCCACATATTGCTTCTCATGCTCAAGACATGAGAATAGATGTTGAACAAGTGATTAGAGAAGAAGTTGGTGTAAATCGTGGAGTTATTGTTAACAGCTCTTCGGATGACCAATATACCTCTAATGGAAATAGTGGAGGAAAAGATTATGGAAATGATGGGGATGGTGGGGATGAGGGAGGAGGTTGGGATTCTGATGTAGAAGGTTGGAATGTTGGTGCAAAAAGTTGGGATGTTCGTGCCGGAGGTTGGGATGCTGGTGCACCATGTTAGATTTCTAATGTGGTAGGTTGGGATGCTGGTGTAGGTAATTTTGATCAAAATTGTGGTAGACAACCAAGGCCGATCCTGACTTCTTAAAGGCTCGAGGCAAAAATCTAAAATGGGGCCCCTTGTTTCTCTTCATAGTTTTTCAATATATATACAAATATAACTTGTTTTCATATATTTGGTTTGAAAATGATAATTTCAATAAAGACAAAACGTTATCGTGTTATAAATACATTTATTATATAAATAAATAAATTTCGCATAACATATAAGCAAAAATTGAATAGAAATACTGAATAAAATGAGTTATTATTTGAAACTTTTTTTTTTTTTTTTTTAATTTCACTTGAGAGTTGAGAGTTAGGTCCATGTTTAAAATTGAGTTATTGTGCGAAGGCAAATTTTGGACTTTATTTTATTTTATTTTATTTTTTTACTTTTTAATTTTTGAATGAATTGGGCCATTATTAAAAAAAAAAAAAAAAAAAAAAGGTTTGGAGCTAATGACCTTTTATTTGACTAAAATAAATATTTGGATCAAGATTTTTTTTTTTTTTTTAAATATTTATTTCGACCCATTTGTTTTAAAACTCAAAACATGTAACTAAGGGCCCCCTCATATAATGGGCCCTGGGCGGACGCCCCTCTTGTCCTGGCCCAAGGCCAGGCCTATAGACAACAATGAGAAATGAATCAAATTGATGAAGATTCTTTAACTATGACTCTCTCATCAATGAATATAGACACATAAAATAGTTTTTTTGGTGATTCGCAAACAAGGTCAGGTTCCCAAGTACCATATATTAGGGCCGGCCCATAAGGCAAGCAAACCCAGCAGCTTGCTGGGGCCCCCAATTGGCCCAATAAATCTCTTTATCTTTTGTAAAATCAGGGGCCCCAAAATCCAATTTATTTATATTAAGAAAAGGGCCCAATCCAAGACATGCAATTTATATAAATGTAAAAAAGGCCCAACTAATTCTAATTTCTAACCACATCGTTTTTTTTAAAAGGCCCACTAATTCTAATTCTAATTCTAATTTAAAAAAGGCCCACCTAATTAGCAGACATTGTTTTTTTGTTTTTTGTTTTTTGTTTTTTTTAACATTAAAAGGAAACTTTATTCAAAGATTCAAAGGTCAGTAGAAACACAAACGAACAAGGAAAATAAAACAACCTAGAAAAAACCCAACCAAAGCACAAGGAAAACAAAAGGAGAACACAAGACAGCCAGGAAAGGAAAAAATAGCAAACATCGAATTGCTTTGAAGAGGTAGTGTTTTTGGCTCTCTTGTTTATTTTTTTTTTTGCCGGTATATTTAATTGAAATTTAATTACTTGTTTGTGCTGCTCTACTTGTTTAATTTGTAAGAAACTTGTATGAATTGTGCATGTTACAATATAATTAGTTATGGCGTTTGGGTTAATCAATATGTCAAACCTATGAACTGTCTGATATCTATAGTAGAATCAGGTTACATTGATACATGTAGAGAAAGTTTGTTGCTGGTGATTTAGGTGTGAGGCCCTTTTCCTTCGGATATGATTACGTTGTATTTGGTAAATGAAGAATTATTTATTTAAGGTGAAAAATTACATTGAATTTGGTATATGGGGCCCCGATTTTTGTTAATATCATGAAATGGCTTGGGCCCCGAAATGTCTGGAGACAGCCCTAACCATATTATGGTAGTTATGGTATCTACAATATATTTGATTATTCTTAGCCACAAATGTCATATGCAATACCTATGTATGCAGATCAGCAATATCCACCAAGTTGGGTAAATCCAAACTACCAAATTCATGGATCAGTTGGAAGAGATCAAGCAACATACACATGATATATTAATAACTACCTTGAAAACTATGTAAGCACATTTTCCTGGGAAGATTATTGTTTCAAATTAAGATGGAAATGTACCTTATGTCTTTGAACCTCCAAGGAATTCATGTTGGTATTAAATTTTAAACATGCAATGTATTATATATGAATTATGATAGAATCATGGAACTTTATATTTTTTTATGATAATTTTGTGTATTAAATATTTAATTTCTTGATATTTTATATAATATCATAAAAGTGAAACAAGATATTATTCTATTAAATACTTAATTTTAAAAATTATATGCATACTATATCTTTGTTATAATTTATAATAAGCTCATAACTATGCTAATTTATTATTAAAATATGATTCATTTGATGTATAGTTACGTGTTTAAGATTGTCCTAAAATTTTACAAAAAACTTCTAACTTTAGATATAAATATTCATCATTTTTTTTGACAGAATATCCACCAATATCGATATTATTCCCGAAATAGGCATAAATTTGGAAGCCCGATATCGATACAAATACCGATATTTTCTTCCTTGAATATTCACGTAACAAAGGAAAAATGATTTCATATAAAGGAAAATGGTTCCAGTACATTACATGAAATCTTCTAAAAATCATGAAATGGCTTGCAAAAACGTCGACGAATAATCACGTCACTCCTTACGCCGTCAGCATCCTCAATGTCTTCCTTGACATCGTAAACGTTGTCATCATTGTCCTCAAGCTATCCTTTGACACCTTCATTTCTCACAAGGAATGAAGATCATTGCACCATGAATGCACAAGGACTTGACTCACCAAGAATCTCGCCTAGATACGATCCCCCTAGGATCTCGCCTAATATTAATCTTTGCTTACACGCCAAGGGCTAGGGTAGCACCCTAACCCCTATATAAACACATGTATCAAGTAAAAAAGGGAAATGCATCACAAGCAATATATCAATTGTAAATTGTAATCTTTCTTATATAGTGAACATTTCCCTTTCTTTGTCGTAAAGGCGACTGTGGTTTTTCCCTATTTAGGGTTTTCCATGTAAAAATCATGGTTTCTCTTATTTTTATCGGTTCTTTATATTTATTATTCATCTAACCAACTCACTCGCATAGCCAAAACACAATTGAAATCACACTTCGTTGGTTGATCCATGCATTGATAAACTAGTGTGTTGTTGATTATATTTATCCAAAAATCGATGTCAACACAACTATTACAATAGGACTGATGGGGCCTGCCAAAATCAAACAATACATGTACAATTCGGATAACTACTTCCACAAGCCAGGAGAAACCTCATCACACATGCTTATAAAATACGCATGGTGGGGCTCAAACCCCTCACCACTAGTGTGAAAGGGAGATGCACTACCATCTTTGCTAAGATGTGATGTCCGAGTGATTTACATTTTAATTCATTTATTATTACGTTCAAATTTATAATTAAATTTACTTTATTTTCTATTTTTTTTTCAACAGTTTACTTTATTAAAATTTATAGTTTAGTGTACTTATAGGAAAATATAGGAAATGTTTAAGAAATATTTTCCTAGAACATTTTCCTGGACGCAAAGTCTCTTAAAACCTCTTAAAACATTTAAGAAATATGGGAAAATAGTTTATTTTCCTAGCTCAAACCGTGTTATATGCTTTCAGAAAAATGAATTTGTACAAGTGGTTGAATGCCTGACTTGTCAATTAAGCTTGTTGTTAATCAAGTCAAACTTTTTCTTCGATATCCTTATCAAGTCAGAATCATTTCCAACTCTGAAAATACATTAGACACTAAAACATTAAACATCATGAGATAACCAAACTAATTCATATAACTTACAAGAAATTTCAGGATAGAAAATTTGATCATTTTTTTCCTAGACTTGCCAATAGAATAGATTCTACATACCGTGTTATATCTTTTTGGAAAATTGAATTTCTACAAATGGTGACATGCTTGACTTATCAAGCTTGTTGCTATCAATCCAAACTTGTTCTTTAATAACAAGTCGGAATCATCCTCAATTCTAATACTACACTAGACACAAATTCAAAGTAGGGATAATTTTTGGGGTTGATGCAAATTTAAAGTCTCATCTAAAGCCAGAAAATAGTAGCTACATCTTTTGGAGTTGACACAAATAAATCAAGGTTATATTGAATTCAAAGTCTCACAATACAATATATGGTTGAGTCAAAATGGACATCACAAATTAACAATCACATTTAGATTATGAGGATAATTATATCATTATAACAAATATGACAAGAAAAATCAGCTTAAAAACTTGGGAACAAATTAATAGAAATTAATAAAAGGTAATACGGAAGATTAATTTTTCTTATTTATGTTTAAATGCTGAGACTTTGGAAAGAGAATAGTTAATTATATGTCATTCTTCCAATTGAGTTTAACTAAGGATATTAAAAAAGAAAAAGGTAATTTATTAAAGAAAGAAGATAATATGATTGTTGATCGATCCCATATTATTAGAAATAGTAGGGAGCTACTCTCTTGGGATTCTAGCTATATAGTAAAGTGTGTATTGATAAATAATGTAATTTAGGGGGGTGTATTGGATTAGGATTTTAATAGACAATTTTGAGATACAAGGATTTTATGGATTTGTAAGACTATTAGGATTGTTAGGATTATTAGAATTTTATGGACTAGACTTTTAGGATTCTGAAAGAGTCTTTGGACTTTCTTTATAGACTATTAGGATTATCTAAATTTTATTTCATGACCTTTTGGACTTTTAAAAATATGGACTTTTAAGAGTCGATTGTATTATTCAATTTTCTCCCCAAGTTCCAGTGCTCTATAATCTTATTGAGTGCAATCACTGAACAACAAAAAATGAATGAGAAACATATATAAGCTAAGAAGAGAAGTAATAAAATTTGGTTTGGTTTACTTGTTAAAACGAGAATCTCAATCTGCACTCTTGTAATGAGATGTTACTGACCGCGCGGCGGCCGTTGACGCCACAAATCGAGAAAAGATATTCTATTCTAATTCTAATCACCTCGCAAATGCACGAGTCAAAGGACAAGTATAGCAAGTAAGCAAGGGTCGTTCCCACAGAGAGATGGAATCCGTTAACTGTATCTAGCTCTAGAGTTTATTAAAGCAATGTAAAAAGGAATGCGTGTGTGTGTGCAAAAATGTAAACTAATTAACTAAGGTAGAAATGTAGCCGGGTGTCTTAGCTATCTAATTAATCTACTCATAATTAAGTTAATCTACTCCTAGAGGCAAGACACCCTAGCTACAAAAACAAAGGTGGCTTGGAGATAAGCAAGATATGAAACGCATATGGGACATCGGTTTATCAAATACAATATGCAAATCTATGTAGATTGTATAACATGTTAATACCAATTAATTTAGTAAAGGGTTCGTTCTCTTGATTAGGGAATTCCCAAAATCATATCATCACTCTCCAAGTCGGAAGAGTGATTGTGTCTAGGGTTTAGACCCATTAAACACAAGAACATATGAACCAAAGCTATCATGGCATAGTTATGCACAACAAGCTATTTCCATTCCGTAGAGCTAATAGCCAAGATTATGCAAGGAATGGTTATCCAAGCACAATCTCAACTCTCTATCACTCTAATCATTCTAAACATAGCATGTTAAGTCTTCTACCAACATACATACATAGATAAGATGATTGATTACAACTACTCCTACATCATTAGTTAATCTACTCCTAATCTCATCCATACATACATATCAATATCTAACTCTCCATACACATGAATATCATAATAAGAGGTATATAAATATACAACTACGGAATGAATCAATACCAAATCAAATCATAGAACAATACAAACATAATATTAACATAAGTGTTGGTTACAAATATTCCCACATGAAGTTACACATCAATGGAATACAAAGAGATGAGAAGTAAAGAAATCACCCTTGAAGACAAGTCTCAAAAAGCTCTTCCTATCTAATGAACTCCTAATGGCTTGACACACAAGCCCTCCTATCTCTGCATATTTACTCTCCATGGAGGAAAAATCCCCCATGGAAGCTTGGAGTTGCTCTCTCTCTTTTGAGATGTAAGAGCAAAAGCTCTAGGTATTGTGTTGGTGGTGCACACTTAAAAGAGAAGCTAAAAAGGTGTATATATAGTTGGGCAAGTTTAGGCATGAATGGGGTGTGAAAAGACCAAAGCACCCCTGCAAATATCATCATTTCAGCTCGGATGGGGGTTTGGCGGGTTCAGTCCGCGGGTTCTTGCTAGCGGCACGAACTAGCCAAAGTCTTGGCGAGCTTGGACGGTGGGAATATTCTAGCCAACCAGAAGGTCCAAGCTAGCGGGAAACTTCCACAGGTTTGGCTTGCGGGAAATGTCTAGTCAGGCAGAAGATGATGAACTAGCGGGAGGCTTGGTGACTTCATTCCTGTGGGCTATTTCCAGCGGCATGAGCTAGCTAGAATTCGCCGCGGGTTCTGATCTTCTGTCCCGTGGGTTCTTTCCAGCTGACCAGAAAGCCTGAACTAGCTGGTCTTCTCCGCGGCTTCATGCTCCCCTGTCCCGCCGTGATAGTCTTCTTCACACATAATTGCCCTGTTTTGCCCACAATCGGTACAAACACCTATTATATGGGATATTTACCTGCACATAGCTAAAACACACATTATATACACAAAAGTGCTTGGAAACGAATACAAAATATAGGAAAAGGGAGCGCTAAATGTGAACATTTGGAGCGTGATTATTTACATGTAATTACATTTGCAGAAAGAGAATTAATGAGAAGCAATACTAAATATACTCAGCTCTCTTATGTTGAGAAGCAATCAAAATGTTTGACATGTATAGAATTTCATTCCTAACTTGTGTTCCAAATTGCAATGAAAAAAAAGACTAGAAAGCGTTCCATTCATTTACAGATGCAATTTCATATATTTGAGTTCCAGATTTTACATTGAAAATTTCTAAATTGCAACAAATATTCAAGCAAAGAACAAGCAGACAAAGCTGCTCTGAATTGTATTCAAACTACAATATCATTCAAAATCCATATGACTTGAAGCAACTCAATCAGAAAATTCAATGATGCATCATATCAAGGAAACCTAAAAAAACATTAAAGAGCAATGAATATTGGAGTATGATAACATATGAATTGATATGATGGTCCTAAAGATTTTAGATACCGGTGGTGGTGGTGGGATTATGGAAATCTAGCATAAAACTATTTTAAACTCACATAAGCATTTTATCAGTCATTTGGTACTCGACTTTCAAGTGTAGTTTTATGCTGTCTTTTGCATGTTTGGCCACCACATTTATTATATACCAATACACCTATCAAATATCTAAAATCAAATAAAAAGTCTGGAAAGTATTGAGGGAGAGGTCAAGACAATTTTAGGTTCAAGCTATTTATACATATCACTAAAAAGTCCGAAAAATCCATTTTGTCATGAAATCCTAACAATCTTGATCTCAATCCAATACCAATAGACAATTTGCTACCTCTTGAAATTCTAGATCCAATACTACAAGACAATATGGACTTTTTTAAAAAATCTTAAAAGTCTAGATCCAATACCACAAGACAATATGGACTTTTAAAAAAAATCTTAAAAGTCTTAATCGAATACCACTAGACTTATCCAACTTGTTAAAAAGTCTCAATCCAATACCACCAGACTTTCACTTCCCCAAATTGTCTAATAAAATCTTGAACCAATACACCCCCCTTAGTCAATAAATAATATATTTAGTAAACTTTTTGTGTCTAATATATTTAGTCGATAAATAGTGTTAATGGTTTTTTTTCATTTTTTTTTTTTTCATATTATTCGTAACTATATAGTAAAGTGTGTATTGAGATGAGTTTAAAGCAGTAGCCATGGAGGTGGGTATTTGTAATAGTATTGATTATTGTATCAATAGAAAGTAGGTGGAGTGAGGGGAGTTTGGAATAGGAGAGATTTGCTCTCTTGCAACTTAAACCTTTCTTCAATTCTCCTTACACTTTTCAAAATTGGGTAAAGGGAGATCACAATTTAGATTGTTGTCAATGGGATAGGGTTGAGTGCAACCATACCACCGCCAGAGTCATCTCACTCAATCTTGATCAAGCAAGGGATCAGGAAATGGGAGAATGGTATATAAATGTTTCTTTGTTTTCTCCCTTCCAACAACTACACATCTTGGACTTGGACTACAATTTGATAGCCATTGTGTTGAGAATGAAGGTTGCTTCCCTTAATTTGCCTTTCATCATTGTCTAAGGGTGTGTTTGGTGTGACTTTTCAAGTAGAGCTTCTAGAGTAGATCTTTTTGTAGTAGAACTTCTAATGAGTAGAGTTTTTAACAAAAAAGTTTTTTGCTGTGTAAATTACAAAAAAAAGTGTTGACAATGTATTTTTAGAAATAGCTTTTGGTTGAGTGAATTATAAAAAGATGCTGACAATTTATTTATAATGAAAGAGTTATGGTGGAATATCTAAAATTTATAAAAGGTAGTTAAGACAATTCATAATTTTTAAAAAAGCTTAAAAAGGCTTTTTGGAAAAGAGAGCTTCTCCTTGCAATCCACAAATTATCTATTTACACTCCAATTTAATTTTTTTTATTAATGACAATTTTAACCTAAATTAAAATTACTAAACAAGACAAAAAAACCTTAAAGACACTTCACACTAATTAAATTATTATTAAATATTACGTATTAAATTATCTCTCATAAATCTGTTATTACCATATTAAACACTCTCTCTTAATTAATCTCTCTCTATTTTTCAAAAAAAATAAATTTATATTTCCATACTTTCTCGTTCAATCTCTAATTAATAGTTAAAGAAAAAAAAACTTATGAATATTTTAGTTTTTTACTAACAGTTATATATATATATATATATATATATATATATATATATATATGAAAGCTTGAATTATTTCAACTAGATTCGATTAAACTTAGAATTTCTAAGACTAATGAAAGAATTAAAGTTCTTTAGGCAATCACATACCTACAAGAGTAACAAAAAACATTTTCATATTATATGTATATATATCTTTAGTATATACATACATAGGTTCCTAAAATCAAGTTTATTAGTTAGTTTTTTTTTATTTTTTTCTTAACTATTAGTCTTGCTTTAGAAAAAATGGAAATAGAAAATTAGAGATATGTATTGTAGGAGAGAAATTTTAATATGGTAATTAAAAATTTAGTAGAGAGTATTTAATATGTAATAATTAATCTAATGATTTATGAGAGATAATTTCTTTTTTTTAATAATTTAATTCAAAAAAGATAAAAAGATAATCTTGTAACAAAATGAAGTGCCTTTAGAATTTTTTAAAATTTAAATTTTGAGAATGGAGTGTTTTTAGAAAAGAAGTGTAAAAAGAAAAAATTGGATTGTCAAAAGAAGCTCTTTTTGGAAAAGCCCAAATTTTGGGCTTCTCCAAGTAGACATAAAATGACTTTTATAAAGGGTAATTGAGACAATTCATATATTAAAAAAGTTGTTTTGAGTTTTACCAAATAACTAAAAAAAACTTCAAAATAGCTTCTAGAATTAAAAAAACGTTTTTAATCCTTTCAAAAGCCATACCAAACGCACACTAATTCTTTTATATATTCGATCAATAATTTGTTACACTATCCTATCAGACTTGTGTATATAACTCCTCTATAGTCTTTGGAGAAATTGCTGAAGAAAGTATAGAAAATGATAATATAATAAGTTTGATTTACTAAATTAAATGAGATGGCTAATGAATCAGTTTTTTCTCATGTTACAGGTTTTGATAAGTTGTCAACGTTAAGCAACTTGGAGGCGCTCTATTTAGATCATAACAACTTCAACAATAGCATCATATCATCTTTAAGTACCCTTTCATCATTAAAATATCTATCACTGTCTTATAACAAATTGAAAGGAATAGTTGATATTCAAAGTGAGATTCAATTTTACTTTTTTTGTTTCTCTCCTTCTCTCTCTCTCAAAACAACAAGGCTCTAGCTTGAAGGAACCGGATCTTATGTGACTTTAATGAAGATAAAAATTTGGAATTGGATTCTTTAAGCAACTCAATTTACTCTTTTCAAATTAATTGGTGCTTGAGAAAAATGAAAAATAAATCTATTATTTTTATGTTATGCTTCTCACCGACTTTCATTCATCCCATCACGGGCAGACCAGGTTTGGGCCCAAGTAGGGTTTTTTTGGAAAATAAATAAATATAGTTTTTGAATATTATATATTTAATATACTAAAATAATAATATTATATATTTAATGTTATAAATAAACTTAATTTTCTATGTTTTCATTCTTGCTTTCTTAAATATTATCTTTTTTTTCTTTTCTAATTAAATGTTTACTTTTAACTTTTTGTATTTATTTATTTATTTTAAAATTATTTTTATATTAAAGGGTAAAGCAATATTTATATCCAAATTTTAACATAACTTAACAACAAAGGTTTTTTTTTTTTTTTTTTTTTTTGCAGAAAAAGAAATTAGAGGTTGATTTGATTTTAAATAATATATCCCTATATTTTAGCAATTGTTTTAGAGAATGTTGAAAATGATATAATTAGTTTAGTTTTCAAAATAATTGAGATAGTTTAAGAAATAGCCTGTTTCTCATTTTACAGGTTTTAGATCGAGTAAATTGAAATATCTAGATTTAAGTGGTAACATCTTCAACAAGATCATCTTATCATCTCTAAATGCACTTTCATCATTAAAATCATTATCTATAAATGATATTGGGTTGAATGGATCTATTGATTTATCGTGTTATTAAACTCACTTCTCCTCTTCTTTAACAAACTTTGATTTACTTTGTTTTTATTAATAGCTTGATGGGACAAAATTGTTCTTCTTCATCTTTATTTATTTACTTATTTTTCACTTGTCTAGAAATATGTTACAAGGACAATTACAAGATTCATTCCATTCCATTATGTAATAGTTCTTTTCTAGTGACTCTGGATCTTGGCTATAATAGCATAAATGGTAGCATCCCAAATTGGATTGGTAGGCTTTTTAACTTGGACTCAAATCAACTGTCCAAAAATGATGTCTCAATTTGTATCTGACCAACCAAATTGGGATATGTGTCTACATTTAATTTTTTTTTTTTTCAACTTCTTTCATAAATCTAGACACATGTCCCAATTTGGTTGGTTAGATACAAATTGGGACACCATTTTTAGACAGTTGATTTGAGTCCTTTTAACTTGACCTACATTATCTTGAATAATACCAATCTTCAAGGTAGAGTTCCAATTCAGTTATGCCAATTGGATCTATTACGGTTTATAGATCTTTCCCATAACAATATTTTCGGGGATATTCCCCATTGTTTTATGACTGCACTTCATGACAAATTTTGTTGTGCCAGCTCCTCGTTACTATGAATCAAGTATAATTGAAACAGGTGATCTTTTGATGAAAAAAGAAGAAACTATAGAATTCAGAACAAAGAATATATCCTACTTTTACCATAGAAAATTCTCACCAAAATGTTTGGAATTTGTAAGTTCCTCGGTTTTTTGATTGGCTTATTTCTTTGTCAAAACCACATTGAGATTGTTATGTAACAGGTAGCTTAGGTGATCGTCGATGGCAAGCTTTTGAGAATCCCAAAGTGCTTCAAAAAGGTAATCACTTGTACTTGACTTCTTGAAGAGAATAGTTGCACATAGGGGCGAACTATTGTATGGGCTGCACGGGGCTACAACCTCGTCTATCATTTTAAAAAAAATCTCAAGTTTTAAATAGGCCATAATTATACAAGCTTAACACAACTACACAAGCCCAAGTGCCCAACACAAGCCCAACACAAGTTATCAACTATCAAACCCAATATTCATTCATTGTGCCAGATTACCAAATTGCCACCCACCTCTTGAAATTGAATTGCGTGTCTCACTGACTCACTAACTCACTGTCCCATTATTTGTCCAGATCCCACAACTGACAACTCCTTCTTTTTTCCCCTTTATTTTCGTCTTCTTCTCAGTTCTCTCTACTGTTTTCATTTTTTTTTTTCCTTTGTTCTTTTATGCTTTGTTTAATCTCTATCTACCCCACTTTGAATTTTTTTAACAAGCTTGGGACCACATTTGCAAGAACCCTCTCTACATATAAGGTAAAAATGTTTATTCTTTTCAATTTACTTGTATAGTTGTATATTATTTTATTATTTACTTTATTTTTATTTTTTATTTTTTTAGGGTTTTCTTATTACATTAAAATTGATTTAAGATTAGTTTAATTTAATTAAATTTGTTTGTTGCTAGAATTATAGGGCATATTAGCATATAGATTATAGATACAATTATTGTATGTTAGCTCGTGGAACATTTTTTTTCTACTATTTGGTGATTAAAATTATTTTGAACAAAATAAATAATTATGATTTGTTTGTTATTTTCAATAATTGAAAAAAAAAACATGTTATATTTGAGATTGAGATTGATGAATTGAGACATTAATAAAATTAATTTTATTAATTATGAGAGAATTGTGGAAGAATTGTGGGTTATGGGAGCTAAAGCCTCTGCTACACTTGTTGTTGCCACTTTGTGTTCACTGGATTTCTGAGGAGATGATTGTTTCGGTTCTTGTTGATGTCACCACCAATGCTTTAATTAATTTTATGTCTCATATATTATGTCTCATTGTATTTAATTAATTTGATAGTGATTAGTGAGTTGAAACTTGAAGCTATTAGGTAGTGATGATAGACTAATAATATAATTATTGTCTTTTATTTGGTACAAATCACATGTTTAAATAAATTTGTTACAAGATGTGTGGATAAAAAGATTGGAAGACCTATATGGCTACATGTGATACTTACCAAATATTGTAATTTGTAAAATAAAATTTAATAATTCTTAGATAGTATTGTCACATATCTTTGAATTTTTGTTTTAGTATTTGATTGATTTTTTATCGAAAATTAATGTAGGTTATAGAATATAATGACAAACGAACATATACCCAAGTGGACAAAATCAAAGCTAACTCTCCATCATTTCTACAATAAAACAATTGGTGGTCAATCAAGTAGAGCTAATTTTTCACTAGATATTGAAGCTTCAAATTCTCCTTCCAAGTCACAAAGAGTTGAAGTTGAGAAAGTTGTTATTCCATCGGTTGTTAATGGTCCTTATTTGGAACGTGATCCTGGATTACGGCCGCCAATATGGTCATATCCCGCCGACAAGCGTGATGATATTGGAATGGCATATATCAAAATGGGACCATGTCAACCTAAATTAAGTGAGTATCCACCCATCTCATATTTAAGTCAAAATTGGCGTTTTCAATATTCTTGGTTTGCACAATTCCCATGGCTTGAGTACTCAAAGGTAAAAAAATAGTTCATTTTGTTTTCCATGCTATCTTTTTGATAGTTGTTCATCAACGTATTTCACATTTACTCGTGAAGGGTTTCAAGATTGGAAGAGAGTTAAAGATGGGAGGAGATGTACATTTGCAAACCATGAAGGTAAAGATCATGGTTCACTACATAGTATTGCTATGGAAAAGTGGGATAACTTAAAGAACACATCATAACATATTGACAAAATTATGAATAAGGCAACTTCTCAAGAAATTTTGGATAATCGATTGCGACTCAAGACTTCAATAGAAACCGTGAAATGGTTTGCTATGCAAGGGTGTGCTTTTAGAGGTCATGATGAATCCATATATTCTACTAATCGTGGTAATTTCATTGAATTGATAAAGTTGCAAGTAAGAGTGAATAAAGAAATTGCCACACTTGTCTTGGAAAATGCTCCTCACAATGGAAAGTGTTGTATGTGTAATTTCGCCAAACAGACACGTCATCAAAGGAATCAACAAATGCTGGGGAAGACGTTGCCACGTCACTCATTGACCAAGTCAAAGGAGAAACGTGGGCCAGACAGTGTGTCAACAAGTCCCAAGTCAATAAGTCAAAAGTGTGGTTGCCAGATCAGGATATGTACTCGCTAGAGATAAAAACGTGGTCGCCGAAGGGTGATACCCAGAGGTGAAGGTATTCGCCACATCAGCTTACTAATTACAAACCGATTCGGCAGAAACACATAAATAAACCCTAACTCCCAGAAGATCCCTGACAACGAAGAATCATAGAAGGAAAAGATAGGAAACTTATCCTAATCCGTTGCAATGTGGGACTCCTAGTACAAATCAAAGAGGAAATCCTACCACCAACACGGCTAAAATCAAGGGGAAACCCTAATTATTATGTATAAATAGAACCATCTATCCCACGAGGAAGGGGTTCGAAAATCTAGAGAGATGAGCAATAATTCGAGAGATCTGAGTGTGTAATCGCAATACCGAATCATAATATTATCTTTCTGCCCTCTGGGGCGCCGTGGTTTTTTCCACGTAAAATCTGTCTCTTACATGCATTGTTTTTCTTATTGTTTACTATTCGTTTTGATATAATTATTGGCCATGTGATAATCCAAATTTCATCGTCAACAGAAAGTATACATCATCTAATATTCAAAAATAATTATTGAATATTCTTGCTAACAAAGTGCGGAATAAGATCCGTAAGGAAGTTGGGGATGCCTAATTTGTATTCTTGTTGATGAAGTTCTTGACGAATCTAATAAGGAACAAATGGCTATAATTTTAAGATACGTGAATTGTAAGGGTTTTGTTCGAGAACGTTTTTTCCAAGTTGTTGGTGTTGATGACACAAATGCCTTAACTCTTAAAAGGAGATATGTAATGTACTTGCTTGTTACAATCTTTTGGTTGAAAATTTACGGGGTCAAGGATATGATGGAGCTAGCAATATGCGGGGTGAATGAAATGGATTACAAGCCTTATTTATCAAAGATTGTCCATATGCCTATTATGTTCATTGTTTCGCTCATTGTTTACAACTTGTTTTAGTTGCGGTATCCAAAGAAGTGCATGAGTATGGCTATTCATTTCTAAATTGAGTTCCATTGTCAACTTGTTCGTTCTTCTTTCAAGCGTCATTCTGAGTTAAAATCTATTCGAGAAGATGAAATTGTTGACATAATAGCTTTAGGAGAACTCAAGACTTCTACAGGGGCTAATCAAATTCGTACTTTGCAATGAGCTGGAGCTACTCGTTGGAGCTCTCATTTTACTTATGTTAGTAGATTAATTGATATGTTTGGTTCAACTTGTGTCTTGCTTGAAAAGATGATCGATAATGGACTTAATAGTAATATACATGGGGAAGTTAAAGATGCTTATAAAGAGATGAGATCATTTGAGTTTGTTTTTATCTTGCACTTGATGAACAAAGTTCTAGGAATCTCTGATATACTTTATCAAGCATTACAAATGAAATCTCAAGACATATTAAATGCACTCAATTTAGTCTCAACAACCAAAATACTTCTTCAAAAGTTGTGAGGAGATGGTTGGAATACCTTTTTAGGAGACGTGGTATCATTTTGTAAAAGGTATGATTTTTATTTATTTATTTCATTATTATTTATTTATTTATGAGAAAATAATATATGACATTGGTATATTTTATTTTTTGATAGGTATAACATTGAGATGCCTAACATGAGTGCACGATATATGGAAGGCACAAGACGTTCTTGTTAGCAGAAAAATAATATCACAGTTGAGCATTATTATCACGTTAACATATTTAATGTTGTGATAGATTTTCATTTGATGGAGTTGAATAGTAGATTCGCTGGACAAACAATGGAACTCCTTACTCTTAGCTCAACTTTGGATCCTGTTAACAGGTTCAAATCTTTTAAAATTGATGATATTTGTACTCTTGCTCAAAAGTTTTATCCTCAAGATTTTACTCGAACTGAATTAGATACTTTGAGAAGGCAACTGGAGCATTATGAGCATGCAGTAGTTCATTGTGTAGAATTTCAGAATATCGCTTCTCTTTCTGAGTTATGTCAGGTATTAGTTGAATCTAGAAGGTCTGAACATTTTTTCTTGATTGATAGATTGATTCGTTTAGTGTTGACTCTTCCGGTTTCCACTACAACAACAGAGAGAGCATTTTCAGCCATGAATCTTCTTAAGTGTAAGGTTCACTATTTGTATTGGCTTGATTCCATTGCAAAACACTCTATGATTGTATTAGTTGTTGCTTAGGACATTATTTGAAGAAAGGAAGCTCAAAGAGTGAAGAGCAACATCTAGTGCAAAAGTCGTCTTCAAGAGGTGAAAATCGTCAAAGGTAAAACTTGACTTCTATCCTCTTGCAAGGCGTTAGCGCACACACACACAATTCATACATGTGTGTCCCTGCATCGTGGTTCAAACATTTGGTATAACACATTCACACACTTCATAGCATGCTCATGCATTGATCTTGTATTGACAAACATTGTGAAATTGCATGCTTTGTGACTATCTCTTTGATATGGCATGTTTGTGTGAATATGTATTTATTTGTTTTTTGTATTTTGTGTTTAGGACTTGAACATGTTCTTATTTAATGCCTTATTGAGTTCCGGTCGTTTCGGTTATTCACTCATAAGGTTTCGAGTCCAAACAAGTTGACTATGCTACTTTTCGTTCTCATTTGTTGTGTTGATTTCATCATCGGATTCCGAGATGATTTCTCAACCATTTTCAAATTTGAGTAGTCGTAGTCGTGCGTGAGGGAGTCACGGTTCGTAATCCAAAAACGGATTCGAAATCGGAGGTCGGATGCTGAAGATATGGGGCAACGAACCGAGGGAGTGCGCGAGAGGTGTGCAAACCACGTGTGGCCACTTGGCCAGCCCGTGTGGGAGGCCGTGGGCCCCACGGGCAAGGGAGCCTTCTGCTCCCGTGGGCCCCACGCGCCCCCCACGGGGTGCTGACGTGGCAGCACGTGATTTGCTCGGAAATCTTCTCCTTTTCCCTCCTTTTAATCAAACCTCCTTCCCTCCATCACTTATGCAATTTTTTTGAAGAACACTCAAATCCCGCATCAGTTTTTCAACAATTTTTGTTTACTTGTTTTGATCATATCTCTCTCATACGAACTCGAAATCATTCGATTCAAAAACCAAAATTGTTGGTCTCGAAGAGAGCTACAAACCCCAAGCATTTCCAGAGGCAGTTGACTTCGGTATTTTTCTCAGCTGGTCCATTTCCAGTCCGTGGTCAGTACTTGTTTTCAACTTCTTTCTTTTCCAATTTCATTTTTGATCAACTATTGATTCTTTCCATTTGATTGATGAAATTTGTTAAGAAGTATGTTAGATCACATGCTAGGGTTATTTTGATCATTTGTTAATTGAGTTTTAGCTTTGTAATGTGTTTTGAACATATTTGTGCTAAACTTGATTTATCATGAAATTGATTCTAGAAAACATATATGTGATGTGCTTCATGTTATTTTCTATGTTTTGTTTCATGATCTAAGAACTAGGTTTTTAGTGTGCTAAATCGAATATTGATACCTTTGTTCTTATTGTTTTGCATGTTTTGATTTCTAGATATCTTTTGTGATTGAGTGTTGAAATCATATTCTAGACTATCATTGAACATGTACATTTTGCTTGATTGATCATCTAGCTTAATTTGTTTGTGCTTGCATCATTTGCATCACTTTAGATCATAGCCTTGCATTAGGTTGAAGTCTCTAGCAAAGTGAGTGAAGCTTTGTGGATAGAGCAAGGGAGCTTTGATTAGAGTCGGGAGGACTCAGATAATCAAGCAAGGAAGTCTTGTCTAGGGTCGGGAGGATCCGGATAGGCAAGCAAGAAATCTTCCTAGAGACGTGAGCGTCTTGGATAGGAAGTTGCTTCCTAGAGGTGTAGGACACATCTCGGATAGGAAGTAGGTTAGGTGGTTCACTAGGCCCGAGGGTAGACTAGGAGTTGATAGCTTGAGCGGATATCATGAGTTGGTAGCTTGAGTGTGTAAGTCCTTTTCATCATAGTGAATTGCTTCGCCGGTGGTTGTGGTATCAACCCGTGGATGTTTCCTCATTGAGGTTTTACCACGTTAAAATCATTGTGTTTAATTTTGCTTTACTTTCCTTTATCTTCCATATATTACATTGATTGCACTTCTTGTAAATTGATTAACTCTTGTCTTAGTTAATTCAATTCATTTGCTAAATCTATTCAAGTGTGCATTTGTCTTGTAATTTTCCGCATTATTTTAATTGGAAGAATTTGGAGCCTATACCTATTCACCCCCCCCTCTAGGTATATTTCACTACTACATTGAGGGAAATTCATTAAGACACCTCTTCGCAATAAGATGGAGAATGATTTTCTTGCAAATTGCATGGTTGTTTATATTGAGAAAGAGTTTGATGATTCTATATATATGGATTCCATAATAGATGAGTTTGAAGAAAAGCCTCGTAGATGTGGATTCCACTAAAATTATTTAATTGTATTTACATTATATTGTATGTTTCTTTCTTTCTTGACTTTATTTATTTTGTTGGAATATACATTTGAGGGGTTAGATTTATAATGTCTCATGACTCGTTGTGTATTTACTTTTTATTAATGAAATTCATCTTCCTACTAAGGTTATTTAAAAAAATTTATAACTAGTATTTAGTTCAGCCTTGTATGATAGAAAATCCTGGATTCGCCCATAGTTGCACACACACACTTACATGCATCTCCATTACTTGCATTTGTGTTTCCATGATTGAGTGCATTTATGTCTCATCTCACACATGCACTTTGTTGTTAGTTCTAAGTGTGGTTTTGTGTGGTGTAATTCGTTTCCGTTTGTGTGATTGGAAACGTCCACGCTTGCACGATGGTATGTATGTTTTAGCGCGATGGTTGACCATTTGAAAAGGTCTCATTCTTCTATTGGATAAGTGTTAGATTTGGTTTGGTTGTGTAGGGAAAAATACCGGTTAACGCAGCGGAAGCGAGACTGAAAAGAGATTTAGTATGTTTTAAAATTTTTCCTTTGATGAACCTTAACCCTTAAAATTAATTAACCATACATATAAAGTAACAAAAAGTATAATACCTTTGTCGCGTGATCCGATTGACTTACGTCGATGGTAATCCGCAAGATCTTCAATCCTAGCACGAATGTGAATCACCTAGAAGCGTGGTCTCCCTTTTCCTTGAATTGCGTACCTGAGAATGGACAAACAAACTTTCTTTTTCTTTTGTTAGTCACAAAACAATCAAAAGACCACAAAGATTATTCCGGTCACTTTTGAGTTCTCAATCTAATGATCGAAACTCGCGTGAACCTAATTCGATGTTGTACACATAAGCCTATTGATGAATAAGCAATTAGTGTACTATCAAAAGAATAATCGCTTCTCTCTTTTTTGTCTTGGCCGAATAATCAAACACTTTTCTATGAGTATGAGAAGAAGAAGAAATTGATCTAGTAAACTCTAGGGGGTGGCCGAACCCTATATGATTGCTTATATAGGGTGGCCGAATTTCACTTCTATTTTTCTTTTAGGGTTGCCGAAATCTCCTTGTGATTCTATTAGGGTTGGCCGAAAATCCTCTACAAAAAAAGATTTGTGCTTTACCCTAATTCCCATCAACTTTAGACTCCTAACCCTAGTTTAACTCATAAGTGTTTTTATTCTTTTTATTGACTTAATAAAAGACTTTCCTATTTGATTAAATAAATAAAACTTATTATTTATTTTCTTACCAAATAAGTCTCTTACCTTTAGTATAACTCTAGGAAATATATTTCCTAATCAGAAAAAGATTTTGTTTCTTAATTAAATAATTAATTAATTAATTAATTAATTCTCATTTAATCAAACAATAAAATAATATAATATTTTTGACTAAAAATTTAGCCTTGCCGCCCCACATTATATATATGGGCCAAATATTATTTTCTTCTTTTATTTAATCCATTGGACTTTAAATAAAAAGCCCACATGTGAACCAAACCCATTCTTACTAAAAGAAACAAGCCCACATGCCTTTCATTAATATATTAATATAATTGATCAGCCCATTAAACAAATAATGTGCAAATTATATTCTTAATATATTAAATGTAATTCTAGATGGACCCATAAATTGGTCCGGTAGAATATATCAAGTATCCATGCAAGTCCGTGTGGATTGGGGATCTTGGCGGGCTATCTAAATTTAAGCTTCAATAGACATAACCTAATCACAATCAACAATGATTCACTTAGGTCCGATCCATTAATTTTAACTCATTCCACTAAAGAGCTAAAATTGAACTCTTAAATAAAGATAGAATAAGAAGATGTTCCTCATTCATACCCTAGACAATCATGTTGGAGATAGTGTATCCTCGTGATTAATATCAGTAATCGCCAAGAGTTCATAGACCGCCTATAACTCTCCAAGTTACCATATTTACTCATATGACCACGTTTTTGAACTTGGATATTTTGACTTATCCAGAAGCCATGTTTTCAATAGTCACTATCGAAAACTCAACGTTGAGATTTAATATCCAATTACCTCAAAACATCCATATGATGATATTATACTCTCATTTAATAAATGGAGCCACGATGTCCATATCTATAAATGAAGTCATCTATCGATTAACAAATGAATATCACCAAACTATCGAGGATAGACTATGCTATATAATCGTACTCATTGATAACTCAAATGATATCACTTGCAACCATAAGTCCATCATTTATCTCAGGATTAAGATAGACTCTCCGATTGTCCTGATAATGAAAAGACTATTATCTATTGACGGTTCTAGATAAAACTTTTTATTGTGATCCAGTTTAATGCACCCAGTGCATTAGATTCTTTACTCGAAGACACTCCGATGATTTTAGACTCATCATATCTCATTTGATCCCACTCAAATGCTAGCAAAAGAATTCTACAACTTTAACAAGATAAAGGTGCCCAACCTTTAACTTAAGTTGTGAACATTATTTAAGACTAACTAAAGAATTGTGTCTACCTCATACATATCCAGATGTATGAACAATTCTTCTTTTCTCATAGTCTTTAGACCTTATGATTATTTACTTTGATAATTATAATATTAAACTATAAATGCTATAAGATTTGTTAAACCAGAAATCACTTTATTAATATGAAAAAGATTGTTAATTACAATATTACACTCTTGCTATTGAGCATAATCCTAACAGGTTGTTTGGAGTAAAGTGTTTAGTTTCAAAAGATTGGATTTCAATGATTTAAATGATTTCAAAACTCACCCTTGTATGGTCTTATGACCATAACTTTTTATACAAAGTTTCAAAATGAGTTTTGAAAAATTTTGGACAAACTAGACACCCATACCTTTCCAACGGTATATTTTTCGTAATCTTTCATGACTGTTTGGATTAGTTTTGATATCTCCAAAGTGACCACTAAAACAGGGCATCTCTGCTATTTTTCAAATCTGACATTGGTCACTCTAATGATCATAACGTTTTCTACAAATATCAAAACCTCATTCATGGAGTAGAAAGTAGATATCCATACATTTCCAACGGTATATTATACAATATTTTTGATGTCATTTGGTCGTGTTTTGAGGCGCTCGAAACTAAAGCTGATGTGCTGTCGCATGCCATTCCAGCCTAAACCGCTGTACACTCGCCCTACATATAGCGGGTGTATAGTGGCCAAGGCAATTTGTTCGCCAAACATTCCAAAACAATGTTGTTTCAATTAGGGTTATTATATATACATCTTCTTCTTCCCATTTCGCATCAGAGCTTCAAAATTCAGACCCAAGTGAGAGAAAGTGATTTCTAGATAGAGAAAGCTCAATAAATCCATTTTAACTCACCAAACCTCAAATCCATGCATTCACATCTTCATTAATCATCTTTGTGGGATGGTTCTTCAAGCTCCATTGACTAGGTAACCTCATAATTATCTACATTTCATTTGTTGATATTCTTGACCTAGGTTTAGCATTTAATACTTGATTAAATGCTTTGTATTCATCTCTTGTAATATCTATTGTTGAATACATGTTGGTTATATGTTACATAAATTGTTGAGCATATTTGTTGAATATATGATGAATTTCGTGGGTCACATTTTTATACATTGATTGAGGTTGTTTTATGATAGCTAGCATTCTTAGTTTATATATTATCTAACTAAATCATCTCATTGTTTGATTGAGTTTGTTTGTGATAGATATTATTCTAGGTTTGCATTTATTGAGTGATTAAATGTTTTTCTCTACAAAATGAATATATGTTGAATATATATTGAATTCTTTGTGAGACTTAATATTGATTGATTGATTGGGGTGGGCGTTGTATTTGATTATGATAGCTAGGATTCTAAGTGTTTTATAACATCTAGCTAAGCCCTTTCATTGATTGATTGTGGTTATTTGTGATAGCTAGCATGTTAGGTCATTTGTGCCATCTAGCTAAGTCTTTATGATTATTTATTTAGACATTGATAATTAGAGTTTATTGATTTGTCTTTAAATTTCTAATTAAGCATATAGTGTTGTCTAGCATTGTATTGCACTTTGAATATCATTTCATATTCACTTAGATTTGCACTGATCTCCTCATTGAGTTAAGCCTTGTGACTACAAGGTGTAGTGCACAAGCAAATCAAGTCTTGTAACCAAAGAGTTGGTTGACAAGCAATTGGTCTAGAATCACTATTAAAGGCCCATGGGGTAGAATAGATTGTGTTACAAACTTTGAAGTGTGACTAGGTGGTCAACTTAGATTGTAAACAATTATTCAAATAGTGGATTTGAGGATCGGAGTGGCTAGATGGCTAGCACGTGAGTTTTGCCCAGTGGAGGGTTTCTCATGTAAAACAAATCATCGTGTTTTTATTATTTTCCGCACTTCACGTGATTTGTTGTTGTATGTTTGTATTAGGTTTTTATTGATAATATTGACTAATCGAAAAATTGGTAATAACCGATTAACAACCCATTCACCCCCACCCCTTAAGGTTGTATTAGACACACATTTATATATTTTCAGAATTAATCTCTCATGCAACAAACTAACAGGCGGCATTCCTCCTCAAATTGGAAACCTTACCATAATCCATACATTGAACTGTCCCATAACAATTTGACCGAATCAATCCCATCAACATTTTCGAATTTCAAAGAAGTTGAGAGCTTGGATCTTTCCTACAACAATTTGAGTGGGAAAATCCCTCATCAACTTGTTGAACTATATACGTTGGAAGTTTTCAGTGTGGCATATAATAATTTATCTGGAAGGACCCTTGGGCAGGTTGCACAATTTGCTACCTTTAATGCAAGTAGCTACGAGGGAAATCCTCTTCTTTATGGTCTGCCACTACCAAAAAGTTGTGATGCAATTGAATCACCAACATTGTGGCCAACTGATTGAAGTAACATCAGAGAAGAGAATGATTTTATGGACATGGACATCTTTTAAATCAGTTTTATAGTGTCTTATGCAATTGTGCTCTTGGCCATTGTTGATATTTTGTTTATAAATCCTTACTGATGACGAACATGGTTCTATGTTGTTGAAACAGTGATGACTTCGTTTTACTATTTCGTTGTAGATCATTTCCCCAAGTTTCATTACATCTAACTTTCTTATTTAATTTTTTTGTTTTTTGTTTATAACATTCTGGTTGTAATCAAATCATATTGTATGTTGCTGATTTTCACAAATACAGTCCAATAATACTATATATTGCAAATTATTAACTCTAATTTGAGATAGAAAGTCTCTTCTAGACAACTTATGATGTCCGAACAGAGTTCAAAAGTCTTTTGCAATAATGCAGGACTAATTTCGTTTTACTATTATTGATTTTCTGTTGTGTGAGATTAGAAATGGCTAAAAATAAGCCTAATAAAAAAATTTGTTTTTAGAAAAGTTTCAATTATCATTATTTTTTTCTTTCGGTTTTTGTGTTTTTTATCTATAAAATTAAACAATTATTTTATGTACTTGAGTTATAAATTTAATTCTTGAAAGGGTGACTCTATTGCCACCCACAAATATTTTCCTGCACCCACGTTTTAATGAAACTTTTTATTTCTAAAATACCCTTACATTTACTTACTTAAAATACATGGCTTTATAATTGGAAATTAAATTTACTCTTCACCCATAAGTTGAACAGCCAATCAAAATAAACCCTAATAATATATACTTAATCAAACCCAACATCAATCAGGAAATATATTTATTTTTTTCATATATAGTTAAGGAATGGATGAACAAAGAATTGATTTCATGTATTCTAAATGCATTCAGGTATGTTTACTTTCATTTTTATTATTGTTTTGTGATTGAATCAAAAATTGTTGTAGTTTTAGTCCTCTAGAACTTTTTTTTTTTTTTTTTTTTTTTGTTTTTTTTGTTTAAAGCAGTTGTAGAACTCATCAACACTATACTGTTTTCAAATATCACTCACTTTACTTTAATTAAACTATAATTTTTTATTAATTTAATTTGTTTGCAAACCGAAAACTTGGTGGATGGATTTTTAAAAAAAATTAAATGAAAAAAATAAGTTGATTTGTTTGGTGATTGAAAAAATAGTTTTTTTTATTTTTATTTTTATTTTTTTATTTTTTTATTTTAAGACAAAGAAGCTGCATATTATTGTTTTATATGAGGATGATTAATTGTGTAAACCATTATGATTTCATGGTTTTTTTAGATAATTTAATATATTAATTCCACAAGTAACAACGAAAAAAAATATATAATTAGTTTTAGAATTGAATTTGTATTTTATTTTTGCCCAAAAAATCTTAGTTGTAGAGTTTTATTTGAATATGACATTTTTTTTTATTTGAGTAAATTCTATAATATGTATTAAAGGGAATGAAGAAATTGTACACAATTTTTTTTTTTTTTGGAAAGTCCATATTGTTCAGATCCAACTATCTCTGAAGTCAACTGGCGCCATCGTCAGCTTGTCACTTTCACCATTGATGGAGGTTGAACAGAATAAGTCTCGAAAAAATATGAATTAAGTCTCGAAATGCATTAATAAGTCTCGAAAACTCATAATAAGTTTCGGGTATTCATAAAATAAGTCTTGAAAATGGAGCAAATAAGTCTTCATAAATTAAGTCTCGAATAAGTGTAATAAGTCTCGGATATTCATAAATTAAGTCTCGAATAAGCGTAACAAGTCCCGAGTATTCATAAATACGTCTCGAAATGGAACAATTAAGTCTCGAATAAGCGTAAAAACTCCCAACTTCGGCTACTGTTCATCTTCTCTAATTTGACAAACCCAAACCCAAACCCAAACCCACCAATTTAAGATTCAAACAACCCCATTCAGATTCAACAAACTCACAATTCACATCAAAATCGACAACAAAATCACAATAAAAACTCAAAATCAATGAAAATGAAATTAATATTACAAAATCAACAAAAATTTTTTGAGTTTGTTCGTCGAATCGTCAACCTACCCCAGTCCGTTCGTCGAATTATAAAACAAAATCGCAAGTGTTCGTCGAATCGTCAGCCCACCTCCCGTCGAAGTGTTCATTCTTTAGACAAAGAGAGAGAGAGAGAGAGAGAGAGAGAGAGAGAGAGAGAGAGAATGGGAAGAAAGATAGAAAAATTTGCAAGTGGGGGCATTTTGGTCTCATCGCTTACTTTGGTGCTAATAAAACATGAGTTATTAAAGTGGTTGTAGTTACACAAATCCATTTTGAAAAAGTGATATATACCCCTATTTCCTCTTTATTAGTCATGCATTGTGCATGACTATTTTTTTTTTTCTTTCGATTTCTTTAATAATTTAATAATAAATAAATTTATTTAAAATCAATATAAATTTGTAATTTATTTTTACTGTTATTAATTTAATAATATATAGATTAAAATATTTATTTCATCGAAACAATTATTTTAATAATTTTTTTAATTCAATTTTCATTCGATTATTAAAGACTGAGATTATTTTAATCCTAATTCTTCAACCCCGTGATTGAAGAATTAGGATTGAAATAATCTAAATTTGTTAGGCCCACCGTAATCTCACCTATATATTTTAAATGTATATATGTATATATATTAGCAAATAAAAAAAATTATAAAATTGAAAAATATTTAAATTTATTTAAAAATAATGTAATTTCTATATTTTAAAAATATTTTTTGATATTATTACTTTAATAATATATAAATTAAAACATTTATTTTTTCATATAAATATTTCAATAATTTATTATTCAATTTCAAAATATTATCAAATTAAAAATATTATTATATTTTCCTTTCAAAAAATTATTATATTTAGTCCAATCTCATATTTCACCAAACAAAACATGATATTAATTCAGTCTAGTCCCATGTTTCTCCAAACACAGCATAGTATTAATTTAGTTCATTCCGGTCCAATCCAATATCGTCTAATCTCAGTCTCATCTCAATCCAATCTAATACCATGAAATAGTCCAATCAAATCCCGCACACCAAACGGTGCCTTAATGTTTCCCTTTCCTCTCTTTTTTTCTCCCTCCTTTCACTCTAGTCTCTATGTGACCTTCACTATTTTAATAAATCTTTTTTTATTTCCCTTCTTCTTTCTTCCTAGTTCCTTAATATTTCACCCTTATCAAAATGTAGAAAAAAATGGAATTGGAAGTGCCCGTTTGGAAGAGCTTTTCTACTAATAAAAAATCTCTTTTCAAATCTTTTTTTGTCGTTTGGTTGTCACTCAATAGAGCTTTTGAATGATTAAAAAAAGTTGTTCTACATCTACTTGAAGAAACTCAAATTTTAAGTTTTTCCAAGTGAGTGGTGCTATTGGCACCCCCACTAGTAAAATATTTATGCCCCCTTTTTAAAATTTTGATTAAACTATATAAAATTAAATGATTCTATTAATTTTTTGATTTATTTCTAGGATTTCTGTTTTACATATTTTTCAAATGTAATACACCCCATATCTTAAAAAAAATAAAAATAAATAAATGAATAAAATAAAAATAAAAACCTTCATCTCTATTCTTTATATACAGTTTTCTCACATCCATTCGCATGACTTGTTTTTTTTTTTCTTTTTTCTTTTTTCTTTTTTCTTTCTTATTTCATGGTAAAATCATCCTTATCATATGCATTTTTTTTTTCTGTAATTGATTGGATTGTTGGTGGTAGATTGTGAGTGTGATATTGATCGTCTAATGATTTTTTTGAGCGATTAAGTTAGGGTTTTTATGTGGTTTCATTCCGTTAAAGATTAGGTTTTATTTGTTCCGATTTCGTTGTTTTTTTTTGGGTAAATAACATTAAACTAACTTCGGAAGATCCAGAATAAAATCTACAAAAGAATTGATACAAATCATAGAATGCCTGGAAGATCTGAAAGAAAATAAACTGAGAAAAAAAAAATAGCAAACATGGATCTATAATTTGAAAAGAAAAACAAAACAAACATGTGAAACAATATAATAAAATCAATAAATACTAAACATGGGAAACATGAGATTGAGATCTGAAAAAATATTCAGTGATTTGAAATAATCTATGTCATTAGGGTTTTGAAATAAGGAAAGTGGAGTTTTATTAGTTTTACTTTGTACAGGATTTTTTTTAATAAAAATTGTATGTCTACTAATTTGATAAAGGAAAAAAAAAATACTAAATAATTTAAAAAGTGGGGTATAAATAGTTCAGCTGTGGGTGTGGCAATAGCACTACTCATTCCAAGTAGATCTTTTTGAGCTTTTTTTAATAACACTAAAATGTCTAATATAACCCTGTCATTTGAAATAATTTTTGAATATTTTGATAATCCTACCATTTAAATTTTTTTTTTTCTAATTGACAACCAAACGGAGCCGAAGACTTATAATATTTTGCTGTATGTTATCATTTTGTTAATTAGTTTTATTTTTATTTTTAAATAGTGAACAGGTTTTAAATGAAATATTGATTTTAGTTTATTTAAGTAATATTTTATCACTTAAATGTATTGAGTGAAAAAACTTGATTTAATTTCGCTATTATTAAATTTTAATATTATATTAGGGAATTATTTTCAGTTTTAATTGATTTATTAGAAATAATAAACAGATTATCTCAACAAAATTGAGAAACAGATAATGAGAGAAAGAGAAAAACTTGTAAAAAATTAAGTCAAAGTGAAAAGAGAAAGAAAAAATAAATAAATTAGAAACATGTTAAGACTTAAGACGTAAAAGAAAAAAAAAAAAAAAAAAAAAAAGGAAAGAGAAACATTATATAGGAGAGAAAGGATGAAATAAAATATTAAAATTTAGGTGAGAGTAAATACAAATATTAATAGAAAATAGGAAAGTGAAAGGTGTGGATATTGCAATCGAAATAAATTATTTGTATATCCATTTTTTAAGGCCAGTTACACAAACTTACACTAGTTATATAAATAATTACACTGGTAAAAAAAAAAAATCATAATGACACTAAACTCTCATTGTCCCGTTGACTAACAGTTGACCATCGTTAGTTAGTTATAGAAAATGGACAATGTCCGTTTTGCCCTTATACTAGTATTTTGAAATATTATATTAAATAAATTAATGAATTAAAAATCAAAAGAGAAAAAATATGTATATAAAAAATTAAATAACTGTGAAAAAAATCGGAAAAAAAAAAGAGATATAAAATCAAATAATTAAAAGAAATCAGAAAAAAAAAAAACATATAAAAATAAAAAATAAAATGATCTCTCCAGACCTCCATGGAGATCAAATGGATGAGAACTTGATCTCCATTAGAGGAAATCTCTCCAAAAATGGAGTAGATCCTGATTCTCTATTAATAAAGATTTTTGTTCCAATTCTCCAACAAAAATGGAGGAGATTTGGAACCACATCTCCTCCATGGAGTATCTCTATTATATATATTTTTTCTCTAAATTTTTTAAATAATTTTTATTGTTTGTGTGTTTTAGTTGAGATTGTGTTGGTAAAGAAAATGAAGGGTGGAGAAGAAAGAAGTAGAATTATTTTAGGTTGCGATTTGCTTTGTATTGGGTTGCTATTTGGTTAGATTTGGTTCTGAAAATTGAAGCAAAGGATTAGAGGATGAAGCATATTTTTATTTTATTATATTATATTTAATTAATAAATTGTTACGGCTGATGTGGTGATATGTTATTAGACACCTTTTCTTTTCATTTATTTAATAACATTGAAAAATACAAAATTACCCTTCACTAGTTAGTAACTAAATGTTGTTAATGGTTAGTCAACCATTATTTAATAAGTCAAGGGTAAATTAGTGTTATTATAATTGTTTTACTGGTTTTAGTGTAATTATGCATATAACCATGGTAAGTTTATGTATTTTGCCCATTAAAAATGAGTGTATAAATAGTTTCTTTGGGTGGCAAAGGGGCAGAGCTAGAAAAAAAAAAAGGGGAGTGGGCTAATTTAAATTTTATTTTCTTATCTAAAAGTCTTAAAATTTTGAACTAAGTACTAAATAAAAATTTTCTTTGTAATAATCAAATCAAAACGATATGTGAGAAATTTCATTAAAAAAAACATCAATAATATACCTACTTAGGGGGGACATAATGACCTTTACCCTCAAATACACCGTATGCAAGAAAAATATGCATTACATATACAAGACTTTAATAAATATCAATCATAAAATATAAAACCGAAAATTAAATTCATTATAAGTAAATGAAAAGAAAAGAGTAAAGGAGAGGAAATTACATTCATGACTTTTGAGTTGTGACTTGAGAGATTCAAGAGAAAAAAGAAGTTAGGGTTTGGAATCTGAAATTTGGGAAAGTGAAAAAAAAAAAAGAAAGAAAAAAATTGGGAAAGTGATTGAAACTGATGCTGGAGAGTGGAGAGTGGAGAGTGGAGGATCAAAGCTGATGTTGGAGAGTGGTTCAGTGGAGAGAGGAATCTAGGAAAGGAAAGTTAAAAAAAATAAAAGAAAAGAAAGAAAATTGGGCTAGTTGTAGTTGGGCCGTTGGGTTTATTTTAGTTGTAGAAAAACAAGAGGCAGTTGGGTTGTTGAGTACATTTGGACTATAACTATTTTTTTTTCTTAATTAATTCAAGAGTGGCGATATTTGCACCTCTAAAAAACTGTATGTGCACCCCTTTTGTATGTACACCCGATTAATTTTTTAAAAAAATATTATAGTTTGTAAACACACCCCAAATATTACCAATATATCCTTTCTTTTGACTTTTGAACAAACACTATAAATTAATATTTTTTTAAATAATTAAAATAAATTAAATTAAAAGTATGGGAGGAGATTTGGCACCTTCCAAACATGGAAGGAACAGCCGCTCTTTTTGTTTTGTTTTATTTTAATTTATTTTTATTCTAATTTTGTTTTTAAAATTAAATTCAACGGTTTTCAATTTTTAAAATTTTATAATAGTTATTTAATATTCGTAATTTTATTAATTAATAAATAATTAATATCTTGATCAAAGATATTATAAATCTTTGTTAATTTTTTCAAATTATTAAATATTTTAATAATATATAAAAAACTTTTACAATACTGTTGCTAAAGGAACAAGAAGACAGGGATGAAGGCAAATACTGTTGCCAGAACAGCAAGCTCTCTAATGCCCTCTTTGAATAGGATGAATAATGTCACACAAAAGATCACCATCAATATTGCAGCTAATAGTTATTGATACAAATTGAGGTTTTTTTTTTTTTTTTTTTTTTTTTTGAAAGAAATACGAATGGAGTTTTTTTTTTTTTTTTTAAAGAAATACCAATGGAGTTGAGATTCGAAGGACCAATTTCATGGCCAACGGTAAGAGGAAATCTTTTACTGCATATTCAAAAGTGAGAATCTTATATGGAAAATATTTTATTAAATATTTCAAAATATTTGATAGTATATTGAAAGATTTAATTTAATCTTTTTACTCTTTTTACAATGTTACTTAAGGGTAATATTGAGATTTTGAATGTTACTAATTATGGGGGTGTACATACGGTTTTAGATGGGTGTAAATACCGCCACTCTTAATTCAAACTTTAAATTTTTTTTCAAAAAACTAGGGTGGGCTATAGCCCCTGAAGGGCTCCGCCCCTAGTGGCAATATTTGTCGAAGTGAATTAATGATAGTTAAATTTGGACTATTCAAACCATTAAGATCTAATGGACATAAAAGCATGTCAAATCTTGGGGTTATGGATCCTACCCCTATATATTTAATATTTACTATGTTTAGTCGGATCGGTTCGGTTTTTGGCAAGACAAAACCATCCATGACTCACTTTTAAACTCGGTTTTCATTTTTTTGAATCGAATTGACTCATCTCAATAGGGTGGCTCGACTCAAACACGTATTTTCGGTTCGATTGAGTCTGGTTAACCACTAATCGCAAAACCGTGTCTACCCCTAGATATAACGTGGAAAAGTTGCAGACGTCTCCAAAGCTAAAATACAAGAGACCTGAAGTTGAAAGCAACTCAATCTTATAGGAAACAATAACAAGCAATAGAAACCATTGAATATCAAACTTTATATGTGTATATATCTGCCGGTGATTATTAAATCTAAAGAAAAGACCCTTTTGGTGAGACTTTATTTTCAAAGGATTAAGTAATTGTCACAACTAATTAATCGGCCAACAAGTTCCTATACTATTGGATTTCCAATTAAACCAATTGTTATTTTATTATTTGAGCATTTTGACCTTATCTTCTCATTCTGGGATAATATTAATCAACTAGCTTGATAACATAAATATATCAATATTGTCACTTACTATTGTTTTTTTAGTCCACATTAATTGATATTATACTTAATCATATACACACTAAACTTTTTAATGCTCTTATGCCATTAGAATTATGCTGATAACTTTATATATAGTACGTTTTTTTTTTTCTTATAATATAGATTCATTTATCGACTTAATCAAACTTTAGTGGGATCCATGCTATTTTATATTTAAAAATTGTAATCCTTTTTAAGTGTGATGTGAGTATCCAGCTAGATCATGATCATATATTTCAATTTTCTAACGTTATTGGAGTAAACAATTTTTAAGTTTGAAAGTCTTGTTGAGTTTTGATCATTTCACGATTCTCCCTCAAGATTTTTAAAATTTGATCAAATTAGAGATGGGAATCAAGCATGATAAAAATACCAATCATGTGAACGTACCAGAGAATGAAAATCCTTGAAAATGTTGACAAATTGCAAAACTAAGAAGCAAAACAACATAAAATTGTATCCTATTTATCCCCTTCACACATTTATAAAGAAAAAAGAAAAAAGAAAAAAACTAAAGAAAGCAAGTAGAAGCTTAGATGCGAAGAAAAATCAACATCTACAACCACGACATTAAATACAGAGAAGAACAATTTGATTTGATTTCCCGAGACAGAAAGATAGGCATATCTTTGCATTTCTTTTCAAAAAAGCTTGAAAAGGGTTAGAGAGAGCATTTGCATGGCATTGTCATCCAATTAAATCCATTATAATGCACAGACAAAATCGCCACTTGTCTCAATGTCATCGTCAATGTCAGCATCATCTAGATCATCAAGATCCATACTTCCTCCAATCAATAGTCCACCAACTTTGGGACCCTCTCCTGATTTGCCTGCCTCTTCAACTATCGATGATATTTCTTCTATGCTTTGAGATTCTTTATTGTCGTTATTTTCTTCATTTGATCTCTGCAAACAACTTGATTCTTCTTCCATGATGAATTCTAGATCTATTGGCAAGTTCTTTAAGAACCATGGATGCTTTTTTATTTCTGGGATTGTTATTCTCTGCATGCACAAAATTTTGTTTAATTAGTCCCAATCAATTTATAAGTACAAGAAAAATTAAAGCAAAAACAATCATCATGTGTTAAAATATTTATCAACAAATTTTCAAATGGGGGAGACATTATATATTGAGAAAATCTCTGGTGCATTAGGTGTACTGCTGAATGGTGCATCCGATCATTGAGAATGAGACATATAAAGTAGATGGAAAAGCTTATATGTGGCAATTACATGTCTCATCTTTAGAGGTCGGATGCATCACTCAGCAATGTATCCGAAGGTTTTATCGGTGTATTGATACAAGTTATAATACAAGTACCTTTACAGGATTTGCACAAAAAATCCGAGAAAGAAGCTGTCTACACTCCAAGGAAACTCTAACATAGTCTGGAATTGAATATTGGACACTCAGAATCCGCTGCCATAATAACCCAACATTTTCTATTAATTAATTAATTAATTATATATCCACAATTAAAAAAAAAAAAAGTCAATTTATAATAATAAGTATATTATAACTAACCTGAATTGTTTTTCTGAAATTTCTTGGATCCTCAGGATCCTCAAAAGGATAAGCCCCAACCAACATGACATACAACGTCACCCCACAAGACCAAACATCTGCAATCTATATATATATATATATATAATGCTCAACCATTATTTAATTAAACAATTAGTTATCATCGATACACATGGACTAATTGCCATCTAATTATATGATAATAATTGTTATTAATAACATAAAAAACATTAATATAATTAAATCACCTTCCCATCGTATTCTTTTCTTGATAAGACCTCAGGTGCGATGTAGGCTGGTGTTCCTACTGTTGATTTTGGTTGCGAGTGCAAAACAGATGACTATAAAATAAAAACAACAATTACTATATATATATTTATAATAACACACAATAAAATGATATATAAATATATTTTTGTAATATTTTAGTATTTTAATTAGTAGAATTAAGTTAATTATACGTACCTTGGAATAGCCGAAGTCACATATTTTGAGACGTGGTGCTGTGCTGCTATCCAGGAGCGTGTTTTCCAGCTTAAGATCTCTATGGCAAATTTGCTGCCAAAATCCAAGAGTTTAGTCATATTAATATTGTATCAATAGAGAATTAGAGATGGTTGATGAGACAAAACAAATACCATAGAATGACAATAGCTAACTCCTGATATCAGTTGTTGAAAGAAAAATCTGGCCTGAAGATCATACAAACAATTAAAATTACAACAAGTTAATTGCACAAAACACAAGAAGCAACAAGTACAATTAAAGACTAATCACTAACAGTAATTAATATGTGTATATATATATATATATACCTCATCTTCACTGAATCGACCAGCATTGCATATTCTTTCGAAAAGTTCTCCTCCGGCTGCATATTCCATGACTATGGCTAGATGAGTTGGTGTTAGAAACACCTGTAATCTCAAGCAATTCAATATTAATATTAATTGTACAAGTATTGATTTCACATACAGAATCATTGATTTCTAAGAACAATTCAGGCTAATTAAAATCGACCCTTTTTTATTGGTTTTAATTTCCAATATTATATATTATCTCTTTTTTCAACACCAGTTGGAACTTTAAAATAGAAATTAATTTTCATATAAGATTATTTTGATATATAATAATATGTCTATATGAACTGTGATGTTTATTCTAGCCGTAGATTCATCTATAAAAGCAAATACAAGGATAAGAGATCATAAAAACATATAACTTACACAGACAGATTAAAAATTCTACTTACTAAAAAAACAATGTCATTTATAAACTAAGCAAAAATACCTCCTTAAATCTGATTATATTGGGATGCTTCAACGACCTGTGGTTAATAATCTCCCTCTGCACATGTTCATCAATCTGCACACATCAAACAAACCTCAAAAATCAAACCCTGAAAGAACCCATCTCTAGAAAGTCACAACTATGATCAAAGAAAAACAAAAATCAGACAAAAAGTGATTAGAAAAAAGAGATAGTAATTAATGAAGCAAAAGCATACGTACCTTGAGGCCTCTCTCAATATACTTAACAGCATAAAGTTCACCGGTCCATTTATCTCTAACAAGCTTAGCAACACCAAAGTTTCCGGAACCAATATCTTTGATTACATCATAACGGTCCATTTTAATTTCTGTCGAGCTTAAAAGATCAACTATTGAGGAATATGCAGTGACTATAAATAGAAGAGTCTCTGGTTTGCTCTGTTTCTATCTTGGTCCAGTATCTGTGTATTATTCGTCTGTCTACTTAGCGTTAAGAATCTCCACGGTTTTCAAGGCTGCCACGAATGACAAATAAAAGGGCTTTAAAATTCGGTGGGCTAGTAGTGTAGTGGTGTCAACGAAGACTTGGAGAAGAACAGTAAGAGAAGATATTAAACGTGGCTTCAAACAAGAGGTTAGAATTTCGAGCACAACTGAACAAGTTGCCACCGACGTACCTGCTTTTTGGATTGTAGCATCGTCTACCCTACATTCCTCTACTCGCCTTATTCTAATGACATGTTTTATTTCTTTAAATGTAATTATACTAACTTTACAAGGTTGGTTCGATGGTAAAAACCCCTCAGTCGTGGATTCAAGTTTTTCCCTCTAAAAACAAACCCTAATTTATGTAATATTTAAAAAAATATATAAAAAATTATGCAACTGTGCATGTTTTATCATTATTATTCTTGAAAAGTCCTTATTATTCTTTTAAAAATTAAATATCATAATTAAGTTATTAATAAGTTACAAAATAAAATAAAATAAAATAAAAATGAAGTAACTGTGAGTTTTATATAAAAGGAAAATATTCAATTTTTGGCCTTAATTACACTAACATCCCCGTCATTGATTAACTCTCAGAAGGTAAAATTATATTTCTACCATTAACTAAAATAGAAAATTCTAAAGCTAACACAAAACGATTTATAACTATGTTTTCACCTAAAATAAATTCTAAAATGATCTAACCTTTTTTGATAATTACATGGCCACCCTGGTCCATTTATTATACATAAATATTATTAAATATTAATTTATAATTAATAAAAAGAAATGAACTCCACCATTGGTGGAACTCCGATCTCACCGCAAAAAGGGGCAAATATTCATATAGGAAGCTAAGTGCGGGCAAGAAGCCACACAAGGAACCCGCACCGAAGACCAGAGAAAATATGCGGGTTGGAGAAGTGGAGAAGTGCGGGCTACTAGCCGCACCCAACATTCGAGAAGTACGCGGAAATGTGAGTGCGGGAAACAAGCCGCACTAATGAAGTCGCATCGAAAGATCAGAAGATTGTGCGGGAATGTGAGTGCTGGCAAGAAGCCGCATTGCGCCCCGTCTAATTTGAAATCACGCGAATTGTCAGGGGCATCTTGGGTTTTTCCACCCCAATTCATGCCCTAATTTTCCCAGCCTATAAATACACATTTTTTGCCTTTTCTCCAACAACTCATAGATCCACAACAATTCTTTTAAACCCTAAACACAAATCAAGAGAGAGGACCAACATTGACAACCGATCCCTTGCCGGATCTTCACCAACATGGCAACATTGATGATGCTTGGTTTGATATATTTGATTAATGAATTAATTATATATATATATATATATATATATATTTTTACAGTATTGCTTTAATGTCATATCATGTCACGTCACTCTTAAATACAAGGGCAACATTAAACTTTTTTTTTCGGAAAGAAGACCTGTAACTTAAAATTGGGTACAATACGAGGACTTCTAGGAAGTCACCCATCCTAATAGTGCTTTTGTTCAAACAAGCTTAACTTCGGAGCTATGATAGTTTCAAGGGTAGTATTAAACTTTCCCACTATTCATTATTGACTAATGACGGTCAATGATCAGTCAAACAGATTTGAGGGTTTGATTTATGCAATTAATAGACTTGTTGAAATGCAGTCAATATCACTTAAAGTGAAGATAGGTTCGTGCAATTTGACCTAATATCACTGTATCTCCACATGTAATGTAACTACTGCTCTTGTTTAAACTAGGTAATGGTTTCATGATTTGCCAAAAACAAAATGAAGCAAAGTTTTAAGGTAGTTCGTCGGATGATCATGAACAAATAAAAAATTAATAAATTAAGGGTATATGTGTAATGTCGTTAAAGGATATTTTAATGATAAAAACTTTGTCCTAAATATAATACATGGTGTATAGAGAATTGCTTTTAGGTGGGCAGCATTGCAGCAATAGACACACATTCTTTTAAACAAAGTGATCAAATACAATGTATATACGAAATTGATACTCTCAAGAGTGTAAAAGTAGTTCATATTACGAAAAGAAGAAGAAGAAGATAAGATGAGGTGGACGGTGGAGAGGGGTTGACAGAAGCAGAAGGAAATGGGCAAATTGCCAAATTGAATGGGTGGTCCCAAAAGGTTGATTGATCGGGTGTCCTTGGGAGAAATCAATTAGACAGCAAGCACAAAAACCACGTAGTTGTCAATAATCATCACATCACACAGCATGCATTTTGGTGCTTCTTTTCTTCTTTTCTTTTTCATGGGATCTCTCAAACTTCTTCATTATTTATTTATTCTTCCCATCTGATCACCCGACTATGTCGCTAGTAAAACCCTTCCACATTCATTCTATTATTCAATCTAAAATATATCTTTATTTTCTTCAAAATTAGGATAGATTCATATGAAAATTATGGAGGGGTTTGATTCTAGCAATATATTATCATACAGTTTGAAGTTTTAAAAATTTGTAATTATTTAGAGTACTATAAGTTCTAGATAATTAGGATCAAATTTTTGGTTTTTTTGGGATAATCATATGCAACATTGGATCGTCAACATTGGATAATAATTCCATAAATCAATCATTATCAGCGCGCCCTATTGATCTAGGTACAAGCATCGATCAAGACACATGTATCATATATTCATGTCACACAAAAGATAATCCATGATTTCAAGGAGTCCGTTAACTCCCTTATAATACAGCTCTCCTTTGAAAGCACACACAAGGGAACAAAATATGATTTGCCATTTGCTACGAATTGTATATTCTGGTTACTAAAATACAAAAGTTGTAGGTATGAAGTAGATGCCAAATCTGTCGTAATTATATTCCAGTTAATAATTTGTAAGTATATATTGCTCTCTGTGGACCAGTTTGATATTGCTGTAACTTTTTTTATAATCAATCACCGTTAGATGTGCTAAAAGAATAATCAATTGTGAAGTTAATCGGCAGATGTTTGATTAATTGTACTTTTAAAACTTATACATATGTTTGGTAATTTACTAATTTTATTACAGAAGTGCTAAGATTAGTTACAATAACTAAAATAGACATGATTTTAGAACCTTATTTTTTTTTCAATAATTATATATATTAAATCAATATTTAATTACAATATTTAAATTAGAAAAACAATTTTCCATAAGAACAATAAAAATATTTTCAGAAGATTTTGTAAATCAAATCAAATATTTAAGTAGAATAATTAATTTTAAGATGAAATAAATTATATAAATGATTTTAACTTGATTTCATAAGGATAATAAGGATATTTTAAAAGATTCATTAAATGCTTAAATAGATTATTCTATAATCACTTTCAAAAAGTAACCCACACCTACCCCTCAAAATCACTATCAAACTTGTCAGATTATTAATTAATCACTTTTGGAAGTTTTATCAAACATCACTTTCTATCAAAATTATAAAATAAATTGATTTTAACTTTTCAAAAGCAATATCAAATTGGCTTTATTTCAGTTCAAAGTAGCAGTGCATGCTTGAGACAGTTGGTGAAGCTCATGTTTTTATCACTGTCAATTTGGATTGCACACACTAAATTAGACATTAGGATCCAAAGCTTGAATTAATCAGTATTACGCTACGCTGATGCCACATGAGGATGGAGCTCAATTTTAGTTTCTTATTTTATTCAAAAGTGATTTCCTCTTTACTTGAGGAGTGACAGTACGTTTTACCTCAGAGTTTAATTTATTACTTAAACTCTTGTACTCTTAGGTTGCGTTTGTTGCGCGGGATATGATTAGACTATTTTTAAGAGATAGGATTGGATTGGATTGGATTGGATTAATTATAGTATTTACCGTGTTTGGTGCAACATAGGATTTTACTAAATATAATCCAATCATGTGTTTGGTATGTGATGGGATTGGATAAAGAGAATGAAATAATAAATCATAAAAATAAAAAGTTATTTTTTTATAAAAAAAAACAATCCAATTAAAAATTGGATCTTATCTCTTTTTCTCCTTAATCTAGGTCTCCCTTCTCTCTCTCTCTCTCACGTCTCTTTTCTCTACTTTCTCTTGAACTTTCTATTCTCTCCTCCATCTCTTTCTTTTTTTTTTTTTTTTTTTTTGAAAGGGCTCTTTCTCTTCTTTTTACTATTACCACGTTTTCTTGTTTTTTTAATTGATCTCATATGGCTGTCTTCTTCAACTATCACTCTTCTTCCTTCCCTCTTCTTCAACGATCACTCTTCTTACTTCTTACTTCTTACTTCTTACTTCTCTTTCTCTACTTTAATTGACACTGGTGGTCTGTTTAATTGCTTTGAAGATGGATCTGTGGTGGTAAAAAGAGCGATGGTGGTCTATTTTAATTGCTTTGTGACCAATGTTTTGGTTTGATTTTCTGGGTTTTAATGGGATAATTTTATTGGTTTGAATGTGTTTGAATGGTTTTCTGGGTTTGAATGGGTTTGGATGATTTTTTGGGTTTGTTTGATTGCCTGGGTTTGTTTGATTTTCTGATTTTTTTGATTTTCTGGGTTTTTTGAGTTTGTTTGATTTACTGGGTTTGAATGGTTTATTTATTTATTTATTTATTATTATTATTTTTTTTTAATATGATTAGTCGAATGTTAATATGATCAATCGAAAAAATTGATTGTATTTTTTTTGGAAAGAGATTGAAGATTGATGAATGTATGCTTGGATAGTTGGATCAGAGATTGTATTTTCTGCTTTCGTTTTAATTGATCAGGGAAGAAGAATCGAAGAAGTGAAGAACAGTCAAAATTGGAGGGGATTATTTTATCCTGCTCTGGCAGGATAAAATCGAAAATGGGATAAAAATAATCCCAACTCAATGGACTCACCAAACATGGGATTGGACTAAAAATAGTCCAATCCCAGTCCAATCCCGTCAAACAAACGCACCCTTAGGGTTTATTAGATTTAGAGAGGAAAAAAAAAAACATATGAGCTGAATTGAAAGAGAGTTTGTCTCACTATTGTAAATACCGATTTGATAGTGAAAGTTGAGTGTTGATGCACTCCATGGATGTAGGTTTACGCTGATACCATGTAAAATCTCGAATCTCTCTTTATTATTCTCTATTTATTTTGGTGCGTTATTGTTTAATTGTCTTTGGGTTTGCATATATATTCCGTAACATTAACTTTTTTTTAAGTTGTAACTTATAAAATTAATCATTTTTTTTTTTATTTTTTTTTTAAATAAGCTTAGCTTAAGAAATTAAGATCCGAATCCAACTCTTTTAGTTCAAGATTTTGAAAGAAAGAAAGCGAAAGTGATAAAAGAGAATTAGTTGTAATCACATATTTATATATGGTGTAAATTATCCTATATTATTAATGTGGCCATCAATATTTGTTTTTAATTAACTCCTCGTGTAAGAAGTCCACGTTTTTTCTGAAAATGCATACCATCTCCACTTGAAAATGACCTTAATATTCTATGGTGTAAAACAGTAAAATAATTCACCACGGCCAAATCTACATGCACCATAGAGAACTTTAGTGCAATATTTACTTGTATAGACTTATTATAAGATCACAGAAGGTAGAATCCGACCTAACAAGATCTACAAATGCATTACGTATAAGCCTCCTTTAGTCCTTTCATTTTATCTTGCACTTTTCAGACTACTTGTCCCCAACTGCAAGTTATGTTATACTTGGAGCAATGTTGTATTAGCGTGTAATTCTTGCCGTCAAAAGTTGTACAAAGTACCTACAAAACCTAATTAATTAATTTCAATGAATTTAATTAGATCTAATTTATATATATTTAAAAAAAAAAAAAAAAAAACAATATTAAGGGTGCATTTGGTTCTAAGAGTTGGGGTAAAATTCTTTTATATCCTAATTCTATATATAATTTTTGAATCATGAAACAAACAGCCCTAAGTATTTTTTTTTTTAAAAACAACTAATTTTAACTTGCTAAGAGTCTTCTCTAATATTAAAACATTAAAGATGTCTTAAAAAAATTATATCGTTAGGCTAAAACAACTTAATTTGTGATTTAAAATTTTGACTTCAACATCTCAACCATTTTTTATTTAAGAGTTATAAATACATTCAAATCTCAACTATTGGATTATGAGCACATAAATTGTTGAGATGTTGAAGTTAGGGGTGAAGCCAAGAATTTGGCTTTGGGGGGGGCCATCACAAAAATTAATATTCAATGTCATGCATGACAAATATATTAATATTTAAGAAATAAGTTGTTAAAAACACGTGATACCCTTTAGTCTTAAAGGTAGTGTCATAATATATATATATATAATTATAATTTTGTGAATTAAAATGTAATTTATCGCTCTTTTATACCTCGAAAATCATCTAGAACCAAATATTAATTAATTAATTTTTTTTGTAATTAACAAACAATGAAGAGTAAAACTCAAATATTTGTATCAAGATACAATGAGTACTATTAAATAATGTAAGCCTCCACCAATATTTACTTAGTTTTTTACCGTGAAAATATATTAAATAATAATATATACAGTACTAGACTAGACAATAATGTACGAAATAATAGGAAATTATTTATTATTATTATTATTTAATTGGAAATTAAAATCATGAAAGGAAAAGAGATTGATTTTGTATCCTACAATCATGGGGAAAAAAAAGGAAATATATTTATTAATTAATTAATATTATTAAAATAATAGGATGAATCAAGTTAATATTACCATCTATATATTATTATAGGGTACGGATATTGACACTCATAAATATGATAAGCACACCCATATTTATTAGTACACCCACCCATCTTAATGGCAATAGTACCCTTATACACGATTTCATACCTGATAATTTTTATACATGATTTCTATTGGTATTGGTATAAAAGAAAAAAAAAATCTGTATTTTATATCGGTGTCAATTAGGATCCTGTACCGTGTTGAATTCGAATTCGTAACACATGAAATGAAATGAAAAAAAAAAAAAAAACTTAAAATCATAGGCTATAGTGTGCAGTTTAATTGTATCCAGTAGGCGGTGTATTTTATCATAGACCCCTTTAACTTCCTGACTACTCATTTACTAGTCTTAACTTTGGTCCTACTCTCTGTTTTTGTATTTCGTAGGTAGCAGCACAACAAACAAATAAAAAACACAAAGTGTTATGTTTTCAATTTTCATGGTGAGATTTTTGTAACCACTACTATTGAGAGCCTCGAACGATCATCAAAACGATTGCCATTGTCTGAATCGAACAAGACCCACGTCGTATACTCTGAATCCTCTGTTTTTTATTTTTTATTTTCTTTTTCTCGCCCGCCAAACACCCCTAAGAATTAGGGATTAATTAGGGTTTAGTTTTTTACTTTTATTTTAATAAAGTGATATAGTTGAAGATATGAGTGTAATTAATGGGTGTACATAGTATTTGGTTTATTTTTAATTAAACTAATTTGTTTTTATTAGTAAATTCCTATTAGGATATTTTTATAATTAATTTTTTTTATTAAAATATAAGTGTACTTATCATATATATGAGTATCAATATCAACACCCATTATTATATCATAATATTTCCATAATTAAAACTTTGAGTATTTTCATTGGTCCCCCAAGTTAAAATTATAAGTTACAAATTTAAATTGCTTTAATTTAACCCTTAAGTAATTGTGTAAAATTTTATTTGACACCCTAAATATTTTATTTTACTAGATTGGCTTCCCCAAATAAAAATTTCTATCTCTGCTCGTACGCACGCACTGATTATAGTTGAAGAAGAATATTCTCCTCTGCGAGACTTTTTAAAATGGGACCTTGAGGGCTGAGGCATGATGATTGAGACATTGTTCGTTTTTTTTTTTTTTTTTTTTTGACGGTACATCATTCGTTTTACATCATGCTTGTATTTGTATGTATCCGATCCCGATAATGGAAAAAAGAAGAAAAAGGCATGATGAATACTTTTTTTTTTTTTTTTGAAGTAGATGTATACTTTTATTTATTTTGTTGTGATAAAAATATAAAATGTCATTTTAATAATTAAGACATGTTTTGTTTTATGTAATAGGATACTGGGTCTCTATGCCACCACCTGTAGGAGCGACCATCTTCATCTGCTGGTCCACCTTATCATTCTGTCTGTAATTTAGTTATTAGACTTAAGGGATTGATTTGATTGTTGATATTTAGTTTGAAGGTGAGTATGACCATTTGGGATTTCAGTCTTAGTGGGTCTAGCTACCGTACCCACACGAGTATTATAGAACCAAAAATTAGAAACCATTTTTCGATTGATTTTAACATGAGGGTGTTTTCCAAAATTCAGAGTGGTTTTTAAATTGAACCTTGAGTGGTTCCCAGAATTTGATCCTATCATACTCATGTGAGTATAGTAGTCAAGTCCTCAATTGTATGATTTCATATCCTTAAGGCCTTAATTGTATTTGTAGGACGAGCTAGCCCGAATGATATAGATTTTTTATTATATATATATATATATATAAATGTTCAAGTCAGTACGCACCGATATAACTTCATCAGTATGTTAGATGTGAACCATTAGATTTACATACTTTGACTCAAAGTGTATGCACTTGTTAAAGCTTCTCCATAATCAATGGTCCACATGCATTGGTACTGATGTAGTTATATCAATGCGCAATGATGTAAACGGGACCGTATATATATATATATATATATATATATATATAATACTTCTCTAATCATGACCGTTCTGACTTTATAATTTAAAGATATCCAACCACAGTCACACATTCATAGTGGGTCCACAACCCCACATTAACAAATGCCTGTACTAAATATGAATATGTGGCTGTGGTGGACGTGTATATATATATATAAATATATGTGGGTGTGTGTGTGTGTGTTTGTATATATATATATATATTACCTGTTGTTGAGGGGACGATTAGAAATTGAAATATTGTTAAGCCAAATAAGACAATAAGCTCCCTTTCACCACCAAATAAGAAACCTTTTCAACTTTGTACCACAACAGAGTTGAGCTTTTTTTTTACTATACTACTTATGGTGCCGACGACTCGAACTACATTATCAGGCTAAATGAGTGACCTCATCCACCAAACTATGTTGGATTGTGTTTCCGAGTTGGGCTTTATTTAATAATAATAATAATAAGGGATACTATCAAAAAACCCATCATCTAGTTTCGTTTTTGGCCAAAAACCACCCTCTAGTTTTTAATGGCCAAAAACCACCCTGTTTTTTTAATTTATTAGTCAAAAACCACCCTACCATTAACATTTCTAACCAAAAATATAATTTTACCCCTACATTCAAACAATATTAAATAATATTAATTTAAATAAAACAATTATTTGATAAGAAACTAATATTAAATAAATAAATAAATAACCAAATACATTATTTTATCCACAATATATTAATTAAAAAATAAAAAATAATTTCCTCTCTTTCTCCATTCTCCCTCAATCCCCAATCTCTCTCTCTCTCTCTCTCTCTCTCTCTCTCTCTCTCTCCATGGATCCCTCGCTCTCTGTCTCCCTCAACACTGTTTCTCTCAAAACAAAGATTGATGGTAGTTGGGTTTTTGTGGTGCTTTCCCAGATCTGTCACTACCCAATCCAACACCATCAACAACCATACCACCAAATCCTTACGCCTCTCTCTCCTCCGTAATTCCAATCAATAGCCACGCCACCCCAACGACCATCTCAACCCCAAATCCTTGGGTTTTTGATAGTATCCCTTTATAGAGGTGGTCCTTGGGTAGTGATAGATCTGACAAAACACAACAAAAACTCAGCCACCATCAATCTTGGTTTGGAGAGAAACAGTGTTGAGGGAGACAGAGAGCAAGGAATCCATGGATTGAGAGAGAGAGAGGAAATTATTTTTTATTTTTTAATTAATATATTGTGGATAAAATAATGTATTTGATTTTTTTATTATTTAATATTAGTTTCTTATCAAATAATTGTTTTATTTAAATTAATATTATTTAATATTGTTTGAATATAGGGGTAAAATGGTATTTTTTTTTTTGTTATAAATGTTAATGGTACTATGGTAGGGTAGTTTTTGACTAATAAATTAAAAAAAGGATCAAGATCCTCTCATTGACTTGTTTTTCCATAATCTAATGACACCTAAGCAAAATGCAAAATACATGGTCAATATTGGTTTACTTTTTTCTCTCTCATGCAACTTGATATTTGAATTACACTTAAAGAATGCCAAGGAAAAACAAGGACCAAAGAGAGGATCCCAACTCTTAAAAAAAACATGGTGGTTTTTGGCCATTAAAAACTAAAGGGTGGTTTTTGGCCAAAAAACGAAACTAGAGGGTGGTTTTTGACCAAAAACCAAAACTATAGGGTTTTTTTTTTTTTTTTTTTTTTTTTATATAGTATCCCTAATAATAATAATAATAATAATAATAGGTTAATTGCATATACACCCCTGAATTTAGACAATATTGCACACATATTGAACTTTTCCTTTAATTGCACAAACCTTTCTTGAAAAACTTTGACCATCGTTACTTAGCGGTTGATTGGATGGACATGATGAAAAGACACAAATACCCTTGATAAAATTTAGATAATTATAGATCTATCCAAATAATAATTAGACATTAACAACAAAATTTTACAAAACTAGAAATTCACTACAACCCACTAACCACACTCTTCTTCATCTTCAATCAAAATTCAACACAAAAAATAAAAAAAATAAAAAAAATCATTCAATCAATTCCAAAAAAAAAAGTAAACAATTTATGAAAAAACCCATCGCAAATCTGCGATGGCAGTTATCCATCGCAAACAAAATATATAAATGTAATACAATTTCTTAGTTCTACCTGTATAAATATGTATTTTAAATCATTGACATATAATCTGAGGGCCCGTTTGGCAGGTGGGAATCGGATAGGATAGGATTATTTTGAACCCCTTTCCCATGTTTGGTGCCAACTTGGGATGGGATACTTTTTATCCCATCAAACCCATGAATCCCACGTTGGTGGGATAAATGAATCCCATGAAAATAGGTGGGATTCAAATGAATTCCATCTCTTCCTTCTTCGCCCGGCGCTGCTTCTTCGCCGCCTCTGCTTTCTTGCCACCGATCCTTCCTTGCCTCTGCTTCTTTCTTCTTTCTTCATCTTCGTCTTCCAACATCTTCTTCGCCGCCGCCGCTTTCTCGCCACCGATCCTCCCTCGCCGCTGCTTCTTTCTTCTTTCTTCATCTTCGTCTTCCAACATCTTTTACAAAATCAATTCGAGTTCCATTGATTTTCGAATTGGAACTCGATTTGATTTTATGGGTTGATTTAGGGTTTAATAGAACGTTTGATTTTGTGGGTTGAATTCAAATTGGAACTCCATCTCAGTTTTAGGTGTTGTGGTGGTGGTCGACTGTGCTTGTGGTGGTGGTGGTCGTCGTCCTTAACAAGTCTATGTAGATACAAGACTGTGCTTGGTTGTGGTCGACCGTCGACTGTGCTTGGTGGTGTGGTGGTCGACTGTGTAAATTTTGGGTTTGTAGTGGTGGTGGTCGACGGTGGGTGGTTGGGTTTGGGGTGGGTTTGTAATTAATAAAAAATATAATTTCCTAATTTTAATCATATCCTATGTCACACCAAACACATGATCACCTATTTTTAATCCTATCCTATGTTGCACCAAACATAGGATAGTATTAAATTTTATCCAATCCTATCCTATCCTATCCCATGAAATTTATCCTATCCTATCCCGCGCATCAAACGTGCCCTGAGAGTACATGCACAACTCGGATTAATTTGCAACTTCTCTACTGAGACGGCAGTTTCAATAAATGTGTTCTAGCTTTCGGACCATTAATGCGAATAGCCACTCTGTCATACGCACGACGAGCCTCTTTAGTTGTGTTGAAAGTCCCGAGCCAGCGCCAGATTCCTTTAGATCAGATCTCTGCTGCCCCTTTCCTTGATGGCCTCTGCCCACTCTGTGATTTCGTTTTGTGAGAAGCTCCATTAATGTGTATCTTCACTCGAATTGGGCATCAGGAAGCATCTTCATTTTCATCACTTGATGAATCAGTAGCAGCGCCATTGAATTTGGTCCTGTTACAAAAGATATCATGATGTTAATTCATTTCATATTAAATTAGAAAATATATATATATAGTAAAGTTTATTTGCATTGATTTTTTCATATAAGATATATACTCAATGTGAAAGAAAATTTAAGTACAAATATTTAAATATATATCACCTTAAAATAATTTCTGGTAAGTTATTGGTCTGATATAACCAAATTTTCTACATGATCGTCATCTTCCTCTTTTGATTCTCTTCCTTTCAATCGTAGTTCATAAGTTTCTCTACCTTGTCCTTCACTTTCAACAACTATAATCATAACATTTAAATAAGTTTTTATCAAATGTTCACGATTCTTGTAGCCTTTGGCGGTATTTATAGGGAGATTTGAAGAGATATTAATAAATTCATCCCAAAAATCTGTAACAAAATCCGGGGCATAATCTGCCACCAAATCCTGCCACATAATTTGCCACCAAATCCGGCTGCATAATCTGCCACCAAATCCGGTGCATAGTCTGTGTAAGCTTACTATTAATTATGCTCAAATCACATCTGAGGCTCATATTCAGGCCCGGCCTTAGGGGGAACCCAGTGAAGCAACCGCCTAGGGCCCCCCGATTTTAAAGGGCACTCAATTTGTAGTTAAAAAATATATATTTGATTTTAAGATATGGTCCATATAAGATTTTAAACAAAATAGACACATAAATGACTTTTAAAAAAAATGGCCCTCCATATGCATATAATTTTTTTTTAAAGGCAAACCAATGGAACCCATTTATCATTCTTAAAACAACAACATCGGATCAAGGGTGGTGGTGGGTTGAATCCTAAGTTCCTAACAACACTCATGTCTGTCACAAATAATCCTCTTTTATATCTCTAAAAAAAAAAAAAAAAGGTCTCTTATCAGATATAGAATAAAATTGAAAATCAAATTAGGGTTATTCAAAACTCCTCTTGATGCGAAATTCAGAAGTCGTTTCGAAGGTAATTAAATCAATACACTTCTTTTTTTCGAAAACCCTCTTCTTCTTCTTTTCTTTCTTATGTAAGCTTAATTAGTATTTTTATTGTTAAAAATGTGAGACAAAAAAGGTTTAAATGATATATTCTTTGATGCAATTATAAAATTTTTATTTTGGTAACTTTTTATTTTTCTATTTTGTTGTGTTATAATCTTGAGTTAGAGTTATTATATTGATTTTTACAAGTATTTATTAGAGAAAATAATAATAATCCACTAAACATACATAGATTATCAATAGTCTCATTTTTTATAGTTCGCCTCGAACCCCTGAAAATCTCCGGGCCAGCCCTGCTCATATTGGTCTTCTATCAATTAATCAGACATGAACAAACCCTCACTCCACGGCCATGACTAAAGAAACATTTTCCTACCAGCTGCCCCGCCATAACTTACAGAGTAGCTGGGATTAAATGTAGCTCAAATAGGTCTTTTATTAGACAAGAACGAAACCACACATTACCATGCCTCTGTTAATAACGACAACATTTCGTTTTGGTTATTCAAATGGGTGAGGATGGGTTTTTCATTTTGATGTAGGAATAATTTTGGACGGTGTCATTGCATATAATTAGTGTAGTTTCCTCACTTTTATTTAGGTTAATTAGAAATAAGATTAATAATTTTCAAAAAATAAATAAAATAAGAAAAATATAAAAAAGATTATTTTATGTTTCTATCTAGCTCATCCCCATCTTCATTCCTCATGATAGTCTAATACATTTGTTATAAGGAAATTTTACATATTAAAATGCCCCATCAATAGCGTTTGACAAGTCGGTCCATCCCACTCCATGTTAAAGAATTATTGGCTAGTCAAAAGCCTCTCTTCTCAAGCTTCGGAAGAAATTGGGCCCGACACTTTGGGTTTTCATAAACTATATAGGATTTAAGGTAAAAAAATTTACCGGCTAAGTAAATGTTTTTAATCCTCAAGTGTCACCTCTCATCAAAAAACTGTGCCCATGAAAGTTGTCAGCCTATTTAGGTCTCAGGAGGACACATGTACAGCATGTATTAAGTAACCCAGCTCAACACTCCAAAGGAAGGGCATCCAATAAAAATAAAAATAAAAATAATATTTGTATCTTACTACAAGGGGATCCAATGGACATTTTTTTTTTGTTATATATATATATATAATATTTCAGGTTGCTAATTAGAATTTGGAAACCAACTTATTAAAAGACACAAATAAAAATAATGGCTGCAATATCTCAACCATTAGATTAAAAAACACATAAAGCACATGAGCAAATTGGTGGTTGAGATATTGAAGTCAAAAAATCAAATCATAAATTTGAGTTAATATAACCTGATATATATATATATATATATATATATATATAATAGCAACATGTCTATTTTATTATAATTTTAAAGTAAATCTATTAATATGAATAAATGAGTCCATTTTAGATTTTCGTCCCATTACAGGTATAAAATTCAACAATCAATGTCGTTAATTCTTCATTGTATTATGTATACACCATTTGTAGTTTGATTAAATTTTCGTATAAAAGCTTCAATCGAAATTGTCTCTACTTTGAATTATCACTGCCCTATTGAAATTGCTCAATTTAATATAACATTGTTTGCTTCCTGGGATTGCCCGAAGAACAGGTTTTGCCAACAAATCGGATTTCCCAGGCAAAATTGCTGATTATTCATAAGAGTTCTGATATTTGATTTCTATATAATGACTGAAACAAGAATGCTCAACAATAATTAATGCCTACAAATTCAACTCAATGTTGGCGGTCAGCTTCCAAAAAACTATCCAGTGATTACTCCACTATCGACATTTAAACAGGTTACAACTTACAAGCACTTTTCCAGACTTCAAATAACCGCAGCGTGATATTACACTTATATATACATTACATAGTACTAATGAAGATTTCAGTTTGATCTATTTTAGCCTAAAGTTCATATCCAGGGAACTTAGAGTTTATAGGTGAAAGAAGATCGAACCAGAGGCACGCTGTTCCGGCCAGTCCTTGGAAAAGAGAGTAGCCATGGTCAGCTCCACATGCATGCCCTTCTGTCACAAGTTTCTCAGCATTGTGATACAAGAAGCTTGCAAATGCTTTTGCCCTCTCTTCGTATATGCTCTCTCCTGTCAAACTGTAGAGGGAAAGGAACGAATATGCATTCCCGGCTACTCCATCCGCTAGTCCCACCTTCTTCACCAAGCCATTCTTCCATACAACTTCCCCTGCTTCTATGGCAGCATCACGAAACTCTCTATCGCTTGGAAACACCTGCAAAATCAAATTAACAAACACTCATCAAGTCACTTAATTATGTTCAACCGACACAAATATTAGCTTTTCCCATATATATATATAAAAGGTCCCTCTCCAGTCAGGATGATACCTGATATTTTTTGTATGGTCTCAAGGATTATCATATGTGATAATACCGATAATCCTTGAAACCACAAGAAAAATTCTAGGTCTGGTCTTGACTTTAGAATTATATATATTTAAAATTCCTGCTACCCACCATAACCAAAAAGAAATAAATTTTCAGAAGAGCCTAACCTTTGATGCCTTGCACAGGGTCATAGCCATGCCAGTTGCACCATGGGACCACTGCACCAACTTGTCCCTCGGGTTTCCTTCGCTTACAGGATAATTACCGCTATGAGGGAATCTATTCCTCATCATATATCTTAAAGTCTCCTTGACATCACTCGCATCTTCTGTAGAGAGAGGGAAGTGAAGCAGCACTTGTAAGATACCAGCAAGACCGCTGGCAGCACCCCAGTACCTTGTACCATGCCATCTGTACATCAAGGGGCAGGCTGTGTTATCAGATGCCCCCGCTCTCCCTCCAGCTAAGACAGCATCTACTATAGGCATGAGAAGCTCATTGGGCAATGTCTCAGGTCCAATATACTTGTTTACGAACAATGCAGCCCATAAAAACCCAGCTCTCCCATAAAGAAGATCATAGGACATTCCAAAACCACCCTCTTCCGGTCCAACTGGGAGAGCTTTCTCTTGTGCCATCTACACATAATCAATTAAAATGTCTATTAGATAATTGTTTGTGTTCCATATACACGTAACCAGACAGTAAAAGTACAAGATATCAAGCAAATTAACGTCTCAATTCTAAGATAAACATCTCTCTAGTGTTTGATGAAAAGTATTTACTTCTGAAACAAGAATTACAAGCATATTCAATCTTCAGAATCTTTATCCAGATTACTTCTCAAAAAATATAAATAAAAAATAATCTTACGGATGAAATGAAGAGTTCACATACTATTGTAGTTGCAAGCAAGAATTTGGGTTTAAAAGTGATTGAACAGCGAGGAAAGGCATTTTCTTAAATCCGATTTAGTGCTATCCAGCAAAAATGTTTGCGGAGCATCAATTGTTTTTAGCACATAAATTAAATGTGTTCTACATTTCAAAACACTTTTCGCACTATTGAGGACCTTCAACATTGTTTCCCAGATGTTCTTTGGCTCAAGATAGAATGAAGGTTCGCTATGTTCTACACTAGTACAAAAAGATCCCAAATACCCAGAAACAACAAACAAATTTTTATTTATTTATTTTGTAACTAGATTTAAACCTGGTTCTGCTCCATGAAAATTATATCCTAACACCAAAAAGAAGATACCTTTCAACCCTACCTTAATTTCTACAAATAGAACACTTGTAAGTTGTAACTAGTCACTAGTTACTATAGTGTATGTTAAGATATATGCTATGTCACCCTCAAATCACTTCATGATATTTTCTAAAACCAACAGTAAGCAAGACAGTCACTATCTTGTCTTTACCTATTGCAATATGTCTTGTGGGGATCATTGTGGTCCTAAATTGAACAACTGAAAATGCTTCTTAATATGATATGAAGAGTAGTCATAGACATAAATAAGGCAGTTATTGCATGATATGATATGATGGACCATAGATTTTTTTATCATACATCAATTTTCATGACCCATCAGATATTGGATAAGATGCAACACTTGACTTTTTGCAAAGCAAAAAAAATCAATTAACAATAAACTTTTTGATAGTGGCAACTGGCAAAGATTATTGGTATACAATATTGGGGGTAGTGTTAACCTGTGCCCTTAGGGCATAGGATAACAATTGTTATATTTCCGGAAAAGGAGATAAAAACACATGTCAATTAGTGCATTTGTTGTCTTGTTACAATAAATGCAGTGCTTTAATTTTCTTTTATGGAAATAAAGCAGCTAACACTACCCTAAAATATTTGATAGAAATATACCTCAAGAAAGAGATTCAAAAAGAAGTCACGCCTTTGATGGTCCCCCTTGCAATTAGCCACTACAGCACCAAGTGCATAAATCCCTCCTCTACCACATAAAAAGGTCATGTGCCTGTCACAAGATCATATTTCCAATTACTTATCTTATATATCCCCAATTATTATTATTATTTTTGTTTAATAATAATAATAAAAATAAAATGAAAAGGAAAATTTGCAATTACAGATTTACAATACCAGATGAGAAAAATAAAATTGAATGACATGCTAGTTAGTATTCAAATGTAGACAAAAGTATTTAAGAAATGATAAAGTCGATACACAATACTATGTACCAAGTTTATATACCACCGCCCAATACCCAATATGCGCTCATTAAGTCTGATAATATATCCGTAGATGGTATAAAAAAAAACAATATTTGGAAAAATTTCAACCTAATTTTCTTTTGAATTAGAAAGATGCCAAGACACATAATTACTGAAAGCACCATACAACAAGATTTAAATTAAGAGTAATTATTATGTGAGAATCGTCATCAGCATCAGGACCTGACTTGGATTATTTATATTTAATTCAATATACACGACAAATATATCTTGACCCATTAAGCAGAAAAATCTGAAGAATAATTGGAATATTTTTTTTTATATCCATTTTTAGGATTCCCAGAACCAATTGATATCGCAAGATATTTCAAAAAAAGAATACAGTTACAGCTATTACTGTCATCGTCTTAATAATGAAAGCCAGAGACATGTCTCACGTGATCTCAATCCCACTTTACAGCTCAAAATAAAAAAAGTAAATGTAAAATTACCTAGCGGAGGCACCTGCGATGGAAGCACACGTTTCAATAATCTCGGTGGATAATTGCAAATCGTTCTTGTCACCGGTAATCTCGTAGGACCTGAAGCAAATAAACGCCGTCCCCAAAAGACCCTTATACAGTGTCGGGTCAGTTCCCGTCTGCAGGGTTTCACAGAAACCAACTCTCCGCCACGTGACCTCCACCACCTACAGTGCCCAGCAATACACCACCGCTTTTAGCTAACAATTTAATTAACAGAAATATATTTGAACTACTAGTAGTAGTAGTAGTATAGTACTCACCCGATCTTTAAGAGAGACGGCAGCTCTGAGAAAAGTGTGAGTCGGAAGTGACATGTTAATGGTGGCCGTTGGATCCATGTTGTTGTTCTTGAAAAGCAAAAGGTCAAGCCGTTCGTTGTTGTTCTCTTCATTATGGTTTTCCTGAGAAGCAAACTCAACTACTGAAGACATGGTTTATGCTACCTTATGTTTTGTTCGCTCACAGATTTGGTTTTGGACTTTTGGTTTTGGACGAACAAGAGAACAACAGATGCTTAATATATAAGCAAGCAAAGTTAGAGAGAGTTTCTGTGAGGGAGAAGTGAGAAAATGGTGACGTGTCGTCTAGCGGTTGTAAGAATGAAAACGCGTTCACTTGTCAGATTTTTTTTTTTTTTTTTTTTAACATCAACATCTATCCGTATGTCCTCCCTTAACTGTGTGACCTCGCCTTAGTTTTGAGAATTAGGATAGATTTGAAACCCCAGTATACTCCCCCGGCCTTATAAGTGTTACCAATGTCCTAAACTCATCTTTCCACCGGCTAAAGCTAATGTCCTACATACTAATCTCAAGGGAGTTGCTAAAGTTTGAACCAAGGATGTCAGAGTTTACGGTTCATCCCTGGACCCACCAAGGCAACCACTCAAAGTTGGTACGGATAAAAGAATTGCCGTTGGATTTGCACGATAACCACGTGCTACGGTTATGAGTTTTGGACGCGGTTGTTGTTTTCTTTATGTTTTGATTTATTTATTTATTAAAATTAATTATTACTTTTCATGATATCCATGAGGATTAATGGATATTTTTTTTTTTATAAAACGTCGAAGTGATAGGTTTATCAGATTCAGGTCTATTCAAATTATTATATGTTTGAAGACGATATATATATATATATATATATATTTATATATAATATTATACACACAGTTTTTGAATATCTACTAATATTAATAAAATTTGCTATGCATTTTTATAAAATACGCCTTATAAGATTTGATTCTCTCACCACAATCAAACAAGGGATGTGCGTTTTGGATAAGACTAGATCGGTCGATCCGATCGGATCCGGCCAGATCTAGAGTGGATTTTCCGGTGTGCACTGCGACGGTGGCCATGTGGTTTCGTCTGCCCTGTTCCTCTCCGCCGGACACTCGCCGGTAGCCAAGGAAGCCTCCCTCCTCTGATCGGTGATGGGCCCAGTCGGCTTGTTTTTCAATTTTTAGTTGCTTTCCTTTTTGTAGCTTTAAATCCTCTTTGTGAGGAGGTTGTTGTGGTTTTTAATCCTCTTTATGAGGTTGTTTGGTGTTTGGGTGTGTTCATCCTCTCTATGAGGTTGTTTTGTTGGTTAGTTTCTTTCTCTCCTCTTTGTGAGGGTCTGTTGGTTCCCACCTGTGTGTGGGTGTTTGTTTCCCCCGTTTGTGGGGTTAGTTCTGGGTTGTGCTTGTGTCTTCACAGGCGGTGTTTGTCCCCCGTTTGTGGGGCTTCATTTCTGGGCTGCGCTTATCTGTTATTAGCTGTTGAGTCCCAGTTGTATTTGCCCTGGTTCTGTAATCCAGGTGTTGTTCTCCCTTGGGTTTATTCCCACAGATCTGTTTAATCAAAAAAAAAAAAAAAAAAAAAAAAAAAAAAAAAAAAAAAAAGATAAGACTATGATGAGGTGAGAAGCTGTAAAGGTGGTCGGTCCAATGTTACTACTACCGATTAAGGTTTAGCCCATATTGGAAACACCTTGATTGATTAATATTATTCACATTACTATAGAGATTATCAAGTGATGTCGTTTTAAAGTTGATTTTTATGCTAATTATTATAATAGTTTTCACGTTGATTTTTTTTTTTTTTAAAAAAAGTATTATACTATTACATAAATTTGGGTTTTTTTTTTTTAAGGAGGATTCAAACTCGCAACCTTGTGATGCAGGTGTGAAGGGTTTACCACCGGACTAACCCCATATCATTACCAAATTGATTTTTAAATGCTCAAGATTAACTTGTAAGTTGTAACATTGAGATTAATTAAAAATAAAATAAAATGGGATTTACAATTTTAACCTTAAGTTTTCAGAAAATGTCACATTTTTACTCACATATGCATAGTAGCTTCTTTGGTCATCAACCTATCACAAATGCATCAAAACGGTCCCTCCGGTAATATTAACAATAAAAAAATGCATCAAAATAGCCACTTTATAAATGAGGATAAAATTGAAATGGATATTAGTAAAAGGTTTTATTTAAATGGGTGTAAATGGTCTACCATCGGATTAAAGTCATCTCACTGGCCAAGTTATAATTTCTCTAGTTTTTAAAAAGAATTGCTATATTTTCTCAATATTTCTTTAGATGGAGCTTATGATTTCTTATATAAACTTGTTTTCAAGTGAACTGATGTCGTGATTAATATGTCCAAATCTCATAATAAGTCTGTCAGGTGGTTGGGATGTGGATATTATAATAGAAAATTTCATTAAGGATTATGCAGCTGTGATTTTGAGTATTCCAATTGGTTGTTGTGGCACTACGATCAATCTGGAGCCTATATAGTGAAAAGTAGTTATCGGGTGGACTATGATGTGTAGGACTCTCCTTATTCATCGGGTCTTGGTGGTGCAATTTGATGGTGGAAGTTTTTGGGGAGGGTGGAGATGTTGGAAATTATGAATGAATGGACTATAAGATAATTGTCTATTGTCCTTTATTGAAGTCTTAGGTTTTTATTTTATATAATATTATTCTATTATTAATTCTTTTATTAAATTACTCTGATGAATAGTTATGTATCTTCAGAAGTCTGTTGATATCAATAGACATATCAGTTCCTTGAATAGACACCATTGATGTCTGTTGGGAGAGTCACTAAGCATTTATAAATACTGACTCTGGTAATTGTTTAAGAACAACAAATTGATTAGAAAAACATCTGTATTACTTTTGAGTTTCATCTTCTTCCTGAGAGTACAATACGCAAGCATTAGTTCATCAGAACGTATATATTAGAGTGTTGCTCTATATACGTAGAAGACTGTTGTATCCTAGAAGTCAGACGTCCAAGAACTGTCAACACCGTAGCAGGGGCGAAATCTGCTTTTAGCCAATTGCATCTAGTGCAAGCCTCAGTCAAACCGATAAGTACTAATTTTTGTTTTTGTCTTTTACTTTATTAATTGAATTCACAGAAATATATTCTACAATCTAAAAGCAGATTTTTCTTTTTTATTGTTCATATTTTTTTATTCTGTGTAATTCGATTATCACTGTTTGTGTTGTTTGCTTTTGTGCATTTGTTCTCATGGGCAATACTGTTAAATCAACGAGTACTCCTACTCCTACTACCGTGGTTCCTCCTATGTCCATTCCTTTGACTACTGTTCATACAGTGAATCCTCCTATCAATCATCAAGAGAAGCCAGAAAAATTTGATGGAACAGAGTTCAAACGATGGCAGCAAAAGATGCTATTTTATCTCACAACTCTGAATCTGGCAAAGTTCCTTCAAGAGGATGCTCATGTTCTAAACGAAGGAGAAACATATAGGATTACAATTGCCTCTGTAGAAGCATGGAAACATGCTGATTTTCTATGCAAGAATTATATCCTTAACGGATTAAACAATTCTCTCTATAATGTCTATAGTCCAGTGAAGACATCAAAAGAACTATGGGAATCCTTGGACAAGAAATATAGAACAGAGGAGGCTGGGATGAAGAAATTCGTGGTTGGGCGTTTTCTGGATTTTAAAATGGTGGATTCCAAGTCTGTGATAAATCAAGTCCAAGAAATGCAGATTATACTACATGAAATTCATGCTGAAGGTATGTCTATTAATGAATCTTTTCAAGTTGCTTCTATTATTGAAAAGTTACCACCTTCCTGGAAGGATTTCAAAAATTATCTCAAGCATAAGCGAAAGGAGATGGGACTAGAAGACTTGATAGTTCGGTTGAGAATTGAAGAAGACAACAGAGTCAATGAGAAGAAAGATTCTTATCGTTCGTATGAAGCAAAGGCAAACATAGTGGAGGATGACAACCCCAAACAGAAGCATAAGTTTGAGAAGAAGAAATCTTGGAATAAATCGAATGGTCCGAAAGGCAAAGATTTTAAACGTGTCAAAGGCAGAATTTTTCCAAGAACAAACCTGCTCAAGCCAATGTAACTGAAGTAGAAGAAAATCTTTCTCCAGTTGTTTCTGAAGTTAATCTAGTTTGTAACTCCAAAGATTGGTGGGTGGATACTGGTGCCACAAGACACATATGTTCTGACAAGAATATGTTCTCAAGTTACAAGAAAACAGAAAATGGTGAACAATTGGTTATGGGAAACTTTTCGGCTTCTGTGGTTGAAGGACAAGGAAAAATCATGTTAAAGTTTACTTCTGGAAAAGTTCTTACTTTAAATGATGTTCTTCATGTCCTAGATATTTGTAAGAATCTGGTTTCTGGGTCGTTATTGAGTAAGAAAGGATTTAAGATGGTCTTTGAATCTGGCAAGTGTGTTATTACTAAAGGGGGAATGTTTGTGGGAAAAGGGTATCTGACAGATGGTTTGTTCAAACTTAATGTATTGATTGATTCAATAATTAATAAAAATATTTCTTCTGTTTATTTCTTTGAGTTATTTAATGTTTGGCATAACAGACTAGGACATGTGAATTATGGTTCTTTAAAAAGATTAATCAATTTGGGTCATTTGCCTACTTTTGATATAAATTTAACCCATAGATGCGAAATTTGTGTAGAAGCGAAATTTGCTAGATCACCTTTTCATTCTATTGAAAATAGAAAAACAGAACCGTTAGAATTGATACATTCCGATATATGTGATTTGAAAATGGTACAAACTAGAGGTGGTAAGAAATTTTTCATAACATTTATTGATGATTGTACCAGATTTTGCTATGTTTATTTACTTAAAAGAAAGGATGAAGCATTGGAAATGTTTGTTGTTTTCAAAAATGAAGTTGAGAATCAACTTGGGAAAAGGATTAAAATCCTAAGAAGTGATAGAGGTGGAGAATATGAGTCTCAATCGTTTAGCGATTTGTGTGCTCAACATGGAATAATCCATCAAACAACAACACCTTATACACCCCAGCAAAATGGCATTGCTGAGAGGAAAAGCATAACTTTGAAAGAAATGGTAGTGGCCATGCTTATTAGTTCTGGAGTTGCACAAAATTTGTGGGGGGAAGCTTTGCTTACTGCCAATCATTTGTTAAATAAAATTCCCCACAAAAAGACAAATAAAACTCCTTATGAGTTATGGAAAGGAAGGATTCCATCCTACAAATATTTGAAAGTATGGGGATGCCTTGCAAAGGTGGCTGTTCCGGCACCTAAAAGAACCAAATTGGGACCAAAAACAATTGATAGCATTTTTGTTGGATATGCTCAAAACAGCAGTGCATATCGGTTCCTTGTGCACAAATATGATGTTAATGACATAAATGTGCATACAATCATAGAATCTCGAGATGCTGTATTTTTTGAACACATTTTTCCATGTAAAGGAAGAGAAAATAAGCACTCAAATAAAGAGCCTAACCATAAAAGATCTCTGGATCAGGCTTCAAGTAGTGATCAACATGGTTCACATAGTGAACAAGATTTTGAACCAAGGCGTAGCAAGAGAGCACGAACTGAAAAAACATTTGGTTCAGATTTTCTAACGTTTTTGCTAGAAAATGAACCGCAAACATTTAAAGAAGCAATGTCTACTCCTGAAGCCTCTTTTTGGAAAGAAGCTATAAACAGTGAAATTGAATCCATTATGAATAATCATACTTGGGAATTGGTGGATCTTCCACCTGGCAATAAACCAATTGGGTATAAATGGATATTCAAAAGAAAGCTAAAGGCTGATGGTTCCATAGATAAATATAAGGCCAGGCTAGTTGCTAAAGGATACAGGCAAAAAGAAGGCTTGGACTATTTTGATACATATTCACCGGTTACAAGAATAACTTCAATTAGAATGTTAATAGCTATTGCAGCATTGCATAACCTTGAAATTCATCAAATGGATGTCAAAACGGCATTCTTGAACGGTGATTTGGAAGAAGAAATTTATATAGAACAACCCGAAGGATTTATTGTTAAAGGCAAAGAAAAGAAAGTTTGTAGACTTGTAAAATCTTTGTATGGATTAAAACAAGCTCCAAAACAATGGCATGAAAAATTTGATCACGTCATGCTCACTAACGGATTCAAAATTAATGAATGTGACAAGTGCGTATATGTAAAAAGTAAGGACAATGCACATGTTATAGTTTGTCTATATGTTGATGATATGTTGATTTTTGGAACTAATACCAATATCATCAAGTCCACCAAGAAAATTTTGACAAAATTTTTTGATATGAAAGATATGGGACTTGCTGATGTTATACTTGGTATTAAAATCAGTCGAACTACTAGTGGGCTAATGTTATCTTAATCCCATTACATTGAAAAAGTGCTTAAGAGATTCAATCAATATGATTGTAGTGGTGTAAAAACGCCTTTTGACTCTAAAATAGTCTTAAAGAAAAATGATAGTACTAGTATATCTCAGTTAGAATATTCTCGTATAATAGGATGTCTGATGTATATTATGAATTGTACGAGACCGGATATTGCTTATACAGTAAGCAGATTGAGTAGATATACATCTAACCCAGGAACTGATCATTGGAATGCTCTTGTGAGGGTTTTAAAGTACTTGAAATACACCATTGACTATGGGTTGCAATATTCCAGATATCCAGCAGTCATTGAAGGATTTAGTGATGCAAACTGGATATCCGATTCTGAAGAATTAAAATCTACAAGTGGATACATATTTACACTTGGTGGTGGGGCTGTTTCTTGGAAATCTACTAAACAAACATGTATAGCCCGTTCAACCATGGAATCAGAATTTATAGCTTTAGATAAAGCTAGTGAAGAGGCTGAGTGGCTTAGACAATTTTTAGAAGATCTTCATTTATGGCTAAAGCCAGTGCCTGCCATATGCATACATTGTGATAACCAAGCGGCTATAGCTAAGGCACAAAATAAGCAATATAACGGCAAGTCTCGACACATACGTCGACGACATAATATCGTTAAACAGTTGCTCTCTAATGGCATAATCTCTATTGATTTTGTAAAATCAAAAGATAACATTGTGGATCCGCCAATGAAAGGTTTATCGAGAGAGCAAGTACGAATTACATCGAGGGGTATGGGTTTAATGCCTATGTCTTCAAGTTACCTCAATGGCAACCCAACCTAGCAAATGGAGATCCCACGGTCTAGGTTCAAAAGGGAAAACTAGTTGTGAGTGACTTACTTGATAGCACTTAAGAGAATTTACTCAAACTCATTCCTATGATGTAACTAGCAAAGTGCTACCTGCAAATGTTAAGGAGGATAAGCTATGCTTTTAATGATACTTAAAATTTGTATTCACAAATAGAGTAAAGCAGGATACTCTTATTAGGTATCACCTATATGAGTGTGAAGTGCGGCCGTTTCCATGAGAATTATTCAGGCTAAATTCTTTAGAGCACTCAAGAATCTAGGATTTGTTCAGGGCCGAAATGAACACAATCACTAGAACAAACTGCGTATGAAAACTTATCTGTGTGATCTCTATTGTTCTGGTTTGCAAGAAAAGGTTAAACAGTTCAAGACATCAAGTTCACTGAATAATCAAGCAAGCCCGATAGTCTTTCACTACGAAAGGTTCAAAGCCAGAAGCTACCATTCCCGATACAGAATTGTTTCAACTTGTACTCTCATGTATTCATCATTATAGAGTCATATGCATTTAATGTTATATTATTTTAATAGTCCATTCATGTGGGGGATTGTTGGAAATTATGAATGAATGGACTATAAAATAATTGTCTGTAGTCCTTTATTGAAGTCTTAGGTTTTTATTTTATATAATATTATTCTATTATTAATTCTTTTATTAAATTACTCTGATGAATAGTTATGTATCTTCAGAAGTCTGTTGACATCAATAGACATATCAGTTCCTTGAATAGACACCATTGATGTCTGTTGGGAGAGTCACTAAACATTTATAAATACTGACTCTGGTAATTGTTTAAGAACAACAAATTGATTAGAAAAACATCTGTATTACTTTTGAGTTTCATCTTCTTCCTGAGAGTACAATACACAAGCATTAGTTCATCAGAACGTATATATTAGAGTGTTGCTCTATATACGTAGAAGACTGTTGTATCCTAGAAGTCAGACGTCCAAGAACTGTCAACACCGTAGCAGGGGCGAAATCTGCTTTTAGCCGATTGCATCTAGTGCAAGCCTCAGTCAAACCGATAAGTACTAATTTTTGTTTTTGTCTTTTACTTTATTAATTAAATTCACATAAATATATTCTACAGGAGATACCTCAAAAGATAAAGGTTTTTATATGGAGGACTTGTAATGATTGGACCCCTAGCATTGGCGAATGTGGATAGGATAGGGATAAGAGTGGATTCTAGGTGTCCGTTATGCAAGCATGGCCAAAAAACGACTGTACACGCTCTTTGGGGTTGCCGGCTGCTGAAGGAAGTTCATAAATCCTGATTGTCTGAGAGGGGTGTAAAGTGTGTGGATGATGTCAGATTTCTAGATTTTATGAGGATTGTTTTACCAAATGGGATGGGGATATGGTGGGGCTGTTTTGTGTTGCTCTCTAGGGGTGCGTTTGGCACGAACATGGGACAGGACAAGGCGGGACGGGACAAGACAGGATAGGACAGGACAGGACGGGACGGGACAGGCTATTCTGTATTGTGTTTGGTAGGCCTGGGACAGAACTGTTCACTGTACTGTTTTGCGTTTGGTATGGCTGGGACAAGACGTGACAAGAGGTTCAAATGACCAGAATGCCCTTCTTGTCATGTCCAATGTTTGTTACCACATAATAGTGACATATAGGACATGACAGAATAGTATATATTTTATTTTATTAAATAAATATTTTTATAAATCATATTTAATAAAAATAATAGTATTTTAATTGAAAAATAATATTTTTAATAATTTTTTGGAAGATATGTTAGTTTTTTTTTTTTCAATTAATAATATTATTATTATGGTAATTCCCTAATTTTCTTAATAAAAATATTTTTCCTGGCAACCCTTTAACAAAAGCTACAACAACAACAACAACCACCCACTAGCATGGCAAAAAAGAATAAAACCACAGCAGCAAAACAGCACAACCAGAAAACCAGAAACAAATCCAGAAACCAAACAGCCCCCACAAGCACAAAACTCACCAAGTTACAACACAATTCGAGAATGTTTGATCCACAATCAAAATAAAATGCTAAAAATCACATACCATTTGATCCCAAATCGGTTGATAATTGAAACAAAATAAAAATTACTTCACCAGGAGAAAGGTTTATTCAACAAATACATAGAGTGTATACATGATTCAAGCACATACAAGAGAGATTCGACAAAAACAAAAAGAAAAAAAAACGAAATCTGAGTTTTGGGAAGAATCTGGCTTTGAACAACAGCTGCTGCTGGCGACGTCGGCGACGAGTTCGAGCGACGCCGACGAGGATGGATCGACGACGCTGACGAGAATGGATCGACGATCGACGATGCGGCTGGTGGGTGTGAGAGATCGACGACGGTCTGCGGCTAACGAGGATGGACGACGGTCTGCGGCTGGTGGGTGTGAGAGAGACGAACGGCTAGACGAACGGTGGGTGTGAGAGAGGGACGAACGGTGGGTGTGAGAAAGAGATGTGAAGAAGATAGGCAAAATTGGATTAGGTTTTTTAATTTATAGGTGATATTTTTGTAATATTTTGAAATGGTGAGGGCAAAATTGTCTTTTCCAGACTTGTCCCATGCATGGGACAAGTCTGGCCTAGGGTCTGAGGTGGGACCGTTTTTGGTGAATTTTGTCCCACCTTGTCCCGTCCCATCCAGTCCCAAGCTATTGGCGCGCCAAACACAGGACAAGAGAAAATTGTCCTGTCCTGTCCCGCGTACCAAACGCACCCTAGAGGATTTGGTTTAACAGAAACCATATATATGGTTCATGGTTTACCAAGGTTGAACTTGTAGGTGGTGGTGGATTGGCCTCAATCTTTTATTGCAGATTTCAAGAGTGCAAATGAGACAAATAATGGTGATATCCAGCAACTACCTATGTTGGTCATTGGTTTGACACCTCCGATACAAGGTACATACAAAATAAATTCAGACGAGCCATTGATACTGTTGGAAATGTTGCGAGTGTGGGTATTGTGATTCATAGGGTTTGGTAATGGTTTCAAGTATTAAGCAGATTGCAATGACCTATTCTCCACAAGTGGCGGAGGCGATTGCCATTTACTGAGGCCTCCATTTGGCTCTGGTTACAGGTTTTACAAATGTGGTTGCTGAGTCAGACGCCCAGGTAATTGTTAACTGGATACATGAGGATAGGGAGTTCTTTTCTGAGGTGGGTTTGATTTTAGAGGATATTAAATTAGTTCTTCCCTATTTTGCTTATGTTAATGTGAGTTTTGTTCCTAGAAATACCAATAAAGTAGCTCATCGTTTAACTAAGGTAACCTTATCTGGTAGTATTAATCCATTCTGAATGGAGGATTCTCCTTCTTGTGTTAGCAAGTTTCTTTTGACGGATCGCCAGGGTGTTTTGTAACCTTTGTGTTATTTTTATTTATTTATTTTTGGATAAAATTGGACTGACCTAAGGGGGAAAAACATCACAAGAGATCATATGCTGAAAAACCCCTAGGTAGAATCCATAAAAATATTAAAAAATGAAAAAAAGAAACAAAAGAATCCAAAAAAACACAACAAAACAGAGGACACAACCCTAAAAAAACCCAAAGGCACGTAGGTCAAACAAGAAAAAACAAAACTAGGAAAACTTTTGTATTATTTTAACAAACATTTGTTTGTAAAAAAATAAATAAATAAATAAATAAAATAAAATAAAGCTTCCTTTTTATTTCATTAATTCAAAATTATAATAAAAAAATAGAAAAACAAAGACAAATAATTATTTGCAGTCATATGATTAGTATATGAATAATATCTTCAATCAAATTCAAATGTTTCCCATATGGCCTACCCTTCAATAATGACATTGAACTACCCTCAATAATAATAATAAGAATAAGATTATAAGAATAATAATAATAATGAAATTAACTGACCATCTTCCTTCCTATCAGTATCATCCAAAACAAAACAAAAAATAATAAAATCCACAGGGAGTCAGGGACCCTAGGGCTTAAGTCCCCACACAATGACACAATATATCTTTAAGTACATTTTTAATAGAATTCTGGGCCCACACTAACGCGTCCAAATCAATAACAAAACCATATGCTAATAGTGCGATAGGATGGTAATTTTGTAGTCGGTGTGGATCCAGAAATTCGTGTTAGATACGGCATTATAATAAACTCAGGACCATTTTTTTTTATTTTATTATTATTTTTTTTTTATGAATGATTCAAATATGAGAATATTGACAGATCGAATAAGACCTTTTTAAGCTAATATTAAAGAATTTAAATCATAATAAACTATGAAAATTTCCATTTGCTTAACATCAACACATCGTAGATGGTAAGCTAATCTGCTAACATAATCAAATAAATAATACATCTACTTAATGATCGGAAATTCTATTATCAGTTCGAACTGACAAAAGTTATATCAGTTCCTTGCATGTGGATCACTGGATTTTAATACTTTGACTTGGCTGTATGCACTTGTCAGTCAAAGTATTTAAATCCAGTGGCCCACATACAAGGAACTGATATAACTTTTGTCAGTTCGAACTGATAATAGAAAGACTGACTTAATGATATATATATATATATATATATATATATATATAGTCTTTTTATTGTCAGTTCGTCCTGACAATAAATATATCATGACGAAGAATGTGGACCATAGATTATAGAGAAGTTTTGACAAGTGCATACACTTTGAGTCAAAGTATGTAAATCTAGTGGTCCACATTCTTCGTCCTGATATATTTATTGTCAGGACAAACTGATAATAGAAAATCTATATATATATATATATATATATACACATAAATATTAAAGTCATTGCGCACTGATATAACTTCATCGGTGCGTTGGATATGAACCATTAGATTTACATACTTTGACTTAAAGTGTATGCACTTATCAAAGTTTCTACATAATCATATCAGTGATCTACATGCATTGATACTGATGTAGTTACATCAGTGAACACTGATGTGAACGGAACCGTATATATATACTTTCACTTCAAAATTCTTTAATTATGTAGCATTAGAACAAAAACAAATACAATACATTTCAAGCAAAGATAACATAACATAACATACTTCTTCGGACAATACAAATTCTTATGAGAACTTCTTTTGACAATCTATTTTTTTCTTTTTACACTTCTTTTCTAAAAATACTACATTCTCAAAATTTAAATTTAAAAAATATTCTAAAGACACTTCATTTTGTTACAAGATTATTCTTTTATCTTTTTTGAATTAAATTATTAAAAAAAAAAAGAAATTATCTCTCCTAAATCATTAGATTAATTATTACATATTAAATACTCTCTCCTAAATTTTTAATTACTATATTAAACTCTATCTCCTCTAATACATATCTCTAATTTTAGAAAAAAAAAAAAAAAAAAAAAAAAAAAAAAAAAAAAAACTTACTAATAAGCTTGATTTTCAGGAACAGTATGTATGTGTGTGTGTGTGTGTGTGTGTATATATATGTATATATTTAAATCGAAATATGAAAATGTTTTTTGTTACTCTTGTAGGTATGCGATTGGCTAGAGAACTTTAATTCTTTCATTAGTCTTAGAAATTTGGAGTTTAATCGAATCTAGTTGCAACAATTTAAACTTTCATATATCTTTTTTTTTTTTTTTTAAATTGACTTTTTAATATATATATATATATATATATATATATATATATATATAAATTACTGTTAGTAAAAACTAAAATATTCATAAGTTTTTTTTCTTTAACTATTAATCAGAGATTGATCGAGAAAGTATGGAAATATGATTTTTTATTTTTTATTTTATAAAAATGGAGAGAGATTAATTAAGAGAGAGTGTTTAATATGGTAATAACAAATTTAAGAGAGAGAGTTTAATACATAATATTTAATTTAATGATTTAGAAGAGAGAATTTCTTTTTTTAATAATTTAATTAGTTTGGAGTGTTTTTAAAATTTTTTCTCTTGTTTAGTAATTTTAATTTAGGTTAACATTGTCATTAATAAAAAAAATTAAATTGGAGTGTGAATAGACAATTTGTGGATTGTAAGGAGAAGCTCTCAATTCTTATATATATTCTTTCACTTCAAAATTCTTTATTTATATAGCATTAGAACAAAAACAAATACAATACATTTCAAGCAAAGATAACATAACATATTTCTTCGGACAATAAAAATTCTTTAACTCTTTTTGTTTTAGAACGATATGAGATTAGTCCGGTGGTATATCCCAAATTTATGTAATATTTAAAACAAAAACTCATTTTTAAAAAATAATTGTTGTGATAACTCATAATTATCACTTTAATGCTTCCGAATATAGTAAAATTTCAAAACGAAATAAAAATGAGAGATTAAAAAAATTAACAATAATGTTATTTTACCCAAATTTAGTGTCTAAATGACGTGGATCATTGATTTCTTTGTATTAGAATTGCATTATTGAAATGATTGGATTTTAGGGATACCATATCATTTGGGCTCCAAACATTATTCAAAAATTAAAGCATGATTGTATGTTAAGAAATTTGATATTTTGATGTAACAAATTAAAATTGGAAGTTTTAAAATTCATTAATTAGATTTTCATGCCAAATTAGAGATATTGTATTTAAAATGTATAAGAGAATACTAATATTTGAATAAAAATCATAAATATATGGGGAATTTTCAAAACTAACCATTTAATTGAAGGGAAGTATTGTTCTTAACCATATATTTTTCCAATTATTGTTTTTAGTATTGTTAAGGGTACAAAGTCCATAGTACCCCCATATTTAAAAACAACAAACAAACAAACAAAACATAATGTTTCACTCTCAAAGAGTGAAAGAGATATAATGTGTTTCACTCTTGAAAGTGAAAAGAGTGTAAAAGATGATGTGTTTCATTCTAGAAAGTGAAACAAATGAGATGTTTCATTCTTGAAGAGTGCGTGTGTTTACTTTTGAAAGTGAACACATGATATTTCACTCTTCGAGAGCGAAATATCTCATATGTAAAACATGTGTTTAACTCTAGAAAAGTGAAACATCTCATCTTCAACACATACTGTGTGTGTCACGTTGGAGAGTGTTCACAAAACAAAAAAAAACAAAAAAACAAAAACAAAAACAAAAAAAAACATGAAAAAAAAAATTCAATCATTTTGTCCACCAAAAACTTCAATTTTTATTTTTATTTTTATTATATATATATATATATATATATATATATATATATAATTGGAAGTTAACCCAACAACATAAACATGAAACAAAGTAAAAAAAAAAAAAAAAAAAAATCAATTAAAAAAGAAAAATTTACATAATTTGAACTATATTGGAAAGATTTCAAACACAAAATCAATTATATCTTTTTCCGTCTCTTTTGTCGATTTCTAGCATAGATTTCCGTTGATTTCTCAATATGAAAACGTTGTTTGACAATAATTTGAGAAAAATGAGGTGTATGTCTAGTAGGTTTTGATTATAGAGAGAGGTAGGATAGGTTGAAGAAAAGGTAAAGAAGGGTAATAATGTAATTGGATGGTTATTTGGTGAAAGTAAATTAATATGAATGGTTATAAACAATAATTTGATGGGAGAAGGTTAAAAACAAAATTCAATTAGCTTAAATAGATGTTTTTGACAATTTCCACTAAATATATTTACATATATTATCGAGATATTAATAAATAGAAGATAAATGTATAAATAAAGATAAAGAAAATAATAGCAATTAAAGAGTTATAAAAATTAAAAATATAAAATTAATAAATTGATAAATCTAGAATTATTGGAAACTGGTCCTTCATTGTTTGTAGTCTAGTTCTCATTTCATATTATCGCGTTAGTGTTTTTCACAATTTCTTTTTTTTTTTTTTTTTTTTACATGGTTTCACGTTTTTCTATATAGTTTTATATTTTTCTAAACAAAAAAATAAAAAGAAATTGAAGGGTATTTTTGTCGTTTTTGTTATGGATTAAAAATAGATTTTAAAATACGGTTATTTTCTATGATTCTCACTAAAAGAAATGTGCAAAGGCTTGATTTTTTATCTATTAGTATATAGAACCAAACATGTATGTAAAATGATTGAGCAAGCGGAAAAAAAGAAGAAGAAGCATAAAACGTCCTTATGAATACATATGAGACGAATAAATATGGTCTTCAGACTTTGCAAAGAAATTTTGAGATTCTTCAAATGGATAAATCAAAACAAAAATATCTTTTATTATTATTCATGGACATTAGACCTTGTTGATCAAATGAAGGCTAATAATAGCAAAGAGATGTTAGTCCTTCAAACCTTAACAATACCTTTCAAGTACCTTGTTAATAATAGCAAAGAGATGTTAGAGCATATCCAACCCAATACACCAAATATTACACCAACTTGTCATAAAAAGAGTATCTTTCTTACACCATTTTTTTTTTTTTCCACTTCAATGTATCACACCAAATTTTACACCAAAAGAGCATCTTTAAAAAATATTCCCCAAATAAATATTTATATAATACCAATAAATTTCTATTAGTTAATTTATACAATATTCAATAATTTTATTGACATATAATATCTATCAAAGTGGATATCATTTTAAAGATCTCAACGAGATCTTTACAACGGTATATTTTTTGGGAATACATTTTGTTATAATTAAGCATGAGAGAGTTAAATTAGTAATTTTAGTAAACATTAAATGCTGATTTGACATCTTAACGGAAAAAAAAATACAGGAAACTTGGTGGAGGAACAGTATGCACCAGGTTTGGTGAGCACTGTTCCTCCATCAAATATATTTGGTGGAGATGGTGTGTTGGTTAGAGGAGTTTTTTTGGTGTGTTTAGTGTGTTTGATGGGGATGATGTGTTGGTCCAATATTCCACACTAAACTCTACTCCAATTTAGAGTTAAAAGAGAATCTTTTGGGAATATGTTAACACCAAATTTTTTTTCCACTCCAATGTTCCACACCAAATTTTACACTAAAAAAGCATCTTCCCAACTCCCAATAAATATCCTAATAAATACAAGAATATAAAAGTTTAACTTATTTTTAATATATAATTAATAAGTAAATTAAGTAAATTAAACAAATTAAATATGTATATCAATATGGGTGTCATTTTAATTTCAATAGCATATTTTTTAGGAATACATATCATTTAATTAAGTATAAAAAAGATTAATTAGAAAAGATAATTAAAAAAAAAAGAATGAGAACATATGATGTGACGTTTTCCAGGAATAAAAAAAAAAAAAAAAAAAAAAAGTTGCACTGAGAAATAGTGCGCGTCAAACCCAGTGGCGCACCGTTCCTCAACACAAGTTTTTTTTCTTGGGAAATGAAAAATAAAGTAATGTTGGAGAGCACTTTTGTGAACAATGCGTGTTATGTTGAAGTTGGCGCGCTAGATGGAGCAACGTTGGAGATGCTCTTAGTGCTTCAAACCTTAACAATACCTTTCGAGTATAAGGTGACAGATCTCAGTCACATGACAATTCTATGCCCATGAATGTGATTATGTGAAGAAGCAATTCAAGAAAATGGTTTTCAAGTAGAGAAAAATATAAAGTATCATAACCTCCAAAGCATTATTCTAGAATAACAAGATCTTCGGTCACTTTAGGCAGTTTAGTATTGTTTCTAGAGTAGTGTTTTATGTTTTTTGTGTTTCCAAAATAGAGAGAATGTGTCTATTATCGTTTTTTGTGCTGAATAACTTGGAAACACGGAGAACAATGCTCTCCGTTTAACGCTTTAACGTTAGGCGGCCAGAGAACAATCATTTGGGGCTTGTCCTATAGCTGTTTTTCAACCCGTTTTCGTTTTTGTTTTTTAAAAACGATTTCGAATTCGCGTTCGTTAAACGTTTTTCATTTTATTTTATTTATTAAAAAAAAAAATCAGTTTTAAAAGTGAAAATTTTGAAAAACAACTTTTAGCTATTTTCCATGTTTTTCATTTTGTTTTTTACTTTGTTTGTTTTTTTTTTTTAATAAAAAAAATCACCTTTTTTTTTTTTTTACTTTTTTTTGTTCTTCTTCCAAACCTTTTCTTTTTCTTCTTCTTCTTCCAGACTTCTCCTTCTTCTATAGCAACACCGATTCGGCTCTAACGCGGGAGGCCCGCCAATCTGCCCTTTTTCTTCACTGCCAATATGCTCTTCTTCGCCGTTGATCTGCTCTTCTTCTTCTTCTCCTTCCTCCTCCTCATCCTCAGTCGATTTGTCCTCCTCCTTCTCAGCTGATCTAGTTGTCTTCTTCCTCAATTGTTGGATGTCTTCTTTGTTTTTGTTTTTTTTAATGCAATTTCAAACTCATTTTTAAAAGCAAATCAATATTGCATTACATTTGCACTACAACTAATTAGCAACTCCTTTAACTTGATTATCATGGACAAAAAATCAATTTTACCGGATACAAGTAAAGGGCATAAAAGCAAATCAATATTGCATTACATTTGCACTACAACTAATTAGCAACTCCTTTAACTTATCATGGACAAAAAAAAAAATTCAATTTCGCCAGATACAAGTAAAGGGCATCAAAGCTGTCTTTATATATATATATATATATATATATATATATATATATATATATATATATATATATATTTTATATTTTTCATTGTTATTTAAATTTAATGGTGTAAAATTGAATTTTTTTTTTAATGAATTTTGTTTTGAATGCATGATTAATTGATTTTTATTTGTGATTTGTAATTGAGACACTTTTTTTCAAATTTATAAATTACAATAAAAAAATATTGGTTAATTATTTAACCAATTTGTTTTATAATTGTTATAATATTAAACAAAATGCAAAAATGATATTTTAATTTTTGATATTTTCGGTTAACCTACCAGACGCGTATTTTCCGCTTTCATTTTTAGAATACAGCTTCCAGTATATGCTACCAGACGCGTTTTTATAATTCGAAACCAAAATCAAAAACACTGTTTTCGTTTTCATTTTCATTTTCATTTTTACTTTCGAAAAACAGATAATGTAAAACGCTTACTGGACGCACTTGATGTTCTCAAAGTTTTGATTTTTGATTTTGGTGGGGTCCATATATTTATGTTTTACTTTTGCTTTTTGCATTTTATATAGGTGGAATTTCACTAAAGTATCTACTTTTTGTGGAAATGTCACATATTTAAACGTCTTTACCATATTAGCAACTCCAGTCCCCTGTTTTTCCAAAATACTTCACTTTAATCCTTTGACCAAAAAACTAGCAGTCAACTTTAACTATATATGTAAAACTACGAATTTACCCTTGTTAATACAATACAAACCTAAAAGGTCAATTTTGTCCTCAAAAGGTTTTGTTATTACACCTTTACTTTTCAAAAAAAAAAAATCAAGATTTTAACATTAAAATGATTATTTCAAAAATAAATAATATTTATTCTCAAAAAATTAATATTTTAAATGGTTTATAAAGTTAAATTAACACAATTTTTTTATTTATTAAGATCTTATTATGAGTAATGCTACTTTGCTCAAATCTGGTGCCCAAATGATGTGACAACACTCTAATCCATTCATTTAAATCATGCAAATATAATACAATTTAAATGAATGAATGAATTAGAATGATGTCACATCATTTAGGCAACATATTTGAGCAAAGTAATATTATTATCTTATTATAAAACAAAAAATATGGATAATAGAAAAATATTTATATAAAAAAAAATAGTTACAATTTTAAATTAGAAAAAAATAATGGATAATAGAAAATATTAAAAATATTAAGAAAAAGAAAACAGTTACAGTTTTAAAAACATAAAAATATTAATGGATAATAGGAAAATATTACAAAACAATTAAAATAAATAATTTTTTTTAAAAAGAAAAGAAATCAAGGGATCGTTGAGATGGAGACTAGTTGATGATCACCATCGCCTCCATACCCAATTTTGGATTATTGCCACACTCAATTTGGCTTCCGCCTTCTCGATTCTCTTCTTCATTAGCATCATCATTGTTAAAATAAGGGGTTTAATTGAATTCATCATCATCATCAAACAAGACACATCAAACAAAGCAACACAACAAATAAACTGGGTACATCAAAACAGAGCAGCAAAACTAAGAAAGCAAACAGGAAAATAAAATACATCAAAACAAAACAATCGCAGAGAAACAAACAAACCCCTATCTAGGCTTATCAATGTCTATCTCTTTACTAATGCAACCAGGAAAGTCTTCCATCCAGTGAGCATCTTCATAAATCCCCAACGCGAAATCAGTAGTTGTGTGACACAAACAAAGAGAATTGTTTTATTATTTGGATGACATTAAGGTTAGAAATCAGTAGTTCATTTTCTTGCTTTTGATTATGGACAAACAAAGAGAATTGTTTTATGATTTAGATGCACAAACAACCATTCAAGGTGTTACACGGCGGAGTATCGGCGTTGATCGGAGATGGATATCTCTACATCACAACCTGAAATGATGGAGATCCAGATCTCCATCGCTCCAATGATTTTTTAATTTTTTAATTTTTGTATATGTTATTATATAAAAAGACTGAAGTAACCTTAATTCTGTTAAATTTGACTAACATTTGACTAACGGAAGGACTAAAGTGATGTTTTTGAAAAACAAGGGACTGGAATTACTAAATGGTAAAAACGTTTAAATTGGTGACATTTCACCAAAACGTAGGGACTTGAGTGAAATTATCCCTTTTATATATGATTTTGCTTTCATAAAATAAATTAGTTTAATAATTAATAATTGAAATATGACAACAACAACAACAAAAAAAATCCCAATTACTTATTGATATTTACCGCTTCACATGATAATAATAATAATAAATAATTTAAAAAAATATTATTTAACTATATTAAAGTTAAATATATTAATATTAATAATCCCAATTACTTTTGAAATTGTTATTTATTTATTACAATATTAATATTAAAGTTTAAAAAATATTTTTAAAGGAATTTTTCTGATTTATAATATATTTATATATCTTAGCTTATCTTTCTAATATATTTTTTTCAAATTGTTTTTTTATATATAATATTTTTTTTAATTGAAAATTATCTCATTTTGTACATATATATAATAAATATTTTATTAGCAATTTTAATTTTTTTAAGGTTATTATGATAATAATTTTACTTAAACTTATTATTTCTCCAATTCATTTATTTTAATTGTTAGTCCCAAATCTATAAAAATTAATTTATTTGATTCATCACTCATATAATTTATTTATTTTTCAATCCCAATTTGATTCATATAATTAAATATAAAATTTAGAATATTGTTTTCAATTATTGCTACCGTGTTCAGCTTCTTAAAATATGAAAATCAATTACTTGTTTTCAAATAAAAACTTATAAAACAAAAAACAAAAAAACAAATTGTACATATTTTTGGGACAATTTGTTGGGATGTGTAGCATTTTCCTTATATAAATATAAAAGGAAAAAATATATATATATATTCAAACAAGAAGAAGCAATTTTTATTTGATATAGTGGGAACATATATGCTTACATTGTAATCCCAGTTGCAAGTTTCGTTGTATAGACAAGCTAAATGAACAATCATTCGTATAAAGCTAAAATTCAGATGTGCGTGTGTATATTTTATGTCTTTGAAAATTCAGATGATTAATTATTCAAGTGATGGTTCTTTTCTGTGATGATAATTTCTTCTCATTAACAAGTCCCCGAATCTCCGTAGCAGAGCTTTCTTTTTTCTAGAGCTTTTATCACCATCTGCATCTTCAAATTGTGCCCCATCAATATCAAAATCATCAGAACTTGTGGCATCTCCGCTATCTGTCAACAAAGATGACCTCCTCCGGTGGTGGGTTTGGCTTACTACTGCTGCTGACACTGGTGAATCTGTATCAAATATCGAACCTTTAAGCGGGTCACCCTTTCCAGAGTCGCAATCTTCATCGCTTTGTTTGTTCGGATCCTCGTCTTCATCCTTGTCCTCATTGTTGGATTTATGTGGGATTTTCAGCTCCTTGAGACTGAAACCGAATTCACTTAACAGTTTTTTCTTGCCTTCGCTATGCTCCTTCTCCGGTGAATTCAGAGGCTGCAACTCCTGGCTTGACTCTGTATCTTCAAATTTTGATTCTTTGTTTGTTGTTCCTTGGTAGACCAATCGCTTCAACTCCTTGATACTATCAAGAGCCGCGGCTTCATTCATCTTCAGGTTTTCGTTCTCTTGGATAATAAATTCTAAAGCTTGTTCCTTGTCATGCAAGGCATCCTTGGCAATCCTAGCTGCTTCTTTTGCAACATTGGCTTCATTTAACGCCTGTTTGAGTATATCGCGCAACTTGTGATTCTCTTGCTTTCCAGCTGTGATTGCATTCTCAGCAGCTTTGAGCGACTCTAGCAGACTAGTATTTTTTCGTTGTGCAGCATCCCTTTCCTCTTCTGCCCTTTTGATACAATCAACAAAACCAGTCTCTTTGCCGCTCCACGCCAAGAGTGATTCTTCAGCTTCAAGTCTCAGCCTCTCCGAAGTGTTTTTGTACACATCGGCTTCTTTCTTAAGCTTGTCTAGCTTTTCCTCTGTGCTCTTCAACTTGGACTTGAATTTTTCTGCCTCATGTTTTGTGTCCTCAAGTTCTTGTTGGGTTGAGCTAAGTTTTTCCTTCATTTGATTGGCCTCTGTCGCGACTTCTTTCAGCGCAAATGCTAAATCGTCCAAAGCCTTCTTGCTATTGTCTTCAGCCTCAGTAGCCAACTTTAGTTCATCCTTTAGCAAGCTCATCTTCTCAATTAGACTCTTGGTTTCCATTGAAGAATCCTTTTCGTTCTCTAGGGAACGAGCAAGATTCTGATTTGCCAATTCAAGCTCAGACTTGAGACTTTGAAATGCTTTTTCTGTATCATCACCAAGAGCGCTCGGGTTTCTCTTGGAAGATCCCTCCAGCTTTTTCAACTTTACACGAAGAGACTCAATTTCAAGCTTTGATTCGACAAGTTCCATCTTTGTTTGCTCAAGTTCTTTGGTTTGGACAGTAAACGAATCAAACATCTTTTTCTCTGATTCCTTCCGATTTTCAATTTCAATGTCCATCTCCTGAAATCTTTCCTCACTTTCAGCTAACAAATTCAAGGCCTTTGACTCGAAGGAGTTCATGGTACCCAACTTCTCTTTTAACTTGTCTTCAGAGGATTTCATGTTACCCAACTCCTCTTTTAATTTATCCAATGAAGCATCTTTGTTTAACAATTCTTGTTTCGCCTTTACAAGTTCAACTTTCAATGTCTCTATATTCTTATCTTTCGTCTTCAATTCTGTACTAAATGTTTCATTCAACGCGTTCAGCTCTGTATATATATCCGAAACCTTTCCCATAGACATGGCCTCGTTGCGCCTCATGTTGGCCTCGTGAGCTAACTTCTTCGTCTCTTGAAGATCATCAAGGGCTCGATCACTTTCTCGTTCAATTGTATCCGATAGCTTCAGCGGCTCCTCAAGCATCATTTTCTGTTGCTGCATCACAACAATTCTTTCCTACCACCCAAAATGAGTAACATAAAAATCATCAATATATCAAACATAACACAAAAAGCAATTCAATATTTCAATCATCAATTCTTAATTAGATCATAAAAAAGATAATATGCATATATAATAACAAAAATAATTCATTTATAGCAAGAAATTCTTTGTAGACAACAAACGTGTAACACAAAATTCTGTTCTGCAGGCAAGAATTTTGAATTTTATAAAGCAAACAGAAAACAAAATAAAACTCACCTCAGGAGGATAAAATTGGGGGAATACGCAGTAGACCCAGATCTAAAAATAAAAAATAATTGACAAAATCAAACTCCAGAGGCATGAAATACAACGAGAGAGCCGTCAAGGCTAAGATTCTAATAAAGACAAAAGTTTGAATATTTGAGAATCAAGAAACCCAACAAAAACTTTTTATACATTGAATCGTTCTTCAGGGTGGAATTAGTCACATAGTGCCTTAGATTTTGTTATCTTTTTTGTTAAAAAATAAAATAAAATTTAAAGATAAAAATTAGGTATATTCTAAATTTGGGAAGAAGAATTGAGAAAGAAAGAGAGGAGAATAATGTTAGAGAAAGATCGACTTACGTAGGAAAATCCGAGGTTGGTGGATTTGCCACTAAATATAGAAAACAAAAAAACAGCTTTGGCTTCAACGGCAAATGTCAGCTTGACTCTTAATTTCCTATTTAATTATTGGCTGCTCTTGGCCGGCTGACCCTTGTAATCGTTTATTGTTCCAACTTCAAAACAACAATCCGCGTGACCCAAAATGGTTTTGTTGAAGCTTGACCCAACATTTTTGAATCTTTCTTTCTTCTAAACTTGCAAAAACTAAAAATTACAAATATTTAATCATTAATAGCCCCTCTCTTTTGATCAGAGACCTTCTATAATCTATATATCCAACCATCTTAATTCAGTTTGATGCATTAATAATTCGGGATTCGGGGAGGGGTATGACTAAAACAGAACATTAGGCAAAAATAAATCTATATTATCAGCTGTACCTCGATATTCTGTCATAAACTAGACAGCTCCCAGTTTCTCTACCAATATCTTGACTGGTATCGACCACTCGATCAGGCATTAACACTTCCTTGTGCTTATAATTATCTTTGACGGACGATCTTTTCTAGCGACTTGTCACAGCTCGCTTCAAATACATTTTATATGTCAATCAAAAGAGCTCCATGATGAAACGATGTCTGCAATGTCATCCATAGACTTCATTTGTAAGCAAAACATGTCAAGTACCGAGCGTATCTTGTCATTGTCTGGATGAGATACATCCCCTCCCAAGAAATAATGAACCTTATTACCAATTTCCGTCCAACTATAACCTCTTTGCTTCTTAACTCCTTTCTGTTTCATTAGAATCCTCACTCTTTTAACTTCTTCCCACATGCCAGCAGCAGCATATATGTTGGACAACGAAACATATCCCCCGGAATTATGAGGGTCCAGGTCATCAATTTTCTTAGCTGCTAATTCCCCTAATTTCACATTTAAATAAACACTAGAAGCAGCAAGAAGAGAACCCCAGATCCTAGAGTCTGCTTCAAAAGGCATATCTTGAATAATTTGACAAGCCTTCTCCAACTGCCCAGCTCGACTCAGTATATCAACCAAACAAGCATAGTGTTCGGACTTGGGGATAATTCCATAAGTCTTTACCATCAAATCAAACACATCCATGCTCTCATTTACCTTCCCTGCATGACCACAAGCAGACAATAAACTTAGAAAAGTAATCCCATCTGGTTCAAATCCATTTAATCTCATCTCATTGAAAAAACTAAAAGCTTTCTCATAGAGTCCATGTTGTGCAAATGCTGTGATAACTGTATTCCATGAAACAAGGTTTGGACTGCATATTTGTCCAAATGCTAACTCTGACTCAACAATGCCACCACATTTGCTGTACATTGAAACCAAAGCATTACATACAGATACATTCTTTATAAATCCATTCCTTATAACAAAAACATGAGCTTGTCTTCCTTTTTTAAGAGATTCAAGACTAGAACAGGCAGTGAAAACTGAAACAAGTGTGGCACCATCTGGTTGCAAACCAATCTTATGCATATTTGAATATAACCTCAATGCTTCCTCACCAACACCATTTTGTGCATAACCTGAAAATTGTTTAAGGCAGCAGCAACTAAAATATATCAAGTTCCCTCATCAAGATTATAATTTCTATTTCAAGTGCTCAGCTCCAAAAAGTTGCTAAACTAGACAAGTAATTGGCATACCTGATATCATTGCATTAAAAGACACACGGTCTTTACACTGAATTCCTTCAAACAAAACTCTAGCATTATCGAGCATCCCTTCTTTACAATAACCCGTTATCATTGACGTGACCACAATAGCATTTTTACTGTTGTGTGGCATATGGTCAAACAACTCTTTTGCTTCAAAAAACTTCCCATTCTCCACATACCCACTAATCATCACAGTCCAAGACACAACATTTCTAAACGGCATGTGATCAAATAACACCCTTGCCTTATCAATCTCTCCATTCTTCATATACCCCTCAATCATTGCTGTGTAAGAAATCACATTTCTTATTGGCATATCTTCAAACAGTTTGCAAGCATCCTCTACTCGACCATGTTTTACGAAACCCGATATCAATGCATTATATGAGGCGGTATTTCGCTTGGGCATGGCTTGAAAATAGTGAAAAGCCTCGTCGAGCCTACCATGGTCAATGCTGCCAGCTATCATGCAATTCCAGGAGACGATATTCTTTACAGGCATTGATTCAAACAAATTCTTTGATTCTTGGAGAAACCCATTCTGCCAGTAGCCAGCGATGATGGCGTTCCAAGTAACGACGTCTTTAGTAGACATTTTATCGAACAGTTGGCGGGCGGCTTCAATGTGGCCAGAGCGAGAGAGTCGACCGATTTTGAGATTGTTTATATAAACATCATGGGTGGAGAAGAGCCTGATAAATATAGTGGGTATTGATAGGAAAGTAGGTGCAATATATATGTTGGATGAAAAATGGCAATTGGAAAAGTAACCGAAAAGGCCAACTTGACTACTCCTCCAGACTGCCATATTGTGTTCCGCTTCCACCCTTTCACTTATAAAAACAAAAGTAGAATGACGGGACGCATTTGCAGGTCCTCTCAGTCCTCATTGCGTCAATTGCAACTTAACAAAATAAAAAAAGGACGGAGCCGTAGCCCGTAGTAGCTCAGTAAAAAAGCTACTGCTTTATTTTTTTAATTTTCATTTTAAGTATTTTTATTTATTTTAAAATATCAAGTATTATCATGATATTTTATTAATTGGAGTTAAAATTTACCACCCCTAAAATAAAATATAAATGCAATTGAAGGCAAATAATTTTGTTCTACATAGATCTCCTTTGCTCATCAAACTGAATTACAATAGAACCCCTGTAAATTAATCTTCTATAAATTAATATCCTCTCTAAATTAATAAAAAATCCTGGTCCCGACTCGGGCCAGTGTAAAAAATTAATAAACCCCTCTATCGTAATAATTAATAATTTATTTTTGAAAGCTAATGTAAAATTTCGGTCCCGACTGTCGTATAAATTAATAATTCCATAAAAGAATAAAATATATTACATAATAATCAAGAACTAGAAAAGTACTTCAAGATAATAGTTTGTACAAGGCCGCCATATTTGATATTTTTTACTTCATCCTTCATCTTTTGAATTGTCCTCAAGAAGTTATTGTGATCACCTTTTGGGGATCACCTTCTTGTTGTAGCCAAAAGGTTTCAACTAAATTTAACATTTCAACAACCTTACTATAATTTTTATGAGCTGTTAGGAGTATAATTTTTAGGTATATCTTGAGATCTCTCTTGTTATATGCAACCAAATAATAAGCCTCATTATTTATAGGGTGAGTATCATTGATTTCTAAGTAGTCACATTCCCAAAGGAATTGGAAATTTCCTTAACAAATCTTTCCTAAACAAGGAATCCTGAAAAGAAGAAGAAAAAAAAAAAAAAAAAAAACTTTCCTTAAAGAAGAAAATCGACAAAATAAGGAATCTCGAAAAGGAACCTTCTCTAAACAAGAAAACTAACTTCCACATGTTTTATAACACAAAATAACACTTTACAATGCAAAACTCTTCAAATTAATAACCCCTCTAAATTAATACTCAAGAGGGGGTCCCAAGAATATTAATTTAGAAGGGCTCTACTGTAATAAAAAGACCGAATTGCTTTTATTTATTTATTTATTTTTAAAGGGGATTGCTTTTAGTAGTTATAATTTAAAAATAAAAAATAGTGTTACTTATATAATAAATAATTAAATTAAATTAAATTAATCAAATTAATCGAAAATAATCCTTTAAATAAAAATTAAAGAATAATTTTAAAATGAAAAAAACAAAATTTATTTTTATTAATTTTTTTAAGTAAATAATATTTTATTAATTTACCTAAACTAACTCGGAGTTGAGAATTCTGTTTCAATAATGCCTGATAAGAATAAAAATTAAACACATTTGAAATTAGGGACCCTTGTCTGATGCCAAATTCTCTACAACACTTTATTATGTGCAAAACTAGCACAAAAACATGTCCTACACGAAAGGGTTGAAGAAGAAAACGAGTGCTGGTAGCTATTTTTACGCTTAATTCCTCGACCTCATATTTTCAGACCTTTACGAAATTAGTCAATTACACCCAAACAAATCCCACCGACAATACCTACCTGAATCCGTTCACGAAAAATAAGTACCTCCATTACATGAGACCTACTTGACTTTTTTCATTAATCTTCCAAACCATCACCGCAAAAACTTTTAAGTGAAGCACACAATGGTAGTAATAAAGCATTTATCAATTAACAACAAACAAACATTAGAGCAATTCAATTGTAAAACAAGAAATTTAACAAACTAAAACTTAGATTGGATGCCAATAATAGATGTCCATTGCCACTAATGTGGCAGCACCAAGTATCCAACCAAAAAAAAAAGGCACAAAACAGTAAAATGTAAAGAATCCAAATCCTCCCCATTTAACAAATACACAAAAGACACCACCACATCAACCAGGATCACAGGATATTTGCTAATAACACCTACCAGAAACCTATTCTATCTAAACCCTAACCAACATCTTAAGAAAATACATGTCTTCCCATTGATTCAGGGCACTTCCGACAGCGCTTAAGCACGCTCACCCCTGATCCTCCTAGCCAACTGGATATCCTTGGGCATGATGGTCACACGCTTTGCATGGATGGCACACAGGTTGGTGTCCTCAAACAAACCCACCAAGTAGGCCTCAGCAGCCTCCTGCAGTGCAAGCACGGCATGGCTCTGGAAACGCAGATCAGTCTGCAACCAAAAACACACGTTACAATCACCAGCAAAGCAAGAATAAACTGAATCTATCACATTATTATAATTAATAACAAAATATACCTTGAAGTCCTGGGCAATTTCACGAACAAGCCTCTGGAAGGGCAGCTTCCTGATTAGCAGCTCAGTACTCTTCTGATACTTACGAATTTCACTACAAAGTATTACAAAAAGCATCAATATCAGGAATAAACCTACATTGCTTCGTTGAATAATCAACAGAATTCCATTAAAATCAAATATATTGCTTAAGTGAACCCACCGAAGAGCAACAGTTCCAGGGCGGTATCTGTGTGGCTTCTTGACACCACCAGTGGTTGGAGCAGACTTACGAGCAGCCTAATTGATAGCAAAAATTAGTAGTCAATAACATAAAATTTTGGAAACACCGACAAAAATTGCAAAATTAACCGATTTCACTAACCTTGGTAGCGAGTTGCTTCCTAGGAGCCTTTCCTCCAGTTGACTTACGAGCAGTTTGCTTGGTACGGGCCATCTGTGTTCAAATTCCAAACAAAATATACAATTCAATAAATTTCTGCTCTACCAAATCACCCTCGTAAAGTTTTAATAATAAAACACAGATCTTTGAAATCAACAATCCTAAAGCAGAGAACTTGATTAAAACCCTAAATTGCTGACAAACCCACGAAATTTCGAAACCCTAATACAAATATTCAAAAAAAAAAAAACAACATAATTACAATAACATAAAGAAAATCTCAAAAGATGTGCCCTAATTTGTCATCAGGATAAACCCTAGAAATTTTTGCCCTAAATTCATTACAAAATCTGATACAAAACATAAAAAACACCTAGCCTAACATCATCAGAAACATATGTAGAACCCTAATTACCAGATCTCGGAAGACAAAACGTACCTCTGATCTTGTTCAAATCTTCTCTCTCTCTGTATCTCTCTCTCTCTCTCTCTCTAGATTGGAATAAAGATTCGATTATGGGGCCGTTAAGTCGTTTATATAAGAGAGAGGGTGGGTAGATTACACAATCGGACGGCCACGATGCGCTATCCCTGTGCTTTCTCTTCACGGAATCGGACGGTATTAACTGGGATAATTTGTGTTTTCTGTCCATGGATGGACGGTTGGGATTTGAGTTTAGAGTGAAGACACGGATCCTCAGGCTTAGATGCTCGATTCCTATTGGTCAATAGTGAACAGAAGTTTATGTTCTAAGTTGTAGTTTAAGGATGTTAAAAACCGTTTAGGAGAAGCAGTCAGAGTGAGATCAGTTATTTTTACAAGTGTCATTCAACTATATCAAATTACGAATATGCCCCAGTATGCAAATCCTTCAAAATTTGGCATATTAAGGTACGCTTAATCGCTTATGCTTAAATTGGGCTTATGCTTTGAAACACTAGCATCTTGCGTTGCCTAATATTTTACTAGTTTTGTATCCAAAGAATTAAGTATAAATTATTTGGTCGTTGGATAAAAAATAAATAAATAAATAAATCAAATATAATATAATAAATATGTAATTACAAATTAATTGGTAACAATTATACTAAATTTTATATTTACATATTGAGACAAAGATTCACATTTTATTACACAAACCACCTTGAATGTTTGTACAAGTTAAAATTAGTTAAACGAGTTCAGATTCCTCCTGGTTTGGCTTTTTAATGATCTTTTATAATCCAGAGATACTTAAACATGGGCTCGTTTGACACACTGTATTAAATTGTATTGGATTATAATGTATTTGATTGTATTGGATTGTTTTTATACAATTATGTGTTTAGTGATATTTTGAATTAAGTTGTATTGGTTATTGCAACCTCTCTACTTTGTATTGGTTAATACAGACATCCACAGTATTATACCAATTAAAATGTATTAGCTAATACAATACAATGAATAGTGCAAAACAAACTGAACGTTGTATTGTATAATTCTAATACATTTTAAACTCCTAATATAATACAATCTAGCGCACCAAACGAGCCCTTTAAATTATTACATAGTTAAAACTTGTTACTTTTCCCTTTCTCATGAGTGAGTCAAGATTTTCAATTCCCAAACCACATTTGACATTAGTGGATGGAGATCTCAATCTGCAGATTAGATCTCCACCAAGATCCATGGAGACCTTCATGGATGGAGATTTTATTCTGGTTTATTTTCAATGTTTTTGGTTAATTTGTAATTTTGTTATTTTGAGGGATAAAATTGTCCACAAAATAATTTCTCATTTGCAAACTAAATTTTCAAACTCAATCAACACAAACGGAATGCTAACGGTGTTGGTCCATAGGGAAGGTTTCTAAAATAAAAGCATTTGTAATTATACATCCAACAATAGTTCAAAGGTGAGGGAAGATTTTTAATATTAACCCTAATAAATATGGTTGAAGTAAACCAGTGCAATTATAAATTTATACGTTTGTATCGTTAAGAGTAAATTAGTCCAATTTACCCTTTGTCTAAACCCAAATATTGTTTCTATGACACTTGGGTCTCTTGCCAATGTGGTTGGACCCTCCCTTGGAAGTCTCCACCATCACGGTTCAATGCCCGGTGTATATATATATATATATATATATATATTATTTGTCCCCCTTGGCCATTAATCCCAAGTGTGGGTGTTGTCCCACCAATTGTGGGTGCTCTTTCTCCGCTTGTGGGAGCCGCAGTCCGGGTTGCGCTAGTAAAGCTTAATCTCGCCAGTCCCAGCAGTTGTTGTATATTCAAAAATATATATATATATATATATATTGTTTCTATGATTTTCCTTGATAAATCATTAAATCCCAATGATGTAACAAAGTGTATTTGTTTGGAAATTTATGCAAAATTCTCTTTCAAATCTTCATTTTCGCCATTTTTTTTTCTTCTTTTTCTTTTTATTTTTTATTTTTTATTTTGAGATCGCAAGGCTTCTCAAAAAGTGTCTTAAATATTGGATACGCATCTTCTGGAAAGGCTGCTATTATGTATTTGGTACTTGGTCCAAAAGCAACATACAGTTTTAAAACTGAAAACAAAATGCTGATGATCTCAAAAAAAAACAAAAAAACAAAAAAAACAAAAAAAAAAAGTACAAACTCCGAAGAAATTTAAGCTATTTTAAAGGCAACTAATCATATCTACATCGCATCTTAAATGTTGTAATTGGACCTGTCAAAATGGGAGAAAAGAATATATTTCATTTGACTACCTGATTTTCCTTTACAAAGGTACAAAAAATTTACTACTATTCTCAATACCTCTAACAAGCATAATAACAGCAATCAACTTATACACCTCTGGACAAATAACCAACACTTCTCAAAACACAACCTGCAAATTCTCTAACACTTATCTAAACCGTATGGACTCCAACGAGGTTGCACCTCGACAATAAAACAAGCAGCCGCAACCACGCTCAAACTCCTCCCTAATTTTACACAGCGAGCTTCATCACCAATTATAATCCACCGAATTGTCCGGAATGCCAGTTGGTAGTTTTGCAAGAGCTATTATCCCATTGAATGAATGAATGAAACTCTTTAGCCACCATATAGCTGCAGTGTTATTTTGCACATTTTGCAACAGTTTTATGTTTCCTAATCACGGGTCACTTAAGTTAAACACTTAAAATACTCTGCAACTCCCAGGTGATTTGCAAGTCGGCGGACAGAAGATTGCACAAGTTCAGATTTCGGTGAGACAGAAACAGGAAGATGGGGTATGCAAACAGGCAGATATTGCTCACTGTCTTCTGGAGGGCAGAAGAGAAAAAGCACACATCGGCAGAATATAAATCTGGACATAGAACAACGCAAGCTATATCAGAATATGTTTGCTGAAACAGCAAAAAATATGCAAGAGTCAAATCAGAGATTACTACTGTTCAGACAGAAAAATGTCCTGCAACATAAATCCTGTCATCGAGACTAGGCTCTGTAGGTTTGGATTGACATTGGTCATAGGTCCCAATTTAGGATCCATCAGTCCAACTTAAGCTAAGCTACCCATCAAAAATATTGCCTCCACTTAAAATGCAAGATATATACCTAAGAATAAGCCTTCGTAGAAATGGATCAGATAGCACTTGTGCCCAGACCAGATCCAAGCTAGTTGATGTACAGAGAATGACTTCCCACTCAGAAAATGAAGTGGAGATTATCTTCTCTGCATCACTGTAAAAATCCTGAAAGCAGAACATCAGAAGAAAATGAAGGCCAACTTCATAAAAAATAAATAATATATTTAAAAAAAAAAAAATCAAATGTTTGGAGCTTCAAAAGGTTTTGCAATCAACTTACTGAATCAGAATCAGAAGAGGTGAAGCCAACCATTTGACAGAATGCTTGTAGAGGAGCAGTTAAGAAAAAGGTAAACTGACTTCCATTCTGCGTAGTATCAGCACTGGATTGATCCTTGAATGCTGGTCTCAAAGGTGAAAGAAATAGGGCAGCCGTCTCTCCCCTTTCTGCTCCATGTAAGACCTGGTCCAAAGATTACATGCGAGGAACTATACAGATTAGATAAAAGTTATTAGGGGAAAAATGAAAAAAAAAAAAAAAAAAAAAAAAAAACAGGTAACACTACAGATCCCTTTTGTTACCTTTCATTAACAAAACGGACATTACAAAATTAAGTAGCAGTCTGCTGGGCCATCAAAAAGAGCCATATAACAGAAAGATGTCTCCCCCCCCCACAAAAAAAAACATCCAGAGGAGACCCCAACCCAAAAGAACTTGACCTAAACACAAGGAAACCAAACCAAAACTATCTCACAACATCCTACCAATTAATCAGAATGAAGAAAAAAGAAGTCCCTAGAATTTTTTTAGTATCCGAATCCCATAAAGATGCCAAATATCCAAAATTTGTCCCATAAAAAATCCAAATTATTCTACATATTTCCTTCAAAAAGTCTGCTGTTCCTCTCCTGACAGATAGCTCATAAGAAAGTTAAGACTACACACTTTCACAGGATCTTAGCTTTTGGTCCTTTAGCAAAAGCGCAAAAAATTTACTGCCTACAAATCCGTAACAGGTTGAATTTGACTGAATGTAAATCTAGAAGAAAATTTGCATAAAACATGCCCTTCCTAGGTAGTAATTGTCCCCAAAGAAAAACAACCAACAAACCCTTATCAGTCAAAGGTCCTTAAATCAAATGCTCAGTACACGCTCAACCACTTTTTTCGGGTTGGTTCAATTTATGATTTACAATAGGAACTTATATTACATCTTGCCTAAATATACATATATAATTGTTAGTGCTTAAAGATTATTGTTGAGTACTCGAGTCATTTCTAATGGCTTAAGCGTTGGGGTTGAGTGATTACTAACACGGTATCAAAGCCAATTTTACTAGAATTTCATGGGTTCAAGTCCCCCCACATGATTATATTTGAATTAGTTATGTGCTTGTTTAGATCAACATGGCAAATATGTTTGTCTTGCACGTACGAGGTGTGCCATAACATTTAAATATTAATAATGGGTCATTTCCTAACAATTTAAGTTTTCGTTAGGAGCAAGAACACCCACGTTCAACACCTGTGCAATGTATTTATCCTTGATCTACTCTCTAAAATAACAAAGTCCAAAACCACCCTACTCAACAGAAAGAATTAGTTAGTAGCAGCAGCATTTGAATAATGTTATATATACATCTAGTGCAGCTTTTTTTTTCATATGCATGCAGTTGTGCAATTTTATATAGATTCAGCAATGATGAAACACCATATATTGAACAAAAGTTTGCACTGGGTATCACCAAAGGAACTATTTAAATTTATCAGTATTGAGGTATGTTGTAATTAATCATCATGCTGACGTGTTCCCTGAGATTCTTTTAAGTTTACCACACCCATCCTTATTCCTCACACAAAATGGGTTGTGTTAATATTGAGATTTTATGTGTAACTTGAATCCTCTACGACACAACAACTGCTGAACTAGTTATAGAATCACATTAAGAAAGCTATTATTCAAGCAAAGTTTCTAAAAATCAAATGCAACCTATACCCTGCTTTTCTTACCAAAACAAAATAATATAAAGAGAATACCGACCTAAATCAATTTTACATAACCATAATATGAAATACAAAGCAAAATCAGCTGAATAAATCATGCATATATGTAGATTGTATCAAAGTTCCCTGAAAAGTAATACACAAGTTATGACAAACCTGCCTTGAATGCATGGCTGTCGTCACTATCGATAATCAAGAATAAGGGTCTCCGTGTAAAAGGAATTATATCACCAGGGTAAAGGTTATTTGCACCTGAAACCCATAAGGAGGATATATAAGAGGGAAAGAAAACATTACAGAAATTTGTCAATGCATACACGGCAATACAGAGAAAAGATTATACACCAATAAGTGAATCCATTCTCAAAACCTTGTAATAGAAACTAGACACAGCATAAATTATATGTAAGTGCCTACCACCATTTCCTCGAGGACCAAACCACAGATAATTTTCATAATAGTCACTTGACTCTTTCGTGCCATTAATATGATATTCAGGTGTCGAACTATTCTGTTTATGGGAGATACGAGAAAGAACATTGTTATTTGAAGATTTTTTGGATCCTCCAGAATTTTCCAATTGAGAAACATTACTAATACCAGCCTTCCCTGCACAATTTATCATTGAGGTCAATAATCTAGGGAAAAGAAAAGACATTTGACTAAATTGAATTTTTAATTAGGCAATAAGGAAGCATCTAAACCTGAGGCCGACAAATATATTAGCATGATGCTCTCTGGAGGGAGCTCCTCACAAATTGTTGCTATAACCTGTCAATGTATCATTAATAAAATATAAACATTCATAATCACATATCCATAACAGAGACCTCAAATAGATTTAAATGGACACATCTTTATAGTATACTAGCTACTGATTTATTTATTTATTTATTTTAAATAACTAGCTACTGATTTTTAATTAGCCAACTCCATGCCCCCCCCTTTTTTTTTATCAGACTAAGGATACTAACAAGAAAAGATTACAAAGAAAAGAAGCTGTCCGCAAATAGAGAACAAGCAAACATGTCATAGGAGCTGCCAAAGACTCCCAGAAACAGAAATACAGAGAAGAAGATACCATTGTTAAATCCCATGTACAAAAAGTTAACTCCATGCCATTGAAACAAAGGCATTTTGAGATTAGTGGTGTTTCACATTTGTGGGTACCAGAATAAGGAGAAACAGTATACAACAAACCAATATTTTAAGTATCTGCTTTTTCAATGAAAATATAACAATAATTGCATACAGAGTTAGCACTTCCACAAAATCCATATAAACACAGTATAGATGCAAATGGTTACATTGAGAGGCACTCCTACATAAAATCTATGTGCATACCATGCAAAGAGAAATCAAGCATAGTTTCCAAGATATTGATATCCATTTGTCGTATAGTTAGGGAAAAAATCTAAAAATGCAAGAAGATAAAACACCCAAAAAATATTTTAATCTGATGCAGAAACACTGCACTGGTTTATATAACAGACAGCAGTAACTGCAGTAAATTCAACAACATAAAAGGCTTTAAAACTCACCGCTATCAAATGTGTCACGGATGGACGATAGAGCACGGACTTTCTTGGATTTGGAGGTAGAGTTGGATCAGTCAGATCTGCTGCAAAGTTCATATCTATAACTCCAGAAGCTCCAGAATGATCAATTGAAGCACCAGAATGATCATTGAACACAACTGGACGCTTTGGATAGAAAGATCCAGTTGGCTCCCATTCCAAACATTGCATCATTCTATAAGTGTCTAAAGTAATTTCAGCAAATTTAACCTGAAAACAAAAAATCATTCACAGGTAATTAAGATTCTTATTTGCAATATATATATTTCAATTTTGAATGCCAAATAGACTCAAAATATGGCCAGTCATACTCTTAAGAATTACCTCATTCCGGTGATAGCTTGTTAGAATTGCATCTTTAAATTTTAGAACCTTCTTCGCATGGAAACGAGCCACATAAGGAAGAGAAGTTGGATGAGAATCAAACATAGCACAATATCGCAATGGCCTGATATTTGTAAATGCTTTATCAGCTTTCATAAAGCGGACAATTTCTTGCACCACTAGCTTCCATTCTCTAAAGTTTGTCTCCTATAAAGAAATAAACCATTTGTCCTTGATCACGCAACTAAACAATAAAAGTTGTACAGAAATTTGTTTTTAGGAGAACTAATTATAATCTGATTACAAATTTACAATCATATATAAATTTTCCGGAGAATCATAGACTGCCTATTTGCTGGTGTCTCTAATGGCCTAGACTTTAGAATGTTAACAAACATTATCACCTGGTGAAAATGAAAAGAAATAATGGAAATGTGTTTATCCTTCCTCAATTTTCATCAAAAAAAGATATTTCTATTTAACTTTCACCTAATACAGTAAATAGTTGTGGTTCTGAAATGCCTTGCCTGTTTGGTCACATTAGAAAAACATGAAACAAAGATTAAAAATTCACCTCACAAAATTTAATCCTAATCCTCCATAGCAAATGATCAGAACATTTATATTATTCAAGACACATTAAATCCTTACGAACCAATTAAATTCAACATCTATGGTAATAAAGTTGCACTGTCACAGGTTCTCTTAAATAATTTCATGTCAGTGATCTATAGTGCTTCAAGAGAACAGAGAAATGAAATATCAAATTCTGAGCATCCAGAGCCAACCGTGTTACCAGCTTTTGGCATGTCAGTCTCAAGGAAATCTAACAAGATTATTCTAAGGATCAGAATTTACTACTACAGCTAAACCATTGTATTGTTAAGTACATTTACACAACGAGTTACTTTTCCCTATCCCTTCAAATAGTTTTTCAAATGATAGAAATTTTACTGCCATCAACGTCTAATCTAAGTAGAAACACGATTTGTACCTTCTTTTATATTGGGGTGTTTTTGGGAGGACAATACCATCTCCAAGTAAAATCAATCACATAAAGCACAAATTAATTTCATAGACACCAAAAAGTAAACTGGTGGCATTTTAACCAAGTAAATGGACACTGAGGAATCAAATCCTAAAGCCTTGCGGGAGCAACCACAGGGTTGACCACTCAGACTAACCCAAAGGTTATATATTTGATAACATATTTCAAAAATAGTAATTTTTTTTCCTCTTTTTTGGAGCAGAAGCAGGGTTTTTGTTTATTCTAGATTCTATTTTTCAAAAAAAAAAAACGAAAACCCTTCAAGTCAGTTTTCGAATTTTACACTAGTTCTCTTACCTCAAGATCTATTTATTCCAGAACCTACATTCCTGGTAATTGAATTATATTTTTATTAAGATTTGTAAAATAGAGCCTGTTCCGTGGTTCTAATCACTGGTTACTTAACGAAATATGAATAAAACAAGAGAAAAACAAAAGTGAAACTGTTAATCCCTTAAATTTATCTAATTAAAACATTATTGAACCTCAAGAATCAAGATGAAGCAAAAGAAACTAAGCATGAATTGAGAAAAAGCCTTCAAACAAAGAGTAAGGTAAAAAATATAAACTTGTGCTTGAATTAAAGGAAATAGAAAAATACCCGAAAATTGGTCTTGCAATCATCAACCAAGTGAGTAAATCGGTCAACGAGAAGGTTGAGCATATCAGTGCGGTTGAAAATCAAAGAAACAAGCAAAAACCTTGCATAAAACCTGAGTTCCTTAAACCTAACTCCCAAATCCTTCACTTTGGCTCCTTCGAAGTACCTCCTACTGAGAATGGCTTCGTAGAACACGTAAGCTTCAACTATGAACCTGGCCTCGCTGGTCCTCATGTACTGGTTGAAGTATAACTGACCGATTCGGCTTGCGATCTCACCAATCTCCCACCGGTTCAGACCAGACTCCACCAGCTTCGCTCGGTTCTCTTGCTGGTACTTCCAAAGCCTCATGTAAGCCTTGAAAACCTTGTGGAAGCTGTGGTGGTTCTGCGATCGGTTACTGTGCAACGGCAGGTCGCGGACTCTGCCGAATTTCCGGTCCGCGCTCTCCACCAGAGCGCGGAACGTCTGTGAAACGACGTCGCTTTGTGACATTAAAATAACGCTTTTATTTTTTATTTATTTTTGTTTCTTCACCGGCACTTGTTGTTATTGTTTAGCTCCGGTTCGAGTTTCCATCGGGAAATGAGAAAAAGGCTTTGAGAGAAGGAGAGAGAGAGAGTACTTTTTCAGTTTTCTGGATGTGAGCTGTGGCTCTGCGTTGTCAGCATGAAATTCTGTTTCGATTCAATTGAAAATTAAAAAATAAATTAAAAAAAAAAGCATATAATCCTATAATATATATTCTCGCTTTCTCCCTTTTTTATTTGCTTTTTGTTGTTAGTTATGGTTTGGACTTTGGAGAGAGAGGATTTTTTTTTTTTTTTTTTTTTTTTTCAATGATGATGAAATTTGAGCAGAGGAGAGTGAGAGACTAGGGGCAGGTAGCTGTGAAATTTGTGAAAGTGTGGCTCATCTGAGACAAAGAAATTTTGGTTTTTTTAATTGGGTTTTTTCAATTTTCATCCATTTGTCACCGTTGGATTCCGATGACAGTGTTAGGTGTAGCCGTGAAAATGAGAAGTTTTTTTATTTGACTGTTGACTGATGACTGATGAGAAGTATTTTGGGCTCTCCAAAAGAAGAAAAAGTTATTCTATATTACAACAAGAAAAGTATAGTTTCTTAAACATAATTTTTTTTAAATATTATATAAATTAGGTTTTTTTTTTAAAAAAAAAAAGAGATGATGACTCGAACCCATAATTTCAAAAATCATTTGTTTAAAACCAAACTCGTCTACATCGAAAATCATTTGTCTAAACTCAAAACTCGTCTATTTACAGAGGTAAGGCCCCGGGGCAGTCAAAGTTGCATTATTGAAATCAATTTGGATGGCACCGAGCACAATGCATCACATACACACCTATCAAATCAACTAAATATTCTCTTGTCTAAGTTAAAAAAAAAAAAAAAAAAAAAATCAATCAATTTTTTTTTTTTTTTTTTCTGTATAAGAACCCTGCTGATTTCAAATGTAACTTTAAATGTTCTCCCAAATCCTTGCATAGTGAAATTTGGCTCTAAAACCACTTATATTATATGTGATTTAACAAATTAGTTTATATTCATATATATATATATATAAATGTTCAAGTGAATACGCACTGATATAACTTCATCAATACGTTGGATGTAAACCATTATATTTACATACTTTAATTCAAAATGTATACATTTGTTAAAACTTCTCCATAATCAGTGGTCCACATGCATTGGTACTGATATAGTTATATCAATTCGCACTGATGTGAACGGTACCGTATATATATATATATATATATATATAAGTATTATCAAGTACGGGATCTCACACTAGAAAGTGACTATTTATCATGAATATAAGAATTTGAACTGAAATATTGTCAAACTAAATGAGTGTTATTTATCACCAAATTACAATGAGAGCATGATTATAATTTTTTTTCTTTATTTTTATTTTTTTTAAGTATTACACTATTACATAAATTTTAGATTTTTTGAAAAAGGGAAGGACTTGAATCCGTAACTTCGAGATGCAGGTGTGAGAGGTTTATCACCGGACTAACTTTATCTCGTCTACAATTTTTTTTTTTTTTCTTTCATTTATGGTTAAAACTATTGTTAGATGCTTGTGCTTTCATAGTCAAATAAATAAGGAGGTGGCCAACAATGGTTAAAACTATTGTTAGATGCTTGTGCTTTCATAGTCAAATAAATAAGGAGGTGGCCAACAATCATGACCTACTAGCCCTGTGCCCCTGTCTCTATGATTTTTATCGTCAAATTGTAAAAGTCAAAATTGGTTGGTGAATTTCCAAAATACCCTTAAAAGAAAAGACATCATCTCAAAAGCATTATATTAGATTAATTATGTTATTTTAATCGAAACCGTTGACATGTGATCTGTGGTGGTATTTGCTTGGTGGAATACACTTGTTTGTTGGAACTAAGTATGGAATGAAAAAACTGAAAACCCATTGTTTGTTTTACATAAAATTTCATGAAACATTCCACAAAAAGGGTTCTACATGTATAAGGGGAGTTTCACCACCGACCTCTGAGTAATGGTATCAATATGGGCCGGGTCCGGCGTGCCCGGCCCGCCAAGGATGGTAGGCTGTGCTAAGCATGGCCCCCATGTATGTGCCGTGCCGTGCTGTGCCGGGCCTTGGGGGCCGGCCCCTTTAGGCCCGTATAAACCAGCACGTGGGCCGTGCCGTGCCCCCGTTTTCCTAAACGGGCTGGGCCTAGCACAACATAGCAACCTGCCATGCCGTGCCGATCCGACCCGTTTAGGAAAATAGGTCTGGCGTGCCAGGCCCAAATGGGTCAGGTCGGCACCCTTTTACAGCATTACCTCTGAGTCTCCGACCTCATTAGATCGGTTGTCCATGAGACTCAATGGCCGATATATATAGATTTGGATCCTCTGTTGAGTTGATTTTTGTCTTGATATCTATAGATTTGCCGACATATGTAATCAATGGCCGATATTTTTTTTATTTCACTTTCATTATTTCTAAATGCAGAGTTTTATTCTCAAGTGTTTTAGATCAAAAAAAAGATCAGCACAACAGATGATTCTGATCTATAAATAACACCTCGTGAGTGGGGAACTTAGAGTTTTTCTCTGGTAGACATATAACTATGAGTATACTTATAGCACATTTATCTATCTCATCATTTTTTACCAAAAAAACAGCGCACTTGAATCAAATAATGCTTATATAGCAAAAAGTGATGAGTTGGATAAGTGTACTATAAGTATACTCATAGACTTATAGTTATATACCTACTAGAGAAAAACTATGGTAATTTGTGCTAGCAAAATTTTAACATTAACAATTTTTTTTTTTTAAAAACCACCGCAGCAGATCATCTGAAAGTTAAATACCGACATTGTGCTCCCTTCATTCATGGTCGAGCGTGATCGGTCATTCGTCTTTGACTCCATTATATAATATGTTTTACTATTTTATTGTGAGAATTATCCTTGGTTTTTAGTAGAATTGACCAATGGGATCAAATGATCGTGTCATGTAGCAAGTAGCAACTAGCAACCATATATATATATTGACAGTATCTATAATTATGCACAGTTTTTTTTTTTTTTTAATTAAATAAAAAAGAAAAAGAAAAAGAAAAACACATTGTAGACTGAATATATATATATATATATATATATATATATATATGGAATTTTTATAACAATTATCAAGAAGAGCAATCCTACCACAATCGAAGATTGATTTTTATTTTTTTTCATAAGTAGGCTATACCAATTTAAAATTGCAATTTAAATTTTTTAATTTCTACATCGAACTATTGTTGTACTTTTAATCCAATGATTGATACAAATAGTAAATTGATTTTCATTTTCAACTCTAAAATTAAATTTAAATAAATAATCAGATGGTAAAGTCATAAATCTCTCTTCATTTATATAGACAACTAAATTTTTGAGGTAAATAAAAGTTGAACTGAACATGGGGTGGATCTAGCTTCTTATTTCAAAATACAATATGCAAGATAATTTTTATGAGATTTTACCAAAAATTTTTATGAGTTAAAAATCTCTGAAAATATTTATAAGATTGTGACAACATTTCTACTTATAATTCAACATCACCTTTCAAAGAAAATGAGGTACTGGTGGGTGGTCCAGAGAAAATGGTCCCGAAATTTTTGATGAGGAAAAAGTTCAGCTACAAACATCCAACAACAAAGAATGATAATTTTTGACATATATTAAATTGTCTGAATATTATCAGAATATATGATAAAACAAAAAGGAATATTTATATATATATATATATCGTTTTCTTATAACGACTCCATTGTTATTATTTGCAAACACGTACGATCAAACCAGGTTGATGGGTTTGAAGATGAGGTGCATTTTCATTTTTCAATATATTGATCTTCTTATCTGGCAATCATGTGATCATCCATCTTCCCAAGATCAATTTTACACCCCAACCTATTTTTTTTTATATTATTAATTATTATATTCAATATATGTACTTGCATGCACGGTGGTTTATACTTTATATTTTATATTACATCAAATCAATAAAATAAAATAAAAAATCATTAAATCTACTCCTTTTTTTCTTTTATTTTTTGAAGAAAATGAAATATACCAACAATTGTGTGCATAATTATGTGCTTAATCATATTGATGATGACTAGATAATTTTGTTTGATTAGTTGTCTTTAATCTGGCATAGTTAAATAATATGGGATTATTAAACACTATGTCTATTTTACACTTTTCGGGTATAAATTGATCATTTTTTTTCTTTCAAAATAAAGACATTTTTTTCCAATGATTACACATTTACACCACACGATGGATGCATGAATGTATTAATCAACATTTGATTCCTAGTAGGTACCTATTATTAATATGTGATATCGATCAATAACCTTTTTTTTTTCAACGTGTTTTTTTTTATTAAAATAATTATATTTCAATTATAAAACAATGTCTTATCATTAAAACTTCCTTCAGCAAACAATCATAATAAAAAATAAAATTTGCATTATAGAAACCCACAAGACCACAAGGGTTTAGCTACATTATTGTTAATTTCAGTCTTTTTATGCCGTACGTTCTTTAAATAAATAAACCCACAAGACCACAAGAGTTTTTGTCCATGCGCTGTCTTCGTTGCTTACTTTTTCGCGAAGGATGGAAGATGTTTTTATGTTCGCTGCTCAGCCAGAGAGTGATACGAATGAGGTAAGAAAAGAGAAGCCTTCTAACTCCAGGAATAGTGCTAAGAGAGCCTGATCTCATGAGGTTGAAGAAGGGATTCCGCTGTGGAAACCAGTGGCTGAAAGCTTTAAATCAAAATTGCTCAGTGCTTCCAATCTAGACACTTGGAATGGGTTTGGTACTGGAAAGGAGAAACTGATAATTGAAGACGAGGACATCTCTTTTCTTGACGGACCGAATGGAACCATGGTGAAACTATTTGAGGAACTAAAACTGAAATTGTGCAAGCCGTGGGAGAATGCACTAATACTGAAAATTATTGGGAGATCTCACACGCTGAATTTCATGATCTCGAAATTGAGACAAAAATGGCCACTCATCGGAAACTGGCAATTGAGTGAATTGACTGATCTGGAAGATGGATACTTCGTGGCTCGATTTCAGATGCTTGATGATTTGAGTTTTGTGTTGACAGGGGGGCCTTGGGTGATTGCTAACTAGTACATTGTTGTGCAGAGGTGGAGACCCAATTTTGTACTTAAAGAAAAGGAAATCCATAGGATGCTAGTTTGGGTAAGGTTATCTAAATTACCAATGAATGGATTGATGTGAATTTGTTGTGGAAGATAGGTGGGATGTTGAGCACTACCTTTAAAGTCGATCTTATCACAGAATCTCGAACTAGATGCAGGTTTGCAAGGATTTATGTTGAGATTGATACAACACAATCATTAAAGAGCAACATCCATGTTGAGGACAGAACAATCAAAGTTGAATATGAAAATCTGGGTCTGATTTGCTTTAGTTGTGGGAGAGTATGACACAACAATGAGTGTTGTAAGGAAGCGATTGTTGAACATGAGGAAACAAAACAGTCAGTGGAGGATAGTAGAGGTGGTAGTAATGAGAGTGAACCTTATGGGCCATAGATACATGTATCGTATGAAAGAAACTACATAAATAATTTGGGAAGCAGATATGGTAACCGGGGGACATTTGATGGGAAAAGAAATAGGAATCAAGGCACTGGTGGGAAATCAGGGACTGGTGCTAAGCAGAGTTGTGAATCTCATGTTTCTGGAAATGATAAAATTAGTCAGGATATGGACCATAATAAATCAATGGAAAAATCTGGAATGGATAGAAACGTTAAGAGCAGTGTGGTTGCCACCAAGAACATTAGAATGAACCCTATAAACCAGAAGGATCTAGATTTGCAATTCTCAGTGACAATACTGATGTAAATGCATCGGGGAGGGAGTTATAGAGGCATGCAGACATAAAGAATAAGGACGCCCCCACCAAAGTCCTATCTGAAATATCAAACAAGAGCTCCACTGTCAGAAGGCAGTTGGTTACCAGTGCTACCAAATATTTGGTAGACACAACCGATGCTAAAATTGTCAATAAACCTTCCAAAGATAATATCATAAAGAAGGGGCCCAAGAAACATGGCAAGGGCGCCAAGAAGAATTACCATTAGCCAGATATTGTGCAACAGGAAGGCATTGAGGAAGAAATAGATGATTATGTAGTCCCTCAAAGCCTCCACAAGAAGTTAGTGGAATCAGAGAAGGTTGGGAATCAGGCTTCTGATATCATACATATATATGCTACTCTTGACGATTAGCGGGTTGATGTGGCTGGTTCCTCTAATTTTGAAGATGTTACCTCTAATCGCAAAGAGGCAATGGCGATGACAGTGGAGTAACCGATCCCTTGTGTGACATTCCCACTCTTTATCTGATGTTTTGTTCATGGAATGTTAGGGGTGCTGGTAAGAAGAGATTTGTTAAGGTTGTTTCTGACCTTAAAAGATTTGGACATTTTGATGTGCTTACGATTTTGGAACCCAGAATTAACGGAATCAAGGCTACTAAAATTGTAGACAGGTTAGGTTTCAATAAGAACTTTATTGTTGAGGCATCTGGTTTCTCGAGAGGTATTTGACTTCTATGGAATGATAACAAATTGAAGCTTTAAGTTGTTGTGAATTCAAAACACATTGTCACTGCTGTAGTGGCTGAGAGAAGCAGACATTGGGTCATTACTATAGTCTATGCCAATCCTAATGCTAGCATTAGGAAAAGTTTGTGGGGCTATCTTAGTGCTATTAGAAGATGTTTTATGGGTCCCTAGGTAATCATGGGGGATTTTAATGAAATTACTGACACTGATGAAAAAAAGGGTGGTAGATGTGGCTTCTTCAAGACAAGGTTAATGGAATGGATCGATGATAACAAGATGGTGGACTTAGTGTTTATTAGCCAGAAATTCACTTGGATGACCAATATGGGTGTCAATGAGAGTATATGGGAGAGACTGGATAGAGCACTATGTTCAAAGGACTGAAGAATCACCTTTGCGGAAGGCTTCCTAAGACATCTTCCCAGAGTGTCTTCTGACTATTGCCTTATATTGTTAAACCTTCATAGTCACCATATTCCGAGAAAAGGTTTTAAAACCGTTTAGATTCAAAGCTAATGTGGCTGAAACATAGGGATTTTAGTAGCATGACCCAATAATTCTAGGGAAACCGAAATGATCGTATTGTTGACAAAATCCAAGCCTTCTCTAGCATACTGAGGAATTGGAATGATACCAACTTTGGTTGTATTTTCCAGAAGAAAAGACGCCTTCTAGCTAGATTGCAAGGGATACAAAGAAGTCTTGGTGTTAGATTCAAGATTTGCCTTGTTAAACTTGAGACCAAACTTCAAGAAGAGTATAGCCAAATCATTGAGCAAGAGGAGACTTTTTGGGTTCAAAAATCCAGAATTACCTAGCTTAAAGAGGGGGACAAAAACACCAAATTTTCTTATCTTGCTACTATGATCAGAAAGCGTTATAATAAGTTAGAAGGATTAAAAGATAAAGATGGTATCTAGCAATGTGATAGAGAAATCATGAGGAAAATTAACATTGACTATTTTCTGAAGATTCTCACTACTTAACCTTTACTGGACTATTTTGATAATTTACCAAGAGGCTTCCCTATCCTTGATGACAAGTCAATTACAAACATCTCTAGAAATGTTAATGAAGAGGAAGTTAAGGCTGCCCTCTTTAGTATTGGTGGTCTCAAAACGCCCGGTCCAGACGACCTTCTCGCCTCTTTCTTCCAAAGTCACTGGGAAGTCTGTAAATTGGATTTGATTAAGCTTGAATATGATAGTTTTAGGACTGATACCTTCCCTGTCGAATTAAACCACACCATTATCGCTCTTATTCCCAAAGTGCCTAGTCTTCTTGATAAGACCCAAATTAGACCCATCAACTTATATAACACTACTTATAAGATCACTAGCAAAATCATTGTCTATAGACTTAAGACCCTACTACCTGATCTTAACAGTCCCAACCAGTTTGCCTTTATCCCTGGAAGACAAATTCAAGATAACATTGTGGTCGCACAAGAAATTCTTCATAAGTTTAAAATTATGAAAGATAAAAAAAGGTTATGTTGCTTGGAAAATTGATCTTGCCAAAGCCTATGACAAGCTTCAATGGAGTTTCATTAGAGATGTGTGTATGGAAGTTGGTATTGGCGGTAAACTCTTGGATCTTATTATGTGGTGTACCACTAGTGTTAGATATAAGGTCATGCTAAGTGGGGAATCCACTGAGTCTTTTACTCCTGGAGCTGGCATCAGATAAGGAGACCCCCTATCTCTTTATTTATTTGTCTTCTGTATGGAAAAGCTTTCCCATCTGATAAAACAAAGACTATCCTTAGGATCTTGGAAATGTGTCAAGATCTCTAGAGGAGACCTTGAGGTATCCCACCTATTATTTGCTGATGATCTGATACTTTTTGGACAAGTTACCACAACTCAAGCGGATATCATGAGAGAATGTCTGGACGCTTTTTGTGATCTTTCTGGTTAGCAAATCAGTTTTCCAAAATCAAGAGTTTTTTGCTCTAATAACATGAAAGATAGCGACGCTCTTGCCATTGCCAGAATGTGTGGATCCCCTCTCACTAAGGATCTTGATAACTACCTGGGAGTTCCACTCATCCACTGCAGAATAAGCAATCAAACCTACATGGGTCTTGTAGAGAAAACCCAGAAAAAATTGGCGGCCTGGAAAAATGATTCCCTCTCTCTTGCTGGGTGTGCCACTCTTATTAAAGCTGTCACCTTTGCTATTCCCATTTATATTATGTAATATATGAAGCTTCCTAAGGAAACTTGTTTAGAATTGGATCAAATCAATAGGAAATTTCTTTGGGGAAACATTACTATCAAGAATGCAATCCATCTTATCAAATGGGACACCGTTTGTCAACCCAAAAGAAATGGTGGTTTGGATCTCAAGAAAACTAAAAGTATGAACCAAGCTCTACTTGCTAAAATAGGTTGGCGGTTACTACAAGGAGAAAATGATATGTGGTGCAAGCTTCTCCAACTCAAGTATCTCAAGAATCAAACCATTATTGAATCTGAGTTGAAAAAAGGCACCAATTCTTTGAACATCTAGAAAAGTATTGTTTTTGGGGCCAAGCTCTTAGATAAAGGGATTAAATGGAGAGTGGGAATAGGTGACCGTATCAGGATCTGGCTTAATATATGGGTTCCAGAAGTTGGAAGGCTCAAGAACCACGCCATTGTTAAGCTTACTGCTGAAGAGTTATACTAGAATATAGGCAGTTACTTGACCAATGATTGTTGGCATTTTGATCAGCTTATTGCGGCCCTTCAAGGGAACATTGTTCACAAAATTAGTAGTATCCATGCTGGTAAAATCCATAGTGGGCAGGATAGAATTATATGGAGTTCGAACAATTGTGGTGATTTTTCTGTCAGAACCGTTTATAATGGTCTTATTGATGCTGATAGGAGTCCTTTTTGGAAGTAAAGGTTTATTTGGAGCCTCAAAATCCCCTATAGAGTTCAACATTTTATTTGGATTATGCTCCATGACAAAATCCTTACTAACCATTAGAGGGCTAGCCGTGGATTGACTACTGATATTTCTTATCCGAGATGTGATGCTTGTATAGAAGACATTGAACATCTAGTTCGTGGCTATAGCCTCTCTATCTCAGTCTGGGAGAAGATTTCGAAGGACATCAAGATGTCTGTGTTTTTTGAGGGGAGACTTGAAGACTGGTTGTATGGCAATCTTTATGATACGAAGATAGCAAATGGTAATGTCCCTTTCTTTTTGGTTTTCTCCATAACTCTCTGGTTTTTGTGGAAATAAAGGTGCAACAAGGTGTTTGATACAAACTTTATGTTTCCACAATCCCCTCATCTGATCATTGAACAATTTGCTAAAGGCTAGTGGTTGGCTAACTACTCAGATCCTAATAGAGATATTATTTCCTTTCCGGTTTCTTGGACACCTCCTAATGAAAACTGGGTGAAGTAAACATTGATGGAAGTTGTTGTATAGATTCAAGTGCCATAACGGCTGGAGGTGTTTTGCGTAATTCTTAGAAGGGATGGATCAAAGGTTTTGTGTTGAATAAGGGTTAGGGAATGCTCTTGAAGCTGAATTATGAGGAACATTTGAAGGCCTAAATATGGCATGAAATTCTGGGTTCAAAAAGATTGTTACTGAAACTGATTCCACATCTATTATGCAACTCCTTAACACTAATACCAATCCTAACCACCCCTTATTTAGCCTCATCCAGAGTTGCAGAGAGATCATAAATGGTGATTGGAGTTGTAATGTGCAACATGCTTACAGAGAAGGTAATTCCTTTGCGGATGGTCTTGCTCATATGGGGCATAAGATGGAAATTGGTTTATGGTTTTTCGACAACCCTCATGTTGAGATAAGAAATATTTTTGATGTTGATAACAGAGGCACCACCTGTATAAAGCAGTGCTATGTGCCCAATATGTTCTCTTCCTAGCTTTTTTCTTTTATGTGCCTTGCCCTCCTCTATACCCAAAAAAAAAAAAAATCATGTAAAGAGTTGCTCTCTTATGTAAAGGGCACATGTTAAAAGAATTCAAATTATTTATATATATGTATGATTTATAAAAGTATATGTATCAACATATATAATGTGGTTTAAATAACTACTTAAATATAAAAATAAAGAAAATATATAAGTTGTGTTATAATAAAATTGAAATGACAGATAAAATAATGAGTATTGATAACAGAACAAAATGAGACAAAACGAAAGAATAATTTACTCTAATAGATTGCCTTTCAATTGCCTTTGTATTGATTCTTATTGGATATACCAAGTGGAGCTTTTCAGATTTCATAAAAAAAATAGAACCAACAAAATCAAACATACTTATAGGTGGAGAAGACCAATCAAAGAAAGACAAGCAGAAGGCCACAACTCAACATGCATGTAGCCAAAGAAAGTAAAGCCTCCACATGTGATGACAATTGAAAATGGTGAGATGGTGGTAAAATCCACAAGCTTCTACAATACTTCTCCTTGGATTTCCACAATTTGTATCTTAGTTTGCTATGAAAAACCCAGTGGGACAAAAACCTTAGTAAAAATATATACAATTATCTTCTGGATCAAGTTGTGTGGATGTGTTCAAAACTGCCTCATTGAAACCTTTCCGGTAAAACCTAGTGGGACAAAATCCGGTAGAAGGAAAAAAGAGTACAGTACACATGTTCTATTCAAGTTTTGCTCCCCCTGATTGAACTTCAACATCAATCTTGTAATTTACAGAGCCGACACATTCCAATTCCATATACCAGTTTCTCAAAAGTTGATGTAAGCAATGTTTTGGTAAACAGATCTGCAAGATTATCTGTAGACCGTATTTGTTTAACATCAATCTGTCGGCTCTGTTGAAGTTCATGAGTATAGAAGAATTTAGGAGAAATATGTTTGGTTTTATCTCCTTTGATATATCCCCCTCTAACTTGAGCAATACAAGCCGCGTTATCTTCAAATATCGGTGTCGGTATTTCTATAGATAATGAGAATCCACATGTCTTTTGAATATGATGAATAAATGACCTTAGCCAAACATATTCTTGACTTGTTTCATGGAGTGCAAACAAAAGTTTGTTTTGTGGAGCGCCAGGAGATTGCTGTGCCATTATAGGTAAAAACATATCCCGTATGTGAACGAGCTTTATGGGGATCAGATAGATACCCGGCATCAGCATAACCAAGTAAACCTAAAAAGTTGTTAGATTTTGAATAATATAATCCTAAGTCTTTCGTTCCACAAAGATAACAAAAAAGATGTTTAATCTCATTCCAATGTCTTCGAATTGGTGCTGAACTGAATCTAGCAAACAAATTTACTGAAAATGCAGTATATAGTCTAGTACATTGAGCCAGATATAATAAAGCACCAATTGCATTAAGATATGGTACTTTAGGACCAAGTATCTTTTCACTATCTTCAATTGGTCGAAATGGATCTTTCTTAGGATCAAGAGTTCCAACAATTATAGGAATACTTAATGGATGAGCATTGTCCATATGGAATCTTTTCAGAATCTTTTTAATATATGCTGATTGATGGATAAGTATTCCGTTTGATTTATGCTCAATCTCCAGGCCGAGACAATATTTTATTTTTCCCAGGTCTTTCATTTCAAATTCTCTTTTCAAATATTCAGCAGTTTTCAGGAGCTCTCCAGGAGTTCCAATTAAATTCATATCATCAACATAAACTGCTATAATAGCAAATCCAGATTCTGATTTCTTTATAAAGACACATGGGCATATAAGATTATTAATATATCATTCTTTTATCAAATATTCACTGAGGCGGTTATACCACATGCGCCTAGATTGCTTTAATCCATACAAGGACCTTTGTAATTTAATCGAATATAAATTACGAGGTATCGAGTTATATGCTTCTGGCATTTTAAATCCTTTAGGGATTTTCATATAAATATCTGAATCGAGTAAGCCATATAGATAGGCAGTTACTACGTCCATAAGACACATTTCAAGTCTTTCTAAGACAGCCAAAATTATTAGAAATCGAAACGAAATTGTATCCATCACTGGTGAATACGTCACATCAAAATCAATACCAGGTCTTTGTGAGAAACCCTGTGCTACGAGTCGTGCCTTATATCGCACCACCTCATTTTTCTCATTATGTTTCTGTACAAAAACCCATTTGTGTCCAACAGGTTTGATATCTTCAAGCATCTGGACTATCAATCCAAATACTTTACGCTTGGCTAATGAAGTCAATTATGTTTAAATTGCTTCTTTCCGTTTAGGCCAATCAGACATTTGCCTACAATTGTCGAGGTTATAAGGCTCATAATCATCATTTAAAATTTCAGTAACCATTGTGTACACAAATATATCATCGATGATTGTTTCTTCACGATTCCACATTCCTCTTGTATAATTTATAGAAATTTCCTCATTTATATGTTCTTGTATCTCTTCAGAGATTCCTTCTCCTGCAGGGGTTTCTTGTGTCCTTCCAGGGACATCTAACTCTTGTGGAGTTAATTCAGAGAAAGTGGATTTATTTATAAATTCAGGAATATGATCTTGATATTTTGTTTTCTTCCTCCGGGGAACAGTATCTTTCGAACCAAGTGGCCTACCACGCTTCTGGCGTACAATAGATGATTCATTTGCTATTATTTGTTTAGATCGTTCTTCTGGAATAATCACCCGTGCTGGTACATTAACAGCTGGGATGTATGATTTTATTACCCTAGTAGCATTTGTAAATGCATATGGTAACTAATTTGCTATTGTTTGAAGATGAACTATCTTGCGTACTTCATTATCACATTGAGATGTGTATGGGTCAAAATGAATTAGACTAGGAACTTTCTAAGAAAGTTCACGCTTCTCTTCAGGAGAAGTTTTTCTTTCCCCCAATGATTGGAAATTTCTCTCATCAAAATGACAATCAGCAAATCGTGCAGTAAAAAGGTCACCAATCAAATGTTCTAGATATCTAATAATTGATGGTAAATCTAGACCAACATATATTCTCAAACGTCGTTGGGGTCCCATTTTGGTTCTATGTGTAGGTACAATTGGGACATATACTGCACTATTAAGGAGAATATATTGCCTCATATCAAGCCAAGTCAATAGCATTCAATCTCTACAAATCTCCTTGATCTTTGTAATGTCTATAGTCAACTGTAGAGATTGATTGCAACAGTTTAGGAACTTGATTTGTTGCTGTAAATATGCACCGTAAGATGTGTATAAATTCACTGTATCAATATGAATAAAATAAGAGTATTCAACATTAACTTTGTTATCTTTTTATGGTATCAGAGCTCTCTTAAGCTCCAACGAGCAATTTTTTTTTTTCCTCTGTTTTTGACAGTATCATGGCTGGAAACTCAGCAGAAAGTCCACCCACCACCCAAACTCCTTCCACCCAGACTCCTACCACACAAACTCCTGCCACACAAACTCCTACCATTATCACAATTCCTACGACTACTAATAATATTACCAATCTTATATCGATCAATGCCGCTGCCCAACTACCATTAAAACTGACCTCCTCAAATTATCCTTCTTGGAGAGCACAATTCCATACTTTGTTGTTCGGCTATGATCTTTTGGGCTACCTTGATGGTTCCTTGGTTTGTCCTCCTAAGTCTCTAAGCACCAATGGTGTATCTACTGTAAATTCAGCATACACACTCTGGCTTCGACAAGATCAATTAATCTTGCATGCCATTATTGCGTCTGTATCAGAATCTGTTACTCCACTTGTTGCTTCATCGAAAACCTCTCATGAAGCTTGGGATCGGCTACAAAAGCTCTATGCCAGTCGTTCTCGCACTCGGATTATTCAACTAAAAGATAAACTTGCCCTCATAACTCGTGGAACCAAAACCATGTTTGAATATTTACAAATCATCAAAAGTGCCGCTGATGAGTTAGCACTTGCTGGTATTCCACAGAGTGATGATGATTTGCTATTGTATTGCCTACGAGGACTTGGCCCTGAATACAAGGAGATTGTTGCTGCCATCCGCGCCCGAGATACTGCGATATCATTCGAAGAACTTCATGATAAGCTGGTAGACCATGAGGTTTATCTAAAGAGAGAGACAACCCAATCAGAGTCTTCTCAGATCACTGCAAATGCCACCAGATATTCTAGCCAAAACAGACCAAGAAACAACAACAAGAATGGAAGAAAATATTTTCCCCAGCATCGAGGACCACCAAATCAGCCTAAACAGCCACTTCATAAAAAATTTTCTCATTCTCAACGTCCAAATTTTACACAACCTCCACCCAGCCCAAATGACCTTGTTTGTCAATATTGCGAGAAACGTGGCCACACTGCACGTACGTGCTATCGAATTCATCCACCTTCCCCCATGGCAAATCATACCTCGGCTCAAACCTCTCCAAATGCCAATTGGCTTGTTGACTCTGCTGCCTCACATCATGTTGCTACTGATCTTAATGCTCTGTCACTCCATCAAGATTATGAAGGTCCAGATGATATTGTGATTGGTGACGGTACAAGTCTACAAATTAGCCACACTGGTTCTACTATACTTCCTACTTCCTCCACTCAATTTATGCTTTCCAATGTGCTTTGTGTTCCATCTATGAAAAAGAATTTAATTTCTGTTTCTAAGTTTTGTAAAACAAACAAAGCATCTATTGAATTCTTTCCTGATTTTGTTATTGTGAAGGATTTACGCACGGGGGCAACTCTTCTGCGCGGACAGAATAAGCATGATGTTTATGAGTGGCCAAGTACTGTTGGAGCTGCAGTACACCACCCTTCAGCCTATGTCAGCATCAAAACTTCACTTCAAAATTGCACAATCGTCTTGGTCATCCAGCCACTAAAGTTCTTGCATCAATGATCAAATCCAATTCTTTACCCATGACAACATCTTCTGATTTTTTATGTGAGTCATGTAATTGTCACAAAAGTCATCGGTTGCCTTTTGGTACCTCTACTTTGACTAGTAATAAACCTCTTGAGCTTGTTTACAGTGACGTTTGGGGTCCTTCTCCAAGTTTGTCCATTGATGGTTTTAAATACTATGTCATTTTTGTTGATCATTTTACGAAATATACATGGCTCTATCCTTTGCGTCTCAAGTCAGATGTTTTTAATATTTTTATCAAATTCAAAAATGTGGTTGAGAAATTTTTCAAAACTTCTATAATTACCATTTACTCGGATGGAGGAGGAGAATACCAAAAATTGAAACCTTTTCTTGAAAATCATGGCATTCAACATCTTAAGACCCCACCCCACACCCCTCAGCATAATGGCTCTGCGGAAAGGCGGCATCGCCATATTGTTGAAACTGGGTTAACATTATTACATACCGCATCTTTACCACTTTCGTTTTGGTCTTATTCTTTCCAAACTGCTAGTTATCTTATTAATCGTCTCCCTACACCCATTCTTCACAATAAGTCTCCATTTGAGTGTCTTTTTGGGTTATCACCAAACTACAACAAACTTCGTACCTTTGGTTGTTTGTGTTTTCCATGGTTAAAGCCTTACACATCCCACAAACTTGAGCCCAAATCACGTCCTTGTGTCTTCCTCGGTTACTCCTCTTCACAAAGTGCCTACAAATGTTATGATGTGTCGTCAAAAAAAATTATTTATGTCTCGTCATGTCAAATTCATAGAGAATGTTTTTCCCCTGCATACAACTCATTTTGACTCATCTCAAGATTCAGGTTCTATCACTGATAAATGGTCTGTATGCTCTCCTTCATTAGCTGCTCTAAATCCCCCACATTTTAATGTCCCAATCCATTCTATGTCTCACCCGTCTATGTTACATATTAATACTTCTCCACATACTGCAGCTCCACATGGTAGTACCAACTCAAACAACATTGTTTCTTCTTCACGCAATGAAACAAGTGCTCCACCGGTGACTTCTCATGATCAACCTATGGATCAAACCCAAACCCAAACAACTGACCCACTTATCCCTCCCATCCCATCTGATTCTACCCGAACCTTTACCAATAACCGAATTCACCCAATGACTACATGTTCTCAAAATAACATTTTTAAGCCTAAACAACTTCACTTAACCACAAAACATCCTCTACCAGATTCTGTTGAACCTACCAGTGTGGCACAAGCCATGAAAGACTATCAATGGCGCACAGCAATGACTGATGAGCTTAATGTTCTCGTTAAAAATGGTACTTGGGTCTTAGTGCCACCACAATCTCATCAAAATGTTGTTGGTTGCAAATGGGTTTTCCGAATAAAAAGGAATCCTGATGGTACAATCTCACGATATAAAGCCCGACTTGTGGCCAAGGGATTTCATCAAAGGCCAGGCGTGGATTATCATGAAACATTTAGCCCAGTGGTTAAACCAACCACCATTCGAATTGTACTTTGTTTGGCACTCAATCATGGTTGGAACATTCGACAACTAGATGTGAACAATGCATTTTTGCATGGTTCTTTATCTGAAGAGGTCTTCATGCAACAACCTCCTGGATTCATTGATACCGCTCATCCATCTCATGTGTGTCATCTTCGTAAAGCCATATATGGCCTCAAACAAGCACCGCGTGCTTGGTACAACGAACTTAAAAGTTTTTTATTGGCTCATGGTTTTACTAACTCTAAAAGTGATGCTTCTTTGTTTATTTACAGGCACCAAGGAACTGTAGCTTATTTTTTGGTCTATGTTGATGATTTAATTGTTACAGGAAATGATGCTCAATTTATCAGTACATTCCTTCAAGCCTTGTCTGATCGTTTTTCTATCAAAGATCTAGGTGACCTTCACTACTTCCTTGGTGTTGAAGTGTTACCATCTTCGAATGGTATTCTTCTCACACAACATAAATACATTCGAGATATATTGAATCGCACTCAACTGACTGGCATTAAAGAAGTACAAACACCAATGGCAACCAGCACATCTCTTGTTCTTCATGATGGTTCTTCTCCAACAGATGCTAGTCAGTATCGCAGTGTTATCGGAGCTTTGCAGTACTTGTCAATAACTCGACCTGACATATCATATTGTGTCAACAAACTCTCTCAATTTATGCATTGTCCTTCTGAGAACCATTGGACAGCTGCTAAACGTCTTCTTCGCTATCTCAAACACACCATTAATCATGGTCTTTTTCTCAAACGAGGACAACCTTTGCTGCTCCATGCTTATTCAGATGCTGATTGGGCAGGGAACCGTGACGATCGGACATCTACAACTGCATACATTGTGTATCTCGGAGGAAATGCAATTTCTTGGAGTTCTCGAAAGCAAAAGACTGTGGCTCGATCTTCAACAAAGGCCGAGTATCGTGCTGTTGCTTCTACTACAGCAGAGGTGACATGGATTCAATCTTTACTTGGTGAACTTGGAATATCATTACAGAAGCCTCCAAATATTCACTGTGATAACATTGGAGCAACTTATCTCAGTGCCAATCCAGTCTTTCACTCAAAGATGAAACACATTGCAATTGATTTTCATTTCGTACGCGATAAAGTCTCCAATGGGCAACTTACTGTATCTTATGTTTCTACAAATGACCAACTTGCAGATGCTCTCACCAAGCCACTTTCAAGAGCCAGATTCACACAATTATGTTCCAAGATTGGTATCTCTGATGGGAGTACCATCTTGAGGGGGCATATTAAGGAGAATATATTGCCTCATATCAAGCCAAGTCTTTTTATGCACAACCAAAAGTACATAAATGAGAAATATCTGGTTGATGGCCAAATAAAAGTTGTACGGGTGAATATTGATGATAAGCAATGGGACGAAGGTGGATTAATGCAGCAGCATGTAAAATAGCGTGTCCCTAAACAGAAATTGGTAATTGTGTTCGCAATAATAAAGTTATTACAATTACCTAGAGACGCTTGATAAATGATTCTGCTAATCCATTATGAGTATGAACATGTGGAACTGGATGTTTAACATCAATCTCAACTGATCTGCAATATTCATCAAATGTCTTGGAAGTAAATTCACCAGCATTATCAAGGCGTATTGACTTAATCGGATGATCGGGAAAATGTGCCAGAAGCACGCAGCTTAATCCAGATGATAAAGCACGCAGCTTTTCCATAATGAGTTTCTAGGCTAAATCATGGGAAGTAATGCACAGATACTCAATATTCTCATCATTTTTAGTTTCTATATAATATCTATTACACAGTATATCTTTGAAACTAAGTAGATTTTTTCTGGATCTGCTTGAATATAAAGTATCATTGATATATATTTTAATATTGTTTGGTAACAATATCATGGCTCTACCGGAGCCTTCTATCAGATCTACTGGACCTGATATTGTATTAACATTTGCTTTAAGCAATGTTAAATTCAAAAATCATTTTTGATTCCGCAGATTCGTATGTGTTGTTGAACTATCGGCTAGACATATATCTCATATATCTTGCATTTCAATAACACCCAATTTACCGTTTAAAGACATATTGAAAATACCTACAAGGTTATACTAAACAACCTAGAGGGGGGGGGGGGTGAATAGGTTGACATACTAGTTTTAAAAACTCTTTAGTGACTTATGTCAAAACCTTGGTGAGTATACAAATTAACCTTAAACATGATTGTTATGAGAAAACAATTAACACATATATGCTCAATTCACCACCCTTAGTCTACAAAACATATACCAAGAAACAATGTATCTCATATATAAGCATATTCAATAAAGAACAAATTCCACAAGTTGTACTTTGAATATTAGAATGCAAATTCACTAAGTAGAGCTTTACAACTTGATATAGAATCACAAGATATAATGTTCAAACACTTACAAGATACAAGAAACAAATGTTGATCCAACAAACAATGTGTGCATCTCTTTCTTTATCAATAACTCATTTACAAGGATGTGAGGAAATGAAGAGCTTAAACAAGTTATATTGATCATACATACAAATATAAAGAGATAGAGATAGAGACATTTGACACATTGATTTTTACGTGATAAACCTCCGAAGAGGAAACATCCACGGGTTGAATCCATAACCACCGGCAAAGTAATTCACTATGATGAAAAAGACTTACACACTCAAGGCTATCAACACATGATATTCACCCTAAGCTATCAACTCCTAGTCTACCCTCAGGCCTAGTGAACCACAACGCCTACTACCTATCCAAGGTGTGTCCTACACCTCTAGGTAGCAACATCCTATCCAAAGCTCTCAAGCTTCTAGGATGATTTTTTGCTTAGCTATCCGGAGTTTCCTACTCCTAGCTAAGTCTTCTTGCTTGGTTATCCGGAACACTTTCCTAACTAAGACTTCTTGCTCTTTCCACAAAGCGTCACTCACTTTGCAAGAGACTTCAACCTTTCACAAGGCAATGATCTAAGTGATGCAAATGATGCAAACACATGCAACATAGAATATATGATCAATACATCATATGGAAACTAGAAATAATCAATGAGCACACAATGTACATTTTTCTAGTTTATGATCCAAAACATGACATCACATCACACCACACAAAATGATGCATGAGCATATGAAATGTATTGATAAGGTATACTCCATGAAGATCTAGACATAGGCAACAAAGTTCATAAAACAAAGTTGTCTAGATTTTAAACATGAACAAAAAATCTAGAGCATGCAAAACACCTAAATCATGCCAAATCCTAGATTCTATTCATGTTACTAAAGCTTGAAAACAAAGCATGTTCATTAAGCATTCAAGACTTTAGAACACAAACAACAAAAATGCTAAAATCACAAAATGTATACAATGAATATTCTAGCAAGTATTTAGAGTAAGGATATAATGAATAATCAATTAAATCCTATTAGTCTCTAAATACACAAACACAAGTGCTAATCCTAGATATGTTCAATAAAATGATCTAAGCACATGTGAGGATTATTAATCATAAAATACTTCAATCAAGTCACAAATAATCTTAGATATCAATCTAATCACAATACAACTCTCAAACATGTGAAAAACCTAGAATCTAATAAACTAGTTCATATATGTCTCTAATTAGACTTTTGATTAAGATTGATTATGAAGCTATCTTTCTCTATAGCATTCATAATACATACACATACATATAGAAAAAGAAACCCCAAGGTAATTGAAGGTTATAAAAGAAGAAATCCCAAAGATATGAACACTACCTTGGATTCTCGAGCTAGTTCGGTTTTCTGTGTACAACCACCAGAAAGGTCAATCAAACAGCTGCCAAATCACTTGAAAAAGGTAGAGGACTCGATTACGAACAATCTCTAACTTGAATCACTCAATTTCGAGTTCGTATGAGAAAGTTACGGTGTTTGGAAGATGAGAAAAATTGGAGAGAAAAATCTGACCGGATTTAATCTTTTCTTCTTGAAATCAAATGGGAGGGAATCAGAATATTTAAATGGAGGAGAGAGAAGGGAGATTTCGGCCAATCAAAATAGGCCACCTCAGCCCAGGCCCGTGTGGGGCGCGTGGGAAACACGGGACCAGAGGACTGGTCTGGCCGTGGGCCCCATGGCCTCCACACGGGGTGGCCTAGCTAGCTTCTCCTGCACACCTCTCTCGTTCTTCAGCCATATTCAGGCATCCGAACTCTAAATTCAAATCCATTTTTGGATTATGAACCGTGACTCCCATACGCACAATGAAGACTACAAAACTTTGACAAATAGTTGAGAATTCATCTCAGAAAACGACGACGAAGACAACTCAACAAATGAGAATACAAAGTAGCGTAGTTACATCGTTTGGACTCGAAACCTAATGAATGAGTAACTGACATGACTGGAACTCAATAAGGAATCTAATAGAACATGTTCAAGTCCAAAATACTAGAAACACAAACATATAAACACAATGTCACACAATGTCACACAAGTATGCCATATCTACGCGATAGTCATAAAACATGCAATTCTACAATGTTTGTCTATAAAAGACCAATGCATGTGCATACTTAAAAGTGTGTGAATGTGTTATATCAAATGTTTGCACAACGATGCAGGGACACACATGTATGAATTGTGTGTGTGTGCGCCGAGGCCTTGCAAGAAGAAAGAAGTCTAAGTATACCTTTGACGCTTTCTTCTCTTGAAGGCTTCCATTTGCTTGATATGTAATCCAACTTCCTTGAAGCTTGTTAAACCGAGAAACCTAGACAACTAATCAATACAAATGAAATGTCGTTTTGATATAGAATAGTGCCAGCACAACTCAAGAACCTAACACATATCTATTCACAAAGAAAAATAAAGTGCATATTAGATAGAGTAATCAAAAGTATATATTACATAAGGAATATTTTACATAAGTATTTCACACGATAACAAAAAATATTACAAGCACCACTTAATTGGTATTGACATTTCCATCACCAATTGAAGTGGTCACTTTATCATTCGGATCATCAAGGAAATCAGAAACATTAAACTGGGTGATATCCATAAAATCTAAATTCTCCATGAAGTTGGTTTCATGATTCTTCTCTTTTTCCTTTTCTTTGATCGATGCTTAATAAAGCTCAACCAAATGTTTAGGTGTGCGGCATGTACGTGACCAATGATTATGATAGCCACACCTGAAACAAATGCCATCATCTTTCTTAGGCCCCTTTTAGATATTTTTCCCTTTATCTGGTCTGGCCTTATTAACATTCCATTTATAAGGAGTGTTTTCATTATTTTGATTATAACCACCTGGACCAAAATAATCATATGCTCTTCTATGACCCCGACCACGGCCACAACCACGACCACGGTAGGGACTGCGACCACGACCATGACCGCGAGTATGCCCTCCAATAGTGTTAGCATTCACTTCTGGGAATGCTGTAGTCGGTCGGGCGTGATTCATAATTTTTTATTAAAAGCTCGTTATTTTTCTCTACAACCAAGAGACATGAGATTAGCTCTGAATATTTTGAGAATCGACGTTCTCGATATTGCTGTTGTAATATCATGTTCAAGGCATGAAAGGTTGTAAACGTTTTTTCCAACATATCGTTTTCTATTACATCCTGACCACACGATTTCAGCTGTGTAGTGATTTTGAATAAAGCAGAATTATACTCAGAGACTGATCTATAGTCTTGAAAGCGTAAATGTTGCCACTGATACCTGGCATTTGGTAATGCAACATCGAGTTGGCTATCAAATCAGTCTTTTAGCTCTTGCCATAGAACTTCTGGTTCTGTGACAGTTAGGTATTGAGCTTTCATATCCTCATTCAGATGACGACGGATAATAACCATGGCAGTAGATTTGCCTTGTTCATTTGCCTCGGCCCCATCTTCAATGGTGTAAAACAGGCCTTCTAATTTTAAAAGTAATCTGGCGTCAATAACCCTTGACATGTAGTTGTCCCCAAACACTTCTAGTGCAACAAATTTCAAACTTGCAAGCTTTGACATTATTACAGCTTCTGGTTATCTGAAAATCACAATCGGAGTTAGAACTTTTGGTCTGATAAAAACCCGAGGAATTTAAATCTTCAGATATATAAAGGAATATTAGTAAGTAAATAAATCTAGAAGTTTCAGGTTCCGGTAATGATAAATAAATCCATAAACTTCAGGTTCTTGATGGGTGACCAAATTGTTTAAATAAAAATTGCGTAAAAGTAAATAAAATGCGAGAAAGTAAATCACATAAAAGTAAATAAAATGTGAGAAAGTAAATCCAGAACTGCAGGTTTTGGTATTAATAAGAAAAATCTAGAAGCTTCAGGTTCTAGTAATAATAAATTCAGAAGCTTCAAGTTCTGGTAATAAATCTAGAAACTTCAAGTTCTAGTGATAATAAATTCAGTAGGTTCAGGTTCTGAAAATAATGAACTCGTGCTAATAATGTGTTATAATAAAATTGAAATGATGGATAAAATAAAGAGTATTGATAACATAATAAAATGAGACAAAACGAGAGAATAATTTACTCTGATAGATTTCCTTTCAATTGCCTTTGTATTGATTCTTATTGGATATACAAAGTGGAGCTTTTTAGATTTCATAACAAAAAAAAAAATTGAAACAACAAAATCAAACATACTTATAGGTGGAGAAGATCAATCAAAGAAAGACAAGCAGAAGGCCACAACTCAACATGCATGTAGCCAAAGAAAGTAAAGCCTTCACGTGTAATGACAATTGAAAATGGTGAGATGGTGGTAAAATCCACAAGCTTCTACAATACGTTGATATTAATTAAGTGATATTGGGCATAATCATATGTCTGTTAATCTGTTAATGAGACTTGGCACTGATCCTTATGCAGAAAGTAATTAAGTTTTAAAAAACTAATTAAGCATTTATATTTAATTGATGCTTTCTTTAACATGGAAGGCAAAAAGGAGTTGCTTTCATACTTATTATCTGATCATCTCCCCAAATCCCAATCACCATGATCGGCAGCAACTACATACAACTGTTAGCAGCCTTAATTAATTGTGTTAGAGATTGCTCAAATATTTTTATGATGTTGAAACGTGCATTAGAAATTGGTCACCTCTTTATAGGGGTCCATATTTTCAAGTTTCAGGAAACGTGGCCGGTAATTAGGGAAAGATTTATGGATCAATTTTACAAATAAACAACATGATATATAGTCTATTTTACGATCAAATAATTGATCACAACGTTTGGTCATATATAAGAATAAACCGATAATTAGAAAATAAACCTTTTCTCTTTTTAATTGTATTTAATTACAAAATTAGCGTTGATAAATGATAGTATACCTCTTATAAAATGCATTGTGAATATGTGAATAGACTATATTATTATTAAATAATTGACAACCATTGTAAATAGGTCTATCAAGATATTGTTCGCTTTGGCACCATAACAGGCCCGCACGGGTTTAAAACGCGTCTTGATAGGAAGGGGCGCACTCCCCATTTAAATTGCTCAATAGAAGCAGATGGAAGCAATGTGGGATCTGATGATTCACAACAACAACCAATAACTTTCTCAAAATAATAATAATTGACAAGAAAACGATAGACCGAATTGATGATTGAACATGTATATTGTTTTTATTAAAAAAATAAAATAAAATAAAGAGCTGTGTGGTTGTGCATTATCCTTCTCGTACAATAAAATTAAATATGATTAATGAAAGTAGTTGAAACTTAGCGACATATAATTGAGAAATAAGTTTTGTGTCATGTGTCCAATTGTTACGTGGCAATTCTTTAATAAAAGTTGAATGGACCGATCCAATTATTAGATCATAAGAGTAAATAAGGACAATTTATTCGAATCCAATGAAGAAATATTTCCATATTATTCAATCTATAATTGTTACTTACCTTTAATTTATATATTAAGGGTTGACCATCATAAAGGCAAAACGAGCCTCGACATTTAATTTTATGAATGTGACTGACATGATATGTCGCATGCTGTGTTTGTCAACAAAATAATTTTCGAATTTTTTTTTTTTTCCATCACAATCAATTTTGGGATATTTTTTTGTATGAAGTAGGTTGTATTTTGGATAATATATAATTTCTTAGGAAATAAGTTATAGGTTTCTTATTGGACTGGGTTGAACAGTGAACACTATTGTGTCCTTGTCAGGCATTATTTTATGTTAATAAAATTTATAATGTACAGTATAAAATTAAATATTGTTATAAAATTTTCATTTTTATAATTTATATTATAAATTTATAATAATAATAATTTTTATATGGTGGACCAGAAGCATATGACAATGGGGATTAATTTGGTAGGGGAGTGGTTGGATGTTTACTGTCTGAATTGAGAATTTTGCAAATAAAAAGATGCTGCATGCCTCCCATCTTTATATAAGTCCAATGCTGAAGATTGAAGAGTGAAGAGTGAAGACATTGCATTGCTTTTATGTATTCACTTTTGCAATTTTCAATGGAAGTCATTTTCTTTTTTGCTTTATTAGGTTAAAAGCTTTTCCTTATTAATCACTATTTCAGTATCCTTTGCCTTTGACACCTTCTGTAATTAATCTTATGCCACACAGCTTCTCCGTTATGATGCAAGCAGGATTTGAATTTAAAACCTTTTGAACATATATCATAAATATTAAAATATTCTAATATGAAATTCAAAGAAAGGTTTCGATAAATTATAAATTAATTATATATCAATAAAGGTTTACGATACCATTCATACCGATGTTCAATTCACTTCTTGGTTGGAGATTTCAAAATTACGTCTCTTTACCACCGGGGTTGATCAAATGAGAACACAATATATTGGACTATTGCTAGGTGCCTAGGTCTTTATAGTTTATTGTTCACCAAAGAAGTTCATTTTGTTTTCTTCATCTACACGCCACCTTCCTTGCATTAGGGTTCAACTTTTATTTGACAACTTCTTTAAACCTTTATATATATTGTTACCCCCACGAGCTGATCATGAGTTAATAAATAAAAGGTCTCCATATGTAATATAAATCAACCTTTTTATAAGCAAAACACAATTTAAAATGAACACTAGCTCGATCTTATGTTATCAATATTAATTAAATAGTGAGATTTCAATTAGAAAGAAGTGATCACATCAGCATTATATTCAGCAATTAGTTAAACAAACATTTTCTTTTTCCTCGAGCATAGTAATATTCAATAATCAATGATTCACAAGTCAATAGCATCCAATGAAAAAACAGTTAAGCAATTGAGTGTAAGTAGCTTTGGAAAAGAGGGTTAAAGCAGGTAAATAAAGTGACAGCAATGTCAAAAGCATGCAAAGAAAACAAGTAGATGGTATGTTTGAGAATCTTCTAAAGCTCAAACATCACTTTGGAGGGTTGTCAAAAGCGGGAGGGAGGATGCATGAAGCCAAGCCAGCCACTGACTCAAAAGAACATGTAATGATGAAGAGAGTGATCATAAAGGAAGCTTCAAATTTTGACAGTTTCTTTTCAGATATATATGATGTGCATATGCTTTCATGTTTTGATCATGAGGTGCATGTGGACCTTGAATGTTTGTGTTGTGGTTGTGGCAAATCTTCTGCTCTTACAGTATTTCACATGAAACACTGACATATATAGATTTCAGGTCGTTGACTGCATGTTTGTATTACTGTTTGGTTACAAAAGATTATATATTGTCCAAGGTTTCAGTTTTGTCATGGATATATTATATATATGTTAAAATTAAAGGCATAACTCATTTCTACAATTCGATCTACTATATTTTTTGTTCTCTCAACTCAATTGGGTTTTAGGTGATTTTGAAAATATGATATGATGATTATTATAAGTATCAATATCAAACCCATAACTCCGAATTCATAATTTATTTATGGATTATATATGTTTATATATATATATACATAAATTCTATTATCAGTTTGAACTGACAAAAGTTATATCAGTTTCTTGCATGTAGGCCACTGGATTTAAATACTTTGAATTGGATGTATGCACTTGTCAGTCAAAGTATTTAAATCCAGTGGTCCACATACAAGAAACTGATATAACTTTTGTCAGTTCGAACTGATAATAAAAAGACTGTATATATATATATATATATATATACAATTTTTCTATTGTCAATTTGTCCTGATATAAAAAATATCAAGACGAAGAATGTGGACCATTAGATTTATATACTTTGACTCAAAGTGTATGCACTTGTCAAAACTTCTTCATAATCTATAGTCCACATTCTTCGTCCTGATATATTTATATCATGACGAACTGATAGTAGAAAGACTATATATACATATATGTATATTCTCTAAAATATGTTTGGACTCTCTTACAGGGCACATGGTAAAGGAACCATAATCCAAAAGCATTATCCAAAAAGAGAATTTCAAGAATTAATATATATTATTATTATTATTATTATTATTTCATTGAATGATTCAATTATACTTATTAGTTATTCTGTATTAATATCATTTCTAGACAATCACAATTTGGGGGGAGTGAGGAATCTTCCCTTAGAATGATAGAGTTGTTATTTGGATCATGTTTATAACACTTGATCTCATCATATCCTGATAAACCTATAAGATTTTAATAAAAATAATCTCATTTTAGGCAATCACAAGTGATGCAGCGTTGGTATGGATGATCAAGAGCCTTATTGATTATGGGATACCTAAGACTATGAACATATTGCTAACTCATTGATTCTCTAAAATACCGATAAAGCAAACAAAAGAATTTTTGTAACTACATTTTATTCATCAACTCAAGTCTGCCATTATATAGGAGTAGGAAAAAACAAATAAAAATCATAATTTGAATCCTAAATTTATGCCTCCATCATCAAATCCTATAAATCAAGCAATTGCATTCATCATAAATGATCGATGAAATTGTATAAATCAAGTTGTTGTCAACACACCATGATTCTTGTAAATCTCCCATAACTTGATCTCCATCAACAAGGTAAGATTATCTTTGAACTAGACTAAAGTTCTTCTCAAATTAATAGTTCTTTAAGAATATATACACTCTTATTTTATCAACATTCAAAAGGGTATATATTCCAGGTCATCAAGGAAAATTTTTCTTTATTTTAAGTAAAAGTTTGTATAGAAACTACCACGTGTAGATTGGTTTGCACTGATTTTTGCTTGGTTCGTGTTCTAAACAAATTGGTAACGAGATCCGGACAACTAATATGCAACTTAAGGAGTTCGATCGGCACCCATTAAATAATAAAATTCATGTGTCTCATTAAAAATAAATAAATAAATAAATAAAAGTTTACTTGTAAAAAGTAACTACATAAGGAAACTTTCATCATCCTTTGAGCTTCTCATTATCTAATAAGTTGGTATCACGATTGTATTGCTAATTTCCTGCAAATCATATTTATGAAAAAGATAAACAAGAATCAGTATGATATGACACTGAATATTCCGGATGCCAATCAACAAAGATGAGTTCTTGCTTGGTTAGAAAAATTAAAAAGTAATTAAATGCAAATAGAGGAATGTCAAATTACTATTAATCTCAAACATTTTGAACTACTGGAAAATAATAAGAACATTATTTATGTTTTGTTAACTTCCATCACTTGAATTTATTCACTTCTCTTTTCATGTCCAAATTCACTAATTTGTTCGTATAATTAGAAATAAAGAAAAAATTGACAATTTCTACAAACTTTCTACTCGATCGATTGTGTAATCAGAAATTTATTTCAATTTGTCTCCCACTCATATTACATTAACGATATGAATAACCAATTCATATACTCAATACCAAACAAAAAGTAAAACATTTTTCGAAAACTGACCTAGAATTGTCGTTGCTTGTATCCCTTTTTAGGATCCGATGGGCGGATTGGGTAGACTTCCTTGGGAAGAACATGGCCGGGATCCAATCCTTCGAGTTCGGAGACCAGAATGTGAAGCTGAAAGCGTCTCCAAGTCTTGGCAACAATTTTGGCAGGCCATGTAACTGAGATTTCAATTACTATCTTTATGAGGTTGAGCAAGTCCATGCACAGAAAATTTGGTTATGATTCAACATTATTTCTTAATTTGCCCTCTCCCCTTGTTTATAACTAGAGTTTTCTCCGCGATGTTTTGATTAAATGGATAATTAAATTGCGTTTATAGTTGCCAAATGCCTATAACATTCAAAGGGCATGTTTTATGTGGTAGCCTTTTTGCCGGTCCATCCCTTTTGCATTTTCATCTATACTTATTATTGGTTATTTTGTTTAATTTTTTATTAGATTAATTCTAAACATATTAATTTATATTCCAACTTGTAAGGTATCATTTCAATTATTTTATATGTGATGAGTGGAATAATTTTATTTTATAATTATTGTTTCTTGATAATTTTTTTTTTTTTTTTTTTTGAAAGCTGTCTAACGTCATTGTGGGTCAGAGGTCTGTTGGAACTTAACGAGATTGAGCTCTATAAACATGGTTCGGAATGCAATTCCCAATCCAGGGAGAGATCACCTCACACTTTGCAAAGTAGTGGCCAAATGTGAGATTCTATTTACAATAACATGGGTTAAACACTGCTAGTGGTGGATCTTTATTTTGATGTCTCCAACCAACAAGTCAAAGGACCCTTTAAGGTGCAAAAAAAAAAAAAAAAAAAAAAAAAACCTTTGGCATGTTTGTTAATAATTGACTGACATTACCGCTCAATGTGAATTGTGACTCAATAATAAAAGCTCTCATTCACTCTGACAATATTCTAGATTCGAGTCGCGCCATTACTAGTGGTACATGAAAAAAAAAAAAATTGAATGACATTACTTAAAATGAAATAAAAAATAATAACAATCGAAAGACATCATGAAATATATGATATTGGGCAAATGTAACCTCAAAAACCAAGCAAGCCCAATTCAAAAAGACATGGACCAATCCAGCTCTCAAAATGTTGACCCGACCTGTTAACCGTCTGTAATTTGGATAACCCACCACAATCACTCTCTCACACAAATGGCTCTCTCTGCTTCTACTCTTTGCATGATAACTTTCCCTCCTCGGCTCCTCTTTCCCACCAATTTTATTTTCTTTCTCACCAAACACCCTCAAAGAAAAAACCAAACCTTTCTAGGTGGGGGTGATGGGTGGGTCGGAGAGAGACTGGGAGGTCCTGGACACGTGTCTCAACTCTCAATGCATATAATGTGAGATTGTAAGGCTTGTCTCTAGTGCCTATGCATATCTTAAAAACAGAGAACTCTTGCCAAATTTTGGAAATTTAGCAGTATTGGTAAATTATTTGTTTTTTTGTTTGTTTTTTTTTTGTTTTCGTTGAGGACTTTAATCGAATAGTTGGTGCACAATTCAAATTCTCTCGTAAAAACATGATCGTTTCTCTTATCTTTGAATGGAAAATGAATTTATACAATTTTGGAAAATTCAGCGATTGTTAAGTAACATTCCCTCGTTGAGAACTTGAATCGAATAGTTTGTGTACAATGCAAATTCTCTTGTAAAAGCATGATTGTCTTTCTTAATTTTGAACAAAAATGTCAACTTTTATAGTTTTGGAGGGAACCAGAGATGTTACACCAACTATGTTGAAGTCTTCAACCGGCTTAGAAGGTGATTGTAGATTTTCCTTTTTTAGCCAATTGATCTAAATTCAAGAGTTTTTATTGATTAATGAAGTTTCTATATGTCGAATGCCATGAATGTAATGTGTTGTTTTGGTTTTTGTGATTTTTCTTTAAACAATTTAGCCTCCAAACTTTCTCAGAAGAAGTGGGGGGTTTTCCGGAAGCTTGAGTGTTGGAGGATACTGGTTCTTTGTTGGATTCTGGTTCATGAAGCAGACATCTTTTAGTAGGTATTTGCTAGACTAGTTATTTGTTTTGGCTGATTAAGTTGGAGGATACAACTTTTAAATATGATCACTGCCTTGTTAAAGTTGGAGTAACCTTGTTATGTCTTCAAGAAGCGGGTGGGAGCCTCATTATCGATCGAAATTAAAGATAGTGGTTTGCGACACAAAATGTGAACTGAATTGAAAGAATCAGTTTGGTCACAATAAAAAACCAATCCACATTGCTCTGCAAGCTTTCAGTTTGATATGGTTTTTGTTTTTGACAAAAAATAAAGCATACTAGTTTCTATCAGATATAAGCAATAATCAGTTTGACATGGTTTTGTTGGTTTAATACATGAATCGTATAAGTAATAATCAGCTCCTCATTGCTTCTTTTTTTTTAATGTTCTTTCTGTGTTTCCATTTGCTTATCCTTGAATTAGATATTACATGCTTTCTTGTTCATAAACAATGTGTATTATGTGAGTGGAATAATTATGTTCTATCTCTTTATTAAACGATTAATTGTGCCTTGAATAGTTAAACTTTTAACGTTGTCTGGCATAATTACTGGTCAGGTACTGCATGTTCTTTTTGCTTGCATTGCAGATGAAGCTCCTGTTTATGGTGAGGCTGAGGGTGGAGAGAATGACGAAAGCTGTTTAGGAGTATTTGCATTCTTTTGCAGCCTCTATTTTCAATTGCCCAGGTATCTCTTAACCATTACTGTGTGTAGATGTCTACTCAAGCAAGATGGTCAGTTCTACAGTCTTACAATCTGCTTAAATTGCATAGACTTGCTCATCAAACTACCGTTAAAGCTCTGGAAACTGGTGCCGGTCTCAGTGTTGCAATCAGGAGAATTGAGGAAGCCTTCCTCCAAAACATGAAATGCAATTGTTGTAAAATAATCGTTTCTTGTTCTGATTCTAAATCCACTCTGAACATGCATCACTGCTGTACATTGCCAAGGACAGAATGGACCAGAGGCCTAGTGATCTGATGTACAACCGGGTTGGTTTAACAGAGATGAAGTTGACTTGGATCTTCCAGGGCTATCCAGATAAATTCCTCGATTCACAGTTGGTCAGAACTATTGTTGTCGAGTGGTATAATTTGGTAGCAATGAATGATCACGGTCTCTGCCACGATTTGGCTAGAGGAGACAACAACAGAGGCATGACATGGAGAGACCAGTTATTGTGGTCTAAACTAAATCAAATAGTCCAGATAGATGATTGACTCATATGAGATCCCAGTTTGTATCAAAAAAACAATAAATTGTATTGAAAGAAAGCTAATGTATATTATGATGATAAAAGTTTCTAAATATTTTTGAATCTGCTTACTTTTTAATTTTTATTGTTGTTACTGCATTCTTCCTATCTTTCATATATGATTATGACAAATGTTCCAAAGACTCAAAACAATTATATCCATACCCTTCAACCCCCATAGAAATAGAAGATTTACTGCCCAGTTTGGGAGTTACGGATTTGACATGACTTGAAATTCCAATCTAATTGATGTGGACGTGAGGGGTTTATTATTGGATGACCTTAATAACTTGATCTAATTGATCCCACATCGGCTAAATCAAAGCTTGTTTAGTTGGTTATAAACTTGTCAATCCCTTGATTCAATTGCCGAGCTCAGTAACTTGAGCTTGTATATATATGTTACAATATATATATTTATATATTAATAATATATATTATATATATATAATAATATAATACATATATGATATTAAATATTATTATATATGTATATAAGATGTACAATAATATATATATTATTTTATGGATAATAATATTATTATATACGTAATAATATTTAATATAATATATACAAATTATAATATATATATTAATAATACAGATTAATATATATATATATACATAGATATATATCATATATACATATATATTATGTGTTAATATATTTATATATTATAATAATATGTTTATATTATAATTATATATATATCTTATATATAATAATAATATATATATATATATATATATATATGATATAATGAATATTAATATATATAAGATATATTGAATATTATTATATATAGGATATATATATATATATATATATATACTATTATTACAATATATATTATATTATATATGTAATTACAATATATATTATTAATATATATATATATATATATATATATAATATATTAGATATGAATGTAATTGTTTGAAAATTGAAAGGGTAAATTAGTCTTTTTAACACTTGTCCCATGTCATGGGACAAGTTGTCCTAGGGTCTTGGGTGGGACAATTTTTTATGATTTTTGTCCCACTTTGTCCTGTCTTGTCCCATGCTAAGAACGCACCAAACGTGAGACAAGAACAAATTGTCACACGTTGTCCTGTCCCGTCCCGTCCCGCATATCAAACGCACCCTAAGAGACCTCCTTATAAATAGAAATATTAGCCTTACAAATGTTGCAAGAAACACTCTTGTTTGTGGCGTTGTGATATATGAAAATGGTGGAAGAGGAGGAGGTGGTGATAGTGGGTGCAGGAATAGTAGGGTTGGCCACTGCTGTGGCTCTCAAGGGATTAGGAATCCGAGCTCTTATTTTGGAAAGAGCAAAAGGCCTTCAAGCCACCGGTGCAGCCTTAACTCTCTTCTCAAACGCTTGGCTTGCACTCGATGTCTCACAGGCTCACTTCCATTTATTCTCCTGTTAAGAGGTAATTATTTCTTCACAACTTGTTTGTATATTTTATTTTATAATCTAATTTTTTGTGGATTTAGAATTTTAAGTCCATTATAAATGGATCTCGACATCCCATATGCCAATTTTTTTGTGTATCTATTTCACATTTGCAGTAAAATTTGTGTTTGTAAATTTGAATATTGCTGGTTTATTCATCTGCTTGTTTCTAATGTCAATTATTTTTTGATAACAAATTAGGGGACTAGTAAAAAATGTTCAAACTGGAGCAACTCAAGAAGTCTCCTTCACTGGAGCTGGACCAAGATCGGTACACCGTAAATCCTTATTTGAGGCCTTGGCAAATGAACTACCGATTGACACGATCTATTTCTCTTCTAAAGTTGCATCCATCGAAATGCAAACACAAGAAAATTCACCCATTACTATCATACATTTGGGTGATGGTACTATTATTAAAGCTAAGGTAACTAATTAACCACTGGTTACAGGTTAATTGCTACATTTTATTACGGTTTTATAGGTGTGTTTAATAATTAATTGTACAATATTGGATTACATTAATTCTATCTCTTGGATAATTAGATGTTGATAGGATGTGATGGGAAATTGGTTAGGACTTGCAGCACCAGTCAATTCTGGTCGATCTGCGATGCGTGGGCTGGCTGTGTTTCCTCAAGGTCATGGATTGAATCATGAATTCCGATGATTCGTAGATGTTGGCATGAGAGCTGGATATGTTCCTCTTACTGATAAGGAGATCTATTGGTTCTTTGTTAGTCAATCTCCACCTAATGGTAATTGGATCTATATTTTACCATGTATTAAAAATCTTATTAAGTGCATGGGGAGCAGGGGCGAATGATAATGTTGTCTGGACGGTGCTGCAACCCCGTCTACCGTTTTTTATAAAAATTTAAGCTTTTACTGTATAGCCCATTATATGTAATGTTATACCAATAGGCTCAACAGTCCAAGCCCAATGTTAATTTATTGACCTCTTATGTTAAGTTAAAATTACCAAATTGCCACTCATGACCCACCATGTCTCTTGTATTCCTAAATCCCACCACTCAACTGTTTTTCGTTTTTTTTATTTCTTTTCGTTTCTTCTCACTGTAATATTTTTCTTTGTTCTTTTATGCATTCTTTAATCTTTCTATACACTACTTTAGATTTTTTTTTAAAGAATCTTGGAACCACATTTATAAAAACTCTCTCCATACAAAGTAAAAATGTTTATTCTTTTTTATTTACTTATATTTTATTTTGTTAGGGTTTCCTTATTACATTAAGATTAGTTTGATTTAATTAAATTTGTTTGTTGCTAGAATTATAGGACATATATATACAATTATTTGTATATTAGCTAGTTGGAACATTTTTTTTTACTATTTGGTGATTAAAATTATTTTGAACAAAATAAATAATTATGATTTGTTTGTTATTTTCAATAATTGGAACAAAAACCTTTTTATTTGAGATTGAGATTGATGAATTGAAACATTAATAAAATTAATTATGTTTCATTGTATTTAATTAATTAGATAGTGAGTTGAAACTATTAGGTAATGCTATTAGACTAATAATTATACGATGATATTGGGATCATCATTCATGATATTTTGAATCTTTAGAATTTTAGTTTTGCTTCTTTTAATTTTGTTCCTAGGTTGGCCAATAAAGTGGCTCATGGTTTGGCGAGGCTGGCTCTTGGGTTTGAGGGCAAGTCTGTGTGGTTGAACGACTGCCCGTTGGCAGTGGAGAGTCTGGTTCGAGGTGATTACCCAGTTGCTCTGTAGTTCGTTTTTGTTTTTCTTTAATATATTCCTTTTCAAAAAAATAAAAAATAAAAAATTATATGATGATTGTGTTTTATTTGGTATAGATCACATGTTTAAATAATTTTGATAACTAGTATTTAGTTGGGCTTAAAAATTTATTAGCACCTTTTTAAGGATGAATTCTAAGACTATCACTCATTTAATAACTTAAGTTTAAATGGCACCTTATGGTAAATAGACAAAAATGCCCCCATAGTTTTGATTTTTTTTTTTTTCTTTTTAGTTTTCCAATTTATTTTTTTTTGTTCTTTTTCGTCCTCTTTGTTAGACCTCCAATGGAGGTCGAACAGACCTCTCCATCCGACCTCCAATGGAGGTTAGAGTCGTTTGACCTCCGTTGGAGGTTTGTTCTACCTCCATGGAGGTTGATGAAGATTGAAGAAGAAAATGAAAAATAAAATAAGAATATCGAAAATTTCATTTTTGTCTAATAAGTCTTAGAAATTACAAAAATACCCAAAAAGTCTCGAAAACTATAAAATAAGTCTCATAAATACACAATAAGTAAAAGTCTCGGAAACTACAAAATAAGTCTTGAAAATACCCAATAAGTCTATTTATGAGACTTATTGGGTTTTTTTAAGACTTATTTTATAAATTCCGATATTTTTTGAATATTTCCGAAACTTATTGTGTATTTTCGAGACTTATTGGGTATTTTTATAATTTTTGAGACTTATTGGGTGGTTTTGTCTCATAAATTACAAAAGAAAACCCAATAAGTCTCAAATATTACAAAAAAAAAACCCAATAAGTCTCAAAAATTACAAAAATTCCCAATAAGCCTCGGAAATACACAATAAGTCTCAAAAATAAGCAAAAAGTCTCGAAAACTATGAAATAAGTCTCGAAAATGTCCAATAAGTCTCGATCTGAGAGTTATTGGGTATTTACGAGACTTATTTTGTAGTTTCTGAGACTTTTTGTGTATTTTTGTAATTTCTGACACTTATTGGATAAAAATGAATTTTTCTATTTTTTTATTTTAGTTTTTCATCTTCATCGTCAATCTCCATTGACCTCCATTGGAGGTCGATTTTGACCTCCATTGCGGTAAAACGGACCTCCAACGAAGGTCAAACGATTTCGACCTCCATTGGAGGTCGAATGAACCTCCAATGGAGCTTGATTATGACCTCCAATGGAGGTCCAATGAAGAAGAAGAACAACAAACAAAAAAATTAGAAAACTGAAAAGTAAAAAAAGATAAAATCAAAACTGTGGAGGCAGTTTTGTCCATTCACCATAATAGGTGCTATTTAAATTCAAATTATTAAAGTGACAATAGTCTTGCAAACACACTTTAAAAGAATGACAAAACCCCATATTTCCACATATTTAGTTTAGCCATGCCGGATAGAAAATCCTGGATTCGCTCCATTGATGAGATTTGCCTTCTTTTTATTTTCTTTTTCTTCATTTCAATTAGGAGAAAACATGGCTGGAAATCCACAATTGATACAGAGCGAATTGCTACAGAATTATGGCAAGCACTGGCCTCCACTGTACCTAGATGTTGTCCGGCATTGTGATCTTTCAACATTGACATGGGCTCCATTGATGTTTAGGAAACCTTGGGACATCATGTTTAACAAACTAAGAAAGGATAATATCACAGTGGCTGGTGATGCCATGCACCCAATGACACCTGATATTGGACAAGGCGGTTGTTCCGCGCTAGAAGATGCAGTAGTTCTCGGGCGACACATCGGTGAAGTGTTGAGTACAAAAAATGGAAAACTTGATTCAATGGACATTGGTGAAGCTATAGATGGGTATGTTAAGGAAAGAAGGTGGCGGGTGACATGGCTGGTGGCAGGGTCATATTTATCAGGATGGGCTCAACAAGGAGGGTCAAATTGGTGGATGAAATTCTTGAGAGATGTCATTTTTTATAGGTTTCTTTCATCTAAGTTAGTTAATGATGTGAACTATGATTGTGGGATACTGCCTAGTGTTGCTTTCTCTAGTGAATTAAAGAGCTCAAGCAAAATAGACTAAGTTTCAAGTACTTCGAGTGCAAGCAGAGTATTTTTAATAAAAGATGAAACACTTATAAGGGTCATGTAGGGGCGTACTTAGGATTTTTTTTTTTTTTTTTTTTTTTTTTTTTTTTTTTTTTTTTTGTGGGCTAAATCATATATATATATATATATAACAAATCTTTGAAATGAAGAAAACAAACTTGATCCCTCGTTCTCGAAATTACATGGAGAACTTGATCCATTCCCACTCGAAGATTGATCATTTTTTTTCTTCTTAAAGTATGAAAGCATAGTTTTTAAGTTGCGGTAGAAAAAAAAAATTAAAAAAATAACAAAACACTAACTTAAAATTATGAATAATAAACCCAAAACTCTAACATGTTAATTAGAAAAAATAAATTTTAACAAAGAAAAATGCGTAAGATAGAATTGGGATGAGATATTCAATTTTGTAATTGGTACGAGAGAGCAAAGAGGTACAGAGATAGATAGAATTGGATTTGGGACGTGTGACTCTCAAAATTGAGCGTGTGAGAAGTGAGAGAGAGAGGATGTGATGTTTGATAATTTGAGGCTTTGAGGTCTGTCCTTAGCCTATAAATAGAATTGATGTGATGTTTGATAATTAAAATAATAATAATACTAATTTAAAACAAAATTAATTTAATTATATATATATATTATTATGTTTTTTTAAATGCTAACTCGGCTGTAACTCGGGTCAACCCCCACACACTTCCGCCGATAGGGTCATGCTGCAGAACTACAATCTCATTGTTAGTATAGTTCCATTAGAAATGAATATTTTCATAATAAATGAACTTGTACATGCTATAACTATCGTAGAATATCAAAATTACATATTTGTATTTTTTTAAAAAAATTAATGTTGTCATTGGGGAAATGCTAAAGATGGGTAATCAAATTCAACCAAAGTATTAACTGAGCATGTAACCACTTGTAAAAGGTTGAGGGTAGCTTGGTTCTATTCTAAGTTCACCTTACTTCCCTCTTAATAAACAAGATTATCAATCGGAGGCAATCAATTAGCAGACAACTTTAGAAGTAAATGAAGCAGACAAATTAATAGGTAGTAAATCAAGCAAACAAATATCATTTTCAGCCAATCAAGCAAAACATATAAATTATTGTATATTAATTTACTAAAGAGATTTTGATTGATTGTAAATCAGTACTGATGTAGTTAATTATAATTGTATTCCTTTTTCTAACTCGTAGCTGTAATACTATAAATAAATATATTCTTTTGTCTTCCATTGCTAAGTCAAGAAGACATCAAATCCTTCATTCCTTTATGTTATTCTTATTGCCATTATCATTTTATTTTCATTTCTTAATTTTATTATGGTATTAGAGCAGTAAGATCACTGCTTTCCCTAGATATTCTATTTCTCTTCTATTTTCATTTTACAATGGCAAATTACACAGATACTACCAACACAAATCAAACCGACATAGTTACCATACCCTCTAGTACTAATCTGGGTGAAACCTCAAACTTGGCTAATGATCCATTTTTTGTTCATCATTTTGACAGCCCTACAACTTTACTTGTTTCACCGAAATATTTGGTGCGCATCGATGTGTTCCTAATCACAACAAGCAAAGGCAAGTAAATGTGCACTTGAAAAAGTGGTTTAGAAAGTTTAGAAAACAACCTATACCAATTGCTTTTGTGTAGGTGGCATGGACGAGCAATGGGAGGGACATAAGGCATGGACTCCTCGTATATGAGCGATGCCTTTAAAGAGACATCATCCGCTTCCTTCGTTTGTTCTTCAGTCTCCTCTTTTTCTATTTCCTTTCCTGAAACATTAGGCAAATAATCAAAGAAATCAAAGCTAACTTCGGTATCGACATTCTCACCATTCGAAAGGATGGTGGGAGCATTTTCCTTCTCCGGATTGCTCGAAGACTCATCATGCACCATACTTTGCATGGCTTCGGCAATGATCTCAAAATGCCCTTCCATTCTTCTAATTGAGGCTTACATTCTCTCATCTTGTTGTTCCCGCATTTGATCTTATTATTGCCATCCTTGTTTGTTGGCTTGAGATATTTGTTGGAAAGCTTGAGCACTTTGAATAAAATCATTCAAAGTCTCCTCTTGAGATCGCACATAGGCATTAGCTTGAATGTCTTGATCTCTCCTCCAATCCGGCTTGTACGAATCGTCATACCGTTCATAACTTGACACCGGATTGTCGAAATCACCACATGGTTCATGCATATGCCACGAATTGTAGGAATTTGATGTTTGGGCTTGTCCTCCATCATTAGAAAGCTCTCTTCTTGAATGGCAACCCCATGTCTTGTGCTCATGCATTCCACAAAATGTGCAAGCTATAGCCTCTGCTTGTCCTATTCCCGAAGTGCAAACAACTCCATTTGCCCATTAAATTCCTCCAAGTGCATAGTGAAAGGATCCATTGCTCCTGTAAAGAAAAATAAAAATAAAAACGAAAACAAGACAAAAAAGACAACAAGACTAGACAATCTAAAAGTAACAAAAATGACAAACAACCTAAAAAAACTACAAAGAATGAATAGCACAAGAACTACGAAAATCTAACAAACAACTAAAAACTAGCAAAAGCTATCTCAATAAGAAAAAAGAAAGAGAAAAATGCTATGAGATGTGAAATTTAGTTCAGACAAAGAGTATACTCACAAAAGATTATAAAATTAAAGTACTCTGTTTTTTAAAATTTTTATACTAAGAGGAGAATAGATCAGTTTTTTAAATTCTAAGTTGTTATCCTAAAAAATTCGTTGGATGTCTCTGGGACAACGGTTGCCCACAATGTACTGGTGCACCGCGGTTGGCCCGGGCCGGGTAGAGCGTGGCTCCTTCTCCATCGGGGTAGGTGATGTGTAAAATCGTGTTATAAAAACCTAACTCGCAAGTGCACGAATCGTGAGATAAGTATAGCGACAAGTAGGGATCGTTCCCACGAGGAAAAGTGATTTACTAGTTATAACTAATTCTAATTAAAGCTAAGCAATTAACAGTAACCAAGAGATTTGAGATTGATTGATTGATTGAGTGAGTATTGATTAACTAAATTAAACTAAGAAAACAATTAAAAAGAATATATGAATGTGATCAAGAGGTGAGAGGACTAGGTCATCAATGCTCCCCAACTATGTTTATTCAATGCTTCGAATTGACTTTGATAAAAGATGTAACTCAATTTAAGGATTCGTTCTTATCTTATTTATGATTGGTACCGTATGATCCTGGGATGAATCAAGTGTTCTCAATCATAATTTACCCATAGATCAATGGTGCAAATTACAACCGAGAACCCATTAAGTGCAAGAACTAATGAACCAAAACCTACTTGCATAGATCAATGCTAAGATCAGTTTTGTCCATTCAATTGAATATTAATTAAGGTTACGTGTAAATCAACACTCCATACTTAATTGTTAAATTATCAAAACCCTAAATTCATGCCAACGTATGATCATGCATTAACACAAATAAAGAATTAAGACTTTGAATGAATTGAATGAATCAAAACTTGAATTAATGGAAATATAGTCAATTCTAACAAAGAGTATCCATAGAGGTTCACATTGACTCCCTAGTATGGAGTTAGTTACATATATTAGAAATAAAGAAACAAGAGGGGAAAAAGATAAAACCCATTGAACGTCTTCAACGAATTCTTCAAATCTCCAATGTTGGCAACTCCTTCGTCTTCGAATCTTCTATGAGTAAGATGAATGATGGTGATGGGGGATGGCCCCCATGGTGGCTTGGGACCTCCCTTGGGTGGTTCTCTAGATGGTCTCCCGAAATTAGGTTTCAAAGGGAGTTAAATAGGTGTAGATGCAAGGCCATGACCTAAAACAACAAGGAAATCTATTCCCTTTGAGAATACAAGCCTATTTGGAATTCTATTTCTTTCCTAATCCATCCAAATTGATTACTTATTGAAGGAAGATAAGGATTAGATGTCTACTTGCTTCCCAAGACTCCCACACATGTCCAAGAAGGTAATATTTCCCGTTCCGACAACTTGCGAAACAAATCCCGAAAGTATTCACGGATTTTATGATTGACTGATCTGACCTTTGGGCACTTAAACGGGCATAAATTCTTCTAGAAAGTTCGGATTGATAGGCCGTAAATTGGGTTGGAAACTAGACATCCGGGGCTTCAAATACATAGGTGGCAGGACACACAGTTCAATCAGAGCTGAGAGATATGGGCCCCGCAATATTGATGATCTGCACTGTAGCGGCTACCGCTGAGAAAGCCAGAGCGGTTCCGCAGCGGTATACACTGTTTTGCACCACTTTGCGTGTCGCTGTGGGAAATTGACAACGGTCTTTCATGATGGTTGATGGCCATTTGCATAAAAGTCCCTCAAATCTACTAAAATCACCTTTTTTCTCTGAAATACCAAACATATCACTTGGATCGAATAATCTGAAAAATGCTCAAACACACAAATTAAATCCCAAAAAGACTTGAGAAACAAGCAATTAATTGAAGGAATGGGGATCAAAAATATATACAATAAATGACCGATCAGTAGGTGCCAAGGAAAGTCCTTGGTCCGATTACTAAGGACCAGCGCAAGGATCTTAGGCCGATCCTGATGTGGTATGAGATTAAGATAGGTCATTTAGGTGTAGGACGGAGAAACACTGTAGCGGTATTGAAATGTACTTTTATTAAATGTTAAAGTGGTACATTAGAGATGACAATTCAGATCATGGCTGATATTACAACAATGGATACAATGAAGGGTAGGGAAAGTGGTCTATAGTCAAGTGAGACTAACATAATGGGGGTTGACCTAAGCAAGGTAGTAGCCAAGTAGGGTAAACACATATGAGCTTGAACTAGGCGGGGTAGTAACTAAGTAGGGTAGACACATAGAAGCTTGAACTAGACGGGGTTCTCTTTAAGATTTGCTTAAGATTTCAGAGGCCAACCCATCACTCCTTGAGAGTTGGGGTATTTATAGTGTACATGCTGGAGAGGTAGGTGAGAGATCATCGTTAATGCGGGAATTGCCCGGTTCAATCCCCACCGTCTCCTTAAGTCAAATGTCGAGGTGGCAGGAGCTGAGGGCTAGGATGGTGCCACCAGGGTGTGCTCCATGCTGGGATCCTGGCTTAGGTAGGTAGAAGCCCTAGTCCCTAGGCTGAACCAATCACAACTGTTGCTTTGAACCAGGACCGTGGTTGGCATGCGCCCTCAAAGGCCACGATTGACCCATATATGCCCTAGGTCCTTTTAGATGCTTCAGTAGAGCTGATGTGGCGATTGTGTGGCGTTTTGGGGCGCTTGGATTGGTCGAAGAAGGTCTCCACTGTTATGAGACATCACTGTCAAGGTTTGGCCTGGCAAGGGACATCGTCAGCGCCTATCCCGCTGTACACTGTCAGGCACCCTTCTCCACCATTTCCTTTTTCTTGCCTGTTGGGCTTTTGTGAGCGTTTTATTGGGGAAACACAGCTTCCTCCTTCGTGCATAGGGTAGTTGACTTCAACTAGGGCTTAGGTGGAGGGGGAGATGACCGTTGATGAAGCGCAGCCACTGGGTGATCCCAGCCATTGATTGCCTATCCTTTCTCTTCCATGCTTGCTGTCTTGCATTAATAGTCTGGTGTTGGGGTTTTGTAGGTTGTCTCGACTCTTTCTCCCTTCCCATGTGGCCTGACATAAGGGTTAATGTCAATCCTTGGTAAGGGCTGCCATTAAATAGGAGCTTCCTACGTCGTTCCAGAATGCTCTTAGGAACGCTAGATGTTTCAACCTAGCTGGGTGTGATGATCAGTTCTGGTCTCGTAGGCGTAAAGGGCCAGTCTTAGACTGGGCAATAGGGTAACTCTTATGCCTGGTCACATTTTGATACCGCACACTAGGTGAGGGCCGGGTTCCTCGTGGATCGGTTTCCTTCTAACTATTAGGTGCTTGGGGAGGACCGGGTCACTGATGGACCGGGTTTTCCCTGTATTAGGCATTTTTTAGGGGATTGGGTCCCTGATGGACCGCATCTCTCTCTATACTGGGTCCTAGAAGGACCGAGTCTCTCTTCCATACCAGGCGCTTTGGGCAGGACGGATCCCTGACGGACCTAGTCTTTCTCTATACTAGGTGCCTTAGAAGGGATTGGGTACTTCCTGGTACTAGGTTAGGGTGGCTAGTTAGGTTCTCTTAAGGAAAAGTTCTTCCTTGGTTTTCTTACCGTTTTTTCTGGTTAACATAAGCTATTTCTAAATGATAACCTATTTATAGTCTGTTTTACTGCACTCTGTTTGATGTGTTAACATTTTTAAATTTGAATTATCTAAGGGAGAGATTATAGTGTGCATTTTATGGAAAAGTTATAGGAGGAGGGGCTTTGACGCTCATGTTTGTGAAAATCAAGTTAAACCCAACCTGTTTATAAAAAGTGGGTATTTTGTTGGAAGAGAGTTGATTATACACACTTAGACATGTATTTTGTTGAAAGTGAGTTGATTATACACTATTAGCGCATGATACTATGCATGTGAGCAAGAGAGGATTGTAATTTCTACTATATCCCCTCCAAAACGTGAAACAGTAGACTGGGTCAATGCATCTTCCAGCTTTTTTCAAAACGACTGCAGACCCATCATATTATATGATGGTAGCCCTCAATTTCGCTTCAATTTTTTTTTGTTCTTAATTAAGAATGTTTTAGATTTATTGGTCAATGAGTTTACATATGTTGTGACATGCGCTTAAGCTACCTGCAATCGGACGGGGTCGGCACATGCAATATAGAGTAAGTAAAGTATCGTTCCCACGATGATTGGGTTGCTAAGTACCAAATTTGGTTAAGCCTACTATTATTTGGAAAATCGATAGATGGATGATATGATTATCTATCACTACAAATTAACTAAACTAATGCAAATTCAAGTAGAAAATTAGCTAAAAACAAACTACAAGCAAGATGTGATGTAGACAATGATATGAGGTAGCTAAGGTTTCCAATTTCACCAAATTAATCCTATCAAATGATTTTAAATTCCAAATCAAAGAGATATGCAAATTAATGTTGAAAGCCATGTTCACTTAATCCTCACCAATATTCTCTCTCGAGCAACAAATGATATACTTATATGCAACAATAATCTATCTTTCGATGACTATTATATATACACATAAGTTTATTGAGAGCTATGATACACATTTAAAGGCTATACATGCAAGTTTGTATTTTTCTATCTCACTAAATATGCAGTAGACATTTAATCAAGCACGTTGTGTGCGTCACCTCTCAGTCCTTAACACAACAACCAAAGATCATTTAAATGATGGCTAATCACTCAAAAGCAATGCGAACATAAATATCCACTCAAAGATCAACAAGCAATCTCAATACAAAGGCATTCTTCATTCAATATTCATAATAAGGATTCATTGTAACCCTAGCTAAAAAGATTTAGTTCATGTTCAAGATGACAAAAATACAATCTTTGAGTACAAGCCTAAACATGACTAAATAACAAGAAAATGGAAGAAATAGTTTAGAGGAAACTCTATTGAAGAAAGCTCTTTTTTTTTTTTTTTTGCTTGATGTGTCCTCCTCTTCAACTTCTTCAAGTCCCTTACCAAAATGTGGATATAAGGTGGGGATGTGTAGGATTTGTGTTTAGATGGAAAGTAAGTGTGTAAAAATGTAATCTTTGGTGTTTTAGGCTAGAGACTGGTATTTTTGGGTGTATTTGGATGGGGTTTGGTTATTTTGGGTGTAAAAATGGAAGGTATTGATAGATAGGACGAATTTAGGGAAAAATCTCATAATTGGTAGAGGTTTGGGCGACTTAGTGAGGCTAGATGCACAAGTCGCCTAGGTCTTTGGAAGGAAATTCCAGCTTCGCGCACTAGTTCTAGATAACTTTGTGATTGATTGTTGAAAGCATATTCTAGTTATCCTATTGCATGTTCATAGAGTTTGAGTGATCTACTTGCTCTATTTGATTGTGTTTGCATCATTTGCATCACTTAGATCATTTTACCTTGCAAAAGGTTGAAGTCTCTTTCAAAGTGAGTGAAGTTTTGTTTAGAGCAAGAAGACTTGAATAGGACATGTGGTCCAGATAGTCAAGCGAGAAGTCTTAGCTAGGAGTGTGATACTCCGGATGGTTGAGCTAGGGAAGCTTGACTATGATCTTTGTGATATGGATAACTAAGCAAGAAATCTTCCTAGAGACGTGAGCGTCTTGGATAGGAAGTTGCTTCCTAGAGGTGTAGGACACACCTTGGATAGGGAGTAGGCAAAGTGACTCACTTGGCCTTGAAGGTAGACTAAGAGTTGATAGCTTAGGGTGTTTATCACGTGTTGATTGCCTTGAGTGTGTATCTCCTTTTCATCATAGTGAATTACTTGCTGGTGGTTGTGGTATCAACCCGTGGATGTTTCCTCTTTGAGGTTTTACCGCGTAAAAATAATTGTGTTAAGGTTCGTTTTATATTTCATTTTCTTCCATATCATATATTGATTGCATCACTTGTGTATTAATTTCCGCTTGTGTTGGTTAAAACAATTCATTTGTTAGACACACTAAGTGTGCACATCATTGTTGTTTTTGAGAAAAAGAAAATTGAAAGAATTTGGGCTTATACCTATTCACCCCTCCTTTCTCTAGGTATATATTATACTATATTGGTTAAGGGAATTTCAGTTTGTGAACCGAATCTCATCTCCTTCATTGAAGACCCACGATCTAATGCAGATCGACTGGTTTGGGTGCAGATTGATCGGTTGGTATAGGTTTATTTGGCCACCGGTGGTGGTTTGAGTCGATCGGATTTTGGTGTTGGTTAGCAATAGTGGCGGTGGAGGCGTCAGATTGGAGGGTTTGATAGATCGGAGGAGATCTAGGTGATTCGCGAGAGATGAGAGAAAGAAAACGAGAGAAGAGAAAAAAGAGAATTTGGGTGATAATGATCAGATGGGTGGTGATTAGGTTTTTAATTTGGAAAGATGAGAATTTGGGCGGTGATGGTGTTTGGGAAGAAGAGGGAGAAGAGAGGAATGTGTTAAGGAATGGTAATTTGATGTTCGTTTTATTTGTTGAATGTTTATTTTTTTAATTTAATTTTTTTAAATATTATTTTTTAAAATCAATTTTATAATTGTTTTTAATTGAAATTGTTAACCGGAAAAATAGGCAATTAATTTAAGGAAGAGCTTTTCCCGTTAAAGAGCCTCATCACTTCTTAGTACCCACCGTGGAAACATCCCCGATCACTCTAAAGCACCTAATGAGAAGGAAGGCCTGGTCCATCACGTACCGCGCCTCCCCCCTGGCACACCGGGTCTAAGCACGGCTCATCAAGAAACCGGAGTCCCCCAAGAACGCCTATTGAGAAGGGGGACCTGGTCTACTAAGGAACCCGCTTCCTAGACACAGTCCATCAAGGACCCGGCTCCCCTATAGCGCCTAGTAAGAGGAAAGACGTGGTTCAATAGAGGAATCGCTCCCAGCCAGCAACCCGGCTAGGAACCATCCTAAGCAGTGCCTACCTAGTCGTGCATAACCCACTCCTACAACTAGAACGACCCCCAAGAAAAGAATTCCTTGGAACACTCTAGCAACCCCCCCACTCTAAAGGGCTAACGTCGGTCATAGTAACCAACATGCCACAACCCTTCCAAGGGCTGACACCAGCCCTCACCCCAACTCACATGGGATAAAGAAGGGACTGGAAACGACCTGCAAAGATTCAGCACCAGCCCATTAATGTGAGGCAGCAAGCACAAATGGGGGAAGATAAGCAGCCTACGGTCGAGATCATCTGCTGGCCACATTACATCAACGATTGAACCTCACTCTATCTCAGCCCTAGCTGGAGGTCAACTATCTCATGCATGAAAGGGGATACTGTGTTTCCTCAGTAAAATATTCACAGAAACCCAGCAAGCATGAAGAAGAAAATGGTGGAAGAGGGTGCCTGACAGTGTGCAGTGGGACAGGCACTTACACTGTCCCCCGCCATGCCAGATTTTGATAATGATCTTCCACTATTGCAATGACCTTATCCAACCAATCAAAACCCTTGGAAACACCACATGTTTGTCATATCAGCCCTACAAAAACACCTATATGGACCTAAGGCCTAGGTGGTGCGATCAAGGCCCTCCAAGGCGTGTGGCCACCATGACCCTGCTCAAAAGTAGGGGCTAAGATCAGCCCCGCCAATTTCACCTTGGGGACTAGGGCTCCCACCTACCAAAACCAAGGCCCCAGCGAAGGAGGAGCCCGATGGCACGATCCTAACCCTCGATTCTTTACTACCGCGATCGTTGGCAGAAGGGAACGGTGGAGATGGAATCAAGGATTCCCACCTAAAAGAGCTACTCCCACCTACCCCTCAACTAGAGACATTATAAATACCCCTACATTCCAAGAATAAGGGGTTAGCCTTTGAAAACCTAAACATCTACTTGGCTACTACCTCGCCTAACCCAAGCTCTTATGCGTGATCTACTTGGCTATTACCTCGTCTAACCCAAGCTCCTATGCATGATCTACTTGGCTACTACCTCGCCTAACCCAAACTCATATGTGTCATCCTACTTGGCTACTACTCCGCCTAGTTCAGATTCCACTATGTTACTTCACCTAACGATAGTTGCTCTTAGTTCAAACTCCCATACATGATAATGTACTTGGCAGTCATGCTCTTTCCTTTTGTTGTAATAGCTCGCCGTAGTAGGCGAAGCAGTTCGTAATGTATACCATCGTTAGATAATAAAAGGCCATCTATTTTACTATAGCAAGATATCTCTGTCACGCTCCCCATATACCCTAAATATATTATCTTAACCTCATTCCCTCTAGTAGGACCGGTCCTATTGCATTTGTATTGGTCATTGGCAACCGGATCAAGGGCCCCCTCCGGTATCAACCCCGGGAGGAGAGGAGCCACCCTCTACCCAGTTCAGACCAGCCACGGCGCACCCATACGTCGCGGTCCAGGTTGACCCGAGAAAATCTTGACGGATTTTTCAAGATAGCAGAAATTATTAATTTTAATCATGCTTTTACCATTATACCTTTAATGATCTGACGGAACCCTAATAGAATTGGATGGCAGGGACTAAAATACGTATTTTTGGAAACTAACAGGACCTGTCAAGATAAAGTTGAAAACCGGGGGACCAGTTGTGTAATAGGTCAAACTAGAGTGACTAAAATGGATTTCACCCTATTAATAATTATACATCTTATATTGTAAGTCATTATCACAAGTGTAAGGCAAATGTGAACCAATCATAGTCCACCCACAGACCCGGTATGTTGGAGCAGTAAGGATTCATTGGCGGCCCTTTACCCAAAAACCAAGGTCCTCACTTACTCACTAAAGCGCATAGTCAGCCAATGAGGTCCATATGGATCAATCTCGACCCTTCAAGGTACGGCACCTTTACACCCGATTCAAATGGATGGTGAGGATCAGGTCAGACCTCTCCCGTCTAAGAGGATACCCCTCGCCTACCATCACTAGGTCACCCTATAAATGTCCTCACTCAAGGAGGAAAAAAGGGGTTCACAATTTTCAGCACCTAAGAGAAAACCCTACTTGGTTACTACCCTCCTACAACCATCTCCGTTTTGGCCATCTTACTCGGCTACGAATCTCCTACGTTACTCCATCACTTTTCTAAGTTAGTACAAAAACTGTAAGCCTATGAGCAACTTATGATGTAACTTTACATGCACGATTAATGAAAACCTATTGCACTTGATTATATCGCCCATTTCATCACTTTAGGACCGGTCCTGGTTCCTAGTATCGATCCTGACTAACTAAACCGAAGAAGATCCGGTACTATCCTTCTCGATAGAACCGAGTCAGCCTACTACTTGGTCCAAACCTACCGTGGGGTATGTGGTCAATTAGTATCCTGAAAGTCAAACCCGATTTCTGAATAACAAAAATAAATAAAGAAAATGTACATAACAACAATTCTCATTCTCTTTTAACAAGTAATACATTGATGGAATACAATTTACAGATTGGGGTGTGAGTCATGCATTGGTTAAAGGTATATCATGCATTGGTTGAAATATACATAGCATTAGACCATTAGTCATGCATTGGTTGAAAGAGCAAGATATTTTAAATGGTCAAGTAATTATTGGCTACAATTAAGAGTGACGGCTGTGTAAGTGCCATGTCAAAATTTAAATGGGGCGAAATGAGGCGGGGATGGGGTAGGGACCAAAATACCATTCCCTGCCCCAAAATTAATTGAGTTTTTAAATCAAATCCCATCCCCGCCCCGTATCCCAATTAATATGTACCAAACTTGCCCGAAACAAGGTGGGTCCCCGCAGGGCCCCGTACCCATGGGGATTTTTGACATCCCAAGCATCGTTGGACCTACCATAAGACCTTCGGAGCTCCATTAGTTCCTCTAAGAGGAGCTAGTACCTTTTTTAGGGATCCAACACTGGGACTAGAGGAGTCTAGTCAAATACTCTCCATAAACTATAAAAACACCATTGTAAGGTCCTTGATTTGTATTGGCTTGATTCCATTGCAAAACTCTCTATATTTGTAATAGTTGTTGCTTAGGTGGTTCTTAGTGAAAAAGAAGCTTCAAAGGTGAAGAAGCAACATCTTGTGCAAATAACGTCTTCAAGGGGAACATTGCATATTTAGATGCCAAGGTATCAAGTTTCTTCTTCCTCTTGCAAGGCATAAGTGCACACACACACAACTCATACATGTGTGTCCCTGCATGGTTGTGCACATTTTATATAACACATTCACATGTTTTTGTATGTTCATGCATTGAACTCAAATTGTCATACATTGTAGAAATGCATGTACTATGACTATTTCTAGGAAATTACATACTAGTGTGATCTTATGTTTATTTGTTTGTATATATGTGTTTTGGACTTTAATATGTTCTCAAATGATTCCTTGTTGAGTTCCAATCGTTTTGGTTACTCACTCATTTGTTTTCAAGTTCCGAGTTGGAAGTTACGAAACTTTCCGTATATTTATCATACGTGGTTTTTGTCTTTTTGATTTCCTTTTTTTTTTATATGAAAGTTTTGTTGATGTCTATGTCCGTGAGGGAGTTACGGTTCTTAATCCGAAAATGGATTCGAATTCAGAGTTCGGAGATCAGAGAACGGTCAAAAAAACGTGAGAGATGCGTGAAAGGGTGCTAAAAGATAAAAGATGGCAAATTACCAATTGCCCCCTTGGCCATGGAGGGCACGTGTGGCACACGCCAAAACATGCCCTCTGTCCCCGTGTAGCAAACGGCCATGAAGAGCTGCTTGCAAATTCATTTCGTGAATTAATGGGTTTTTGTCATATGTATTGCATGCATATGGTGTTTGGTGTGCATGGTCAATCAAAGCATGTGGTGTCTTTGGTCTTACTTCCTATTGGTCATATGATATGTTACTCACGTGATCTTACCTCATCTGATCACACTCTCACTCAATTTATTCCCCCTCTTTTGGAAATTCAAAAATATCAGTGAAAAAGAAGAACAAAAAATTGGTGTGCAGAATTTTTTCTTACAATTTTTCAAATCTTAATTTCATCATATCTCTCTCATCTCAACTCCGATTCACTTGATTCAAAAGGCAAAAATGTTGGTATTGATGAGAGGAACAAACCCCAAGAATTTTCAGAGTCAAATAATTTCGTGATTGTTCGCAGCAAGCTAATTTCAGTCCGAGATTATACATTTGTAGGTGAAACATTTTCTTATCATTTTCTCTTTTGATCATCTCATTCAATCTTCTTATTTGATAGATGAAATGTGTTAAGAATGATGTTAGTTCACATTCTAGGTTTGTTTGATTGATTGATTGTTGATTTCTAGCTTTGTGATTACTTTTGAACATATTTTAGCTAAACTTGATTTACTTGAAATTGATTCTAGAAATGACATGATATTTTCTAGGTTTAATTTCATGATTTAAGAACTAAGATTGTCTGAGTGATATATTGAATATTCTTATCTTGTTCTTATTGATTCACATGTCTTGATTTCTAGATACATTTGTGATTGATTGTTGAAAGCATATTCTCGATTATCATTGAACATGTTCATAGAGCTTGATTGATCATCTAGCTTTATTTGATTGTGATTTGCATCATGTGCATTACTTAGATCATTGTCTTGTGAAAGGTTGAAGTCTCTTTCAAAGTGAATGAAACTTTGTGGAAAGAGCAAGAAGTCTTGGTTAGGAAAGTGTTTTGGATAACCAAGCAAGAAGACTTAGCTAGGAGTAGGAAACTACGGATAGCTAAGCAAGAAATCATCCTAGAAGCTTGAGAGCTTTGAATAGGATGTTGCTACCTAAAGGTGTATGACACACCTTGAATAGGTAGTAGGCGTTGTGGTTTACTAGCCCGATGGCAGATTAGGAGGTGATAGTTTAGGGTGGATATCATTGTGTTGATAGCCTTGAGTGTGTAAGTCATTTTCATATAGTGGATTGCTTTATCGGTGGTTGTGGTATCAACCCGTGGATATTTCCTCTTAGGAGGTTTTACCACGTAAAAATCATTTGTGTTGATTTTAATGCTTTTAGTTTCTTTACTTGCTTTATATTGTATTGCTTATAACTCTTGTTTAATTGAACTCGTATCATCTTGTTTAAGCAATTCAATTGTAAAGCTCTCTAAGTGTGTGTATATTGGTTGTATGGATAAGAAGTGCGATTATTTGGGCATACACCTATTCACCCCCCTCTAGGTATATTTTACACTATATGTGGTTAAGGGAATTTCAACCATGGACCAACTGGAAGATTCGGAAGGGTCTCTAGCCCCAATCGGAGGATTCAGAGCATGAGAAGAGCCTTACATTGGTTGCTCCATCGTTTGCGGCCATCTCCATCATGAGGATCACCTCCTTGCATTGGGGAACTACAAAGGAGAAGCAGAGAGAAGACCAAAGATCGAGTACCAAGGATTAGGGATCGAGGACCAATGACCAATGACCAATGACCAAAGACCAGGGATCGGGACCAAAGACCAGGGATCGGAACCAAAGACCAGAGACTAGTACAGGAACTCGGGCACACCATCTCCTCTCCTTACCTTCGAGACCTTGCCAGGGGCCACCCGTACCTCTCGGCTAACTATTTTACAGAAGTCCCCTTCAGATTTTTCAGATAACAATTAATAATGCAATAATAGTTCATATATAACGGTTGAGAGTGGTGAAAATCCTTCCAAATTTGAAGGGCAAATTACGCTGAACCCCTGGAGGTTTGGGCAAGTTACACTTAGCTAGAAAAGTTTTTTTATTATACACCAACACCCCCAAGACTTTAAATTTGACTTTTAAAATACCTAAAATGCCCCTAGTTATATTATTTTATATTTTATTTTTTTTACCTTTTAACCAAAAACTTTATAAACTTTAATAAAATAAAAAAATTATATAAAAAATATGATTCCTTAAATAAATAAATAGTTTTAAAATAAATAAATAAACAAATAATTTTAAAAAAATTAAATAAAAAATAGTTTTAAAAAATCAAATAAATAAATAGTTTTAAAAAATAAATACATATTTAAAAAAAAAAATAGTTTTAAAAAATCAAATAAATAAATAGTTTTTTTTTTAAAAAATAGTTTAAATAAATAAATGAAAAAAATTAAAAACATTTTTTTTTTTAAGGATATCCATTAATAGGGACAGAAAAGCTGTAAATATCCAAACTTTTATGGTAAGGATAATGGTGAGAGAAGTTTCAAGGTTCCCAACACTCCTTGGATATTTAGAGCTTTTCTTGTCCCTATTAATGGATATCTTTAAAAAATTAATATTTTTAATTAATTAAAAATATTTATTTATTTGATTTTTAAAACTATTTATTTATTTAATTATTTTAAACTATTTATTTATTTAATTTTTTAAAACTATTTATTTATTTGATTTTTTAAAACTTTTTTTTATTTTATGAATCATATTTTTATTTTTCTAATTTTATTAAAGTTTATAAAGTTTTTGGTTAAAAGGTAAAAAAAAAAAAAAAGAGTATAAAATAATATAACTAGGGGTATTTTAGGCATTTTAAAAGTCAAATTTAAGTTTTGGGGGTGTTAGTGTATAATAAAGAAACTTTTCTAGCTAAGTGTAACTTACCTAAACCTCAAGGGGTTCGGTGCAATTTGCCCAAATTTGAAACTAAGAAAATATTTATTATTTTTTAAAATAAAATAAGAATTAATAATAAAACAAAATTATTTTAAAATATTAAAAAATTTATGCATGCTAACTAATATATATATATATATATATATATAGGTTCAGCTACTATATAGCATTACATAGTTGTTGGGTCAAATTCTACCAAGGGTATATAAAAATTAAATATTTAAAAATTAATAAATTTATTTATTAAAATAAATAAATAAATAAATAAAAACTCTATTAACAATGCAGTAATTGTATTATAACTAAACCATATGGGAACGTGCATGCATTCTCCATAGCTTTAATTTCAATATTAAATTTTAAATTCCTATTTCATTTTTATTTATAATTTCTTAGGAAATTGATTATATTAGTATTTTTTTTTTTTTTTTCTATTTAGCTATATAGTAAAGGTTTTAAATAACCATATTTCGTGAGATTTAACTAAACTTAAATAATGATCAATTAAGCTTTTTTTTTTTTTAATGACATTTTATTTAAAAATTTTAGTGAAACTAGAGGAACTAATATCGCAAATTAAGGGGCAATTTTTAATAATAACCAGCGTTAATATGTCATTTTTGGTGCAACATCTTGATATTGTCGCATTGTCGGGCAGAAAAACCTCTTCACCACCAAACAACTTTAGAATGTTTATTTTATTTATTTATTTATTTATTTATTTATTTATTTTGACAATTAACAACTTTAGAATGTTGATTGTTAAGTAATTTATACAAATCATACATAACATCATCATCTACGAAATTGTATAGCAATTACCATATATGAGCTAGGTCATTTATAATGATAGATTTAGGGATAAATTTGGTGATGAAAATAATTATTAAAGTTACATTAAAAAAAAAATTGAAAGAAAAAAAAATAATATTATTATTATAGTTGTAAAAAAATAAAAAAAAATGTAGGAGTCAAAATTGTTAATTTGTTATGCTTATAATTGTCAGTCGTGAAAACATAATTGTCAGGAAATAAAGTGCTTACAGTTACAGGAGGTGGGTCCCTCTGGTGAAGAAAAACAAAGCGTCAAAGCCCCCCCCAACTCGTGTCTCCAAGATCTCTAAAGTGGGACCGCTCTTGTTCGTACGAAGGAATTCTGGAGACCAAATTAAAATAAGAAAAAACTTAGGTGCCCGAGCCTAGCCCCGATCGGCGATCGTGAACTGATAGATTCTACAAATTTGATCGATTTCGAGGTGAGGCAGGGCAGAGCAGAGCAGAGCAGAGAAGATGTGGGTGTTTTACCTGATCTCGCTGCCTCTAACCCTAGGCATGGTCTTATTAACGTTGAGGTACTTCGCTGGACCTGAAGTCCCTCGCTACGTTCTCTTCACCGTTGGATACGCCTGGTTCTGTTCTCTCTCCATCATCATCCTCGTCCCTGCTGACATTTGGGCGGTACCGTACCGTCTTTTTTTTAATTGTTTGTGCTGGTAAAATTAGATAGTTATGGATTGATTTTAGCGATTTTTACTAGGTTTTCTCCATTTTTGTCCCTTATTGTTTTCAATTCTTGAGCCTTTTGTTGATTTTTTTTTTACAATGATTATATTGACTTGTTCCATTTAGGTTCAATTTTTAGCTATATAGATTCAATTTTATTAAAATGCATTCTGATTTCTATATAGAGTTTTTATTGTGTTGGGGAGTTTAGCTGGAAAATTCGATTTGTGATTTTGACAAATTTTGCAGTGTGCTGAACATCCTGTCTATAATGAATGTTGATGTGTTTTAGGAGGTTTTTGGAAGGGTGTTGTGGATTATTTAAGGAATTTGTCTGTGCATCTGTTAATTCGGTTTTATAATGTAACTATATTTTTTTCATTGCGTGCACAGGCAATATCACAGCCACAAAATCATAACGAGAATGGAGGAATTTCTTTCTTTTGGAGTTTTTCATATTGGAGTACGTTCTTACTTACTTGGTATGGAATATGTAAACTTATAGACTCTTTATTCATAAAATTTCCTTACGAATACAGTTTTGAATCATCCTGGCATACTGCAGATGGGCAGCATTCACTTTAAAAATACTTAATCATCAAATCTTTCATGAGCGTTAAGTTATTTTATTGTGTAACAATTTAAAACCTTTTGCTTGGTTTTTTATAATCAATGGGTATATATCTGATATTTGTTTTGAGCCACCTTAAGTACAATACCTTGTGACACAATAAGATAAGAAACTGTTTGACGAGATGTGGTTGACCACTTCTAGCACCATGTATTGCATGTGAACCATTGATTAAGTATAAGTGAATGTCTATTAAATCAAAGTAGATGGATCTAACAACTGATAGTTGAGAAACTTAAATTATCATATAAGTGCGCACTGAGGAGAAAAGAACTATATACCTACAGTTATAGGTGCAGTCGTTTGCACCAATTTTGTGCGGATTACAGACTTGAAATGTTACAAGTCTACTAGGAGACTAAAATTTACATGCTAAAATAGTCTTTTAGCAAACTTAATTGTGTGTAGACATTCAGACCTAATCAACAGTACACACACATTGTTAGCCTGACTTTGTTTTTTTTATTTTTTTTTATTTTATATAATTTGGAGTCATATCGCATCTGTAATAAGTTGGTTAGTATTTATGCTTCTAGTTGGTTTTACAGCTCATAGATGCACATCTCCTCATTATTTCAACAATGTTATCTCTAAACAGGGCTGTGGCGCCCCTTATTCAGGGTTTTGAAGATGCTGGTGACTTCACTGTGACAGAAAGGTTGAAGACCAGCGTGCATGTTAACTTATTGTTCTATTTTATTGTTGGATCCATCGGCCTTTTTGGGCTTATTCTCCTTATCTTGATGCACAAGAATTGGTTTGTTTCTCACCTTCCTTAATTTGATTTTCTATGATGTGGATTATGGTTTCTTCTGCTCTAATTTTAGTTTTCTATGTAGTTGCCTATAGATATATTGCAAGTTGTTAAACAAATTCTTATTCCCCTGCATGATTGGCACCATTTGCATAACAAAAATAATCCTCGTATCTTTTCTTTGTGTTCTTTGTAATAAATTTGTTTGTGCTTACAAATATGTTGCACAGACACTGTCACACAACTGATGTATTCTAGAATTACAAACAATGGACACAGTAATTTTTCTTTTATCACTTGAGCTATGGTTTCATATATTGTTGATTTGTACCCGTATTGACAGGAGTGGAGGTGTTCTTGGTTTAGCTATGGCTTGCTCAAATACTTTTGGGCTTGTTACCGGGGCATTTCTTCTTGGCTTTGGCTTGAGTGAAATACCCAAAAGCATTTGGAGAAATGCAGATTGGACGACTCGTCAAAAAGTTCTTTCTCATAAAATTGCTAAAATCGCTGTGAAACTTGATGACGCTCATCAAGATCTGTCAAATGCTATTGTAGTAAGTTCCCTTTTGGATTATAAGGTGGATTCTTCATTTTTTTTTTTTTTAATATGCATTCATGTGTGAATTTATTTCAAAGGTACATCCTTTTATGTTTTTGCATGTGAAGATTTAATCTGCAAATTTTACCAGTTAATGTTTTATCCTTAATTTCTTTAATTTTTTTCATCATTTGTACAGCTAGTTTATATTGCTTATACATACAAAAGCTTCCTCTTTGCAAATCAGTCTTAAGTTCATTGAATATTTTTGTTCCTATGGTCTTTCTGCATTGTTCTCCTTTGCTTTATCTCCATTAGTCCATCTTAAAGTCTTTTTGATGTGGAACTATGTTATTAAACTAACTTGAATTCAATCAGAGTTCACTTGACTTTAGTATGCTATTAAGAACTTTTTAGGGAATGATTAAATTTCTGCTGCATTGAAAAAATAAAAATAAAGATACTGTTACATTTAATCTTATTCTGCTAAGAAGTGTAAATGCAAATTTTCCTCGGTTTTGTTTTAATGATGATTTTCTCAAACAGGTAGCTCAAGCAACATCAAATCAAATGTCCAAGCGTGATCCATTGAGACCCTACATGAATGTTATCGATGACATGTTAAATAAAATGGTATCACCTATCTTCTGTTTATGCAAACTTCACTTCTTCCAACAAAATGCTCATTTTAATACGTACAATTTTGTTACCAGTTGAGAGAAGATCCATCCTTTAAACCACAAGGTGGGAGATTGGGGGAAAATGACATGGACTATGACACAGATGAGAAATCAATGGCAACTCTAAGGCGTCATCTTCGAGGAGCTAGAGAGGAGTATTATCGATATAAAAGGTATACTAAATTATAAAGTTCAACATTTGAAGTTTTGAACTGTGGTTCATCAATCTGTTTCATGAATTCTTTTGTAAATCCTCTTGCCTTTCATGTAAATGCTCATTGTTATGATCCCTTGCCATCTTCTACTGGAACTAGTTTCCATCTCTTAAGATGAACACCTTCTTCAGATTGTCCTATATGTGTGAGAAAAATGATGCACTAGTCTGGTCTGTATGGTGGACTTTCTTAGCTGTACATCAAAGTTCAGCACATCTTGCATTCGATTGTAAATTGTTTAGCCCATTGTGTCACTTGGTTGGGGCAGAGCTTTAGCCTTCCAAAAATTAGCATAAACCTGAAATCTTGTTTCCTGCCTAGATTCACAAAGAGTCTTGCTTGTGTAATTCCAATTTGAGAGAAGGCTTTCCTCATATATCTTATGCCATAATTTTGGAGATAATTTGAAGTTAGTGAAACAGAAAACTATTTTGCACTCTCTTCACTTTCCCTATATTAATATAGTAATATTACAAGGAAAAAGTGGATTCCTTCTTTTGGATCACTTGAGATGTCTGTGATGAAGTGATTATGTTTTTACATATTAACGTGGTGTAAAGACTTGAAAATTGAAATATATAAATGCTTTTGTTGTGCTATAACAGTTTTCAAATTTTAATATATTAAATGATTCCCTTCCAATAATTTTTGGAGTCCATGGATTGATGATAAACCAGTTTTATCTGCAACTATAAAGTTTTAGTTTGACTAGACTGACATAATAAATTTGATTGCTAGGTCTGATGAGATCAATTTTTTTAATTATATTTTCTTGTCCTGACATTGAATCATTGATATTCGTTGTATCAAAAGTTGTATCTCCAATGCCTAAGTCACTGGTAATTTGTTTTTAGGTTTTTATGTTTCCATGCTGAAATTCTTTTTGTTGTATCCTTTGGATGTAAGTTTATGCAATTGTCCAATTAAAAGCTGGTTACATTGGATAAATGTTTAATCATAGTATTGAATTGATTGTCAGCAGTCAGCACTATTCTAGGAATCTAGGCCCAGATTCAGAAAGAACGATAGGGAACTCAGTTTGATTGATTATTTACTTTTGATTGTCATGTTCATTCTCTCTAACTTAATGTTAGTATTGCAGTGAGTATATGACCTATGTCATGGAGGCCCTTGAATTGGAAGATACCATAAGAAATAATGATCGCCGCAATTCAACTGGATGGTTTGCACCTAAAATTGCTCCTGTTGTTTTAAGTCAGTCTTAATATATGTTCTCTTGTTCTGTTGACCCTAAATGTTCATGCGGTATATTTTCAGGAAATATATATCAAGCTTCAGACCTGGTCGAACTGGAAAAATAGGGGCTGTCCTTGATACAATAGGTAATTATCTAAATTATGAATTACTAATTTTATGTTGTTGGATGATGGATTTCTTAGTTTTTTTCATTTATTTTCATAGAGCCTAATCATTAGTGCATTTTCCAAAAAAAAGAAAAAGAAAAAAATATGAACTATTAGTGCAAGAACAATGCTAAAAGTTCTTAACACAATTTTTGAAGACAAGGAGAGAACACATAGGCTCTGTTGGACAAAATTTGTGTTTTGAGTTCTCGTTGGCTAAAGTAGCTTCAGAATTCAAAGACATCCCTCTTTTTTATTCCCAATAACTGGGAGGCTGTAAGTTTGTGATTAAAGGGTTTCTGTTTGTTGGTTTTCATTCATTTGTGGACTGGTATTAGTTGGTCCATTGTATTTTTGTTCCAGTCCTTGTTTGAGGTTGACACCCTTCAGTTTAGGGTTCCTTTATGTTTTTGTTTTTGTGGACAGCTTGTTCACTTGTACGTTCTCCTTTTTGAGTTAATTTATAGTTTCTGATAAAAAGCGTTCTTAACACAAAATGAGGTTAGGGTTTTTATTTTATTTTATTGTTTTATAAGGATTAGATTTATTTTGCCATTTTTTGAATTTAAGATTTTTAGGGACGTATACTTGTTTGGTTTATGATTGTGTATTTAAATTGGTTAGGAATCTTTTTCTTATCTGAATTTTGAAGTATATTAGGTTTGCATATCAAATATCTCTGTGTTGTTTTGTTTAGAGTTGATGAATTGATTAATGAATTAAAGTTTCAGAAACCTTATTCCCCCTCTATTTCTTTTCTTTTTCTCCCTTTTCTTCCTAAACTCCCTTTCTACTCTAATTTTCTCCCTTCTATTTTCCCCCCATTTTGGTTTCTTTCTACATTAATTCTTATCCTCTCCTAAATCTATATTCTCTTTCCTGTCTTACTTCAGTTCTGCACCTTATCCTGATATTTCAATTTCTTTACATTATTATATACAAAAAGAAAACTTTGACCTTTTGTAGATTTGTGAGATTTAAGTGTATTTTATATCACTATTTGACTATAGTTTTTCTTATGTTATCCTTCAAATAAATGGTGGTTCTTTGCAGAATTTATTTGGAAATGTATCTTAAGAAAGCAAGTTAAGAAGGCATCAGCTATAATACTAGGAATTATGTCAGCAGCGATTCTACTAGCAGAGGCAACACTATTACCAAGTGTTGATCTCTCTCTTTTTTCAATACTTGTAAACTCCGTAAAATCACAAGAAGTGCTTGTGCAGGTATTATTTCTTTTTAATGTACAAGTTCAATAATTGTTTTATAGCTATACTATCGTTGCCACCTCCCACAGTTAGACTTAGGGTGTGTTTGGAATGATCTTTTACCAATAGAGCTTTTGGAGTAGATCTTTTACCAATAGAGCTTTTGTTGAGTAGAGTTTTTAATAAAACGTTGTACGTTGTTTGATATTCAATTAAAAAAATGATTTTAAGTTAGTAGATTGTTTGGTAATATATCTTTAAAAGAACTTTTGGTTGTGATAAATTACGAAAAAAGGGTCCCGACAAAGTATTTGTAATGAGAGGGGTAGATGATGGAATATATAAAATTCATAGAGGCCAGTTCAGTAGTTGAGACAATTTATGTTTTTTAAAAAACAAAAAGAGCTTCTTAGGAGAAGGCCACGGTAGACATAAAACAATTTTTTTAATATTTAAAAAGTTCTTGAGTTCTGCCAATCAATTATAAAAAAAATCTAAAGAACTATAAACATTAAAAAAGCTTTTTTGGCCGGTAGAGAAGCCATACCAAACACACTTAAATATTCCTAGCTACCACAGTTTTAGAAATCCGTCAATGAAACCCCTTGCTATAAACGGTCTTTCATTAGTTTTGACAGAACGGAATTAGTATGGTAATTTGACTTATTTGACAAATCTGTTGTCATTTTTATAAACTAAAGTATAAACCTAGCATTTGACATGTATTCAAACTTAAAAATTAAAATAATCTAGACCACTTGTATTCATCAAATGTCAAGTGTTTGAATCCCTTTTTCAGTTTGAGGATCTTTCTCTTCTTTGTGTTGTTTCGAATAGGAGAGAAATCCATTTCATTTGTTAGAGATGAGGATGAAAGAGAAAGTTCACCGAGGGAGAGAGACAAGGAAATATGTTTTGGCAACCCATTCTAGGTCTAATTGCTTAAATATTATAATGTTTATATTTTATTCAATTAACATATTAAAACATCATTGGAAAACTTGTACATATGTCACAATCATACTTAAATGAGGCCTTTTTAGACTTCTTACAGACTACCTGGTGTAGAACATCCTAGGGGATACACACATATGTAAAGTGTAAGAAGAAGATTTGACTAGTTTTATTCTGATTAGGATTTTTTATTTGATTTTGATTAGGAGATCTTTGATTCGGTTTTTTATTAGGATCTTTGTTTTCCATTTTTATTTGATTTTAATTTCCAGGTTGGAATAAGATCTTTTAGTTTTGGGAAGGTAGATTATTACCTTCTTCAGTTCTCTTTTGGTCATTATAAATAGGGGATTGGTTTTTATTTTATTTTTTGTTAGTCAGAGTTGATGAATAAGAAACAGACATTAAATTTCGTCTTCAATTTCTTCCAAATTTCTCCCCTTTCTCTGAAGTTCTTTTTTCCTCTATCGGTTCTCTACCACTTCCTATGTTAGAAAATGTTATTACATGGTCTTCAACAATAGGTAGTGTAATTAAGGAATTTCAAAATCTGTTGTAGCTGAGTGTTTTTAATTCTAACCTCAAGGGGGTGTCAATAATATTATCACTTTTCTATATAACCTTTGCTGTATATTGGAGAATAGTTATATCTGTCTTCTGGAGGTGAATTTACCCAGGTTTTGTTACGGAATCTATCATCGATTTTGCAGACAATTTTATCAGGCAGTGTCAAATTTGGCAATTCATAATAAACAGTTTTATTTACCATTTTTTACAAGATTTGCACATTTTTGTTAAAATTGTTTTTGTTCAAGTATACAAACTGGACAATAATCACTTTCATTTCCATTGTGTTGCATTTTGTTTTTGCATGTTGGTGTTTGGTCATTTCCCACTATTTGAAGGTTCAGAATGACTATACGGAGCTCTTGCTATTTGTTCTGTACTGAACTGTTTGGTGAAATGTGCAAATGGAGTGAATTTCCTTGTGTCTGCTTACTTATTTTATACATTATTTTTGTTTGTTGTTTTCATGACTTTTCACTGCTATTTTTTCATCCAGCTCTTTGCCTTTGTACCTCTGATGTATATGTGTGTCTGCACGTATTATTCCTTGCTCAAGATTGGAATGTTAATGTTTTACTCGTTAACACCATGGCAAACAAGTTCAGTTAACTTGCTTATGATATGCTCGTAAGTTTTTTCTTTTATCTTTTCATAGCTCCATCTTCTTGATTTAAAATTTTGCCTCATTTATTTATTTAATCCAAAGCCTCTAAAAAAACTTTATATTTATTCTATTACAACATTTCTGTCAGGATGGTTGCCCGATATGCTCCTCCAATTTCATACAACTTCCTCAATCTCATTAGGCTTGGTGGAGAACGGCATACTATATTTGAAAAGGTAATTTTATTTTTCAAAAGATCTATGGCTGTCAGTTTCCTACAACTTGTAAATTCAGCCATAACAGAAGAAATTGAAACAAAACTAATATATGGCTTCTCATCTGATGCGTACCTATGTCAGAGTGCTTTTTTATTATGTTTAAAGTTTTTGTGAACTCTTTTCTCTTCTGTCCTCTTCTTCATTACATTAATTTGTTTATTATTTACGTGAGACAGCATGTAAAGCACCTTTCTTGTGTTTTACATTGAATGTGTTATTTTTTTTAAGGAATTATGCATTTGGAGTAAAGTAAAAGTAATGTAATATGGAAAAAGAAGATAAAATATCAATATACATGTTTAATGGAATCTTTATGGTTGACGTAATTAATTGTTAATATTAGGCTGGGTTTGGTGTGTGGGGTGGCATAGTATTTGATGGGATTGGGATTGGATTAAAAATGTAATTTCCTTTTTTGGTGTAACATGACTATGAGTTTGGACTAAAAGTAATAATGTTATGTATTTTGATATGGTTGAGATTGGATAGGATATAATAATGATAGAAAGAAATCATTTTTTGAGTAATATAATTATATAAAATGATTTTAAATGATATAAAAATACTTGGAAAGTTGTTTTTTTCAAATAAGATAATATCATTTTTAATTATTTTTTATAAAATAAAGCCATTTAAAATTATTTATAATAAAATACTTTTTTTTATTAATATAAGTTTATTTAAATTATTTTAAAATACAAAAAACATTTTAATAAATTTTGACTGCAAATCTAATCGTGGGACTCAAGTCCTATGGTTGGGAGAATATTGATGGCCTGTGGGATTGGGTTTGCTACTTTGCTTCCTTATGGGCTTTAGTGTCTAATGAATTTAGAGACTACTTTTTTCCTAATTCATTCTAATTGGGAAGGTGTCGTCGGTTAAGTTGTTCCGGTTAGAGTTCCCTTTTCTTTTGTAGGCCTTGTTTTTGTCTTTTAGGCCTTGGTTCCCTATGTGGTTTTTGTCGGCCCAGGTGGACTTCTGTTCATTCTTGTATAGGGCTGTGTTGCTACATCCCTATGTTCTTTGTATAGGGATCTTTTGTCATATTTTTTTTTGGCAATATATTTTTTTGTTTCCTATCAAAAAAAAGTCCTATGGTTGTGAGTAGATGATATATGATGGGCTCACTGGATTGGATTTCCCAATCCGTCACCCTCCAAACATGGGAATGAGATTGGAGAAATTCCATCCCCATTCCCAATTGCATGCAACAAACAGGACATCAAAAACAAAAATTATAATCATCTTTTTTGTTTATACTAGAATTCTCGTGGAGAAAACATTTCATGAACATCGGAAATTGCCTTCTAATTTATAGAAACAACAATGCCAGGTATCCCAACTTGTGATTTGTTAGTTGGAGAACAAATATCTCTGTTGTTTCTCTGTTGTCACATGAATTAAATTGCCACATTTTGAGATATGAGTTGGGATATATAGCGTTATCGTTGTAGGAAATATATTTGTGAATCATGTGAAACATGTCTTTTAGAGAGTAGTTGTTCTGGGTTTTATTTCTATTGATTAGGTATAAATTTTGACTTCGTTTATGTAGACAATGAATTCTTCCTGTTTGATCTAAGCACCCTTTCTCATGGCACTGCATCCCTGGCTTTGAATCATCGTGTGTTTTTTCGTTTTTCTTTCCTTTATTATTATTATGATTAGTTTTTCAATATAACTCGAATATAAATCTAGCCACTGAGACCTTGGTGTGAGTTTAGACTAACACATACCTACATAACTAACACAATGTTTGACTACATTCAGGGTGCTATTATAATTAATACTCTGAAGCATTACTGCAATAGAGGTTCTGTTGGCTCTTTCCTTAGTGTATTAATAGATTCGACTAATTAATCTTGGTGAATTAATTTCTAATTGCAGCGAATGGGAAACATTGATACTGCTGTCCCTTTTTTCGGAGAAGGGTTTAACAAAATATATCCCCTTATTATGGTTATATACACCCTTATGGTTGTGAGCAATTTTTTTGATCGTATAATTAATTTCTTTGGGAGCTGGAAGAGATTTAGTTTTCAAACTGAGGCAGAGGACTTGGATGGATTTGATCCATCTGGAATCATTATTTTACAAAAAGGTAAGTAGTCTGAAACTTATCATGTGTATTTTACACTATTTCTGCAGTGATTTATTAGGAATTAGGATGCTTATGTCTGTGTCTTTGGGATTATATTTACACCTAAACTATTTTGGTGTTAATAGTTGAATGTTTCATCATTTTTTCAGAACGAACTTGGCTTGAGCAAGGACGTAAAGTTGGTGATAATGTTGTTCCACTGGCTAGGAATTTTAATGGTACTGATATCGAGTCTGCCAGTACTAGCATGGTATGTAAGCGTACTGAAAATTATACATATATATGTGTGAGTGTGTGTGTGTGTATAAATTAATCCCTACGGTTTCTTGGGACATTTAGTGGGTTAATATGATCCTGATTGCCTTATGCTGATAAAAAAAAAAACCTAATGAAATCCACTGACTCGGAGGTTAATTTTTCAGGATAGGGCTGCTGTTGAAATGAAGGCAACTTCCAACTCAGTAACCAATGGTGTCAATAGAAATCCATCAAAGCCTTTGAAAGAAGAGGCTCGAAAATATGGCACAAGTAGAGAAGCCATCAGCAACAAGTATGCTGCCATAAGAGAACAGAATAGACACGCATCTAGCCCAAAGCCAGTGGAGCAGAGCATTGCCTCCGCTAAGGTTTCCTTGCTTGATGCAAACAACTCCCAGTCCAGCGACACAACTGCAGGATCTACTTCTGGTTTGGCCTCAAAGTGGGAATCAATGAAGACTGGTTTTCAGAGTTTCAAAGCAAATATAGGAGCCAAAAAGTTTATTCCTTTACGTCAAACTCAGGAACCTGACCTAGTCTCACGTGCAGACTCATCGGAGTCACTTGACGAGATATTTCAGAGATTGAAACGGCCATCTGGAGACAGTGAAACTTATGGCAATAGGGGTGACAATTAAAATGGTACAGAAGCTCTGCTAGAGAATATAAAGATGTGTGCAAAAAAATGAACTTCGTGGTCTTTATAGAAACCCGGGGACAAGATGTACAGAGTTGGGATAACGATAACATCAGGTTCAGGCTCATACCAAAATTTTTGCGGTTGATTCCTCTGATGCAATTGAAGTCTGAAGGATATTCAGCTATACTGAGACTGCATATGTCTCCAATCAACAACTGAAAAACATAGATACTAGAACAGGGAAATTGGAAATAGCTCTGGGATGTGACGGACTGTTAGGTAAATTTGTAATTTGACTTGTATCATGGAATCACATTTAGCCGATACTCTGGAAATGCATGAACGTAATCAATTTATAGAAAAAGTTTCTTTTTTATTTTTATTTTTTATATATAGAATATATTTGTTTATATACAGTATGTTAGGTAATGAATCTGAACTTGTTTGTAATCGAAGTTCGAAAAATTCTTGTTTAAAATTGGTCTTTCAATTGGTCGATGTAGTGAATTTATCTAAAGAATAAAGCAGAATTTTACATAAGTCCATTCTTTTGGTGATTTGTCTCTTTTATAAATGTCTTTCCATATTTATCACTTTAGTCCCTATTTAAAAAAAAAAAAAAAAAAAAAAACTCATCATTTTAGTCCATTTAACCAAATATTTGAAAGTCAAATATTTTAAAATCTGTGAAAGTAAACTTTTACCCTTATTACTATTTAATTTAGATAAAATAATTATCTTAACTTTAAATTAAAAACGAAAAACAATAAAATTCTCAATAATAAAATTTAAATAAATAAATTACAAAAAAAATTCTTAAATAAATAATAATAAGAAAATCCATTAATTTTTTTCTTATTTTGTATTTTCTTTTTCATAATGGATTTTTATTTAGCTAAAATGATTATCTTAACTTTAAATTAAAATGAAAAACAATAAAATTCTCAATAATAAAATCTTAAATAAATAAATTACAAAACAAATTATGAAAAATAATCATTTAAAGCTAAGATAATCATTTTAGCTAAATAAATATCCATTATGAAAAAAAAAAAATACAAAATAAGAAAAAAAATAATGGATTTATTATTATTTATTTAAGATTTTTTTAATATATTTATTAAAGATTTTATTGTTGATAATTTTATTTTTTTTTCATGTTAATTTAAAGCTAAAATAATCATTTTAGCTAAATTAAATAGTAATAAGGGCAAAAGTGTACTTTTACAGCTTTTAAAATAGTTGATTTTCAAATATTTAGTCAAATGGACTAAAGTGATAAATATGGTAAGTCATTTATAAAGGTGACAAATCACCAAAAAAGTGGGACTTATGTGGAATTTGCCGAAGAATAAATACAGATTGCTTTATATATAAAGACAATTCTACAATGTGTGTAATTTTGGAATTATCTTAATCTCAATTCTCAATTATCAGTGTCCATAATTGACTTTTAATATGGGCCCTTAGTTAAGAAGACTTGGGGGTCGTTTGTTTTTTTGTCTGAATACTGAACAATCCTGAATTTTACTGAAAACTAAGTAGTGACTGTGACATGTTTGTTTTTTATTTTATTACCTATAAATAAAATGTCAACTTGCTTATTTTTTAAATATAAAATGGTTTTAAAACAAGTAATTTGACATTTATACCTTGTTATTATTAATTGTTATGTATTTTCATTTTATATGATACAAACAACTAAATAAAAATAATTTAACAAATCTTAAACCATTGTTATATAATAATTGGAATATACTATTCATGATTAAGATATGGTAAATAATAGTTTTTTTTTTTAAAGATAAATAATGATTTAGAAATGGTTTTGATTTAAATATATATATATATATATATAATTGAAGGTTCAACGATGGTGTTGCAATGTTTTTTTTTTTTTTTTTTTAATTTAATTTATTTATTTATTTAAAGATGTTCATCATAAATAATAGGTTAAAAGAAATAAATTTGTATAATATTAAATTATGATAAAATTGGAAATATGTTATTTTGGTAGGATAATCTTGGAAGAAAATATATTAAATGCAATTCAGTAATTTTGAATTAAGGTAAAAGTCGGGATTTCTTACTTTTTATTTTAAGTTGATTTTTGGTATTTTTAAGTTGTTTGACCACTTAAAAAAAAAAAAAAAAAAAAAAAAACAAACAAAACAACTTGATAATTTCAATTCAGACCCATTAAATTTTAAGTGCAAAAAAACAAACGATACCTTGTTCTATTAAGTAATTGAGGATGGATACCATGTTGATGTGTAGCACATCATTCTATGGTTTTACAAATTATCTTCACATAATTTTGGATGATTTCCTGGGTATTAAGTATTGTTTCTCAAAATAAGATATATTATTGATTATAGTCTATAACATTAACAAATATTGAGATTCTCCGAATGATTATAGTAAAGATAGTTTGTCTAAAATTATGTCCGAATGATGTAGAATGTCAGTTGTTAAGATCCTATAAATCATTAGATTATAGTGTGAATGATATGATATTGACAACTCACATGTCACATTATTTAGGTATGATTTTGAACAAATATTTTAAACAGTCTAGCATTTAACCTCTATAATGAGGTCCTGATCTATACTTTCAATCTAATTAAATCATTTTATGTATGAATGACTAATCATATGAGATATATATACCAGACGACACAATATCATAATCGACCTGGCCTTTGAAGATCTAAATCGTAGCCCTTTGTTTTTATCCAAATTTTCATTTAAAAAACAATTGAGCCCGTTGATCTCTTACAACCGATATTATTGTAATCTTACAAGAAGTTTGGATGGCAACGGTTTTAATTTTTAAAGCTCAAATATATGTTAAGGAGCCATTTTTTTTTTTCTTTGATCGAACTCTAAACCCTAGGACTCGGTGGACTTGATAAGGACGACACATAACAATGTAACTGGGTTACGTGTATAAACTACAAAGCTACTAGAGACAGAGACAGAAAGACAGATAAGACTTGAGAGGATCAAAATTCGAAGAACGTGAATGAGTTTGGAGGTCAAACTTCCAAAATCCGGTAATAGTTTGGCATACAAAATTACAAATTGAGCAAACGTGGGAATTGGGATGCATGAAAAAGAAATTATAAAATCAACAAGTCAACAGTCGACCTAACAAATTAACCTAAATTGTCCCAACGAACATGACAGATGAAGCCGGACCCATTACCCATGTACAACTACTGCAGCTATTTAAACATGAATTTGGATCCTGCTGATTTTTCCTGACCTCGTCTGAGTTGATTGATTTCCACGATCACTTTATTAACAACCAATCAAATTGATGGACGGAGGATCCAAATCCATTAAAAATAAATAGATACAAAAAGAGAGAGACCAAATTTTGTGAATATGAGAGTAAAATCCATTCCATATTTATACAAAATTGAACACAAATAATTATTCTGTTAATAATAATAATAAAAACATTACATCAACACAAAACCTAGTTAATTCAACCTATCTCTGAGACACAGTCTTTGAATGCATCGAAATGATCTTTTTACCCTCCAGATGAAGCAACTTTGACCAAAACCCTCTTTTCTTCTTCCCGGTATTGTTATTCTCTCCAACAAAGTTTTTTGGAACAAAAGCCATTGATCTGCTCTTCTTCAATCCATAATTACCAGCACTTAACATAAATGATATTGAACCCATAATCTCCGAACCGTTTCGATTATGTCGAGGTCGAACCGTAGAAGAAGAAGAACAAGAAACTGGAGACGAAGAGATTGAAGAAGAAGTAGAAGGAGCAACCATTGAAGCTTTCTTCTGTGGAGTGGCTGATAACTGAGACAGTCTCTCTCCAAGACAAATCGGACAAACCCCTTGTGGATTTTTGTTTTGATTTTGGTGCTTCTTGCATAATAGTTCTGATTCAGACCACCCCATTTTTGGATTCTCTGTGATTGAAAACTTGAATCGGTTTCTCTCTTGACTATTCAACTTCTTTGATTATAAAACTGGTGGTGGTTTTATATATATATAGAGACTGATAGAGACGGACCACAGAGGCACAGACGTGTTTCCATGAAGGATCCTTGTATCACAGCTGGGTGTGTTTATATTCGTCACAGCCTATCTATTTCAATTAAATCTTGTGGGATTTTCAAAACAACCTCTTAGGTTTCAACTATCTACAATTCTACAAAAACAATCTTCTAGTGTTATTTTCGGTTAAAAACGTACTACAACCGTCAATTAACTTCCATTAAACTCTTCTTTTCACAAAAAAAAAAAAAAAAAAAAAAAAAAAGAAAAGAAACCTCTGTTAGACTCTTAAAACAAAATAGGGGTTTAAAAAATATAGGTATTTATAATATTGAATGAAATTTTGAAAAATCTAAAAAACAAAAAGAGTAATATTAGATATTACATCTAAAATCACAACTTTTTCATTACAACACGTGGCTCTTGAGATGTCAATTGGTGAGTGGATACGTGGATAAGTGAGATAAATCATTATTAATGTATATCCACTCACCAATTGACATATCAACTGCCATATGTGTTGTAATAAAAAAGTTATGATTTTAGATGTGATATCTAGTATTATTCAAAAAAAAAAAAAAATCAAAGAGACGGCAATCCCTTACATATATGTGTAAGAGCTCGGTTTATGGAGGAGGCAAGTCCCTACATAACGATTTGTTAGAGGAGGAGGCTTGACTCCTCTACTTGATTGTGAAGAAGGTTCGTCTAATTCATAATATATATTTTTTTATTAAAAAAAAAAAAGGTTTCACATTTTTTATTTATTTTAAAAAGAAGGTTTAAACTGTCATTTTACTTGTTTTTGAGCTATGTCGGTTCTTTTATAACAGAAATCTGACAGCCGGGGATTTTCATTTTTAAAATAAACTTGTATGGTTATTTTTGGAGATGGGTAAAACCTCAGGGATGTTATTGCAAATCTCTCTTAAATATTTTAATAAGAATGCAATTTCTTTTCTTTGTTTTGTTTTTGTTTTCTGGTAACTACCAACCACTAACCACTAACTATTCGTATGAGCGTGTAAGTACATATTAGATTATTAGGTCATCTGTAATCTCTTCATTGATTGCAATCCCTTGTTTACCGTCATTTATTTACTTCTATTAGCTGGATCCAAACATGAAACATTCTTTAATTATTTATACAATTATCACTTCTCAATTATGCTCATTAATTTATTTATTTTTAAGTGGTCAAACAATAGAATAACACTATAAAAAAAAACAGCTTAAAATATAAAATTAAAAATATTGAGTCATCACTCAACAGTAAACTACTTATAAATTGTATTTGAAATTATTTCTTCATAAATTTCTTCCAATTTTATTACAATTAATATATTTTCAATTTTATTACAATTAAATATTCTAGAAAATTTCAATCTTCATATACCGCTAATAAATTTGTTGTTTTGTACAAACATTTGAATAATGTTTTTTTTTTATATATAAATTATATATATTTTTTAATTATATATATGAGGTTAATTTTTTAGGAAATTATTATTAAATAAATAATATTTTACTTATTATTATTATTATTAATAAAATTTTAGTCAATGAAATATTATCAACATTTAGATAGTTTTAGTTTTTTTTTTAAGTATTACACTATTACAAAATTTAGGGTTTTTTTAAAAGAGGGGAGGGATGAACCCACAATTTTGTGGTGTAGATGTGAGAGATTTACCATTGACCAACCTTATCTCATCAAGATAATTTTAGTTTAGAATTTATGATAATATTTATTTTCAGTTGTTTCTATCATAATAAATAATAATACATTATAATACGTAGTTCAATGATATAAATTCTATAGTATTTGTTTTTAGATTTCTATCTTTAAAAAAAAAATAAAACAATCAAACACAGATTCATCTTTCAAAAAAAAAAAAAAAAAAAAAAAAAAAAAAAAACACTTATAAGATTCATATGTCAAAAAGAAAGAAAAAAATATCATTTAGATTTTAGTATATTCCAGACCTAGAATCACTCTTCATCTAGTATTAGAAAAATAAAAAAGGGCCTCTAAATATCAAATTATTTATAAAAAAAAAAAAATGAAAATTGAATCTCACATATGGTACTCATTATATGTATTAATTATGTACATTAAACTTAATTTTAACTACTAAATCAATATATTTTCACCCCAAAAAAAAAAATGGTAAATCGACATATCAGCGTGAAGTTTTATTACAGTTTGTGGAGCAAAAAAATGAGGGTGAGCAAGAATAGTCACAGCTGGTGGCTGTGAGAGTAGCAGCTTGCCTTACATGCAGTAACCATCGGGCTTTGAAGAGTGAGCAGTGTTAAGGGAACGAACGGTCGGGATTTGAAATAAATATAAATTATATTTTATTTTTTGAAAGAGAAATAAATATAAATTATACCCCTATTACGAAATGTGGAGTCCAATTAAAGCGTCGGTTCATTGCATGATTACGTGGTAAGCATATAGTGGTTTGTTGGGCGGCGTATCACGTGGAAAGAAAACACGGTCTCGAGCCACTCTGTATTTTTTTATTCTAAAAGTCGCCGCACGAATGCACGCACGAGTACTTTGAATGAATCTAAAGTGCTTCTTGCACTTTGACACATGAGAGGAAAGAGTTATCCTCTACTTTTTTGGTGTATTATAATGCAATACAATAATGTCATGTTAAAGATTTTTAACGGTCAGTTTTTAATCATTGAATTTCTATATAAGGGTTTACAAAATCAAAAATTAAAAAATTAAAAAATTAAATAAAACTAAAAGAATTAACATCTCACTCTCATAATTACCCATCATTAATTCATTATAGTAGCTAAATCTTTTTCAAAATATTTTGGAGAAAACTCCTCCATAAAATTGCTCAAATATTAGTATATTACGATAAATAAGTGGTCGATTGCTTTCCGCTATTATTTTGAGAGGAGTGCTAGATATACTCCCTCAACCTACTCTCCCTTTTCCTTTTGACATTTGTCATAAATTGACTTTTTAGAAATAAATTTTAGAGCCATCATTAATAAATTATTTTTGTATGTTATTTAAAATTCAAACCATCCACATCTTCTCAAATTGCCCTTTTTTTTTACACCAATTTGTCATTTCCAAATATGTGAGCAAAAATCTTCAAAGGTAAAATGGGTTGAATAATATTTATTAAATTTATTTTATTTTATTTTAAAAAGAAAATTAGCAAATATATTATTAACAATATTAAAGTTATTAAAATACAATAAACATTGACATCTTGCGTTTTTTAGTATATTTGAGTTTTGATATTATTAATGAAATTTTAATTTTTTTAACTATATTTTTCAAATCGTGTAATATGTTGATTGTTGAACTTATGATAATATAGACAAAAACAACAAATTTTCAAGTATAAATTGTGTTTGTTATGATATTTTAGAAAATAAAAAAGAGGTATATAAAATAATAATATTATTAATATTTAAAAAAAGGACTATGACAATTTGGTGTAAAAAAAAAGGGGCAATTTGAAAAGATATGATGGTTTGAATTGTAAATAACATATAAAAATAATTCATTAATCATGACTCTAAAATTTATTTCAAAAAGGTAAATAATGGACAATTGTCAACAGCAGAAGAGAGAGTAGATTGAGAGAGTGATTCTAGCACTCCTGTTATTTTGAACATCGCTTAATGTGGTTTGATTATTATGTTCTAAATTCAAATCGTCACACGACACTGAAGATTGAATATATATATATATATATATATATAAATTATTATTTTATTAATAATCAATCTTATACATAAATGTTCTTCCCAAAAAAAAAAAAAAAAAAAAAAAAAACTTAAATGGTCTTACTTTATTATAGTTAACGAAAATTAAATAACAATAAATAAATAGTGGAATAATTCAAAAAATAAATAAATTAATTAATAGTATAAGAGATTTAATTCAAATTATAAATTACATGTATAGTTGTTTTGTAAAACAGGTCAAAATCTTAATGTCATCTGTGCACACGTGGGGATGTAGGCGAAATGGACGACCAGGATCTTCGAAACGGACAAGGTGGAGGCTCCACCGCTCCGTGGAAGATCTTCTTGTCCGTACATTGACATGGGACCATTGGGAAAAATGAGCATGTATACATGGTTGTTGATTCCAGCGACAATAGTTTTACTATTTGCTGAATCCTATGTTGCCACTTTTACGCTTCTTCTTTTTTCAACATTTTTTTTTAACTTAAGTGAAAGTCTACGAATGTTTTTTTTTTTAATAATTTAATTTCTAATGACTTGAAATCACAATTGTTTATGCAAGTTTTTTTTTTTTTTTTTTTTGGAACATTCTTATACAAGTTTTAAAATGTAAGTATAATAATCGAGTCATTCTATTAATTGATATTAGGTAACCGATATTCTTTCAACTTCAATTTAATAGGTAAATTAGACAAAGACTTTATAATTAAAAAAAAAAAGAAGAAAAATTATGAAATCTCTACTGAAAAACTGTATACGTCTTGTATAGTAATTGTAGCTATACAGATATATTATAATAATAAAATTTATAATAATGATGCATAAAATTATAAGAATAAAAGAAATTAATTCTAACTATTTTTATTAAAATTTGATTTTAATAAACTCTCTTTTTTAAAATAATTTTCTTAATGTGATTGAGAGATTTAATTCAAAAAAATCATATATTTTTAGAATTATTGGATTTCAATTTAATGAACATCATTAATCCTCTTAACTATTTTCAACTTATATATATAGTAGCATGACCTAATATAAAGTTGAAATTAATTAAATTTCTAATGAATGAGAGGATTTTTAATATGCTATTCTTCCTAAGTTAAAGTGGATCTAAAAATAAATAAAATATTGAAGTGGAATGTTTTCATCACTATATATATATATAAATTAATATTCATTATTGTTATTTTTCCTTGAATATGAAAATAACTTACAAAGGGCATAAGCACCTATTTTCTATGAAGTTTCATAAAAGTATTTGCACAAAGCACAATAAATAAATACCGACACATTGTCATAATCCTTTTATGCTAACTTTGTCATGTATTGCAAAAGTCTCCAACTTGTGGTCAATCAAATCATACACCTACACCTCCTATATATAGGATAACTCTTAGCTCAAAAAGTCCTTAAGGGAAATTACATCTTCCCAAAGAGTTGGATAGAGATGGCCAATGGAGAAATGAGGACAGATATAGGTCCCTCCATCCCTATCCTCATTTCCCTATTCCCTCCATCTCCATCCTTATTTTCCTGTTTTCCCCGTTTTCCTTGATTTTTCCCCGTTTTTCATTTCCCTCGGGTCCTCCATTTCCCTCATTCCTCCATTTTCCCTATATAAGTAGTAATTACATAATATTAAAAAACGCACAATTCATTAAATTCAAATACAAAATAACATACAATACAAAAATTACATAATAAAGATGTATATATAGTTAGTAAGAATAAAAATATTGAAAAAATAAAAAAAAATATATATTAATATATTATATATAATATTTGGGGGAAATGGGGATGGGGAGGGGTCTCATCCCCATTTTAATTTGGGGATGATTTTCATCCCCCACCTACCCACCCCCCCTTTTTCCCCATTTCTTCTCAAAAATTTCCCCTAAATGAGTATGGGGGAGCGGGGATTTGGGGTCCCAGGGAAAAATGGCCATCCCTAGAGTTGGACAACCATGTTGAAAACTAACAAATGGGTACTTTATGTGCATACAAAGGATCATTTAAGTTGGTTCTTATTAGTTATTAGTACACATGTCTGGATAATAAGAGCAACATATATACAAAGATGTAGAGAGACCATCAAACGAATAATTGTACATCTAGAGTAATGTTAAACAACTCAAATTTTTATAATTTATAGTTGGCACAGATAGAGCATCATATGATGTTTGGAATTTGTGGCAGTTGCGATTAATTTACAGCATCATTTGACTTAAATGAATATTTTGAGAAATTTTGGTTGTCAGATAATGCATTATCTTATTGTGATTTGCAACAAACCATGAATTCTATGATGAAAACAGGAGAGCTGCAACACCTACCAAAACACGACCTATCATTAGAAGTTACAACTTTGTATCGAGAAGAATGCTTAATAAAACAGCTCAATATGAATGTTATGTCTGATTAATTGGTACAATATATACCTCTCAGAGCACAACCTATACTGCCTTTTTTTTTTTTTTTTTTTTTTTAAATGAGAGCAAAAGGCCAAAAGGGACCTAGACAAGAAATATGAGAAAAGAAGATTGGATAATACGATAATATTTTATTTATTTAAGCTAAAATTACAGAAGACTGGAAATGGCCTTTTATAATATGGCCAAACACCAACAAACACCAAGAATTGTTGTTTGAACAATCTCCTCTTGTTATTCTACCCCTTCCTCCATCTCAGGCACATCCCGTATATCTAAATTGAATTTTTTTGAACAACTTTCTAAGTAGATCCAAATCTATAATCATATATTTACATAAAATACTTATTGAGCTTAAATTTCAAGAATATAATGATCATTCTCGTACAATTTGTAGCTGACATTGATGCAAGTATAATTGTAATCCTTTGATTTTTTTTCTTCTTCACATTTATGTCAAATTAGTAGCATTTAAATAAGACAATTCAGTAATTAAACATATATTGCAACTGAATGACATCCTTTAAAATGCTATAATATCAATTTTCAATTTTGTGTTAGGTTTGGTTTGTATTCCCAAGTGAACCAAACGTATTCAATTGATGTGAAAGTGGTCCAAACGGATTTGAATGTATGCGATTCATGTGGCGTTGGAAAGAAAAGTCCAAGATGAAGCCAACGGTGAAAACGGTGCCAGAATTGGGGTCTGGACGTGCCGAAAGATGATTGCACAGCAAATGCGTGTTGTTGCGCGCTGAAAGTATTTGGGCACGTGGGGCCATATTTCAAAGCGATTTTAGGCATATCGGACTCCGGGAAGACATGGGAAAACGTGTGGGAGTCAGTTTTCTTATTGTGTAAGGTTTTGGTTTCGGGATTCCTTATTTGGAAAGACTTGTTAAGGGATTTCCAACTGCTTATGAGTTTCTGAGTCCTTAAGAACCAAGAATATTGATTCTTAAAATATGATGGTTTATTCTTTGGTTGGATAACACTTGGAGAAATTGGACAAACACATGGGAGCATCAGAGAGTGGGTGAATCATGGAGTGAGACCCTGGGGAGAGACCCCAAGGGATATCCAGGGATGGGAGACCCAAAGGATATCTGGGGGGAGACCCGGGAGGAGATCAGTGGAATATCTGGGGCTGTGCGCTCAAGAGGGATAACAGCTAGGATGTAAGTTCGGTTGTGAGCATATCTTGGTAAGGCTCGGTTGTAATTAGGGTTTGGGGTTTAAGAAAGAATATTGTAATCGTTTAGTTGTAAAAAATTTCTACGAAGTGATATTTTTCTCATGTCCTCTCGATGACCATGATTTTTTATCTATTTTGGGTTTTCCACTTTGAAAATTTTGTGTTATGTGATTGAATTATCTCATCTTATTTTTCTGTTAGTAGACGTTATTTGTTATGTAGTGAGTATTAGGCATGCACTTCCGCGTCACTTTTTCCAACATTTTGGCATTGTCATGTTACACATCCATAACTAATCCACAATTTTGGGTTTTATGTTGTCTATCTCGCTCTTCAATGTATAGATCACCATTTACAATACAATAAAAGTATGATTGCAGATAATGATGGCAATGGATCAAATCGGGGATGGATACCCCAATATCCATTCCCGTATCCATTTGAGAGATGTATCTCCATCCCTACATCCATCCCCATTTCTAAGTGAATGGGGTGGATTCAGATTAACCTCGAATTGAGATAGAGATATCCATCTCTGCTTTGTCTATATCCGTTTCCAATGAAAAAAAAATGTAAATTATTATAGTTTACAAGAAAAAAAGTAACTAACACGTTAAATAATACATTTTATCCTATTCAAGGAGAGAAACAAATATATCTAATAAAGTTCAAATAAAAAAAAAATTATAACCTAAATAATTAGAATTAATAATTTTTTATACTTTTAAAAGGATATCCATCCCCATCCCTGAAAATAAAATGGATATTAGGATGACATCCATTCCTGCTTCGTTATTATACATCCTCATTTTAAAAGGAGCGGATTCTTATAGATATCTGTATCCATGGATAATTTTGCCATCCCTAATTGCAGACGATAATCTAGTCTACAAACTAACAAATATAAGTCATTTGTGGTTTCCGGTAACCAATTATGTTGCAAAGATTTCATCCATCATTTTATAAACATGTATTAATTACATATATTTAATCATATTGAAAAAAAAAAAAAAAAAAAAAAAAAAAAAAAAGCTGATAATATGAATTGATTACATGTTGTGCAAACCTTTTAGCGAACTTTGTTTTTATGCCTTCCAACCAAATTGAGATTGCTTTTCTGTTGTAATTGCCTGAAATGTTTACTAAAAAAAAAAAAAAATACTTATCTATTATAAATGAAAAAAGTAATTGTTTTGAAAAGGTAAAGGTTTACTCCATGCATGGTTTCAATTCTTCACAGCTATTTAAGACATACACGTGAGATATATCTATATTTTGCTGTGAAATGCCTAAAATAAGTTGCACCAAATGGGTGTAAGTTTTGAGAAAATATAGACCTTTATTTAGCATTTCGACATGAGCGATATCCATTACCATTTCGCTCATCACAATTAAAACTTAGTTTCAATCCATGAAGATACATAGAACAAAATGTTAATAATTCATTCACAATATAATCCTCAGTAATTGAATCTTCTGGATGAGCTTTGTTTTTCAAAAAACATATAAGCATTCCTAAGTTCCAATAAATAATATTAAATCAAATAACTAGTGTTATAAATTAATATTGATATAAAGTGTTTAATAATTTACAAATGTGCCTTTCAATTGGATACATTCAACTATAACCAACTTGTCCAACGAGTTTTGCTTCACATGAGAAGTGAAAAACCCAATGAACCATAACATAAAAAAACACCTGCAGCATATTTTTTTTCTTTCTAACTTGCATGGAATTAATAGAATATATCATTCTAGTTTCTCCAAATCTTGGACATTTAAAGTTTTTTGCACATATCTCTTGAAAGAAAATGGACAATCCATCAAAGTAGTACATATATCCTTACACAAATAAGCACGGATGCCTACTAACATAAGTCTCTTCAATATAATATGGCAATCATAACTTTTCAATCTTAATATATTGCCTTCATTGAGATTGACACTTCTTATTATGTTAGAAGAAAGCTATCGGGAAACTTCACCGATTTGAGAAACTTGTAAATATTTTCTCTCATTTTGTGTTGATGTATAGCATGCTTGTAGTTTTATTTTTATTTTTAAAAATACTCTTTATTATTTTATAAATATCTTGAGGGTAAGACAATAATTTTCAGGTTAAATTGAAGGGTAAAATAATAATTAGATTCAAAATCTTAACGGAAATTAACAGCAAGGGATAATGGGGAATATGGTAAACTGGAGGAGGAGGTTTGGCCATTAATGAAACTAGAAGGGAGAGAACAATGAACATGGAAAACTACAGGGCCGATTTTGATAATATCCCTTGAATTATAAAAGGGGTAGGAAGAATAAAGAAGTGGGGTTTCTTTAAGCAGTTTTAGAGATGCTATTACGGTCCAGTTTTATGTTCAACCCACTTACTTGATGGGCTTTTGTGGTGAGTTATTGATCAGTTGTAGGTTTTGTTATTTTGTATTTAAACGAATGAATTGGGAATGGAGAATTTTGATGCAACTGAATTTCTTTTAGATTCATCCAGTAATTTTCATTAGGATTGTGCATGGTGGTTCTCTCGAATCAACGAAGCTCAATTGTTTCCATTTTATCCAAAAATTCATGTTTCAGATAGTATATTTATCCAATAAAAACCATAAATATTTAATTAAAAATAAATAGCAATTTTAAATATTGTAATTTTTTTTTTTATAAGGTTGTTGGGGATTAGCATCCCAACATTTTATTAAAGAAAAAGAAAGAGAACAAAAAAGAAAAAGCAACAGAAGAAGAGAACAAATCAACAGAACCTAAAAGAAGGTCTGCTACAAAAATCATTGAAAATAAAGGAATTGCAAAAGTTCGGAGCGGTCCACCACCATGTAGGAGAGACGATACTAGGGCTTCTAGAAGCTAAACTATCTGCAACTTGGTTACCTTCCCGATAAATATGAGTGACAGCAAAATCCATTTGAGAGATTAAGCTCAAACATCTATCCCAAGCTGGACGCCAACGCCAAGGAACCTTACGAGACCTAGAACGAAAGATATCCACTACAAAAGTCGAGTCACTCTCCAACCATAACCGACGCCAGCCAAAAGTCCAAGCATAATCAATAGCGTGGACGGCAGCTGCCAATTCAGCCTCAAAAGCAAAGCAGACACCAAGAGGAATAGCAAAACAACCTTTAACAAAACCCCTGCAAGTACGAAAAACCCCTGCACAACCAGCAAGACCGGGACTACCAAAAGCAGCCCCATCCGTGTTAACTTTAAGACAACCTGGCGGTGGAGGGCTTTGAATATTGTAATTGATTTCGTTAAGAAATGACATGTTCAAGTAAATATATGACCGCACATGTCATCACCTCTTAACAATGATGATAGTGCACCTCTCTTCCACATAAGTGGTGAGAGGTTCAAATCCCACCATACACATTTTACAAACATGTGTGGAGAGTTTTCTTCCCGGGTTGTGGGAGTAGTTATCTCCCGTTATGAAAATAGATATCCGAGTCGCACATGTATTATACAAAATACTTCAAAAAAAAAAAAAAGAGGTAAATATATGACCAAGTTTTATTATGTGGATGTATAGATGGCTTAATACATGATAATTATATGTTAGAAAAATTTGTTATTCCAGATTACAGATGAATAAAATACAAATACAAAATAAATTTGTATACAACGAAATACAAACAGATAACGGAACAGAAGATTAAATACAAAACAAATTGTATAAATTGTAAATTAACGTAAATTTTGATTCAAAACGAATTCAGAACCGAGATTCGTATTTCACACGGTATCCTTAAGACAAATTCACCCGTCACACCATATGTGTTTGGCGTTTGTATTTCAGGATACAATGGTTCTCTAGTAGATAGTGTTTGAAACACTTCTACACCAACGAACTTTTGAATATTGGTATGAACTTACCACACTTTTTTTTTTCTTTTTCTTTTTTGACAATATCTCAACTTACCACACTTGATAGAAGAAAATTAAGAACTCTTGAACAAAACAAACAAGAAGAACAATATATGTATCATAGGAAGAATTGATTTGCTCTAATTCTAGTTTTTTTTTTTTATTGAAAAAAGTCAAGTAATATAGCAATTGCAATCGGAGGAGAGGAGGAAACAGAAATATGAACAATAATGATGGGATTATTCTCTTAAATCGTAGCAATTAAAACATTTGAATAAAGGTTTTAATTCTTTCATTAAATTTTGAAACAAAATTAAAACGGAAATAATCACTATTTTGGTGATTGCAATCCTTTAAGTCTAAAAACTGAATCCTATTCATTAAATGCCCATTTTGTTCTTATTTTTTTTTTTAGAATTTGAATTGGAAAAAATAATCAAGTAGCAAAACTGGTCTGGGTCACGGATGGTCACGGATGCGCACCCGTGGTTCGAACCATTGCGACATCACATCTATGTCCGGACACGCGCTTGCACACAAGTCGTTGAATCCACGGCTCGTGATTTACACACATGCTTGTTAGCTACTGCACTAGTGATCCAATATATCATTGATTAGATATACATTCCCATCATTGTGAGACTTAGGGTCAGTTTAGTATTACTTTAAAAAAATTAAAATCTATTTATTTAATAATTTTGACTTAAAATGATGTTTGGTAAAACTTCCAAAAGTGATTAATTGATAATCTGACAAATGATTTTAAGAAGTAAGTGGGGGGTTACTTTTTGAAAGTGATTATAGAATAATTTATATCAGCATTTAATGAATCTTTTAAAATATCATTATTAACCTTACGAAATCAAGATAAAATCATTTATACCTTATTTCATCTTTAAATTAAGTGGTGCCAAATGATGTGGCAACACTACAATCCATTCATTTAAATTTGATTAGATTTGCATGATTTAAATGGATTGATTATAACATTGCCACATTATTTGGACACTAGATTTTGGGACTAAATTTGGGCAAAGAAGCATTATTGTAAAATTAAATATTCTATTCAAAATTGATTTGATTTATAAAATCTTTTCAAATATCATTATTATTCTGATGGATTTTTTTTAAAATTTAAATATTCTACTTAAATATTAATTTTATTTATATAATTAATGAAAAATATATATATGTATGATTCTAAAATCATGTATATTTTATCATTGTAACTAATCTCAACATTTTTACAATAAAATTATCAAACATATATATATACTGCTTTTGAGAGATACAATAGTTTTAAAACTACAAGTAACCAAACATCTGTTGATTAATTTCATATCTGATTATTCCTTCAGCACGGCTAACGGCAATTATTCTATAAGTTACAACAATACCAAAATGACCCTTATTATTTTTCAATTTTACGGGTACACTTCGAGCATCAATTTCTCATTTATCCGTTCACCATTTTTCCAACATTATATTCCATTTTCTTAACATGCACTCTGATCCAATTGGTTGAATATAGATATAATTTTTATTTTTTTTTGACAATATCTATTAATTCGAGATCAGGTATTTTTTTAAAAGCTTTCGTTATTGATAGGATTCGAGCCGCTGACCTGAGAGTTATTTACCTAAACATCAAGTTTATCCATCTACCAGCTGAGCTACGTCCTTATTGGTAATATCAATATAGATAACAACGTCATTTGCAACTGTAACAACGTCATCCAAAATCCTAACCTTTAATTTGGTCTATATCGCTCCGTGTTATCATTTATCTATTGTAATGGGAAAAATAGGAGTTTTTCTTTCTTTCTTTCTTTTTCATTTACGTGGGCTTATGTGTTGTCTTAATTTATTATAAATGAGGTAGCTAATGGGTCCTTTCAGCTTTGCAAATTGCAATCAAACCAAAACTTGTCTTGTCCCACATCCAACAAATCCATGTCATAGATATTTTTAGAATTAATTTATATACTTCACTTCCCTCAATTGATCATAATATTATTAAAATCATACATTTATATATTTAACTAAAAACTTAATAATTATAGTACTAGTGTATTTGTGGCAACATTTTACCAAAACAAACAAATAACTATCTAAAGTACATGATTCCTAAGTGATTGTAAAAGAATTCGAATTGGCCAGGGTTTAACTATATGGGTGGGTATTGGGTTTATGAGTAATGAGCTTGAATGTGTTTTCTTTTGAGATCGTTTTGTTGATTGATCTGATCCGATCCGATCCGATCCAATTTGGATATGTATTGACTTGGATCGGTCGGTTTTTGGGATTGAATTTGGGTGATCAAGTTGAGTAGAGCATATATATGTAGCAAGAGAGGTGTCATCTTTTAGTGTATGGTATTAAAATGCGAGTTTCTATCTCAAGTAACATCTCAGTCACTTGAAAATGTGGACAAGTTTGATATAAAGTCTATCCAGCTTGGGCATTTGAAGATAGCAAAGTATTTGTACTTATTAGTCATGGTAGGCCACTCCATTCGACATTTCAATTTGCTTCTGGGCCCACGGATTCGTTTCAACCTGCAACTTGCCTTGCAAATTGCAATTAATTTAACAAGAAAGAAGAAATTTATGCAATCCATCATAAATTCATAATGTAGGTACACTTTAATACCTTTCAAGTTTCACCCTCTAACCATGTTATGCGATATGTAAGTGGGTTCATATTAAGTCAATTACGTGTTAAATTGGAATTCAGAACTTGCTAATTGCTATGCATAATCTAATTATATTGTATTTTACATTTTGGAAGCAATTTAATAGAAATTGTTATTTTGCTAATTGGCACTAATGTCCCCTAAACTCTTTTAAAGTATGCACTATGTCCCCTATATCTTTTTTTTCACCACTAAACCCCTTGAACTCTCATAAATTGTCAAATGCTGACAGTAGATGCCCCCTCACAGGAGGGGCAAAAAACCCTAAATGTTTGTCAAAAAACGAGAGTTCAGGGGGTTTAGTGGTGAAAAAAATAATATATAAAGCATAGTGCATATTTTGGAAGAGTTTAGGGGTTATCAGTGTCAATTAACCTTGTTATTTACCCATTTTTGAAGGTAAAAACAGAAGAAGAAAGAGTGGCTGGCTGGCTGGATTGGGTTATCGGCTGAAGCCAGAGGCAGTATGGGCCACAACAAAATACAAGTTGTTGAACCCCATAACGCGAACACTGACTAAAACAAATATTAAATATTTAAAAATAAAAGAAAACAGAAACAATGGGCGCAGAATTCAAGGGTAAGTTGTTCAGATGCTTCTGGGGATCTGTGCAGAAAAAAAATAATAAAAGGAAAGAAAAGAAAAGAAAAAGTAAAGAAAGGAAAGCAGTTGATTGTATCTGTATTTGTATGTATCCATTTTCAGACTGTGACTGTGTGAGAGAATCCATCAAAAGGCCAAGAAGCCAGAGACCCCACCTCCCCTGGGTCCCACTTCTTGTCCACAGTGAAAAAACTCACAGTTGTGGAGGTGGCTCCCACCTACTATTCTTCTTTTTCTAATATTTTTGACTTCCTCTCTTTCTTTCTCCTCTACTTGCATTTCTTGAATCTGGAGAAGAGAAGAGAAGAGCGTTTCCCATTATTTACACCACAGATCTTTTAATTTTCATTTTTTTTTTTTAATTTCCAAAAAAAAAAAAGTAATTAATTTTCTTTTTCTTTTTGTTAATTGAAGAAAAGATGAGGGGTATTAATGTAATGAATAGAGCAGCGTGTGTGTAATGTGTTGGGTGCAGTTGGAGGTGTGAATGGGTGATCGATTCGCAGAGTCCAAAGTCCAAAACAAGGTGGGGATTGGGTGGAACCAAAAGCCAATACTCTGTTCTGTGTGTCTGATTTTGATTTTGATGGTAATGTTTTCTTTTTGATGTGACCTCATACGTCGCCTGTGGGCTCTACTTCCCACCAACCATGTGAAACCTACTGCCTCTTTCTTTCTCCACTTTTTTCTATCCTCACGCGCCTCATCTACGCTCCTTCTCACATCCCATTCCATATCAACACACAAGTTAACGATTATTTTATCAATAATACTACTTCATCCAAATTTCAATCCAAATGTGAAGTGTCATCACCACACACAACATGATGACACCTTACATTTGGGTTGGAATTTTGGTGAAATTTTTGAGTGGAGTAGCGTTACTCTTATTTTATTTTCGATAAAAAGAAATAAAAACAAAGTCAATTAATGTATTTATTGTCTTATTATAATGACTTACAAGTTACAACTAACTTTGTAACCGTACAAAAATTGTATAGTAGCTAAACTCATATTATTATTGTATTGTTATTATGGAACAATTTATGAATTAAGGTTATTCATGTATTTATGTAACAAAATGTCTATTGTCTAGATGTTTGGAGACTTCAAAATGAAACTCTACCACCAAGGTTCAAACCATATTATTGTAAATATAATCTCACACTTGTACGTTAAGGGGGTGTATTGGTTCAAGATTTTATTAGACAATTTGGGGAAGTAAAAGTCTAATGGTATTAGATTGAGACTTTTTAATAAGTTAAACAAGTCTGGTGGTATTCGATTAAGACTTTTAATTTTTTTTTTAAAAAGTCCATATTGTCTTGTGGTATTGGATCTAGGCTTTCAAGAGGCAACAAATTGTTAGCTAGTATTGGATTGAGATCAAGATTTTTAGGATTTCATGACAAAATGGATTTTCCAGCCTTTTTAGTGATATATATAAATAGCTTGAACCCAAAATTGTCTTGCTCTCCCCTCAATACTTTCCAGACTTTTTATTTGATTTCAGATATTTGGTGGGTGTATTGGTATAAAATAAATGTGGTAGCCAAACATGCAAAAGATAGTATAAAACTACACTTGAAAGTGAAGTACCAAATGACTGATAAAATGACTTTGTGAGTTAAAAGTAGTTTTATGCTAGATTTCCATGATCCCATTACCACCACTGGTATCTAAAATCTTTAGGACCACTAGTAAAAATTGATCAAATGCTTTATCTATATCTATAAAAGATGGATTTGGCAAAAACTAAAGATAAAGAGGAAGTTGATATATATATTGTTGACGATGATTTTTCATTGTCACCCAATCAACGATTTGATTTCGGTTTATCCTCCTTTATGAATGGGAATGATTAAAAATATCAAAACCAAGAAGAATAATAAACGTAGTTACGTGGTAAACTCCGATGACCGGAGAAACATCCACGGGTTGTTGCCTTAGCAACGAAGTAAAATCCACTATGAAAAACTGTTACAAAGTATTATGCTTTGCTCTCTCTTGCTAATTCTCGCGTACCTCTTATTTTGTGTGTTACATGGGTATTTATACATAATGCTACTAGGGTTTGTGGGTGCCGCTAGGGTTTGGTGTCGTGGTGCCCAAGTTTTGGGCGATTGTCCAGTCATAAACGGATTCTGCTTCCTTCTTGAGTGTAACATGTTTCCCGATTTGGCTGAGTCCGAGTTTGGGCCTGATTCCTTCTCCTCTATTTGTGGGAAATCTGTTTGTTTCCTTATTAAACTCTGGGCAGCCACACCGTGAAAAAACTCACAATTGTGGAGGTGGCTCCCACCTCCTATTCTTCTTTTTCTAATATGTTATAGGTAAAAATCGTCATAAAGGACACGTCATCACCATAAGAAGCCACGTAAGCATGAGTCAAGAGAAGTCAACTCGAAGGGGCAGAAATCCCCCAAGGTAACTTACTCGGCAAAAGATTAAAGTAACCCGATCACAAACGAAGAGAATCGACTCAAGCAGCAAAGCTTGCTCGGGCATGCTCGGAATTCGATAAAAAAGATAGTCACCAGCATTCACGTCCCAAACGCATGGGCAGAATCAGCAACCAGCATCCCCACAATAAACAATGGTGTGGCTACCCAGAGTTTAACAAGGAAACAAACAGGTTTCCCGTAAATAGAGGAGAAGGAATCAGGCCTAAACTCGGACTTAGCTAAATCGGGAAACATGTTACACTCAAGAAGGAAACAGAATCAGTTTAGAACTGGACAATCGCCCAAAACTTGGGCACCACGACACCAAACCCTAGCGGCACCCACAAACCCTAGTAGCATTATGTATAAATACCCCTGTAACACACAAAATAAGAGGTATGCGAGAATTAGCAAGAGAGAGCAGAGCGTAATACTTTGTAACAGTTTTTCATAGTAGATTTTACTTCGTTGCTAAAGCAACAACCCGTGGATGTTTCTTCAGTCATCGGAGTTTTACCACGTAACTACGTTTATTATTCTTCTTAGTTTTGATATTTTTAATCATTCCCATTCATAAAAAAGGATAAACCGAAATCGAATCGTTGACTGGGTGACCACGAAAAATCATCGTCAACAATTGGCACTAGAAGGAGGGGGATCTAAAAAACTTGTGAAGCAATGGCCGGCGAAGGAGATGATAGCGATTCTAGGTACAATCAAGGATTACCAACTAATGAGTTGGAGGATGACGCCACTCTCAATATTACGGATGTAACCTTAGCAACTGCAGATCAGTCAACTGCCCTAGCTGGTATCCAGCGTTTCCCTCTAACTAATGAAGAAATCGTGCAACGGTTCCGGGCCTCTCTGCAGCAACTCATATCTGATGTAGCAAGGCAAGGAGTTGATCTTTCCATTATGGAGGGTTTGACTTCACCCCACAACCTATCCGCTCCAAATCAACAAACAACAAGATTGCGCTCCACGGTGGTGATACCAACACCTAACGTGCCCTTGAAAACAAGCAGAGACCCTACAGACAGGCCAGAGATTTTATCCAAAAGGCAAGCTAGGGTAGCAGGGAGCGTAAAGAGGAAGGTTATTTCGATAGAAGGTATGATCCAGATCGAATTGGGCGGAGTCGGGACCAACCCAATAAGCGTAGTCACCGGAGAGATCGGTCATCGTCCTTAGGGGAGAGTGAGCAGTATTATCGTCACAAACGCCAGAGAGGCACAGTTCGATTACATGGCCTAAACCGAGAACACAGAGAGCAGGAACCAGAGGAGAGATGCCAGAAGTTGACCATCAGTCAAAATTTCAATACGATGGGGGAACCGGAAGGAGATAGAGACATACTCATACAGAGCCTGACCCGGGAGGTGCAAAAAAATCATCGATAAATGGATGCTTTGGTCAGGCGGTATGGGCGCAATGAACTATCGGATGATGAATCAAACAGCCCTTTCACCAATGGAGTTTTAAGGATGCCTTTCCCGGAGAGGTTTAAGATGCCACACGTAAAACAGTTCAAGAAAGATACCGATTCGAAAGAACATGTCCGGAGGTATAGGAGCGCTATGGCCCAATACGTCCACAATGACGCCCTGCTATGTTTGAATTTTCCACAGACTTTTGGGGATCTAAGTTCTCGGTGGTTTGGTAGATTGCCAGCAGCAAGCATAAACAGCTTCAGCGAACTGAGCAAAGCTTTCTCAAGGCAGTTCCTCGGGAATGTACACAGGAAGAAATCAGTGGCTCACTTGTCCCAGCTCAAACAGGGAAAAGACAAGTCGCTGAAGAAATACTTGGGAAGGTTCGGTCAGGAAGTGTCAGAGATAGGAAGTGCGAACGATGAAGCCATCATTGCAGCATTCATCAACAACCTTCAGAACGGCCAGCTATCCTTTGATTTAAGAAAAGCTCGCCTAACCAGTTATGCAGACATGATGGACATGGCTGGGGGTTATGCCTTAGCAAAGGAAGAAGAGATTGCGACAGGAGGTTACTTTGTACATGGTGGTCGTCCAGAAGGAGCCAAAACAAAAGACTAAGCTAAGGCACTAGACACCAAAGGTGACAAGCTAAAGAACAAAGCACGAGATGGACGGGATCAGGATGGCCGTCGGGCTTATGATCCAAAAACCGATCAGCCGCGCCAAAAATTCCAAGGCAGATACACAAATTACACCCCATTTAAGAAAGACCAGGAGGATATATTAGCTATCTTGGAAGAAAAGAATATGTCCAAAGAGCCGCCTAAGCAGTCGACTTATGCTCGGAAGGACACCACCAAGTATTGCAGATTCCATAAAGAGAACAGACACGAGACATCCAAGTGCTTCCAGCTAAGGGATCACATCGAGACCCTCATTCGAGAAAGGCACTTAAAGGACATCGTCCTAAAAAAAGCTGAGAAGACAAATGGATAGAAAGATAGCCGACAAGGTAGACGGGAAAGGAAGCTGAGTCCCAAGAAAGATGAAGATGAAGGAGTAATCAACATCATCTTTAGTGGGCTAGCAACTGGCAAAAGTAACAGGGAGAGAACCTAGGAAATTCAGGAAGCCATGAAAGCCCGAAGAGACCTCGACGTCAACTCCATTGAACCCGATTCGAAAAGGATCAAGGAAGGCTGAGATCCAATTATATTCACAAAGGCTGATTCTCACAGAGTAGACGTAAAGCCAAATGATGCGTTGGTCATCAGTGCTCGAATTGGGCACATAGAGGTTCATCGGATCTTGATTGATAATGGAAGCTCAGTGGATATCTTAAGTGCAGAGGTGTACGATCAGTTAAGATTAGATAGAAAGGACTTGCAGCCCTTTCATACCCCACTCAGAGGGTTTGGCGGGGTAGAGGTAAGGTCACTCGGCACAGTAAAACTACCAGTGAAGATTAGGAAGGCCCCTTGTCAGAAGACAGTGTTACTCGATTTTGTGGTTGTAGATACAGAGAATTGGCCATACAGCGCCCTGCTCGGCCGGCCATTCCTGAATAAAGCTAAGGCAATAACAGCAACGTATGCCCTTATGATGAAATTCCCAACTGAGTATGGGGTAGGCGTGGTCAAAGGATCACAAGAGATGGCGCGAAAAGCGAATATGCTAGTTTACAAGGATAGGGAAGTACACCAATTATACACTATATCAACCGAGCAAGCTAATGAACCTGAGGAGCAAGCAGAGGCACCGAAGGAATTTGAACTAGACCCCAGAGAAGAGCCTAAAACCAAAAAAGATGAGCCGACCGAAGAAGTGATATTAGACCCATATGAGACGAGTAGAACAGTAAAGATAAGAGCAAGCCTAAGCGGGCACATCAAAGCCAAACTCATCACATTATTGAGGGATTACTGGGATGTGTTCGCTTCGAGTTATAAAGATATGCCCGGGATAGATACAAAGGTGATATCGCATTATCTCTCTATCGACTTGGAGTTCCGCCCAGTGGTACAAAAGAGACGATTGTTCAATCCAGAGAGAAGCATCGCAATTAAGAAAGAGGTGGAGAAATTGCTTTCTGCAGGGTCAAAAGGGAAGTCAAATACCCGAAGTGGGTGGCCAATGTGGTATTAGTCAAGAAGAAGAACAATCAATGGAGGATGTGTGTGGACTTCACGGATTTAAACAAAGCTTGTCCGAAAGATAACTTCCCACTGCCGAGGATCGACCAGTTGGTAGATGCGACAGTATGACACGAACTACTGAGTTTCATGGATGCTTACTCGGGAAACAATCAGATCCAGATGAACAAGGCAGATGAAGAAAAAACAGGTTTCACCATGGATCAAGGATTGTATTGTTACAAAGTGATGCCGTTCGGACTAAAGAACACCGGGGCAACGTACCAGAGGTTGGTAAATAGAATATTCGCTCGGTAGATTGGGAGAAACATGGAGGTCTATGTGGATGACATGTTGACCAAAAGCATCACGGTGGAAAAACATTCAGGAGATTTGAAGGAAACCTTTTATATCCTGAAAAGGTACATGATGAAGCTCAACCCAAGTAAATGTGTGTTCGGGGTACCATTAGGAAGGTTTTTAGGTTTTCAAGTACACTAAAGAGGAATTGAGGTAAATCCCGAGAAGATTAAAGCATTAGAAGAAATGGCTTCACCAAAGACATTGAAGGATGTGTAGAGGTTGACGGGATGTCTTGCATCACTCAACCAGTTCATAGCAAAATCAACAGACAAGTGCGCCCCATTCTTCAGAGCAATAAAAAAGGGAAAATGGCTCGAATGGAGCAAAGAATGTGAAACAGCCTTTTGGAAGTTGAAAGAGTATTTAGGACGAGCACCCATTCTTTCAAAACCGGTGGTCAGAGAAACACTGTATCTGTACCTCTCGGTTATAGAAGTGGCGACAAGTTCGATACTGATTCGGCTAGAGGAAGGAGTACAAAGACCGGTGTATTACACAAGCAAGGCGTTGCTACCGGTAGAAACCAGGTATTCGCTAGCTGAGAAAATAGCGTTGGCCCTGATCACAGTAGCCAGGAAATTGAGGTCGTATTTTCAAGCACATACAATAGAAGTATACACGGATTGCCCGTTGAAACTCATCCTCCAAAAGCCGGAGCTGTCAGGAAGATTGGCCAAGTGGGCAGTGGAACTCAACGAATTCGACATCAGGTACACGCCAAAAGCGGCAATCAAAGGGCAGGCGGTGTCAGATTTTATAGCAGAATTCACCGAGCCGGATGCCGAGGTAAGAAGGATGATGGAAGATGAACAGGCGAGTGGGTTCCAATGGAAGTTGCATATAGACGGATCATCAAACACATATGGCAACGGGGCAGGAATAGTCATAACAACCCCGGAAGGAAACGCTGTGGAGTGCGCCATGAGGTTCGATTTCAAAGCAACCAACAATCAAGCAGAGTATGAAACTTTGTTGGTCGGCTTGAGGGTCTGTATAGCATTGGGAGCAGATGAGTTGGAAATTTACAACGATTCACAGGTTGTGATTAACCAGGTACTGGACGAATACCAGGCGAGGAAGGAGCACATGATAGCTTACTTGAACATTGCAAAAAGATTGCTCAGAAAATTCAAGATGTATAAAATCTCTCAGATCCCTTGGGAAGAGAACGAAAAAGCAGATGTCTTGTCAAAATTAGCTTCAGCCACCATGAGTATCAGGTCCAAAGCAATACCGGTGGCACACCTGACTAAGCCGAGTACAGCAGAATCTGAGGAAGTCATGATAGCAAAGATCCGAACAGGCCTAGGTGACTGGACAACACAGCTCAGAAAGTACTTAGAGGAAAACGTATTACCGGAAGATGCTGTGGAAGCTAAACGCATCAAATACAGGTCAACCCGGTACACAATTCTGAGGGGAGAATTATACAGGAGAGGGTTCTCAAAAGTACTGCAAAGGTGTGTTGCCGGTGAAGAAACCAGAAAGATCCTAAAGGATATTCACAATGGAGTATGCGGGAACCATACTGGGGGTAAGAGCCTAGCACACAAGGTACTTAGACAAGGATTCTACTGGCCGACTTTGTTCGCAAAGGCGCAGCGATTCGCGGAGAGTTACGAAACATGCCAAAAGAATAGCAAACTACATTCGGCAACCCCCAAAATTACTCAGAAGCTTAACCTCACCTTGGCCTTTTACCATGTGGGGCCTCGATCTAATAAGACCAATGCCCACATGAACAAAGGAAGGTGCGAAGCACGCTATTGTGGCAGTGGACTACTTTACCAAATGGGCAGAAGCAGAGGCACTCGTGCATATTACTGAGGCAAACACCACCAACTTCGTCAAGAAGAACATAATATACAGGTTCGGGATTCCGAGCATCATCATAACAGACAACGGGACTCAATTTGATAACGGTAAATTCAAGGAGATGTGCGAGGAATACAAAATCGCAAATTATTATGCATCTCCCGCCCATCCTCAAACTAATGGTCAGATAGAGGCAATAAACAAAGTGATCAAGCATATGTTGAAAGCGAAGCTAGAGGCAAGGAAGGGTTGCTGGGCGGACAAGCTGCCTGAGGTACTATGGGCATACCGAACAACTATGAGGTCATCCACAGGTGAAACTCCTTTCGCATTAGCATTTGGAACAGAGGCTATTATCCCGGCAGAAACAACTTTCACCTCTCCCAGGGTTCGGTTATACAGCTCAGAGCACAATGTCAACATGTTACAGCAGAACTTAGATGAATTGGAAGAAATCAGAGACGTAGCACAAGTAAGGAATGTAGCGTACCAGCAAAGGGCTGCGAGGTACTACAATTCTCATGTTCACGTGCGTAAATTCCAGCTCGGAGATTTGGTGTTGAGAAGGGTATCCCCAAACACCAAAGACAAATCAGTAGGATCTCTTGCTGACAAATGGGAGGGACCGTACATCATTAAAGGAGTCACTGGACATGAAGCTTACATGATAGTCCGACCAGAGGGTAGCCTAGTGGCCCGACCAAAGGGTAGCCTAGTGCCCCGACCATGCAATACACAGTACCTTAAAATCTTCTATCCTTAAAAAGGAACCTATCCCCACCTTTTGCTTTAGTTAGTTTCAAATTTCGCATTTTTGTCGTATTATAGTTTTCAGATTGTCATTTTGATCATTTGAAAGTTCGGTTGCTAATAAAAAGATTATTTGCTGAAGTCAATGAATATACCGTCAGAAGGGAATAGCGGCCACTCAAAAGCCGACCAAATAAACATTGAAAAAGAAAAAATTTCGGGCGCTATGAAGCCGCGAGAGAGCGGACGAATAGTGCTTGAAGGGCGAAAAAGCTGAAGTAGCATCCCCGCCTAGTTAAGACGGTACAAACGCACATCTTAGCAAAAAGGTAAACCCGAGGCACCAAGATAACTGGAAAACTGCTCGAAAGCGCCGTCAGAAAGACTGGTGAGATGCGCAACCGTGTTGGCCGATACACAAATACCCCAACGATTCGACGAAACCTTGCACAGACAAAACCGGGAGACGTCCTAGGTGACATGTATAAGGGCCTTGGCGTATGGTTGTGGTGAGCCTCGACGTAACGCTAGGGCAAAGTAACTTCAAACATGAGGCTTTATTAATTGATTGCCAGTTAATAAGATACTCGGCTGAACTAATTAATTGCCAGTTAATGAGATACTCGGCTCAAATTCACAAACGCCAGTTAAATAAGATACTCGGTTGAACTAATTGATTGCTAGTTAATGAGACACTCAGCTCAAATTCACAAACGCCAGTAAATGAGATACTCGGCTAGAGCAAAGGATTCCGAAAATCCTTAAGTTCAGAGACAACCGAATACAGGCTATCAAATAAAAGTTCATCCCATTTATGTGTTTATCATGCAAGGAATTAGAAACAGCGGAACAGCATAAGAATAAAGATTCATATATATATATATATGAGTAAAGGCGAATACAAAGATCATTACAAAAATAACCAAATAAAAGATCAAGAAAAAGGCGCTGGGGGTTGTGAGCTGCTTCCGCCGACGCTCGGGTCAGGTTCCATTATATACTCACTCATGAGGCTATCATCAGAGGGCCATACGATCACATCTTCTTCTTCATCATCCATCCAAGCACTATAGTCAGTCCCATGGACGAGCCCAACGTCAGGATTCTCACCGTCAATCCCCGCTTTCTGACAAGCGTAAAAAGTAGAGAATGAATCGGTAGTGGGAACCTCCAGATGCATGGGATGTGGCACCTTACCTTTACTCCAGTAATATGCTCGCCACTCTTTCATCTGGATACGAAGAGACTCCAGAGACGTATCCACATGCTTCTTAATTGAAATGCTCCAGTTGGCCCTAGCCCGTTTAGTTGCCCTATTCTTCATTTTGAAAAACTCCCCAGCCGAGACCATCCCCCGTTGGAACTCCCGGAGAAGCAAAACATCATAGGCCGGAGATCTCTTAAACGATCGACCCCTTGTATCTCCAACTCCAACTCCAACTCCAACTCCAACCCCAACCTAGCTTCCTTCGACATGGACTTAATTGTCAAGGCTTGACGCTCCAAGTCTTCGATTCAGCGCTCATAAGATGATTTAGCGTCTTCTGCGTTCTGCTCGGCCTAGAGCAAAGCATCTTGAGTAGATGACAACTGATCTTTCAAAGTCTTGGCCTCCTCAGCAGTAAAAGACGTCTTCTGCTCAGCCTCCATTTGACATGCCAAACATTGATCTCGGAGCACCTGATTTGACCTGGCCCCTTCCTGACAAGCCAACTCAACCCGAGCGCGGTGATCTTCACTCTCCTTTAGTTGGGCTTCTAGCCATCTTATTCTTTCTTCTTGGGCTTCACCGGTTCGGCAGGCCTCGGACATCTCGGCCACCATCTACAGCAAATCAATAGTGAAAAACAAAGTGAAGCAATAGTAGCCAAAGAAAATACAAAAATATACATATAGTTGAAGCATTACTCACATAGGAAGCGCTGTTTTAGAAGCTGCAGAGTCGGTCAGACAGAGTACCAACCCTAAGGCGACTCCAATGATCCTCCCCAATGTAAGCATAGCTCGAGGACATGGCTCTCAACATGGACTGGGGTGTAGGATCACCAGGTTGGCTCGGTAACCCTGAACCAATGACACCAGCATCAGGCATAGCGGTAGATGTTTGGGCTTGGGGGAAAGAGCCTGTGAGAGTTCCAGCCTGAGACTCAATGTGATCTCTAGGGGGGGTTGAAAAAAGCCCATTTCCAACACTAACGCCAGTTTCCTCGTCTCTTGAAGATGAGTTAACATATGCGACTACCTGAGGAATCTTCGGGGCAGGACGCCCAAGAGAAAATGAAGCTTTCCTTTTTCCGGATTGCCTCCCACGAGTGTTGAGGTTGGCAGCAGGATCCTCCACCTCAACATCAACCCTAACCTCAGGTGATAAGGGGACAGAAGTTGACACAAAAGCTGGTATAGAAACCGGAACCACAGCAGGTGCAGCATCGAAGGGCTCCCCGACCCCGTCGATGCCTGGGGACACAGCAGTCGCTTCATCAGTAGCAGGACCCCTAAGATCGTCCTGATTATCAGACAATCGTTCCCATTCACCCATAATATCTGTAGCTAGGGCCAAAGTAAACCTAGCATAAACTGGAGCCGCCGGCGCAGGCTCATCAACCTCATATGGCTCCCCAATCTTCTCTTTCCCCTTAGATGAAGAGGAACTGGCCTGATTGTCTTTTTCAGCAGTAGCCTTGTCTGCAGCAAGGTCCTCCGAATTACCCATAGCCTCTGCCGAGTATGTGGTCATTTCCTGACCATGAGTCTCCTCGGGTGTATAATCAGGCACGCCCTCTTCACCAACTCCCTTGGGAAGATCCTCGGGAGAACTCTCATCAGAATCATCTTATGGAGGGGCTATCCCAGCATCCCGCTGACGAATAGCCTCTTTTCGGCTCGCTTCCACGATGCCCTTCATTCGGCGTGCCTGAGCATCACAAACGATATCTACATCGAACACTAAAATAGATTTTCAAGTTAGTGACTAAGAGCAAAAATAATCAGCAAAGTTCTATAAAAAACTTACGGCATCGTCGACATGCAGAAATCTGAGGAAAAAGGCGAGCCCTGATCATTTTCTCTTTGTCAAAAAGATAAGGTTTGTCCCTCTTCTCTAAAGGACGAACGGCCGCCCGAGCTAAAGTTTTAAGCTCGTCGTCAGCATAGTAGGGAGTCGTGTGATTCCATGCGTCAGGCGAGCAAAAGTACCGAGGGACCTTGCGTGTCACCCGAGTACCATCAAGATCGAAGCTAACCGATTGGCCCCAACATTTACCCACGAAGAACCAACTATTCTTCCAGAACTTATTTGAAGAAGGGAAGCCCCAAACAAACCCCTTCTTCTCATCCGCGGCCGGCTCGACTTCACCCTTAACCACCACGTCTTTTGGTATCCAGTTTTCGGGTTGAGTCGAAAGAAGGAAATAAATCCCTGTCTTCCCCAAAGGCCTCAACGAATAAAAATGCCTAATTTTGCGAGGAGTGGGAGGTGGCCGTTTCATCCTATGCCACATGTGCCACATGCACATCAAAATCCGGTAGCTATTCGGAGTCAGCTGTGCCGAGGCAAGCTGAGCTTCAGCCAAGAACCAGGTAATGAAAGGCTGAAGAGGAAGAGTAACACCGCAAGTGAGCATCACCCCATAGATTGCCACTTTGCCGGGTGAGGGGTTCCATGCAGCTCGGCCGTCAGTAGGACTTAGCGAGACAACGCTACTGTCCAGATCGAATCGTCCCTTGTATTTGCTAATCTCTTCAGGACCGACCACATTCGACTCGATATCATAAGCACATACCCACTCGGGAGAGAAAATAATGAGAGCTCCCCTGTGCTCTTCTTTAACATCATTCTCAACTACTCTCTGGGTCCCAATTCAGCTCTCCAGGGAGTAGGAATCCTTGTAAACTTTGCGCTCACTTTTCTTCTTCCCCATTCGTTTCCACGGTCGAGTATCGCCACATACGGAAACAAAAGAATCTGACTGAGCTTCGGGCTGATAAGATTTAGGCTGCGAAGAGTTGGAAGAAACGGAGGGAACTTCAGAAGCAGGAGGAACTTTAGAAGCAGCAGGGACTTCATGGAAAAGCCTAGAAATGTCGGCGTCTAAAAAGCGAGGTTAATCGGGAAGAAGATCTCCTAGCAACCTGTGGACAACTGTGGCAGTAAGAGCATCATTTCGTTCAATAGCAATCATACCAGCAGTAAAAAGACGGTGCCTAACTGCAGAATCCATGAGAACTAACCTTGATGTATCGAAAAACTGGAGATACGCGAGCTGTAGAGGAAGAGTCTTCAAGAAAAGATCTGGGGGTTGAAATTGAGTATCTCGGCAACGCAAGACCAAGAAGCGTTTAAACTCAAAACAAGTTGAAGAACAGAATAAAATTCCCAGAAATACAACAGATGCAGGCGAACTTCTCTCTCGAAGAGATAAGAAAATGGCAGAGAAAGAAATAGAGATTTTCCCATAAGTGCAAAGCTTATATATATATATATATATATATATATGCACGATATCGATTTCAAAAATGACCAAAACCCTAGGAGATATGCGGAGAAGCGGGAAAACAGAGGGACGTGAGTCGTGACGTAGGCTGCGCATAGGCGAGCAAAAGGGTTATGTCTCATAAATGCCTTATACCACGACCAAACAAAAGGAGACAGGTGGCAACCAGAGAGCGCCTTGAGCCGTCGGAGAGCCAAAACGTCACTATCAAGAGATTTCTAAATGAGTGGTAAATCGGATGCATGCGGACGCAATTAAGACACGTCATTTAATGCTTCGAATCAAACGAGGATACATTAATGCAGAAAACGACGAACGAAGACAAGTTATAACAAAAGGAAGTATACGAAGTTAAATATTTATCCCGAGAAGACCCGATTCGACACAGTCGGCTCAAATATTTAAAGGGGTATTGTTATAGGTAAAAATCGTCATAAATGACACGTCATCACCATAAGAAGCCACGTAAGCAGGAGTCAAGAGAAGTCAACTCGAAGAGGCAAAAATCCCCCAAGGTAACTTACTCGGCAAAAGATTAAAGCAACCCGATCACAAACGAAGAGAATCGGCTCGGGCAGCAAAGCTTGCTCGGGCATGCTCGGTATTCGATAAAAAAGATAGTCACTAGCATTCACATCCCGAACGCATAGGTAGAATCAGCAACCAGCATCCCCATAATAAACAACGGTGTGGCTGCCCAAAGTTTAACAAGGAAACAAACAGGTTTCCCGCAAATAGAGGAGAAGGAATCAAGCCCAAACTCGGACTCAGCCAAATCGGGAAACATGTTACACTCAAGAAGGAAACAGAATCCGTTTAGGACTGGACAATCGCCCAAAACTTGGGCACCACGACACCAAACCCTAGCGGCACCCACAAACCCTAGTAGCATTATGTATAAATACCCCTGTAACACACAAAATAAGAGGTACGCGAGAATTAGCAAGAGAGAGCAGAGCGTAATACTTTGTAACAGTTTTTCATAGTAGATTTTACTTCATTGCTAAGGCAACAACCCGTGGATGTTTCTCCGATCATCGGAGTTTTACCACGTAACTACGTTTATTATTCTTCTTGGTTTTGATATTTTTAATCATTCCCATTCATAAAGGAGGATAAACCGAAATCGAATCGTTGACTAGGTGACCACGAAAAATCACCGTCAACACCATGCTTCTATAAAGTTTAGATACACATTTTTTTTTTTTTTGAAATCCGATAACGGAAGGGTATGCCGAAACCTGTCGAGAGCAAGCACTAGTTATTTTCTTATATATCAATTTTTTTGTTATTTACATTTATATTTAAAAAAATTCTTGTCATGCTCCGACCCTCCAAATTTAACTAATGCATGCATAGTCTGTATATCAACTTATCTCACCGGACTTGAACCATCTATCACTAACATGAAATGGGGACGTACACTGTACACACCACTAAAGAAAAAAAAAAAAAAAAAAAAAAAAAAGGGATTAAAGAGCAGTCGATATTGGAGTTTAATAACATATGAATTAATAAAGTCCAACAAGCCAAACGGAAATACTTCAATGTTCAAGCTATTTTTTTTTCCATACTTCATGTCATTTCTAGTGAGGTAGTTGGGGGTTGTTGGTTATTATATTTATTTCATATGGTGACATTTTCTGCACCATATGAACCAACCGAAGGTTATGTGTTGGTTGGTGGTATTTTAAAATTTTATTACTTCTCTTCATAGCTTATACATGTTTCTCATTCAATTTTTGTTATTCAGTGACTACCCTCAACAAGATTATAGAGCATTGGAACTTGGGGAGAAAATTGAATACTACAATCAACTCTTGAAAGTCCATATTTTCAAAAGTCCATAATTTTAAAAGTCCAAAAAGTCTTGAAATAAAGTTTAGATAATCCTAATAGTCTATAAATAAAGTCCAAAGACTCTTTCAGAATCCTAAAAGTCTAGTCTATATAATCCTAATAATCCTAACAATCCTAATAATCCCAATAGTCTTGCAAATCCATAAAATCCTTACACCTCAAACTGTTAGCGAACAAACGTCACTATACGTGTGGAAGCGTTGTCGAATAGAACACAAACAAACACAATAACAAAAATAAGATAAGATAAAGAGAAGTAATCAAATCAAATCCAATCACACACAACACAAGAATTTACGTGGAAACCTAAATCTGGGAAAAAAACCACGACCATCAGGACGATAAGAGAAAGTTCCAATATGTAGTAAATTGTTACAACCACACACTCATGATTCCCTCTCTAAATAATACCTCAAACCCGATTACACCCAATGCTCACTTTGAGATCTCTCTAGTATTTGCTATTTTGCTCCACACATAATAACCTAGCTATTATGGTCTATTTATATGAATTATAGAGAGTTTAAACAAACAAGGAAATCTATCTCCTAGTCATACAAGATTTACTTGTTTCACATAATACTATTTCCGCTTTATGATAAGTATTCTTGTAAGGAGAAATCATATTCCTATAGTCATAAGAACTTCTAGAAACAACATATTTCCTCATCCATGAATATTTCCTGATTCAACGCATGCTTGTGATTGACTATGATTCAAGTTGCAGTTAGCCACCCGCTTCTTAAACCGTGTTGAAATTGACCACTCAGAAAACCGGGATCCATATGCCACATCATTGTCGACCACTCTCGGTACCGCTATGGAAGCCATAGCGCTTTCCACGGCAGTATGCACTGGAATTGGAACGCTTTCAGTTCCGCTGCGAAAACAAAATGTTTAAAGCCAATGGTTTACAATTGTGTAAATAAAAGAGGAATCTTGATCCTAAATCATATATAATTATTATTCTTAACTTTAGAAATTAGTTAACAAGAAACTGTACAAATTGTTTGAGTACTAGACTTGATGGTGAGATGTTTCATTTGCTCTAGGTATTAATCATAAAACTGTATAAGAAGAAAGTTACTTATAATTCATGAAAGAGAGCCATGATTCCAATGGTAACCCTCTAAGGTTCAATTTAGTCTAAGGTGTTTTGCTTGGTCAATTCTAAAAGGTAAAAAAAAAGTGAGTAGAGAAAGAAACAACAATCTCTTATAAAACATATAAAAGTGTGAATGATACAATCACAAATTCTGAAAATATGGATTTTTGGCAATGTTGAGAATTTAGGAAAAATTGGATAATAATGAAATAATATGATTGGTTGATTCGAGAGAATCACTCTCCTGTTAGCTGTTTTGAGAGAACCACTCTCTAGATAGAATTATTTAATTTAATAAAGTAACCCAATTACAATAATATTCATAGGATTTAAACAAACACAGTTAACTGACATTAAACAAAATGTCTACAATTAAGGACTTATAAGTTATAATGAACAACTACACCCACAACTGACAACCACTATCAATTTAAACGTACATGTAACAAAAGTATATAAAATATAAGAGATTTATTTGAAATCCACTAATTCACTACATCACTAACATTCCTTCCCCGTTGAAACCATCCTTGTCCTCAAGGATGAATTGAGTGTGGTTGATTTGTTTCGTTCTCTTTGAAGAATCTTTAAAATGGGATTAATTTGAGACCGAAATCTTACTTTTCATATGCAGTGTGTTATAACTAAAACCACACTTAAAATATAATTAATATCAAAACTTGTTAGCTTAATAAGAACCTCTTTACCATTTCCATGCTTGAAATATTTTGACATCGATAATGATCCAAAAAATTTCATTTCAAAGATAGATGAAGCATCATCTTCCCAACTCGAGACCTCAAAATCTGTAGTAACTTTTGTGTCAGACTTCACTATGTAAAATAATTCATTTGGTCCCTTCAACCACACCTAATTATAATAATCATCATTTCTTCGAATTTGAATTGTGTATGAATGACTGGATGTACTTGAAACTGCTACAATTTTGTTTCTCTGTACAATTTTGATTCTTTGGTCTTGATCTTCCAATTGAACCTTTGCTTGCTCCACCTACATTCCCATCTTCTGGATCAATTCTGACAACTTTTCTAATATTTTTCACTAACCAGAAATGAGAGATTGCACCTTTTGCTCGATCTTCTCTAAGTGTGTCTCCATAATTCCCAAGCTTGTCCCCAATTAACCAGCTTTAATACCAATTGATATGATCGCAAATTCTAGAAACATGGATTTTCGGAATTCAGGAAAAGTTGGATAATAATGAAATAATACGATTTGTTGATTCAAGAGAACCACACTCCAGTTAGTTGTTTCGAGAGAATCACTATCGAGATATAATTCTTTAATTTAATAAAGAAACCCAATTACAATAACATTCACTACGTCGTAGGAATTTATATGGGTTCAAAAATTTAACAGCACTCTTTAAATAGTGAGTTTTAAGACTATCACCAACTTAACAACTTAAGTTTTAATAGAACCAAAATTATGGATCTGACAAAAATACCATTAAAACACACTCACAAAAATAAGTCTTGCGCCTTTTTTTTTTTTTTTTTTTTGTGATTCCGAGACTAATTTTAGAGTTTTCGAGAATTATTTTATATTTCTGAGACTTATTTTCTAACTTCCGAGACTGATTAGGTAGTTTTCGAAACTTGTTAGGTATATTTACAATTTTCGAGCTTTATTGGGCAAAAATGAAATTTTCTAAAAAAAAAATTTGGTCATCTTCTTCATCGAGACCTCCATTGGAGACCAATTTCGACCTCCAAATTGACCTCCAATGAAGGTCTTTCATCTCCATTGATGAGGTCCTCCATCAATGGAGATTTTTGAAAAAAAAAAAAAAAAAACCCTAAAAATGGCACAAACAAAAATAAAAGATGGAGATGAGGGTATATTAGTCCATTGATGCCATTTAAATATTGATACGAGCACGTTTTTTTGAACCAAAAATAAAATGCTGGTTTGCTTTGAGGGAAACCAAAACCTCCCAAAAGTCATGTAAGACTAACAAAGAGATGATAGCCAGAATAACTCATTGTTTTATTATTGACAGTGCAAGTCCTGTTTATGGGAGAATAAAGAAATTTAAAAGATAACAAAGAGATTGGATAGGATAAAAATTCTATATAACAAAAAAAATAAAAATATAAAAAATATAAAAAAAATCAAATTTAAATCTAAAACAAACATTTATCTATTTTTATATATATATAAATTGAAATAAAAGTAATCATAACATTCCACCACGCTTCTGAGCCAACATCCACGATGGTCAACATATCGACACTGACCCGTCACCCGACTATTGATATTCGATGCGATAATATTATGCCCATACATAATATTAACACATCTTAATCTAGCCTATAAATTTTTACCAATTTCTTTGCTCATAAATAGCAAGATGGTATGCAGTTCACCACGGACCGGCTTTGATACCAATTGATATGAACACGTTTCTTTGAATCAAAAATAAAATGCTGGTTTGCTTCGAGAGAAATCAGAACCTCCCAAAAATCATAAAAGACTAACACATAACTGATAGCCAAATTAATTCATCATTTTATTTCTGACAAAGCAAATCGTATTTATAAGTGAATACATGAAATTTAAAAGATAACAAAGAGGTTAGATAAGATAAAATTTTTATATAACAACAAATTTTAGTAAAGTTGTACACTTCTCGTTCATTTAAAATCTTCAATGATATGTGTTCAAATATTATATTTGCACAATAAATGGTAAATTATGGGAAGACTCATCCTTTGTAGTTGGAGTTGCATTTCGTTCTAGTTGGAGTTGCATTTCGTTCTGTGTTTGTAATAATTGATCTCATCGGATCTTGACAGACTCTTTACCCGATTTGTGTCAAAAAAATTTTTTAATAAAAAGTCTATCATTTAAGGGGAATGCTATCTACCTTTCCCATTTGCCTTTCCCATTTACCTTTCCCACTCATTGTTTGACACGTGTACACTTTTTCATTTAATAAAAAGCTCTCACTTTTTGCTACAAAGCTTGTTTACATATTTACCCTTGATGGTTGCTTTTATCATTTCATTAATAAGGGGTAAAGACGTAAATAAGCTTTGTAGCAAAAAGTGAGAGCTTTTTATTAAATGAAAAAGTGTACACGTGTCAAACAATGAGTGGGAAAGGTAAATGGGAAAGGCAAATGGGAAAGGTAGATAGCATTCCCCATCATTTAAATAGGTTCCAATTTCCAACTTCCAAGAGTGTGTGGCTGACGCGCTCCTCATTCATGTGGGAGAAACCATATATGGAGACTGAAGAGGACGTCAGCTGTTCCTTTTAATGGGCCCGATCTGTCCGGGCTTCTTGGGCGAGGTGGCCCATAGGACCCCACCAACACGCATTCCTGTAGGCCCCACACAAAAAGTACACTTGAGTTCAATGAGTCAGCCCAATCCTGGCCCAACCCCATTAATCCTACATCACCACCACCATAACCATATACTGACCCCCACCCCCCCAAACTCTTTTTTTTTTTTTTTTTGAAGTACAATTCAGTAATTCAATATAATCAAGTAAATTTTGTTTTTAAATAAAATATAATCAAGTAATTAATGACTACTCTTTTCACACAAAAAAAGTAATTAATGACTACAATTAGCAATAAACTAGAAAAAACAGTAAAATAATGATAATTCGCGTAAAGAAAGAAATGGTCGAAATTTTAGGGGACTCTTTTTTTTTTTTTCTGACTGAATACTGACCCGCCCCTTTTATTTTATTTTTTTAAGATAAATTTTAAATCTTTAGTACAATTCAATATAATCAAGTAATATTTTTTTGAAATAAAATATAATCAAGTAACTAATTGCTACTATTTTTTCTTTTCACAAAATAAAAAAGTAATTAATGATTACAAATTACAATTAGCTATAAACTGGAAAAAAAAAAAAAAAAAAAAAAAAAAAAAAAGTAAAATAATGATAATTCGCATAAAGAAAGAATGGTCTAAATCTTGGGGGACAATTTTTTTATTTTTTATTTTGTCTGAATCTTGGGTTGAAACCTGAAATCTGAAGTTTTAATGATATGTTTATTTTTATTTTCTATTTTCACATCTGAATATAGTGATAGTTTGTTTGTTTTAAAAGTTTCTTTTTTATCATAAATAATATATTAAAAGAAAAATATTTACATGGTATAAAATTGGAAATATAGTATCTACCATAGTTTTGGAATAAATTATATTAAATGATTCAGTAATTTGAAATCAAGTAAAAAGTGAAGATTTTTTATTTTTATTTTTATTTTTATTTTTAGTTTGTTTTAAAGTTTTTTTAAGTTTTTTTAAGTTTTTTAAAGTTTTTTTTTTTTTTTTTTGACAACTTAAAAACACAAAAACAAATTAATAGGCCCAATTAAAATATTAAGTGTTGATTGAATTAAAAATAAATAAAAATAAACCACCCCTTATTTGATTATATTTCAAAATTCAACTTGAAGTTGTTGTACTTTCTCGGCATATTTTTTCACGAAACAGTGAAAACAGAAAACTAGATAAGAAGATTGTCACTTCGCTTTAGAAGTTTCGAGCATATCTTTTATGTTTTTTTTTTTTTCATTTATATAGAATTCATGTAAATTGTCTTTCATGCTGGGATTGTTTGAGGGTTTCATATCAATGAACTTAGACGGCCTATAAAATTTAATGAATAAAAGTTCTCGAAGAAGAAGATAGTGCGTAAAATATTACTACAAAAATTTGAGAGTTAAGGGTTAGTTTGTTTTTTCCACTTAAAACTTAATGGGTCTGAATTATAATTATTAAGTTGTTTTATTTGTTTTTTTTAAGTGTTCAAACAACTTAAAATAAAAGGTAAAAAATCCAATTTTTCACTTAATTGCAAATCACTGCATTGCATTAAATGAAATCCAAAATCTTTTCTTCCGATACTATCCTCCATATATAACATATTTCCAATTTTATCATAATTATATATGGTATAGAAATCTTTATTTTAATATATTGCTTATTTTAAATAGCTTTAAAAATAAAAAAGAATTTTATTATGATATTAGGGTGATGTATTTATATATTATTTTTTTTAAAGTGTTTTGTGTGAGTTTTCCTGCTGCCCCTTTTATTTTTTGAAAAGAAAAAAAAATTACTTTTCTTAGTAAAAATGAAGTTTGTTTGTAATCGAAGAAGAAGATTATATATGATCATATGTGTTAATATATAATTATTATGTTTGGATTGTTTTTGTTCCATATTATATGTATAATTGTTTAACATGTGTATAAAATGTAAAATTACTTATTTTTAGACAATTTTATTTTAAAAAAACAAACGTGTTGACAATACATTCAGATGTGATGAAAAAAAAAAAAAAAAACATGTCATTCAAGTTTAGATTTCAGTCCCTATTCAGTCTTTAGAAAAATTCAAGACTGTTCAGTCTTCAAACCAAAAAACAAACGACCCCTTAGAGAAAAAGAATATGACTTAAACCCCGTAATCTTATTAATATAAGTGTGAAAGTTTTATCATTAGACCAATCTCAATTTAGTTTCCTTATAAGAGATTTAACGCAATTTAATATGAGTGGACATAGATCTAAATAACACCAAGTCCACAGTGACTTTTAGGATTGGAGTAGATTAATAATCTGAATTTAAATGGCACAAATAGATAAAAAAAAAAAAAAAAACCCACACCTTACTCTTTTATTACCTTTTCTACCATTTTTAAGTTTTTTTTTTTCTTCAAAAATCTCCATAGATGGAGAACCTATGGATCTCATCCATCAATGGAGGTGGAACAGACCTCTAATGGAGGTCCGGAGGTCATTGAAGGTTGAAGTAGTTCGACCTCAATTAGAGGTCTAGCTAATAGACCTCCATGCAGGTCAAACCTCCAATGGAGGTCTGGAGGTATGTTTGACCTCCATGTAGGTCATTGGAGATCAATTCGACTTCCAATGAAGGTCGAAGTCATTCGACCTCAATTAGAGGTCTAACAAACCTCCATGTATGTCGATGAAGAAGATGAAAAAAATTGGAAAATTTTATATTTTGTCCAATAAGTTTCGAAATTTGCACAAATACCTAGTAAGTCTTAGAAATTACAAAATTAGTCTTGGAAATATAAAATAAGTCTCGGAAATACAAAATATGACTCAGAAATACCCAAATAAGTCTTGGAAAAAAAAAAAAAAAAAGTGTGAAACTTATTTTTATGATTATGTTTTAAGGGTATTTTTGTTAGAAATACACTTTATTAGTTAATTAAGTTTAAGTTATTAAGTTAGTGCTAGTCTTAAAAGTAATGGAGTAAAGAGTGGTAGAAATTTTTTTAACCCTTTAATATGATTAAATGACGATGAAGAACATCATCTCTTGGCACATGTGATAGTGCTCCTCCCATTATACGTTAGTAGTAGGGTTCAAGTCTCATCATATGCATTTTACAACCATATGTGACGAGTTTTCTCCAGTGTTGTGTGAGAGTAAATATCTAGATTGAACATGTACTTTTTAATCTTAGCAAGTCCCTAACCTATTGTATTACTTAAAAAAATATATAGGATGAAGAAAATTATGTGCTATAATAACGATAATAATTACAATATAAGGTTGGCCAACTGGTTTGACCCTCACACCTATACCATAAGGTTGTGAGTTCGAGTCTGTCCCCCTATCTAAACCCAAATTATTGTAATATTAAAAAATTATTATTATTATTATTATTATTAATAGTAATAGTAATATAATAATGATAATAATCAAACTCACGAGTCATGACATTTCCTTCAAGAGTAAACTGTCAGTTTTGGGTCCAAATGTAGAAAATTGACTTGTCATTATTATCCAGTTAGATCTCATTATGCTTAAATTACTTGATTCCTCCACAGTCGCACCCTAATTAAAATAGCATTCATGTGATCTTTTCACATATATACCTTTCAGGCCCTTTTATATTTTCAGTAACATTTTCCAGATATGAATCATCTATGATAAAACAAATTTATGCCATATATATAATTGATGATTCTCAATTGTGTGGATCCCAAATATATATATATTTTTATATATATTTAATTACCTTGCCCTCTAGCATTTGTTATTATATCATTGTCTCTTCTCCCTAAAAGATAATTGAAATTAATTAATAAATTCATCAGGTTGTTTAACTTGAATTTAATGAAATGCGTTTCAAATTTGGAGTTCACATGGTGTGTATGGCCATAGATAGAATAAACCTAGGATCGGCTGTTATGAGGCACTGAGATGTATTTGTCAGAGAATATTTTGATTATTAAATTCATTGCTTCTCTGATTAAATATGATTTAGCACCCTGTTCAAGACAAAAACACGGGATTTTATGCTTTGTAAACAGATTTGCAAGGTATATTATATTAATTAATATAATTAAATTATTTATTAATGTTGATTCCGGACAAGTTTTTTTTTATATATGTAATAACTAGGTTGATCGAAGGCATATTTTGTTTGGTTGGTTGTGTGAAGATTATATATATTCACCGACAAGTTAGAGAAAGTGCACATGGTGGGTGGCAATGTGGCATCAATAAGATTGCATGCATGCAAAAAATTTAGAGCCAAAATTGGAGACATTTGGTGTGTGAAATGCTACAACTATTCAACTTTTTAATGGAGTTAGAGTATATAGAGAGAGCATGTGCATCATTCTTTTAATGTCAAACTTGGTGAACTTAACAACCGGCAGCATTCTTGTCGTGCCAAAACTGGCTGCTATATATGAGTTCTCATCTCTTCTTGCATGGATAAGTGGTAAAATTTTATATTAATAATCGAAAGATTCTAAACTCACCACCTGTGGTTTTTAATTGCATTCAAATCTTATAACTACAAGTTTTTTTTAATTATATCTCTATTAAAGTTTGTTACAATTATTCCCTTTTTATCTTTTGTTCATTTTGTTTTTTTAGCTAACGTCGACTGAATGATGGATGATATTGGTAAATGAGAACAAAAAAAAAAAAAAAAAAAAAAAAAGGAGGAGAAGATAATTTTTAAATATAAAAAAGAAATTATTTTATTCTCTAATCTTATTGGAAATTGGCTCGTATGCTCATGTTATTTAAACAAAATTCAACTGGGTGAAAGTCGCGAAGAAGCTTACTTTAGTTCCAAGAATATTACTTTGACTCTAAGAATGTTGTTCTGACTCCAAGTAATTTCAATTTATAAATAAGGTGCCTCATCCTTGGAACACGAAGCAAACACTAGGAAACATGATATCCAAAGGAATATTCGGAGAGAGATCTGAGAGATATCCAGAGAGAGATATATATTCGAGAGGAAACCTAAGGGATAATCGGGGGGACACCTAGAGAGAGCTATGAGCAGGGTTCGGTTATAATTGAGATTTGAGGTTTGAGAGAGAATATTGAATGTGTAATTGTAATAATGTTCTAAATAGTGTGATATCTCTCTCATTATACTTGTCCCGATAGCCATGGGTTTTTTTTTTCATCCCTATTTTGGGTTTCCATGTAAAAACTTATGTTGTGTCATTAAATTCTATTCATCTTATTTTTGTTTGAAACATTATTTATTTTTGTTTGAGACATTATTTATTGTGTGGTGTATATTAGACATGCACTTCAGGCTTCAGCATCAACTTTTCCCATGCCGATAGCTAGGCTTCCATCACTGTCCGCTATTGAGCAAAGCATATGTTTATGGCCTCAAACAAAGGAAAAAAAAAAAAAAAAAAAAAAAAAAAAAAAAAAAAAAAACCTTTATTTATTTATAAATTTTAAAGATGTTATTTAAAAAAAAAAAAAAAAAAAAAAAAATTTACTGTCTTAATGATGAAAACATACTGAAGGACTTTTTTATTTGTTACTTAATTATAGGGCCTCATACATAGAAAATAGGATAATATTAATAATATTATAAATCATTTACTGTTAGAAATGATTTTTTTTTTTTTTTTAAGTTAGAACTAGTTATTGAGTATCCACTTTTCTGTTTTCAAAAAAATAAAAAATAAAAAATAAAAAAAATTACCATTTCAAAATTATCTATATAAAAAAAATATTTTCTATTATCTACAACAATACATCTACAATATTCTTTAAAAATGGTTAATTTTAATATGATTACTACGTAATAATTGTTGTTTTTCTATTACTTAACAGATTATATTGCAAGAAGAAAATTTCCCATTACAATCTTCTCAATTTAGGGCCTCAAAATATGTTGAACTGCCCTGGCTTCCATTCATCAGATTAGAATCTTGACATTGCCATAAAAATAGTACTAAAACTAACAAGTTGTTTAGTATTAAAAACTGTAGTTTACAAAATCGAAGTGTGGAAAGGTTTGAGAAATATCAACCTTGGATCGATGAAATGCATGAACTCTTTAACATTCTTATAACTAAGCGATAGAAAAGGTAGACCAATTATTTGAAAAGTTAATTAATCAAGAACAAGTAGAAAGTTTTACAAGACAAATGACTCGTAACATGTTTTAAGAATAGAATCCAGTGGCACAACTGGTTATTTTATATCTGAAGATCTTATTTAAAGTTTTAAACTATACTATTTTTTATTTTCGTCAATTTAATTATTTTGTATTTTCTTTCTGTCAGTTTTGTACCATATATAATAAACAATATTCTTTCTGTAAATAAAACTATAAAAGTAACTTAAAAATTGTTGTGATAATAAGTTCAAAAATATGTGACACATGATAAGGTTTGAGGTTTGCTCAAGTAAATCCTTTACCCTAAATAAATAAATCATATCATATTCATCCAACTTTCAAATATTTCTTAGTTAAAAAAAAAAAAAAAAAAAAAAAAAAAAAATGGCACATGGAATTCTAATTTCTTGATTAGGACAAAACCATTATTTCAATAGATTCTTAAAATTTAGTCTAAAGTTTTAAACTATAGACACCTTTGACTTTTTTTCTTTAAAAAAATGAGATTGTATTTAAATAGTTTCTAAGAAACTCAAATTTATATTTAAATCTTTTGAAAATTTAGTTTTGGATCATAAATAAATTAAAATAAATAATAATAAAAAAAAAAAGTTCTCTAGTAATTGTTTTATGAAAATATCAACCTAACACTATGTCCCTATGTAATTTGGTAATAAATTAAGCTCATTCGGATCTGACAAATATATTTCAGGTTTGATTCGTCACTACCACGTATAGATGGACGTATGGTGTATATAAAAAAATACTATAAAAGTAAAAACGTAGCAATAAAAAGCAGCCTTGTCGATTTAGAGAAGCAATTTTAAAATTCAAAAAATAAATAAATTGCCAAAGTTGGCTGGCATGATTGGTAATTGACTAATTGTATACGTTCTCAATTTGGAAAATATAATAGATAACTTATTATGATGACGTGTGTGAAATGGTTAATTAGTCTACAGATAATAATTAATTATCGAGCCAGTCGGTATATATCCACTTAACCAAGTTTAATGTAATCATATCTGAAATGATATGGTTGATAAATAAAGGGACATATCACATTGTGAAATGGTTAATCAAATCAATAATTCTTCCCAACCAACCCTAAACTCACGTGGACTACACAAATTCTATCGACCACAAATTTCAATCTATTCATAAATTTATATATCAATATCAAATTGTCAATTAGTTTTAACAGTTCTGTTGTTTGGACCTTAATTTTCCTTGCTGGCGGTGTAAGCTAGTAGAAATTGATGTTTCGTTGTGTTTTTTCTGTGTTTTGAATGAAGCTTTTTTCTTTCAAACAAAAAAAACAAAAAAATCAAATTGTCAATTAATCGTACGTCAATATTGGTCCCGAATAGAACTTCAGTATTATCATGACTCATGTCATTTTTATAGGAAAAGCATTTACACTAAAATGTTAATATGATTATATATATATATATATATATATATATATAGTCTTTCTATTATCAGTTCGAACTGACAAAAGTTATATCAGTTCCTTGTATGTGAGTCACTGGATTTAAATACTTTGATTGACAAGTGCATACAGCCAAGTCAAAATATTTAAATCCAGTGGCTCACACGCAAGGAACTAATATAATTTTTATCAGTTCGAACTGATAATAGAATTTTTGTATATATATATATATCATGATAGGTTCATTTAAACAATTTAAGAAGTTAATATATAATAAATCAGAAAATTTAATAACAATAGTGTTAAATATCCGACTTAACCAGACAATATCTTAGGTTTGAGTTCTCGTATCACATATGATATATCAAAAGAAATGCATTAGATTAATTACCTAATATACATCATTATAGAGAATCCTGATCGTTATTTAAACATGGGTTTAAATATAATTAATTAGTCATATAAGATAGACAATATGAGGTTGGTCCAGTGGTTAAACCCTTCACACCAATTGATGAAGAACTTAGTGTAACCTTCAATCTCTTCTCCACCCTAAAAACCCGAATAATTGTAATTTTTTTTTTATAAAAATAAATAAGTAGTCATATAAGCTAATTAATAAGCCGAGCCAAAATATATTGTTCATATTGTTTAGCTTATGGCTTTAGTTGAATTTTGACAGACTGACAGTGAGACAATTGATGAAGACCTTAGTGTAAACCTTCTTTCTCTAATATTTTTATTAATCCAATATTTTATATATTTAATTACTTATTTATTTATTTTAAAAATAAAAATAAAAATAAAAATAAAAACATGTCGTGGTTATAAGTTTTCAATTTCATGTCCCACTGACTGCAGATATTTATTAATTAGACGTATTAGAACTCTAAATTTTAGAATGGTTGATGGAGAAATGGGCTCTGCCCAACATATTTTATTAAGGAAAAACTTTAATTTAATCGGATATTCATTTCATAAGATCTTCCATAATCCCAAACAGGAAAATCAAGGAAGCGTAATTCTCAATTAAACCACAACTGAGCAGCATTGCCTTGACGTTTAACTCATCATTTCATCCATTTCTTTATTTCCATGCTTCCACTAATTACAAGCTAATTATGGTGATGTTTTTAACCTATTCAAAGTATACTTACAAATCAAGTCAAAAGAAAAGGAAAAAAAAAAAAAAAAAGGTCTACTTATTCATAATTTTGATCTGGTTCAATGCCATGACTGCTTCTTGTACTGATATATACTGATTTCTAACATCAATTTATTTACTTACTTTTTAAAAAACAAAATGCTTGGATGACCCAAATACTTTTGGTGCGTTAAATGGGATAATAGTTATTCTTTGAGATTAGATGGGATATTAATTATTTTTAAAAAGGGTTATACTATATTAACTAAAAATTTGTGATGTTGATAAATATCCATCGTAGATCATCCATTAGAGCATCTCTAATGCAATTGTGGATTGTCTGACAAAAATTGTTGACATAGCAACAATGTCAAGGCAATTGCTTTTATGTGTCATAAAAATATGCTTGACACACCCAATTAAAAAATTGGTCTCCAATGCTTCACTGTTAAAACACCTGTTTATTAATTGTTTTTTAATGAATCAATAAAATTATCCACTTTTTTTTTTTTACCACCTCAGCTTGACATTAAAAAGTGATGACTGCATTGGAGAAGTATAATTGTACTCTATCTCTGTTTGTCCTATTTGGTATCCAATTTTTTAACAATTTACAATTGCACTGAAGATGCTCTTAGCACATCGTAGAATCGCCATAAATTAATTATCGATAAATTAATAAACTCCATAACATAATAATTTTTTTAGTGTCGCTATTAGCACACCCCCTGTCGGTCTATTTATGCACCCACTTTTTAATTATGTAGCATTCTTTTTTTTCCTTTATCAAAATAACTTAAAGGGACATACAATTTAAGGTAAAAAAATCTTCTATAAAGTAAATCTAATAAAACCCCATATTCTTTTTCCAAAAAAAAAAAAAAAAAAAAAACAAGTTCTTGTAATCTGTTTCTTGAAAAAAAAATTAAAAAAATCAACTCTTAGACCCTAAAATTTGCTTTTGCAAAAATTGTAATATCAATCATCTGTAAGAGTTGTCTGGGAATGATATCAAACATCTAGAAACAATTCATTCTTTAGACATAAGTTTGAATTTTCTTTATAATGATATCAAGTTGTTGTTGTGTTTAAACAATTTTGTTTTTTTTTTTTTTTTTTTTTTTTTCTTTACCACCATGAAATAAGAAGGAAAAAAAAAAACTATAAAAAAAAATAAGAAGAAAAAATAAATCGTTCAATGGAAGTGAGAAAGAGACATATACAGAGATCAGAGATGGGATGTATTAAGTTTGAAAATTAAGAAAAATTGGTAGTTTTGGAAATAAATCAAAAAAAAAAATTAATAAAAATATTTAATTTTATTTAATTAAATCAAAATTTTAAAAAGTGGGGTATAAATAGACCGGTAAGGATGTGCCAATAGCACTACTCTAATTTTTTTCGGTCTGGACTTGGGCCAATAGGATAAATTAATAATTTCAATAAATTGATAAGATAATACTTTTCAGAAAACCTCTATATAAATCTGTGGTCCCATTTATATCATAAATTAATAATTTACTGAGTTTACAAAAATAACATGACTCTATTATTGCTTGTATTTTCTTGAAATTCAAATATAGTTGAACAACATCTCTATTTTTTCTTAATATAATGGACCTAGAAGTTAGGGAATTGAATTCTCAAACTACAATAAAAAATTATGAAATGTTGTTGATGCTTTGAGTGCTTCTTTAGATGTAACAAGCTCGTACCATCTTCAACTGAAGTACAATGGAATTAGGTTTTTTTATTTTTATTTTTTATTTTTTTTTATTGACTTAATTTATTTTTAGTTTATTAATAATATTTAATTAATTATATTAGCTGAATTTAGTTGAATATTTATATTCTTAGGTGCCGATATTGCCACCTATAAAACTATTTAGTACATCCATATTTTATTAAAAAAATTTAATTACAAAAATATCCCAATATAAATTTACCATTAAGGGCAAATTACTTTAATTAAAAATAAACCAAATACTATGTACACTCATTAACTGCACTCATATCTTTAAATATATATATATATATATATATATATATATATATATATATATATATATTAAAAAATTAAAAATTAAAAATTTAAAAGTTTAAAAATAAAAAAAAACTTATGATAAACCCTAATTAAACTCTAACAAAGTAATGGAAAAAAAATTAAAAAAATTTAGAGGACTCTGATCATAAGGAGGTAAGTTTTTATTAATTTTTTTTAATTTTATTTTTTTTTTATTTTTTTTATTGACTTAATTTATTTTTAGTTTATTAATAATATTTAATTAATTATATTAGCTGAATTTAGTTGAATATTTATATTCTTAGGTGCCGATATTGCCACCTATAAAACTATTTAGTACATCCATATTTTATTAAAAAAATTTAATTACAAAAATATCCCAATATAAATTTACCATTAAGGACAAATTACTTTAATTAAAAATAAACCAAATACTATGTACACTCATTAACTGCACTCATATCTTTAACTATATATATTAAAAAATTTAAAATTTAAAATTTAAAAATTTAAAAAAAAACTTATGATAAACCCTAATTAAACTCTAACAAAGTAATGGAAAAAAAATTAAAAAATTTAGAGGACTCTGATCATAAGGAGGTAAGTTTTTTTTTTTTGTTGTTGTTGTTGTTGTTGTTTGTTTGTTTGTTTGTTTGTTCTTTTATATCTAGTTATGAACTTTATCAATAAACAAAAAGATAGTCGTAGATATCAATGAGTTTTTTTTTTTTTTTTTTTCTTTTCTTTAAGATAGTTGTATATATAAGAAAATTCAATATTGAAATTCTCTTGACCCTATATACAATTCACTTTTACATCTTCCCTTTCATAAAGCTCCTACATTCGAGACATTTCCAAAAGTAAATTAGACTATCATTAGAAGATGATTTGATTATATTTATTTCAATAAGAGTATTATTGCATTAGCATGGGTACTTATAGTAATATTTATTTTTAAAATTTTAGATATAGGTGTACTAATTAGTTTTATGGGTGGCAATATCCGCATCCTAAACTCTTAAAATTTCTCATGTTGGAAAATCTTTTGTTGACACATATACACCTCATGATAGTATTATAGGTTTGGATAACATTCTTTTTGTTCCTGAAATCACTAAGAACCTACCAAGCATAACTAACCAGACAACAATGTTTTGGTTGATTTTGATAATCGATTTTGTTTAGTTAAGGTCAAAACAACGATGAAAATCTTACATACTCCAATGAAATTTGGTTTTTACAGGCTTACAATCCCAAATAATGTTGAACATCACTGTGGTTTTTCAAGTTCCGAGTATGATCCTAAAGTTGCTAATGGAGCTTCAAATTTAACTTAAGTTGTTCTTAGTTCAAAGATATATTGTACCAATGGCATGAACTAAGTGGAGTGTTGCATAAATAATCCTGAGGGTTAGAGCTAGAAGAAAACTCTAGCTTTGATCCATTTGTTTGGGAATAAATGTGAAATTTCCGGTGGTATAAAAATAAAATAAAACTTCGCAATTCGATTTATTAATGTCTACATGTCATTAGATTTTTAAAAGTTTAATAGAATTCGGCGGAAATAAGTTCAGCAGAGAATCTTAGTGAAGGCTAAGAAAAGAAAGAGTGATTCTTCAAAAGGATGATATGTTTGGTTGGGCTTTTGAAAATCCTCTACTCGTAAAATGTCTACTTGTAGTAGATCTAATTGAAATAGAGCTTTTGAAAAAAAAAATATATAGTTGTTTGGTTGGTAATTACAAACGCACTTTTATAACATTAGACCATTTTGCTGTAAACTCTCAAAAAGTCTACTGAATTAATAAATTACTAAAAATGACATATTATTTATTCACACTAAAAAAAATTGAACTTAAAAGATTTTCTACATGTTAACTACATTTTCTATTAATATTAATAAAATTCAAAACTTTCACCATATAAACTTAAAAGATTAAAAAAATAACCAGAAAATATTAAATTTTCAACAAAGTTGAAGCATTGTCAAAGATTAAATAAAAGGAAAATGATCAATATCTCATATAAAGGTAAAAAGTTAAATGGAAAAAAAATTAAAATTAAATAAGTTATCATCGAAACATTAGAAGAGTAGCAATACTATCACGTTTTTATTCTAAAGCTGCCACTCTCTTTTAAGATTATTCCATTTATTTTTCATCTGTTTTTGACTATAGTTCTTATTAATCGTTTGTGCCGACTTGGTCGAAATATTTTTCCAACCCTCTTTGTTGAAGTGACCATTTGGTCGATTACCAGCTAAAACTTCATAAACACAAATCTTAACAAATGTGTCAACATATAAATCGGTCCATTCTGCCTTATTTCTTTTTTGGCTTTCCTCCACACTAGGTTCCATTCTATAAAATATAAATATATATAAAAAAAATTCATGAATATTAAAATAAATAAGCAACCAAAAAAAATTCCATGGAATATTATATAAATAAGAAACCAGATAATATAAACACAAATCTCAATTTTATTATTTTATTTTTTTTTAAGTGAAGCGTTTAGCACAAACAGAAAGAAACAAGGCAACGCACAGGAAAAAGGCAAAAAGAAAAAAGAAAAAAAAAAAAGAAAAAAAGGAAGAAACACACAGGAAAAAAAAGACGCACAAAGCACACTCTTGGGAGAGCCAAAAAAAAAAAAAAAAAAAAGGCAATGCACAGGAAGCCAGGCCCGAGAAGACACACGGACGCAAAAAACGAACAAGCAAAAACACAAACATAAAGATAAATAAATAAACAAAAAAATTATTAATGAACAAAAATTATATATACCCTTTTTTTGTGTATGTGTAGAGCAAAGAACTGTTCTTTTGTATGTGTAGAGCAAAATTATAGACTATCGGTAGAGAGTTGAGAGCAAAGAATAAAGAATATAAATAGGTTTCAGGGTTTTATTTTAATAAGGGTATTCCATGTCAATAATAAACATTTAGAGATATATAGGTCAAATACTTCTTTTTTTAAAACGTCTATTTTGAAAAGCTCATAAGGAGGAGCTTTTGCCTAGTAGATGTTTAAACTCTACTAGCCTCTACTGAATTTAAAATAGACAATTTCAAAAGCCCAACCAAACAACTCTAAAAAACTCAAGTAGAGGTTCGTAGACCTTTTGAGCTAGTAGAAAACCCAACCAAACAAGCACTTAGATCCTTTGTTGTGCTGACCTAAAACACTTGAAAATAGTAAATGCATTTAGAGATAATGAAAGAGAAAAAATAATATAAATAAATCTCAGCTATTGATTACACATGTCACCGGATGTATTAAGGTCGGCCTAAAGATCAGCTCAATAGAGGATCTAAATCCTCTTTTAAATCTAAAATTGAAAAAAAAAAAAAAAAAAAAAAAAAAAATTGCACCAAACTCCCATAAGGTTTACCCTTTTACACCCATGAACAACTTTATCCACTATGGAAAGAGATCACCATTAATCTTTACAAACCCAGATCATTAATCATCACAAACCTATATTCATCAATTCTTCACTCCAACACTCAACATATATAATCAATCAAAACAATATCAAAAAAAAAAAAAAAAAAAAAAAACTTCTCAAACCTAGATGTTTAGAAAATGATAATAACTCACAAACTCAAATATATATCTTTGAAGCCCATACACAAATTGAACTCCAAAACACAAATTGAAAACCAAAATAATTCCAAGAAAACCACTCCCGCTACTCGCCGTTCCTCCACCACTCTTCGCGTTGATTTATTCGGTTCAAAGAAAAAGTCAAATTTCCAATTTCTCATTCTCGTGTTCTTCGAGTTTTCTAGAATGTTCTGGTGGTTTTTTTTAACCGGTTCGTGATAGTACAAATTCGTCTCGTTGGCTAGAGTTTGTGATATTTGAAATGGTGAAGTTGATGATATAGAGAAATTAGTCAGAGAGAGAGAGAGAGAGACAGAAAGTGGTTCGTTTGTCACTGTCATGAGGATTTCTCAAGGACTCAACCGAGACAATGCCGAACACAAATTGAGCTATGGAATTGGAGCGAGTGAGCTCAATCTCCATTGGCGCTCACGGCTAAGATCCGGAGCTTGCTCGCTTGCTTCATTTCATCGGAGATCGGAGATGTTTGCTCCATCTCTGATGAGATGATGAGCTCTCTCCTCCATCGATCTGGATTTAAGATCCAGGTCGATCTCACTTTTATTTTTATTTATAAAAAAAAAAATTTATAAAAAAAAAAAACCTTGATTCTAGAAAGTGGAGACTAGAGAGGACTTTCATAGCATTAATTTCAAAAATAATTATTTTTTTTAAGAAATCTTTTTTAGATATCCATCGTCTAGTTCAGTTTTTTTGTTGTTTTGTTTTTCATTTTTACTTTTTAAAAAAAATGGATCTCCAAATATGGATGGTGGAGATCCATTTAATTTTTTATTTTTTTAATTATTTTTTTCAAATTGTTTTAATTAACAATTTTTATGGGCATTTTGGTATTTTCGACATTCAAACTTGGTCAATGGTTAAGTTTGACCAAATAGGACTAATGACAGAGGAAATGGGTGTCAATTAATGATAAAATTATTTCTGGGTATAAAAGGGCAAGCCTCAGGGGAGGTTAGTGCAATTTGTTCAAAATATATATATATTAAAAAAAACATGTGGTCCCACAAAAAGATGCTGTAGGTCAAAAAAATTGACCATGATAAGTGTAAAGATGTATAGAAAGAAGAAAAAGAATAAAAAGTGTGAGAGTCACTCTCATTGCTTTTGTCCTGAACGGCGACGTCTCATTCAGCTTTCAGAATCTATCAACCATACTGTCACTATCCAACGTTGTACCTTCTTCCACGCCACTCTCCGTCAAAACTGACCGTCGATTCTTCTTTGTCCTTATTTTAATCTACCATATCACCACTCACGAGCATCACGCATCGCTTTTATTTATTTCGAAATACATATCACTCTTCGCTACCGTAATTTACTCCGATGCTTCAAATGTTACACAGCTACTTGGTTAATTGGAGTTTAGAGTTTTCTAATATATATATTTTTTTAATTTTGTTTTACCAAATATGAACTTAATTATTATATCAAATGTATATAAAAATTAGCTATATATTTTTACTATTTACTTCTAAAAAAAGGTCAAATTTTTATCTTACGCAGTACGTGAGATATAAAATTGTATAAAAGTTTGTTACACATAATTTTATGTTCATAACTATGCTTAATTTCTGAATGATCGCAATGACGGTATTTTTTTTTTTCTTTGAAGTATTATAATAGGACTGTCGGGAGCGTTTACTATTAAACAATATATGTTCGATTAGTTCGTATATCTACTTTCACAAAGTGAAAGAAAACTCCTTATACGTGTTTAAAATATATATAGTGCGGTTCAAACCCCTCACTACTAATATGAAAGGGATCAGGGTGCATTAATACATGTATTAAGAGGTGATGTGCGACTATAATAGTTTTTTTTTTTTTTTTTTAAATGCATAATATTCTTTTATTGGACGAGTTAGCATTCCAAAACGTAACTACAATGAAATAGTACACGTCTCACGGAATATTTTTTTATTAGGCATAGCGGCATTTTAGATGTATTTAATAATTAAATAATTACATGGTAATCTGCGAAATGATTTTTCAATAGAGGTACTTGATCAGTGTAAAATAAATAAATAAATAAAGATTATCTGTTAAATCATCCGAGAAAACTTGGCCAATTAAACAACACTAATAAATTAGCAAACCTAGCTAATCACTTTGATCTTGATGGTTGGAATATTAATTAAACCAATACAAATTGTTATAGTACTGCTCCACGTAAAAATTTCGTAAGCAAGATTCTCATTAATCTTGTAAACTATATAATATATATAATATATGAAATTCAATTTAAAATACAATTTACATATATATATATATATATATATATAAATGAATAGTGACATTTAATCTAGAAGAAATACGTGGATGGATAATGGCCATAACAGATAATTAACAAGCTTTATATGGATATAAATTTAGGGCATATTTCAGGATGTCCACACGCCCAATTATCACAACATCATCATCAGATGTTTATTTTTTTCTACTTTGAAAAAGACAACTCCTACTTAGAATTTTAGAAACACCATCATTTTCTACTTCTTCTACTTCTTCTTCTTAATTATTATCATAGACGACTTTTGAGATGTATGCAGTTGTGGCATCTGCTATTGCCAACTTTTCTTACGCATATAATCCCATCGATCGCATTTTATATTTGAATTATAATATATATTAAACAGTCCTACATAATAAATATACATTGGCTACTAGCTGATCATGTTTCCCTACATGTAATTAACATATACAAGTTTTTATATATGTTCGGATCTCGACCGTTGAGTGCGAAATTCTGGAAAAATGAAACAAAATTTGATCTGTCATTCCATGCATCAAACAACTGAGAATTTGCATGGATGACGATGATGCATTGTGACATTAAGAAAGTAGTGGGATGGATACGTGCATTTTAAAATTGAAAAGGAAAGAGCAAAACCCCAATTCCAAAAGCAAAAGACCAAAAACTGATCAAGTGCTTTGTGTTATGTATTCCTTGTGTTAACAAAGTGGAGCATGCCACCCTATGTGTTAGCTGCTTCAAAAATCTACTAAATAAAGTGATCTAGAATAATTACTCTTAATTAATTCCCCATAATTATAATTTAAATAAAGTAGACGATTAATTAAATTAAATTAATAAAGCAGAGTGGAGGTAGAGAGCCGTATTAAAATAAGTTAACGTGAAGCACCTGAAGTTAGAAAAATGCCTACAAAGAGATTCCAAGTCTTCGTATTTTATTTATTTATTTATTTAAGGATTTTATGACCTACAACACAACTTTATGCAAATAATCTAGAAAGGGTGTTTTAGTCAATTTAAGGATGACGTGGCGTTATACGATGGGGGAAAGTTTTGTACAAAATTGAAATTTTGTGTAAGTCGGGGGATGTGGATGGGTTTTAGCAAAGAAGGAAGAGTACAAATTCCTATATATCTAGCTATTCACTAGCTTTTCCTGCAAAAACAATTTTTAAGTGATTGTGACCATCATGAAAATGACTTGTTTGATGCATCACGGGACCCACCTCACATGCCTCCACCAATTACTTGCTACAAAAGAGAAAATTTTAATTGGGTCCCACTCAAAAATCGCAGGGAACCACAACTTTTAAGACAATTAGCTTGGACAGTTTATGTGATGGATCCATTACATTAATTTAGGTAACGTTCTCGATGAAAATTTTATCTAATTTTTTTTTTTAAGTTTATTTAAATCTAAATATGAACAAATTTAAGAATTTTTTTAAACACTTAAATAATGTTTTTGAATTTTCTCATATTTCTTTTATTTTTTTCCGATGCCTTCATATTTAATTAAATTAGTATAAATAATTATAGTGTTAACAAATTATCATAATTTATTCATAAGTAGATTTCATTAAACTTATCATCCATAATGAAAATTCAGATCAAAATTTATAAAAATTGAAGTAATTTCATATAAAGGATTATTCACTTGAAAGTTCCTTTAATCTAAACTGAGTTTTGTAACAAACAAATGGAAGCAAAAGCAATTCAACTGAAAATTGTAGTAGCACTAGCAAAACACGATGAAATGAGATTGGTCGAATGATATACTTGTCGTATGTACGTACGATAGATACTGAAGTCGTAGGGTTGAATTGTGTCACCTACCCTAAAATCTCGAATAATTGTAATAATTCAAAACCACACAGCATAAGGTAAATACAAAATAGTACAAAGGGATGAGATTTGATTAAATTTACCGGCGAGAACAGAGAAGGGGTCCCATCACCGTACACGTGTTGATAAAAAGACTACAGAGTACGAACGCACAATCAAAAAAGCACGTTCAGACTTCAGATCATCAGAGAAAAAAAAAAAAAAAAAAAAGGCATACCCCCATGTGGACTGATATCAGAGTCAGGAGCGTTTTTTGCGCTTGTTGCCAAAACCCAGTACAGTCGAATTTTTATAAACAAATAAAAGTTAAAAAAAAAAAGAAAAAGAAAAAAAAAGACCATTTACTTTTTTGGACAAGCCATTTTATGCACGACGTGGCACCCTCACTTTGATTGGTTCTTCTTTTTCTTTTTCTTTGCTTAATTTTTAATTGTAATAGAAATTAATTATATATGATTTGGATGGTAATGCTTGATAACTTTTAAGTGAAGGAGATGTTGTGGTGAAACAAAAAGCTGCGGCTCCAAAGAGACACGTATATTTTGGGATCCAATCATGTGGCGTGTCTTTTTAGGGACCCCTCTTTAATTATTTATCTTTTGCTCTTTTCCTTTTTGGCATTTGATTTGTGTTAAAGTTTTCTCATGATTATGACTCTTGAGTCGTGTTTGTTTGCCTTCCACTTTCGTAGCATTTGCTTGCTTTCTTCAGTTTTTCTAATATCCAATTTTTTGTTTAAAAAAGGTTTTATTAGTATCCAATTTCATGTTAATTAACTTCTTAATTCTCATACCAAGTTATTGATACATTATTAATCAATGAAACCTCTTTTACTACACCTCTACTAGTATCATCTTCCTTTTCATTCTTCAAATGACCGACTGAATTCACTTGTATATTTTGAAAGAGTAATTTTATTACATATTGAGAAGTTTTTTGTTCGTAGGGCACAAATCCTTCTAAAATTCAATATCAATTGTTACGATTAGTATTTACAGTCATAATTTTCCTTGGATAAAAAAAAAAAAAAAAGGATTATATAAGTAAAAATATATACAACAAATATTACTCTCCATCTACGGTTGATGCCTTGATGGTTTTAATGATAGGGAGTCTCCTAGAGAAAAAATATAGGAAGAGAGAATGATGTTGATACTTGATAGATATAAATATACAGTCTTTCTACTATCAGTTCGTTCTGAGAAGTTTTGACAAATGCATACACTTTGAGTCAAAGTATGTAAATCTAATGGTCCACATTCTTCGTTCTGATATATTTTATATCAGGACGAACTGACAATAGAAAAACTGTATAAATATAATGTATATCAATATATGTATAGTAATTATTTTTCTCTTCAATGTTTTATCGGTTTGACCAAAAGTGTACAAGTACGCAACAAGAAATTCGAATCCTCGTATATGAGGTTACTTGATATATAGATGACCACTTTCTATCATTAATTTGTATTCATGGTCAATTTCTTCATTTTATTTTAAAAATATTAATTGTAAATTTATATTCTATTTTTATTCGCGAAAGAGTTCAGCAGCAAAGGATCATCGATCAATGTCTATACAAAAGCTGGGAAGTCAGACGCTCCTTTTTACAATGTTTCAAAAAGTCTCAATATGTTTGAAACTTTGAATCATATATACAAAGGAAACCTTGAAAAATGAAAACCATTAATTCTTTTTTTTTTTTTTTTTGGAATAATTCATTAATTAAATTTAACCGTTAAGTTGACTAACAAAAGTTTGAAACCTGTGACTGGAATTAGGTAGATTTAGGTCTTTACATCCCAAGACACTTGCTATGTCTGGCTCAAAGCGAAGAAAAACAATTATTTCTTTGATGAAAAGTTTACCATTTTAATAGTTAATTAGAATGGATTCGATTGTATGTACCCATCTAACAACAGAATATGAACAACTCGGATTTTCGATTAGAAACATTATGTAGCAGAGATGACCGGGTGGTTCAAAGTGTAGTATTGGTACTGCTATGTAGGCTTTTGTTTATCAAGGGTTTAAATCCCTCTTTCTCCATATCTTCACCCAATTCACCTGTGCTTCGGACCTTTCTTTGAGATAGATTCTCAATTCCTAATTTATGTCATACGAAAATACAAGAAAGAAAGAGTTGTAGGGGATAAAGATCTACCTACTGATCTATGATACATGAATAAAAGAAAAATAAAAATCTTTGGAAATAAAATTCCTTACCGTGTGCCCTTTACTTAACTTGAGTGAAAGGGACAAATTGTACAAACCCTTTTTTTTTTTTTTTTTACCCAATTAAAATGATAAAAAGATTTGTAAATAGAGTACGTACAAGTTTAAAATTTAGGAAAAAGAGATACTACTTAAATCCACGACCTTAATAAGTAGGTGTGAGACACTTATCACTAAAACCATTTCAAAAACTATCAAAATTTATAAAGGGTGTCGATATTACCATCCATAAATATGATTAGCATATCCATGTTTTATTAAAAGTTTTAATTACAAAAATATCCCAATAAAAATTTACCAATAAGGAAAAATTACTTTAATTAAAAATAAACCAAATACTATATATACTCATTAATTACACCTATGTCTTCAATTATATCTCTTTATTAGAAAATATATGTTAAACCTTAATTCTATTTCAAGTATCAGAATATCTCACTATCATATAACAAAGTAATGTAAAAAGAATTTCCAAATGACTGGTACGTAGTTCTTTATTTCTTGTTTTGTTATGAACCCTATCAATAAACAAAAAGTGAGAAATAATTCTTTTTTTATTTAAAGATAGTTGTACATATCCCATTGTTAAACAATGATCAAATTTTTGTGAATTCTCAACAAAGTAAGAATAATGTTATAGTCAAATGTGCTATAGAGTACAATATTGAATTTACAAATTACGAGGTATAGATATATATTATATCAAAATTTTAGTTTTTCTTGTTTTTTCGACTATATACTATGTCATCACACCATGTATTTACAATAATCATCCATAGATTTTTTGTGGAAGAGAAAAAAAAAAAACAAATTTTAAAATATTTTTACATGATAAATAAAATTGTTTGTCAAAACCGATCGAATTAGATCCTTTTTTTTAAATTGGGTGTTAATAATTTAAGAGAGTTTATAAATAAAATATATTAAAATAGGGTACTATTAGTATTATGATGGATGCTGGCTTAATTTTAAATTTTAGACATGAATTTATTTATAAATATGGGTGTGTAAATTATATTTAATTATTTATAGAATTATAGGTGAATTCATAAAGTACGGAAAATTATACAGTAAGATTATCATTATCATAGTCCATCAAAATGTAAAAAAGTGGAGGCTAATATGGGAAGACGGAAAAAATTTCAAACCACTAGTCACAAGTGTAGTACATTGTATTTTCGTAAAAAAAATAATAATAATAAATTGGTCAAATAAAACCATTTCACTTTTATTATTATTATATTCTAAGTATACAGGACAAAGATTACTCATTACTCTAAACGAAACATTTCTTTTCATTGAAAGCAAATGTTTTGTGACTTTTGAGTGTCTTTGGAAAATCAATCGTTTCGCCATCACTTTTTCATAAGTGATTTTAGCAAAAATACCCCTATTTTGAATTGAAGTTGCACAATTACCCCTTGCATAAAAAAAGTTGCAAAAATACCCCAAACATTCTAGAATACCTTCACATTTCTCAACCACCATATTTATTACAACAATAATACTATTTTATCCAAATTTACTGCTCGAATGATGTGGATCATTGATTTCTTTGTATTAAAATTATATAATTGAAATAATTGGATTTTAGAGATGTCATGTCATTTGAGCTTAACATTACTCTTATTACAATTCTTTAGAACCTTATCACACAAGATGTAAAGAAAAAAGATGATAAGACACTATTTGAACATCATCAACGAAATAGTTAACTTTTTTTTTTTTTTTTTTCCATTAAAACTCTTTCACTTCCTCATTATTTTCTTTATAATGCTCAAAATTTGGAGAAAATTATATGAAACGGTGAAAATGCAAGCATTGAATCAAAAATTACTTTGCCTCTTTCTCACAATCCACATTTTGATGGAAATAACATGTTTAAAATTTATTGGAAGTTTTTTCGTTGGAAATCAACCCTGATCCGAAGCTAAAAAACTATGATTCGAGTCACCCGCTATCCGAAGCACAAATTTTGTACTTCATGTCAAAGGTGACCCGATATCCATTATAAGGTCAACCTTACCTGAATCACAAATTTCATGCTTCGGGCAAGGGTGACCCGAAGCATAATAAATGTGATGTGTTTTGGGTTAGGGTTGATCGAATGATTAACTTTTTGGTTTAATTCCTTCAATTGATATATTTATTAAATTCAAATTCAATTTGTTTCAACTACGAAATTTTTATGGGTTGATATTGTATGTTGAAAATTTTCCTGAATTGAAGATGACAAGTATGCAATTGGTTTTACAATTGGGGTGGTGATGCAGGAGATAATATTGACGATTTTGGGTTTTAAAGATATTCTTGCAATTAATATATATTATTATATTTCCATTTATTATATATCTAGTTAGGTAGTTAAATATTTTATGATTTGATTTGATTTAAATCAAATCTAATTTCTTTATTAGATAGGTTTGTAATGTTTTACTAGTTTTAGGATTCTAGTATTAGAAATTTACATTTGTGATGTTTTAGGATTATTGTTTATTACCTTCCTAATTCTTTTAGGTTTTCAGTTTTTCTATTTAAAGGCCTCAGAGCATCTCCAATGCAATGCTAAATTATTGTGCAAATGCTATAATTTAGCACAAAGTAAAAAAAGTATGCTTCAATGCAATGCTAAAAGCTGTGCCAAATTTGGCACGGTGTATAGCATATGTCAAATTTGGCACAACAATAAATATAGCCGTATTTGTTGATTTTTTTAATTTTAAATAATAAAAATTTAACAAATTTGGTAGGGAAATTTGAGATTGAAACAATTCTAAAAAAAATTCAAAGCATTTATTGAATGCATTGGTTGCATTTGTTGACTTTTATAATTTTAAATAATTAAAAAATAAAAAATAACATATCAAATAGAATTTTGCATTGGAGTACAATGTTAAAATGATGTGCCAAATATAATATTTCACTATATTTCGTGCCAAATTTGGTATTGGCATTGACATATGCATTGGAGATGGTCTTATACCTTAACAGTGATTATAAAGTTTTGGATGATTAATCAACGATTTTTTATGCCTATTGTTCTGGTATTCGTGCACAAATCAATAGATTAATAGAATGTTTCGCTTCCGGTATCAAACTTGTTTTTGTGAGTCAATCTGATTAAAGAAAATGAATACCGGGTATATGGAGTCATTGACAGTTTTGACCAAAAATCAAACCGATCAAACTTGCACCCACCGTTAGGTAATACACCCTCAATATTTCCTTTCAAATGCCCTTTTTTTATTTTTATTTTTCATTATATATATATATACATATAAAAAAAAAAAAAAAAAAAATTGACACCTTAACCCACTTAATTAAATAAAAGGGGGAATTATACAAACACCCTCGAGGTTTGATAAAATTACACATATATGGCAGTTTTGGCCATATACACACAAACTTCCCTCAACATTTGAAAATTGTTGCACAAACATCCCCTGCCATTAGATGGATCCGTTAGTCAATGATCAAAAGTGTAAAAAGTCTAAAACACCCTTTATTTTTATTTTAAATAAACTAAAAAATAAGATAAAAAAAATATTAATTTTTTTTTAGATAACATGAATGTATCTTAAATCTGAAAGCTGGAAAAAAATTCATCTTTACAAAAAAAATAAATAAATGTTTTTTAAACAATTTAATAAGAAATAAATTTTAAATTTTAAATTTATTTAAAATCAAGGGGGAATTGCACAAACTAAATTTTTTATTTTTGAAGATGAATTTTTTTTCCAACTTTTAGATTTAAATGCATTCATATTTTCTAAAAAAAAAATTAATATTTTTTTTTATCTTACTTTTGAATTTTTTATTTTGTTTAAAATAAAAATATGGGGTATTTTAGACTTTTAGCATATTTGACCATTGACTAACGAATTCATCTAATGGTAGTGGATGTTTGTGTGTATATAGTTAAAACTGCCATATTTGTGCAATTTTATCAAAACCTCAAGGGATGTTTGTGCAATTTCCCCTAAATAAAATGCTAAAATTGATGTTTTGAATGCAATTGTGTACATGCATGTCCCAAAATTTAAAAGAAAGCCAGGGTTATAATTATGAATTAATTTTTTTTATTTTTAATTTTTGAGTGAATTAAAAAGAGCTACAAATCCCGAACACTCCGTGAAGTGCAACTTAAAAATTTCTACAGGGAAAAGAACATTCCCATGTATCTGAAACAATTTGAAACCAAGCTTTACACAAACACAGTCGATCACTATTCACTACCAAACTTTGTAGCTGTAAATTATGAAATGACCTTTTACACAAAAGATAAAAAATGACAAGATTTAGAAAAAGAAAGCAAAAAGTAATTGTTGTCTGCTGATCATAATTAAAGAAAATTTAGAAAAATAAAATAAAAATAAAGGCATGATGCATGGAAGAAAAAAGTTACAAGAAAATGATTATTTCTGCATTACAGGAAATTTTATCCCTTATCAGGTCTCCAAAATATTTCTTTTTTTTTTTTCTAATTAATTTTTACAAGAAAAAAGAGGGAGGAGCGTAAGTGACTTTCAAGTTTCAATTACGACCTAATCATTCCCGCACGGTTTTACCGAGCCCACGTGAACTCCTCTCTCTCTTTTTCTGTCTCTCTCTCTCTCTCTGCTTCTTCATCCGAATTTTTTATGATTTCGAAACTCAGTTGCTCCAGGTTCTCATCTTGGTCCAGAGATCATGAACGCTCATTATCTTATCAATCACAATAACTTAGATTTCTTATTGTTTCTTGATATTCTTCTTACACATATCTTTCTTTCTAGCTCCACTGATCAGAGCAGTACCATTGAAGAGTTGGAGGCTGTTCATCAGAGAAGAAATTACAAGCCTCCTCTCCAAAGAAATTGTGCTCTTCCATTTTCACGAACTGGGTTTGCTGGTAGCTTGTTTTTGATGTTGAGAACTGGAAGCAGTTCATTGGAGACGGTGATTTCGGAGACATCAAGAGAAGTGGCTGGTTTTGATGGATGATTCCGGATGAAGAAATGGCCGCGTTTGGGCTGTTGTTGTCTTCGTTCAAGATTGCGCTTGAATCGCTGTCTGAAGATCCATCTTTGAATTCAGTGAAAATACAGGCCCCAACTCCTCCATTAATGCTGTTGTTGAAGCTTTCATAGTTGAGTTCAACTTCTTGATCAGGCTGATCAGAGACATCCAGAGAAGAACCAACAAGAGGTGGTGGTTGTGGTGGTGGTGGATCTTGTTCATCAAGTTGTGCTTTGTTATCATTTTCAGACACAACTATCTCTTCCTTCACAGAGAGATTGCTCTCTGTGTTTTCTTCTTCATTGAGCTTGGATTTCAGTTCCCTCATCTGCAACATACAAAAAAAAAAAAGAAGAAAAAAAAAGACCCCAGATCATTAATAATGTGAAAAACTAAAAGCACTTTTGTCATATTAAAGAACTGGCACATTGACCAAGAAATTAAACCAGACTATTATTTTTTTACCTCTTTAAGCAGAGCTTCTTTGTCGTGTTGAAGAGTATCGTAACTTGCTTTGAGAGATTCATAATTAGCTTTGAGAACACCGTAATCTCTTTCTAATTGCTTTGTTTTCCATCGAGCTCGACGGTTTTGGAACCAGACAGCAACTTGTCTTGGTTGCAAACCAAGTTCTTGAGCTAGCTTAACCTTTCTCTCTGGTTCAAGCTTGTTTTCGACCTCGAAGTTCTTCTCTAAGGCCTTGACTTGATCTACGCTCAATCTCCTCTTCTTCTCCGAGACATGTCCCCCGGATTCTTCTATACACCCTTCTTCATCTAATCCAATATCCAACATGGACTGGAATTCTCTACTGCTGTAAACATGGTTATTGTTTCTTGGAGTACTGTTTTCATCTATAAATATAAAAACAAAAACAAAAATAGTTAGTGAATCAATATCAATCTTCTTTTTCTCTAAACAGAATTTTCAAAAGTTATAAAGACAAAGCAGAAAACAACATGTAATTATATATATATATATGTATGTATGTATGTGTGTGAATCTTGGAAATGGATTAGTATTGAAAAAGTTGGAATCTTTAATATTACAACCTGCTGTTGTTGGGCAGATTGACATCAAAGCTCCTAAGGAATCTGAGCTTTCAAGTGATCTCTTCATGACTCAAGTACTCTCAACTGTATAGACAGATCTTATTAGATCAAAAGCTCTCTTCTTCTTCTTCTTCTTCTTCCTTTTTTTTTTAAAGTTTTTTTGTTTTTGTTTTTGAATTGTGTGTTTTCAGTTAGATCTTTAAGAAATCAGATTCAGAAACAACTAGTGTGAACACAAGTGCCATGTCTAAAAAAACCAAACCAACTAGTTGTAGAGTGGTTTTGTTTGCAAGAATTGTACAACAACAACTCTTTTCTCTTACCTTCCACATCTCTCCTTTCTCTTTTCAAGACTACTTCACCCTCTGAACCCATAAAAGAAAACAAAATATATATAAACAAATCAAACCCCAAACACCATAAAAATCAGACAACAACCCAAGAGGCTTCTCTCACTCTACTCAATCTCTCTAACTCTCTTTACATAATTGCTCAATCAATTTCAGAGTTAATTATGGTTTGAATACAATAGTCTAAGACTGTTCATCTACAAAGAGAAAAAAAAAAAAAAAAGACAAAGAAAAACAGAGAGAGAGAGAGAGAGAGTGAGGGTTTGAAGTGAGAAATGATAGAGAAGAAAAGATCAAGGAACTGGTTCCACAACACAGCTGGCTTAACCATTGCTTCTGTCTTTAAATAAACCCAACTTGGGTCATGTTTTGGGTTAGAATCTGACTGGGGTTAGCTGCCAAATGAAATGAGCCCAAAATTCAATGTAAATGCAATTTTTTTGGCACCGGCTATAGCCCGTCACCTTCCGGTTTTCGACCGTTTTGTAAGATTTTTTTAATTTTTTTTTCGATTTAAGGGAAACTATTAAATATATATAATTTTATATCACAGAGGGTGGTACGGCTCGGCTTTTAAAGGCTCGGCTCCGTTTTGGCCGACGAAGATTTGGATGGCATCAGCATATCATGGCTGTCACACACACACTGTCACAGTGGCGTGGTCGGTGCGATTAATCGCCGATCATTTTACCAAATATTATATACCGTCTTTTATTACATATACGTAACTTTGGCGTATGAATATTTCTTTTCCATAAGTTTAATATATCACAACTAGAATAATAATATTATATGTGATATATTCTTGTTAATTACAATAAAAAATATATATTATACATGTCATCTGGTCATATGCAATCTCAATCTCAATTGTTTTATTATTTTTTTTAAAGTTGAAAATGTTTAAATCTAGAAAATGTAAAAATTAATCTTATATTTCTGTTATAAAAATGGCACAGTGATCTTTGCCGTTAAGTTTATTTATTTATTTTTAAGTAATTTATCTTAGTTTTATTGTACAACAATAAGAGACGCGAATACGCGATGTATTGTTAATAATCTTTATAAGAGAAAAAAACAATTGTGATTTGTGTTATATACAATAATATAATAATATATCGTAGGGTTCGAAAATTATATAGCACATTTTTAAGGTGGAATTTTAAGAATATCATTCGTTTAATAAGTTAAGTTTAAATGACACATAAAATGGGTTCCTTCCAAAAATACCTCCCATAATAACCTTCTTTAATATATATATTAAATCCTCCATCAAAGACCTCCAATGGAGGTCAAAATCAGCCTCTAATGAAGGTCGAAATCGGTCTCCAATGGAGGTCGAACTACCTCCAATGGAGGTTTCCAGGAAGAAGAAGATTTTTTGTTTTGGAAAATTTCTTTTTTATCCAAAAAGTCTCGAAAATGACAAAAAAAAGTCTCAATTTTTATTTATTTGTCTAGAAAGTCTTAGAAATTATCATAAAGTCTCGAAAAATTTCATTTTTACCTAGAAAGTTTCAAATATTACCAAAAGTCTCGGAAAATACCAAAAGGCCTCAGAAAATTTCATTTTTACCCAGAAAATCTTGAAAATTACCAAAAGTATCAAAAATTACAAAAAAGTCTCGGAAACTATCTAAAAAGTTTTGAAAATGCCTTAAAAATCTCGGAAATACTTGAAAAGTCTCAGAAATTACCTGAAAAGTCTCAGAAATTACATGATTTTTTTTCATTTTTTTTCATCTTCTTCTTAATCGACCTCTAATGGAGGTTGAACAGACCTCCAATAGAGGTCGAAAGACTTTGACCTCCATTGGAGGTCGATTTCGACCCCTAATGGAGGTCTATTCAACCTCCAATGGAAGCCGATGAAGACGATGAAAAAAAATGACAAATTGAAAAGTAAATAAAAAATATATGTAAAGTAAGGGCATTTTTGGAAGTTCACTAACTTTGGTGCACTTAAAACTTTAGTTATTAAAGTGGTGACACTCGTGAAATGCCAACTCAAAAGAGTAACAAAACCCCCTATTTCCACATGAGAAACACTTTGTACAAACCGAGTCGCGGCACCGCCGTGGCCCCATAGTGCAAAAAAGAAAAAAAACACATGGGTCCCATGTATTTATTACACGGGTCCCACATGTTTTTTCATTTTTTTGCACTACGGGGCTGCGGCGGTGCCGCGACCCCAGTTATATGTAGCAGTCCTCTTTCCACATATAATATATGTACATATTTTGATTAGACACGGTAGAGTAATTTTTAATCCATGTTTTGCTTAACATTTCTTCTAGATTATATCATTAGAAGTAAATCTTGAGAGTGATTGATACTAATACAACTAACCTTATATATATATATATATATATATATATATATATATATATATTTTGAAATATTACAAGAACTATTACAATAGGACTATCGAGACATACCGAGATCAAACAATACATGTGCGGTCTAGATATCTACTCGCATAACGGGATATAACTACTCCCACAACCCGGGAAGAAAACTCCCCACACATACTTGTAAAATGCGTATGGTGAGATTTGAATCCTTCACCATTTATATGGAAGGGAGGTGCACTACCAGTTCTGCTAAGAGGTGATATGCATATATATATATATATATATATATATATATATATATATATATAATTAATTAATTAATTTGCAGTGACAGCAATTCAAATCTAAGACATTATCGAGTTAAAGAGTACTCTTACCATTGAGCCAGACTGGGCGCTGGTATTATATAACTAGACTTCTTGAAAAAGTTATTACGTTGCATTTATTAAATCATAGAAATAAATCAAATAGAAAGGAATCTGATAACCTTACGGAGAAGTGATTGTCTTAAACAACCCCCCCTTTTTTGAAGTACTTAAACAACCCCTTAAACTAATATTGTTTAGGTACAAAATCTTTTGTCTATATATTAGTTCTAGAACAAGTTCTTCTAGTGATTTGTTCTAAAAATCACTAATTAAATGGATATTTGGACCAATTAAGGTACTCATCAACTTACCCTTTCGTGTGGTAAGAATTTGGATTCTTTCCATGAATCAAGTTTTTTTTTTTTTTAACCGTTCAAGCATTATGTGTGATTATTAGTACAGTAATTACGGATTAATTGTTAGGATTAATTTGATTTTTATTCTTTCTCATTAACTACTAATTATTATATTAAAGTTCATATCAAAAGAGAAAGAACTCATAACAAAATTATCATGCCATTGAAAAATGTACCATCCATATTCATTATATATATACACATACCATATGCGGGTATAAAGACTTGAACTTGTATTTTGTCAGGTTGAATGAGCGCTTATACTATAAACCCAAGTTGAGCGGTGGTTGTACCATCCATATTCTAATTTGGAGTTTGGGTGTTAAATTAGTTAAATCAGGTGACTATTACTGAAAGAATTATCATTGATGTCCTTGTAAAGTATATTTGTCCTGATCAACCTTGATTTCAAATGGCCGTGATTTAGGGTGTTTATGATCACTTCAAAAATGAATTGGGCGAGTTAATTAAGGATGTATAGAACTAGGTCAAAAAAGTAGTATTCAGTGGGTGGTTTTTCATGTAAAAAAATGTTTTCACGAAAGGGTAATTTTTCAGATTCGATGCACGTACCTAATTAAGTATAGGCCGGTTTTGGCATCCTAAATATTGGTTCACAGTCAAATCCATTTTATATAATTAAGCAAACTAATACAGCGAATTGTCTACCAAAGTTTGTAATGCTGTCCAGTGCAGTCTTCTTCTTTGCATGGTTCTTGAGATCATATGGTGAAGTTGGGGAATTTGTTTTTTATGTGAACTATTTAAACGTTGTGTCCCTTATCATTTTTCATTGGTAGACTGATGGTTTCAACTCTTTGAGATAAGTTGACAAAAAAAAAAAACGCTCTTTTCCTTATCTTTCTAATTATCACGACCGTATTTTAGCAAAAGTGAATCATTCATTCATATTTACTTGTGAAAGCTTCTCTTCTTTGCTTGCTATATATTAGGCCTCGTCATTTCATCTTCATATATATGGTTAGTGAACAAGCCAAGAGGGCATGCTTGCCATTGCTTTCTTCGCCAGGTGGACCCATTCCACTGGGCTGATATATTGCCCATGACGAAATTATGGGCGGTCTCACCGCACGCATAATTTGCATCGGAAACGTAAAATAGATTTTGGAACCTTAAAAAAGTTTGTGATATGGCAGAATTACATCGGGTGATCTCACAGCTGTTGTGGTGATGAGACTGTCCCATGTAAGTTTTTCTCATTGCCCACATATGACATATTGCACTTGCTACATAAGTTTTGCTACATCACAATTGTATTAGATCTAGTTGAAATCGATCGATTTATATATCTGAAAAATATCGGTATATAATATTTACACGTTAGAGTTGTGAATTTCAACGTTACGGATGAAGTTTTGTATACAGTAATATTACATGCACATGTTCATATATCCAACCACGCCACCCTCTCTAAGATGTTTTACTATAAACACGAAATTTGTTTTTGAAGTTTTTATGATAAAAGTTTCGATTTCATAACTCAACTGGAAATTAAGTTGCTGCTGTGAACTTGCATTGGATTAGTAATAATTAACCCTCAGAAAAAGTAGTGTTACAAGTTTAACCTATATATCATGTAGTTGTATGGAACTTAGACAACATATATCCCCCAATTGCACATGCAATTCTTCTAACATGTCTGGAATTAAATAATCTAGCTTGAGACAAAAAAAAACACAAACAAAAAGAAAAGATAATCATGAAATTAAGAAGAAGCAATCCATATTAATGCTAGCTAGGCAATTCAATCTTGAAAGTATTAGTTGTTGTTGTTGCTGTTTCGGTCCACAACATTTTCACAATAAAGACAGAACAGACAAAACTCATCCATTGGGGTTACCATTTTGTGGTGAACAAGAATCCACAAGTTTCTGTCATATTCATAGCCTAGTAGTTAGTTTTTAGCTCTGGTATGGTCTATTTCTACTGTTTTTTTTCTTCTTCTTTTCTTCTGGAAAGTGCATAGAAAATACATTTACCATTTTCCCAAATGTGTGAAAAACAGGCACAAGTGGGATTTTAGCTGTAGTCCGATGGTCATCAAAAAAAGAAAAAGAAAAAAAAAAGAGATCAAGAGCCCACCATTTTGATAATTGGTTGCTGCGCTGTGTCCCACACATCATATATATTTAATGACAACAGCACGTGTGGGTCAGGTTCTTAGGTTTTCAAGTTTCCAGAAACCCCACAGTAAGGGTAACTGATGAGTTGTGAGCATGTGGGATTTTTGCATTCAGTCCTCACAAGTGATCAGGAAGCCATTTCTGAGAAAAAAGCTGGTTTGATTATTCAACCTCTACTCACTAAGCTGGTGCAAAACTATGATCTACACTAGAAATGATAAACTAATCTCTGTATAATTAAGGGAACAACAACAAAAAACTTGTGATCCTCAAAAGGGTTTAGATTTGTTACCATATCAGATATGAATAATACGATATGATCCGTTATATATGGTGCATTTTCTATATAGTGTATTTCTTTTATTTTAAAATTAGTTCCTGTTTTGATTCTCTTATATATATATAGACTATATAAATCTCATAATATTCTCCGTTATCATGAGAAATACAATTTCTATCAAGATGCTTGTATTATTATTAATTTTTTTGGGGATTGTCACAATCATGATATCATCCTTTTGTCTCCAGTTTTCCAGAATATGTTTTCTCTTGTTTTTTTCTCAATAATGCATTGCAAGGTCATGCATGGCATGTCCGAGATGGTTTTTTGTGTTAAAATTTGTTTTGATAGTTTTGCTGATGATGTCTGGAATACATGTACAGACCTGCCTGTTAAGTGTTTCATCTTTTTATTATCTGATAGCTGTAGTACTCTATGTATATATACATCGATCTGATTTTCTCATTCCACTGTTTTCATCAAAAGATGTGCTCTATATATAAAGTCTAAATATGTGAGTGCAGGTTACGTAAAGCCATCACAGAAAGCAACCTATGCATTTTTATAAACCAACAACCCTTCTCATGCTCATTTAAATTATATATCATTCAACAAAAATACTCTCCCAACACTTTTTAGATTGATCTTATTGCAATATTTCAGTTACTATTATAAAATATTTACCGATACCAAATATAAATTTCTGGCAACGTCCCTGTACATAGATTGTACTTAATATTGTATAATGAAGATGACAGTTTGAAATTCGACACTGAACAAGTAAATGTAGGAAGAAGATCGAGAATAGATACTAGCATGGGCGATAATAGTATGAAACATATTAATTGTGTCGCTGAATTTGCCAAAAAAAAATGGCCAACACATAACATATATGTCTGGTTCTTATCATCTTGTTTGTAAATTGTACTTAAAAGTCTGAAATTAGGGTAATGATAACTCCTTGAAGAAACTTACAAAAGCACATGATGATTTGTTTCACTGAAGAATATGGTACTCGATCTTCAAACACGACCCCATAACTTTTGCGCAGTCTTGTTACGAAATCATTTCATTTGCATCTTACACTCTGCATTTTATCCTAATCAGCAGTTACAAAAGTCTAATTCAAATTTTTTTTTTTTTTTTTTTGTAAGTGCTAATTCAATTTTAATTGAGTTACATTATATGTGAAGTTTATCGATGAATACAAAAAAAAATCTACTGTTCTTTTCAAAACACCAAAAAAATAAAAATAAATAAATAAATAAATAAAATCTACTTTTGAATTGTAATCTTTTACCCGCAAGTTGTCCTCTTAACAAATGACTAGCTAATCATATATATATATATGAAGAAAAAAAATCTACTTTGCTTTTCAAAAAAAAAAAAACAAATCTACTTTTGAATTGCAATCTTTTACCCACAAGTTGTCCTCTTAACAAATGACTAGCTAATCATACATACATATATATATATATATATATATAGTCTTTCTATTGTCAGTTCGTCCTGACAATAAATATATCAGGGCAAAGAATATGTACCATATATTATGAAGAAGTTTTGACGAATGTATACACTTTGAGTCAAAGTATGTAAATCTAGTGGTCCACATTCTTCGTCCTGATATATTTATTATCAGGACGAACTGACAATAAAAATATGATATATATATATATGAAGAAAAAAAAAATCTACTTTTGAATTGGAATCTTTTACCTGCAAGTTGTCCTCTTAACAAATTACTAGCTAATCATACATATATATATATATATTTATATATATATATAGTCCTTTTATTGTCAGTTCATCCTGACAATAAATATATCAGGATAAAGAATGTGTATCATATATTAAGGAGAAGTTTTGATAAGTGCATACACTTTGAGTTAAAGTATGTAAATCTAGTGGTCAATATTCTTCGTTCTGATATATTTAGAGCATCTCTAATAGTATCATCAAAAGTAGGAGAGTAATCAAAATTTAATTATTTATCCAAAAAAAAAACATTGTCCAACAGATTCACTAAAATTTAGCTTATCAATAATCAAATGGCCTCTTCAATAATCAAATTTAAAGATTGACTTTCAATCATCAAATACAAATTTATCCCAAAATAACTGTTGTAATTCTATTATTTATCTCTCTTTCTATGGTTTTTTTTTTTTTTTTTTTTTTTCTCTTTTTTCTCTAATCACCTATGTATCTCATCATTGTTTCGACCTCAAAAATTTCAATCAGGTAAAATTCGTCTCTTCATTATGAATGAATCAATACCCATATCATATACCTTTTCTAGTCTTTTATAATTTTTATTTTTATTTTTTAGCAAAAAAAAAAATAATGTACCATTACAAGTGTACCATTGTGGACTATACAATCATCAAATTTAACAATCCATGAAAACAATCCTCAAATGCTGAGGTGACAACTTTTGATGATCCAAATTTACTTATACCATTGGAGATACTCTTATTGTTAGGACGAACTGACAATAAAAAATATGATATATATATATATATATATATATATATATATATATATATATGAAGAAAAAAAATCTACTTTGCTTTTCAAAAAAAAAATAAAAAAATCTACTTTTGAATTGCAATCTTTTACCCACAAGTTGTCCTCTTAACAAATGACTAGATAATCATATATATATATATATATATATATGAATAAAAAAAAAATCTACTTTTCTTTTCACAAAAACCCAAAAAAAATAAAATAAAAAAAATCTACTTTATATATATATATATATCATATCATATCATATGAGGTTGTCCTAATTGTATGTCCTCCACACCTACATTATTAAAGTAGTGGATTCAAATCATAGCTATCACACATTAATAAGATCCATTGAAAATTATGTTTTTTTATATACCACCAGTAGTGTGACTCAAACCTTCCCTTACGGACTGAAATTGATGTATTTTTCCACTAAATCATATTGAGCAGCGGTAGCGGTTCCATCGAAAACTATTGAATCCTATCTCTCTTTTCTACTCATTAATTTGTTCTTAGCTTATATTATAATTTAAGGATATGAAAATCCAAATTTAAAACTATAAGACCCAAAGAAAAATGTTAATAGTAGTAGTGATAAAGTCTCCTCTTCTAATTGTTTTTTTTTTTTTTATTAATTTTTTTTATTACAGTGACACTTAACTATAAAAAAATAAAATAAAAATTATTTGTTTATGTTTTTCTCTCTCGTGTAAACAAGTATTTCACTTGCTCTTAAAAAAAAAAGTCGGAAAAACATAGGATTTGAAAGAGGATCCTAACTCATCGGACACGATAAAGTAAACGTTGTATTATTACATGTGTTTATTAATTATCTAATACGTCAACAAAATAAGTAAAAGTGAGACAATTATTGAGATAAAAGTTATTGAGATAGACTACCGTCGCTAACACTCTTATATAGTAAAAATTAGAAAGAGTTTAATTTTATTATTATATCTTTTTGAGGGATAGAATATGATTTTACTTTAGTTACTTGTTTGATTATAAGAAAAGGCAAGCTTAATTTTTTTTTTTTTTTGATATTACAACAACTACCAGGACTCTGCAAGAATTGGATTTTACTAGCACAGTTCGGACTACTACTCCCATAAAAAGGGAAAGGGCACCCACACAAGAGGAAGGACAAAGAGTGAGTATATATATATATATATATATACAAGCATGCCAGACATTAAATCGTGGTGGTAGAATCTCTTATTGGAGAGTCACCACATTGGCAAGAAGCATTGACGAAAGCTTAATTATTTAAAAAGTAGTTTTATGTCACCAAATTTGTTTCAAAATATCTAAGTAGTTTTATGTCACCAAATTTGTTTCAAAATATCTGCCAGTCTAATTTTAGACCCGGTAGAAAAAATAGAGCATGTCGGCAATCAAGCGGTCGAGAAGATCTTTAATCAAAGATATACGACTATGATTTTCTACTTTTTGGTTCCAGCTAAATAGGGCCCACAATCTCAAGAATCAAGATTGAATTGACATATGCCGTCCGATGGTTCATGGATGTTCAAGAGTGCATGTGATTTTGGTTAAAAACCATGAGATTTTCAAAGTCTTGTCTCGAAATCAACACCATGAATAGAAAAAACAGAGTAGGTAACAAATCTCGGGGAAGAAGAAAAAGTGGATTTGTTTTGTGGTGCTATATACCTGTAAAGACATTGCATGTTGTTGGGCTTTTCTTCCCATTTACTAATCTAATTATTCAAATTTCATTAACCAATTTGGTACGGGGTTTTGTGTTTACTATATTTGATTTCTTTTTTTTTTTTTTTTTTTTTTTTAAAGTATTACAAGAAGAATCACAATAATATCCGACACCAAATTGATCGAGTTAAGTGTTTGTCGGGACCTATCAAGATCAAAACAGTACATGTTTAGTCTGGATATCCACTCAAGTTAGGGATAGCAATAGATCAGGACTGGATCAGCATGCCCAATACCCGAAACTCAATTTAGACAAGGTGCCCCATACCCGACTCATGTCGATAACTTTTGACACTGAACAGTCAAATCAGGGGGTCTGACAGGACCTTCTAAGATTAAACGGTTCATGTGAGTTTCGTATATCTACTTTAGGTAACATGAGGTATTTACTTCCAAAACACCGGGAGAAACTCCCCGCATATACGTGTAAAATACATATAGTAAGACTCAAACTCCTTGCTAATGTAGAAAAAGAGGTGTAGTAACACGTGTGCTAAGAAGTGATGCATATATTTAATTTCTTATTTAATAGCTTAGATTTTAGGATTAAGCGTCTACCAACATGGTATCGATATTGTAAGGTCTCGAACAACCTAGCATTTTAAGACCGAACTCTATAAAAGAATGTCAAACAACCCTAGAATTATCATGGCAATGGAAACGGTTTAATTAATAACCAAAAAACCAAAATAATTGATGAATAAGATGAGAAGATGATCACATGGGCTTCATTGAAAGGTCTAATGCATTCCCAAAAGAAGTGACAGGAAACAGAACACACTAGAAAATTGTTGTTTTCATAAGTTGACATATATACTTTAGAGAGTAGGAAAGAGAGAGGTCTTTTTTGTGTGGGTGCATACATACATATATAGAATCTAAAACAAAAGAAAAACAAATGGAAAAGCCAACACAGTCACCACAGATAGGGCAAAAGATTTTGGTTAGGTGAGTCGTGAGTGGGCTTTTTAGAGTGTTGTATACCCCTTATTGGTAGTCAGCTTTTATTGTGAGTGCTGTCCAAAGGCTGATGTTCAAAAGTATGTGAAAGTAGAATCTTACTCTATTGCTCTTATGACCTGCTTTTCATACATAACATAACCCCAACTTTTATTTCACTAGCTCCAAATATATAAACTCAATTCAATTCAATGGGCTTAGGGTGCAGATCAAAGAGGCTTTATTGACTTCAATTTGTGCATGTAAAAAGGTCACAAGGACATAAAATGTATATTTTATAATATGCTTTTTTTTAGTCTTAGTTAAGACTTTTAAGTGCTATTTTTTGTTAACTAGATTATGATTAAATTGAATTTATATATCGATTAATTTTTCCTTGTTGGTTCGACCTCGTATTCGCAAATCTATACTCCAATAGATTTGTACACTTGTAAATATTTTAAAATTTATCACAACATATATGTTTTATGAAATAGGGTAGATGGCTTCCTGTTTTTTCTCTATCTTCTCCACACTCGGGTTTGTGTTCCTAATTTTAATATTTGGGACCAGAGAAGAACAATCGATGAGTACTCCACCCCCAAGTCTCACCTCTGTATGGTGTACGTCACCCTAACAATTTAAAAATAAGTGAATAATGTATACTAATTGAAATTACACCTCAAGAGCGTTCGATTTATACCTACCGAACGGATTTCATATGTTGCAGTCTAGGGACCGGGTAAATTTTTTAGTTGTATATGGTCTGACTGTATACGTAAATCCCCCAAGGGAAACTCTCAAAAGCTGATAAATTCTCTATAAACATACAGGCCCACCTAGGGACGGTTTTCCAGTATTCAATCCCAAAAAGCACGTCCTAAGAAAAATAAATATGCTAACTTGATGGCATCATTAGCATGGTTGAAATTCCCTTAATCCAATTGTTGAAGAATCATATCAAATGTCGGCAGTTCTCCACCGAAACATCTATCTAACACACCCCTTTTAACATCCTTGAAGTTATGGACAACACTAGTAGGCATCTGTCCAAATCGCAAACCGGTAACCAAACAAAATTCTAGTTTCCCAAATCTAATATTTGTTTGGCCCACACGGAACCACATCTCATCCGCACTCCCACCCGGGTGATGAACCTCCCATCGAAAATTCCGGGACAAGGTAATTCTAGAAAGTACTTGAATACACCATTCGCGAAATGTCTCAACTCCCCAACTCTACTCAAAGAATCTATCATTCTATTCAATTCAAGAAACCTGATGAACCAACACTTTTGCATGAAACCAATTCGATGGAGGGTATAAATACGGTATTTCGGCCATCTGAATTGAAAAACATAAAAAAATCAACAAAAAAAAAAAAAGTAATAATGAAAAAGTTAAAAATCAAGATGTTTCATGTTCGGAACATGAAACAAAATATTTTGTAGTTGCTTCATGTTTGGAACATGACACATAGTCGATTGTTTCATGTTTTGAACATGAAACATAGGTTCCGAAATCAACTGGAGATTTCCGAAATCAAAAAAGAAAATTCTTCACATCTTCGAACCACCAAAACTTCACAAATGACAACGTAACAGAAATTGGAACACAAATAATCAAAACTTTCAAGGAAAAATATTTTCGAAACTATTTCGCCGTCACACAAGATGCGTCATGAATCATGTTTCAAACATTGGACGTCATATGAATCACGTTTGAAACATGATTCACGTTTCAAGGAAAAGTGAAACATATGGAATCAGCTACAAACAACAAAAAATTCTCTAACAATCAATCCCAACAGCAATTTCAACAGATCTTTCAACCACAAACATCCAAAACGACAACGTAACAGTACTTTGAACAAAAAAAGCAAAACTTTCAACGAAAAATACCTTCAAAATGAAATCAATTTTCAGGTCAACTGAAACAAAGTTCAGTTTTCTATCACTCTCAAAATGACAAACCATTAAAGATTCAGACTATATGTATATAATTATACAAGTCTTTGCTCACCAAACACACAGTAAAGCAGAAGTAAAAGGTCTCTAATCCATATCCTGAATGCAAATATTGCTTAGACTTAATTACACATAAAGTTCACAAAATTTCAGATCATTAACATGATTACACCATTATTTAAGCCAGTTAGAATAACAAATGACAGAAGTCACAGAACCTTGATATTTCAAACTTCTATGATTCAAAGTTTAAAGACCTTTCTCCCGCATTTTCTAACCAAACAAACAGACAGTCAGAAGAATTTTTCAAAATATGATGAAATTGTCTAGCTAAATACAAGCTAACCATCAAGTCAATCAGATTGCATATAACAAGAAAAAAAAAAATCATGTACAATTAACATAAGAAAAAAAAAACAAACATATATTAATTTTTGTTGATTTTTTCCACCAAAAAATATAAAGAAGAAACAAAATTAATTTGCCAAGCCAGATAATGTAAAGCTGATTTAAAACGTTTTTTTTGTCTTGTTTCTTAACAATTAAACAGAAAAGAAAAAATAAATGGAAATGAAGGAAAATCACATACCTTGAGCAAAAGACCACCATACAACCTTGAGATTAATAAGAAAGGGTTTGCAAAAGGGAGGCACTTTTTTATAGGTTAAGATTATAATATCGATAATAAGACCTCTAATATGCAAACTTAAAATTGGTAGTGTATGAACAACAAAATAAAACCAGTTAGGGAGTGAAGCATAAAATATAATACAGTTTCCCAACTTCATAAATGAAGTTGGCTACTTTTAAGAAAATGGATTCATGGAAAATTAGAAATCGGGGCTTGATTGAAGTCTGAACTGGCAGAAGGTCACATGGAACCCTTAGCCTGACCTGATGGCTTAATCTATAGTCTCCAGCAAAAGCAAATGTAAATGGGGCACTAGACAACTAACAAACTGACCCATTTAATTTGATTATAAAAGGTACATGAAATGAATTATAAACTGCCTAAACAGCTAAACTAGAAAGATAAACTGATGCATGGTTAAAAGAATCAGAAATAATTAATCTTCCATAGTATCCATACACAGGATTCATAGGTTTTTGTTGCATTGCACTTTGCACATGACCAAACCATCTTAATTGACCTACCCTCAATCCTTATTGGGGCCACATCTAATTTTGTATCAATGCATTTGCATTCTTTATAATTATGATGATACCAAAAACACCAAATAATTGTTGAGCAGTTGAGTCAAGGGGCCAAGTATCTAACATAATTTGTTGAGTTGACGAGGAGTGCAAGGCAACAAAGATGATCGGTTATGGCAAAAGCATTAAAATTTGTTTTTGGATGTCTCTTTACACTGATTAATTCACTTATGTCATTAAGATATGGTGCAAAAATGAAGTTAGAAGGTTACCTCAGGAGTTCGAAATAGTAATTATAGAAATAGTATCCTTTACTTGACTATCTATTTTTTTCCTTTGATTGAACATGTATTGATTAAGGGTTTTAAGCATATAATTGTCAAAGTTTGATGAGTCATGGGCACATGTTAGAGAGAGGATCATGCTCAGTGGCATGTTTGCATTACTAGGCAAATAGTCAAATGATTGCACAATACGATTGGTTATAGAGAAGGTGATGATTACTTTATGATTCAACCAAAGCATTGTAAATAAATTCAACCATCAGAAGTAAAAATTACACTCTCTTCAGGATTGATCCAACAGCCAAAAGCCATTCCCAGATATTAACACTCTCTTTAGGATCCCCTATCAGAGAAGTAAGGTTTACTTTATTTCATTTACTATATATTATTTATTTACTTTTATAACACGTTATCGACATGAAGCTTATCTAAAGCGATATATATATATAGTTTTTTTTTTTTTTTTTTTTTTTTCACTTCTAATATAACCAATGGCATTGTGCCATCATTTAATTAACACTTTACTATCATGCCACTAAACACAATCTTTTGTCTAACAAGTGCCCATTCAAGACTTGCAATGAGTAGCAGGTAACACTTATGCTTCACAAAAGTGGTGTATTCGCTTCTTCATAACACTCCTTGAAAAATCACCACAATGATAGTATTTGAATTTTACTAGGAAAACCTCGATGGTATAAAATTCTTGGCAAAAGATATAGAATGATCTGCTAAATTTAGTGTTAAACGTGCTTCTATGTGCCTCACTAAAAACCTTGGCAAATAACACTATCCTAAAAGGAGCTCCAAAGGTATGAAAAACCATAAGTGATAATTCATTCATTAATTGAAAGAGAGTGACGTAGATTAAAATTGAATTTCTAATAATTCCACTCCAACTAAATGATAGAACAAAATACAAATTATTAAAGGGTGGCTCTATTGCCGCCCAAAAGAATTCTCCCTACACCCATTTTCTCATCACACCCATCATTCAAATTCAACAATTAATTTTTTTTTTTTTTACTTTCAATGTCCATTGTAATTCCAAAAATAACCCTAATTAAAAAACCTTTATAAGCTTCTGTACTGTGTTTTTGAAGATTTGAGAATTTGAGCTATATATTAACTTGTAGTGATGCATGAACCCGTCTATTTGAGCTAATCCGGTATTTTAAAAAAATGGGTATGATAATTTTTGAATTTTTAGTGCTTTTAGAGATAGAATAACCGATTGATATCAAAAGTTTTAGACACCACCACCCACCTCTTCTACCATATTCATACCTGATCAATCTGAAAACAATTTCAAAATGGTCAAAAAGATGAAAAGTTTTGAATAATATTATTAGAATTTTCATGGAGTTGAGATCTGTGAATGTTTTTATACACACATGCACTAGTATGTAACTAAAAAAAGGGAAAAGAAGATTTTCACGTATCCTAGTAATGGGAACCTCAAGCAAACCGATCATGTTTCTCTCGTTCTCTGGAAAACAAAAAAAACAAAAAAAAAAAAACCATCAAAAAATTGTGGGTGCAAAGAGGAAAAATTAATAAAAAAACTTTTAATTAGGGTTATTTTTGGATTATAATGGGCATTGAAAGTAAAAATCTAATTTTTAAATTTGAACGATTGGTGTGGTGAGAAAATGAGTGTAGGCCATTATTAAATTGTTTGTCTTTAAAAGGTTGGTTCAGTCGTAAACCCTTTATACCTACATCCAAGAGGTGTGGGTTCGAGTCATGCCCCTACTCCCAATCCCGAAATATTGTAATAGTACAAAAAAATAAAAACCTATCATGATCGACATTTTCGGTATAAAACATATACTTTTGTTACCAAAAATTAAGAAAACTAAATAAAAGTTTCCGAGACTTATTAGGTATATTTGCAATTTTCAAGACTTATTAGGCAAAAATGAAATTTTCCATTTTTTTTTTGTTCAACTTCTTCATCGACCTCCATTGGAGGTCGAACGAACAACCTCCAATGGAGGTTTTTGAAAAAAAAAAAAAAAAAAAAAAACCTAAAAATGGCAAAAACATAATAAAAGAAGAAGATTAGGGTATTTTTTTCTAATGGTGCCATTTAAACTTAACTGATTAAACTAGTGTTACTCTTAAAATCCACATAAAAAGAGTATTATTTCCCACTATTTCCACTAATAACATAACCACAATTTTTAATGTCAATAAACATAAGATTAAGACTCAATGCAATAGATAACAAGAAATGAGGTGGATTATTATTGGTAAGTCCCTTGTGGGTTCAAGTAGCATCCCCTCCTTGAAATTCCAAAATTTGTATTTATTTTTTTTAATTCAACTTTAGCTAGAAAAGAGCATCATACATTCTAAATAGGCCATGGATTGGATTTAGACCATCCATAGCCATAATAAAATGGTGATGTGGGATGGGCTGTGTAAAATTTTTTGTAGTTGTAATTGTAAAGGATAAATCTGACCTAAGAATCCTCGTACTATTTTGATTCTAAGCATGCAATTCGATTATAATTTATCACATTGACACCAATAAGTTTCCTGTAATTCTAACCATCAAATTCACCGCAAGTTCTCTAAACCAAGCAAGATTTCAAACAGTTCAATAATTTAAAAAAAAAAAAAAAAAGGTGAAAATGAAAAGCAAAGAGAAACAACTTCGACTATTCCATTTACATTATTTTATTTTTTTTAAATAAAATAAAATAAATAAACAAAGAAGTAGGAGGCGACTGACCTTTCGAGTTTCGAAGTAGGAGGCAACTGAACGAGAATGAACGAGAATTTCGGCATCTGTGAGAAAAAGCCGCGGATCGTCCAGTACTTATACAAAATGCAGACAATAAAAACGACGGCGTTTTATATTTGGAAAGAAAACGACGGCGTTTTTGAACAGGGATGAAATTTTAAAAAGTGAAAAAGCAAATAAAAAAAGCCACGTCAGAATTTTTTTTTCTTAAGTTTTTTGCCATAATAGTGACATAGTGTAGTGTATAGATGGATCTTGTTGGTTGGGTGGATGGGGCTTAGCTCTGTCTTGTTGCAAAATCGAATTGTCTCTTCATCAATCTCTATTGCTCCTCCATGTCTCTGTCTCTCTCTACTTCACAGTAAGTTTTTCAATTCTGTTTTTTATTTATTTTCTTTTCTTTTCTTGATGGGCAGGTTGTATTATTACCCATCACTTGTAAAACTGAAAATTCTAATTGGGTTGCAGACGGTTGCGTTGCGTCAACCCATCTTCACCAAATGGTTGCAATTTGTTTAGGACTAGCAAATTGTGCTTGAGTTTCACAAAATTTGGTAGAGCCACAGCCACCAAAGCAGCAGCTCTGGTTTCTGGTGCTTATCCGAATAATAATAGACCATCGAGTGGTATTGAGATTCAACATGATACGATAGGTTTCGGTCCGACAACAACTGGTTTCCTTACTAATGATGATGAACATGACCTGGATCGTCCTACAGAGGGATTCGCTTCGATTCCGGAGGCCATTGAAGATATTCGTCAAGGCAAAGTGAGTTTCTTTTTTGCTGATCAATTTTGGGTTATTATTAAATTGATTGTTTTTTTTAGAGATAGTAATTTGTTTTACTAATTCAGGATTATATTTGCAGTTTGTAATTGTTGTAGATGATGAAGATAGAGAAAATGAGGGAGATTTGATAATGGCAGCGTCCTTGGTAACACCTGAGGCTATGGCATTTATTGTTAAGCATGGAACTGGCATAGTGTGTGTGAGCATGAAAGCTGAAGATTTGGAGAGGTTAGAACTTCCGTTAATGGTGACGCAGAGGGAGAATGAGGAAAAACTTTCAACTGCTTTCACTGTGTCTGTGGTATGTTGTTTGTTTTGGTTATGTTCATTGAAATACAAAGATTTTCTTATATTCAGAAAATTGGATGATGGTAACAAAATGTGAAATATCTCTCATTTTCATAAGTAGGTAATTATGATGGTTTTCGATAACCAACAATGTAATTCAGAGTTAAATAGAGTTGCAACTTTAGAGTGCATCTTGCACGAAAATTACATGTGGGATCCCACACCTGGTAATTTTCTTATATATATCAACTTAAAAGTTTGACTTAGATTATATAACTTCAACGTCCATCAATTTATTTGGTTTTAATCTAAAGGCCGTTATCAACATTTCTTCGCCACCACTTGGTTAAAAGAAAATTAATGGATGGATGCAAAAGTCACACAATTTAAGTCAAAATTTTAAGTTGATTTAGTGTGACCCATATGGCCATATGTGTGTATATATAAATAATATAACTGTTTTTTTAACTTTCTTTTCATTTTAAGGACTTGACTGATTCACCTCTGTTGTTCCTTTTTTATCATTTGTGATGGTGTTGATTGTTTGTCAATTTTGATGTTATGGAAACAGGTTTGCTTCCAGTTCCAACTTCCAATTGAAAGAAAATTTTTGAAGCTTACTTTGTTATTTGCATTTGAAAACAGTCCTTAAACACTCATCGAAGTGGTCTGATTTTGTCAAAATTTTTTGAGTTATAAATTGCCAACTGTTAAAAGTGGTCTGATTTTGATCTTGTACTTCCTGTTCCATGTTATGTTCCATATAAACGAAGCATGTGTTCTTAAAATTTTACAAAATCATGGCTGTGTTGTGATTGGACTGTTTTTTAAAAGGAAGAATGAAGAATGGAAAACCTGTTATCAGATAGCTATATGGATTGAAATTAATGCATATTTGTTTTATTTTGGGCAGAAACACATATCATTAAACTCAAACTATGGATTTACAATTGTGTTGTTGTTGCTTATTCTAATACTTGAGTGTTCATGGATTATTATTATAGAAATTTGTAAATTCTTATTCTAGTTGTGATGTTTGATCATAATTTTTCTATGAATTTGATCATATTTTGATTCTCTTGTAAGTAGTATGCTCTTGGTTAATATCAATTATTATGATTGTCATCAATGTATTCGATCATAGGATGCAAAACATGGTACAACAACAGGTGTCTCAGCTCGTGATAGGGCAAAGACAGTGCTGGCTCTTGCAAATAGGGATTCAAAACCTGAAGATTTCAATCGCCCTGGACATATTTTTCCCCTGAAGTACAGAGAGGGAGGAATTCTGAAAAGAGCTGGACATACTGAAGCATCTGTTGATCTTGCTATGTTGGCTGGGCTAGAACCGGTTGCAGTTTTGTGCGAAATTGTTGATGATGATGGTTCTATGGCCAGATTACCTAGGCTTCGCCAGTTTGCGCATGCAGAGAACTTGAAAATCGTTTCCATTGCTGATTTAATCAGGTATTTTCCAGTAAATGATCAGGATTTTGCTTGGGAGTGCTAATTTGTTGTAAAGATTTAGGGATTTAAATTGCTTCTTTCTACCAAATTATTACTTATTTCTCTTCTTATTTAAAGGATAATTATGTGAACTATGCCATAAGTTGGTAAATTTAATATGAACTCTCTACAACCAGTAACTAATAGCAATGTGGCAGATGCCCTCGTTAAAACATATGTTGTTAGAGAATTAGGCATCTATTAAACTTTAGGTTTAATACAGTTTCATATAGATGTTTAGTCTGTTCTTGAGTGGCTTGTTTTGTGAATCCCTCCTTACTGTGCTCTTAAAAGTCCATCAGTCTGACCTATTCTTCTGCTGAGCCTAAACGTGATAGGGGTTGTTAGGAAATTGCATATCTATGAGATCTTGGTTTAATATGGCTATATATATATATTTGTTCTAATATTATAAACTTTTGGATTATCAGTGAATTCTGTCACTATTAGACTTTGGGCTTAATATGTAAATATATTCATTAGGCTCCTTTCTTTTGTGTGATTTTATTTACGATGGTATCCAATTATGTTTGTGTTAGGTCTATATCAATCCCTTCTTGTCTTTTTTATAAGTTCTCATGTTTTGCCGGTTCACTCTCTTTGGCCCGCATGTTAGAAGGAAAGAATCCTGCATCAAATAAATTTGGAGTCGAATATAGTTTCATAAACCTGCTAGATTCTTCCATCTAATAGCTTAAGCTTTTAGGTTGATTTCTCTATCATTGCATCAGAGTACGTCCATGGTAGTCCCATTTCACTAATTTTCTCCTTGCCTTTTACTTATAATTCACATATTTGGTCTGTTCAAGCATGACCACTTTTACGATTACCATAACCTCTATCAAATAGTTTAGTTGTATTAGAATTGTTGCTTCTTGTCATATCCTGTACCCTGCGGATGCTACTTCACTTCCATGTTGTTCATATGTTCAAATTACACACCGTACAAACTGTTCTATATTCTCTAGTCTTCTAAGACTTGAGAAAATAAATTCCATACTGAAGTTTTCTATTGTTATGATTGACAGATACAGGAGGAAAAGAGATAGATTGGTGGAGCTAGCTGCTACTGCACCAATACCTACAATGTGGGGTCCATTCAAATCCTACTGTTATAGGTCGATACTTGATGGGATTGAGCATATTGCAATGGTTAAAGTAAGCAATTATCTGAATTAGCATGTTGTCCAACCAACTCTCATGTTTGCATCTATTAGACAACAATATTGTCTAATTTCCTGATGTGGTAGTAACTATTAAGCAATCCAAGTTTATCCTTTCCATGGCAGTAGTAGTTAGTTACGCTTGGTATATGATGCTTGGCATTCTAGTTTCTTGTAATGGTTCAAGAAAATAACAATAGTGGTCTATTATGATTTACTCTCAATAATTTTAGCACTTGAGTTGGTCATATCTATAAGCATATGTAGCTTATAGACATTTCTCAAACAACTTATATGGCATCCTTGCATCCTTATATTTAAGACTTCAGTGGGAGATTGTCAATTCAGTCTTTTGTAGAATGTTCCCCTCACACTTAACATCTTTCTATATTTTGGTTTAATTTGTTTTAACGGTTAGAAAGAAACACACTGTAGCTATATCACAGATTGATCATTCATATATTATGTATGCATTACAATTCCTTTTCACTAATATGGAGAAAATTCGTCACGATCATTGGACACAAAGAGTTGTGACAAATTCAAGGGGCAAAATTCAGTGTGTTGAAAAATGTTGTCACGTCCACTGCTATTCTTAAACAATAAAAGACTCCTCTTCTTTCCCCTGCTCTTTATGTTTTGCACTATCAGGCAGACTTCTATGAGTAAAATTGACAGGCTTTTATGCATACAGGGTGAGATTGGTGAAGGGCAAGAAATACTTGTCAGGGTACATTCTGAGTGCCTCACTGGTGACATATTTGGGTCAGCCAGATGCGACTGTGGAAACCAACTGGCACTGGCAATGAAGCAAATTGAGGCAGCTGGTCGGGGTGTATTGGTCTATCTCCGTGGACACGAAGGTAGAGGAATTGGTTTGGGCCACAAGCTCCGTGCTTACACTCTACAAGATGATGGTCGTGACACGGTTGAAGCAAATGAGGAATTGGGATTACCTGTTGATTCTCGGGAGTATGGTATTGGTGCACAGGTATGGTCTTAACAATTTATGAATTCCCATTCATGCCTGTGATTGCTCCCAAATCATCGCCGTAGTATTGAATTATGTCTTATGCTCAACCATGTGAGGTGCAATCATCCCCATTGATTGGAGAATGTATCCTCTCTAATTATAATTTTTTTCAATATCCAGTTTACAACATTTCCTAACATCAGTAAACCAGTTTAAGTCGTGAAAATATGAGCATTATGATGCAGATACTACGAGATCTCGGTGTCCGGACAATGAGGTTGATGACAAACAACCCTGCAAAGTATGTTGGGCTCAAAGGTTATGGTTTAGCAGTTGCAGGCAGGGTCCCGTTATTGACACCGATTACAAAGGAGAACAAGAAGTACTTGGAAACCAAACGTTCAAAAATGGGGCATGTATATGGTTCAGACTCCAATGGTCATGTAACCGGCACAGTAAGTGACAATGGTAATTCAAGCATCGACAGCCCATCTGGTGACGTATCAGAGACATGAGCAGTTCTATCTAGGTAATAACTAGTTATCTAAGTAGTTAAATTCAGGAGGTTTTTTAATTGTACCACAGTTTGGTGATTTTTATGAGACAGCATTGAGACTATTTCTTTTAATTTCAAGTTTTGTTTCAAGTAAATATATATATATATATAGCTCCGAAGTCTCAATTATTATAATAATTTTATTGTTTTAATTAAAATTTTAAAAAAATTAAGATAAAATAACTAACCCTTTAATTTTAATATTAAGAGTTCTGATAAAAACAATTTTTCCACGTAATCACACAATCCACAATGTTATATATAACTTATCCTGCGATGTATATATAGTCTTTCTACTGTCAGTGTCAGTTCATCCTGATATAAAATATATTAGGATAAAGAATGTGGACCATAGATTATGGAGAAGTTTTGATAAGTGCATACACTTTAAGTCAAAGTATGTAAATCTAATGGTCCACATTTTTCGTCCTGATATATTTTATATCAGGACGAACAAACAATAGAAAAACTATATATTAGTCTTTCTACTGTTAATTCGTTCTGATATATATATATCAGGACGAAAATGTGGACCATAAATTAAGGAGAAGTTTTGACAAGTACATATACTTTGAGTCAAAGTTTGTAAATCTAATGGTTCACATTCTTCGTCCTGATATATGGACGAATTGACAATAAAAAAAACTATATATTAGTCTTTCTACTATCAATTCGTCCTGATATACAATATATCAGGATGAAGAATGTGGATTATAGATTATGGATAAATTTTGACAAGTGCACCACTTTGAGTCAAAGTATGTAAATCTAATGATCTACATTTTTCGTCCTGATATATTTTATATCAGGACGAATTGACAATAGAAGAACTATATATATATATACAGTCTTTTTATTATCAGTTCCTTGCATGTGGGTCATTGGATTTAAAAAATGTTTTGACAAGTGCATGTAGTCAAATCAAAGTATTTAAATCCAATGGCCCATATATAAGGAACTGATATATCTTTTGTCAGTTCGAACTGATAATAGAAAAATTATATATATATATATATATATATATATATATATATATATACGGTCTTTCTATTATCAGTTCGAACTGATATAACTTTTATCAGTTCGAACTGATAATAGAAAGACTGTATATATATATTAGCACTCTTTACTCCCTTACTTTTAAGACTAATACCAACTTAATCATTTAAGTTTTAATAGCACCTAAAATGTGAATTTGATAAAAATACCCTTAAAACACAATCATGAAAATAAGTTTCGTGTTTTTTTTTTCCGGGACTTATTTTGTAATTTTCAAAATTTATTAGGTATTTTTACAAATTACAAGACTTACTGGCAAAATATAAAAAATTTCAATTTCTTTTTCTTCTTCTTCATTGACCTTCAATGGAGATCTGTTCCACTTCCATTGATGGAAGACCTCAATCAATGGAGGTTTTTGGGAAAAAAAAAAAAAAAAACACTAATGGTAGAAAAGTAATAAAAGAAGAAAGTGAGGATATTTTTGTACATTGGTTCCATTTAAACTCAAATTATAGATCTAGTGCTATTCCTAAAAATCACTATGAATACTGGAATTGGTGCTATTTAGGTATATTTACACATATTATAATAGTTCTCTCCTAAGAGATCCTTTATTTTAACTTCGAAGGACCTCGATAAAATCATATTGATTTTTATGAATTTTGATTTGAATTTTTTTTTTTTTTTTTTTAATGATAAATTTAATGTAATCTACCTATGAATAAAATTTAAGAATTTTTCGAACACTAAAACTATTTTTTTCCGATTTTTTAAAATATTAAGGCATCAGAAAAAATAGGTGAAATATAGGAAAATTTAATGCAAGTTTTTTTTATTACAAAAATGCTCATGCACTAAATTACTTAAAATTATATATATATATACAAAAATTCTATTGTCAGTTTGAACTGGCAAAAGTTATATCAGTTCCTTGCGTGTGGGCCATTGGATTTAAATACTTTGACTTGGTTGTATGCACTTGTCAGTCAAAGTATTTAAATCCAGTGGCCCACATACAAGGAACTGATATAACTTTTGTCAATTCGAATTGATAATAGAAAGACTATATATATATATATATATATATATATATAAACATTACTCTCACACCCACTCAATCACAAACCCTAATTTTACTACACATATAATTAGACATAATTTTAACAATTCATCCATCGAAAATTCTGAATGCATAAAAGTGGGACTCGACATAAAAGCCCATAAACCGTTGAATCGGATCGGATCAAACCAAATTGTCTGGTTTTCTAATTTTTAAAAAACTTTTGGTCTTATTATAATAAAACCGTATGGTCCGGGCTGATTTAGGGTCCAAGTCTAGCAAACCCATATCAAACTGTAGACAAGGGGTCGTTTGTTTTTTCCACTTAGAACTTAATGGGTCTGAATTGAACTCATTAAGTTGTTTTGTTTGTTTTTTTAAGTGGTCAAACAACTTTAAAAAAAAATAATAATAATAACTTAAAATAAAAAGTAAGAAATCCCGACTTTTAACTTAATTCCAAATCACTGTATTATAATTAAAATACCTACTTCCAAGTCTATCCTACCAAAGAAGTTCTATTTCAAAATTTATTCTAATTTGATATAGTGTAGAATTCTTTCTTTTAACATATTTCTTATTTTAAACAGGTTTTAAAAGGAGGAGGAGAAAGAAAAAAAAAAAAAAAAAAAAAAAACCTAATCACTTCTCATACTAAATTTTCATGGGATTGAACAATTGAATTTCTCTAACTTCTATCAAATCCTTGTAAGAGCTCTTTATTATTATTATTATTTATCTAACTATTCATGTATGCTCAATAAATTTGTCTATAATATTGAGTAGATTCTGTGGCTTAAAGATGTTATATATATAATTCAAAAACCTATTAAAAAAAATCAAGAATTTTTGTTATTTGGCTTCTAGTGCATATTGAGCTTGAACTTCTTTTTGACAATAAATTGAACTTGAACTTTGTTGGCAGAACATGCAAAATTATATTCTTTGATAAATTTTTTGTTTTGTTAAATTGAACTTTGTTTGCATAAGAACATACAAAATCTTATAAAAAATGGTGTATGTTAAATTATTTATTTTAATTAGTATGGGTATAAATGTAAAATTTCTTATTTTCAGATAATTTATTTTAAAAAAGTAAACAAGTTGACAGTATATTCAGATGTAAAAAAAAAAAAAAAAAAATTTTAAAAATCAAACATGTCATTCAGGTTCAAATTTCAGTCCCTATTTAGTTTTCAGAAAAATTCATACAAAAAAACAAACGACCCCTAAATACCTTTAAGACATATTTTATTTTACTATATGTCACAACTCACAACCAATACTTTTCTTAAAGTAGTAAATATGATACAAATTGTATTTACTTATCAAACCTTATATATTTACTTACAATGAGTCCAACATTTAATATACAAAAAGCTCAAATCGAATTTAGATAAAATCTATGTTCGTATTTACATTTAAAAACTGATTTTATTTATTTATTATTTAAAAAAAAAAGTTTATTTTCATTATTCCTTTAATAAAAAGCTTCGTTGAAACCATCATGAATGATTGAATAATATGTTAGGTGAAATGAAAGTTTTTTTTTTTTTTTTTAAATATTATTTAAAGATCTCCAATAAAGTAAAATTTGAGCAAGATTGTTTTGTTCCAATTCCACGTTATAAAACAAAACTCGGAAACTTCGCCAGCGGAATGTCAAAAGGCTATAGGGCTATAGGGCTATAGGCGTGTTTGGCACGCATGAGTAGATGAGATCGGATCCCTAGCTGCTATTTCTGGGCCAATCCTATGGCCCTATAAAAAGTGCAATAGTATTGTCACGTTGATCTTATGGTGGTGCATCGGATGCAATCACTGATTGACACGTGTTATTTAAAAAAAAAAATACCTTCAGCTCATCTTCTCTCTCCTTCTTTCATATCTATCAAACTCTCTCTCCCATTTTCTCAATCAATATTGATCTGTCATCGGTGATCATTCTCCGGCACCGTTTTACTCTAACAATAATTGGATCTGGAAGATCGGACGACACTGAGTTCGATGGCACAGTCGGTTTCGTCGGATTCACGACTGATCGGCACAAATCTGACGATGAAAGTTCGGTGACAATTTGGGTTTCATTTCGTTTCTCTCTCCACACAACTCGAATCTGAAAATAGACACTTGGGTTACAACGATCGGCACTCGATGAACGTTTTTTTCTATGGTTTTATCGGTCAACTCATCGGTGATGATGTTGGCGGTTGTAGTTTCGTCAAACTTCGAATGATGGTTGACCACCAAGACGATTTCATTTGGCGACGACCCCTTTGAGAGATTGAAAGGTCGTCACTTTTCATACATTCCGATGTGGGTGGTGTCAACTCACTTGCTCCGGAGGTCGACGGTCGGCAACACCAAAGGCGGTCTGAAAATGAGAGAGAAAGAGTGTCTGGTTGATAGAGAAAAAGAGGTGGAAGAAAAAAAAAAAATTGGTGTGACACAAAGGAGGGAGAAGATGAGCCGGAGGGAATTTTTTTTTAATGACACATGTCAATCATTGATTGCATCTGATGCACCAACATCAGATTACAAGGTGGTGCATTCGATGCACCAAAGTTTTTCTCCAATAGAGGATATATCGTAAACCCACGATATTGACTAGAATATTGGTTATTTAAAAAAAAAAAATTATTAATTTTTATTAATAACTATATATCATAACAGTTTTTCTATTATCAGTTCGAACTGACAAAAGTTATATCAATTCCTTGTATGTGGGCCACTGGATTTAAATGCTTGGACTGACAAGTGTATACAGCCAAGTCAAAATATTTAAATCCAGTGGCCCACATGCAAGGAACTGATATAACTTTTGTCAGTTCGAACTGATAATATAATTTCTGTATATCATAATTATTTAATATATTTAAATTAAATATTGTTTTTTATTTTTATTTTTACTTTTTTATTAATAAATAAATTTTAAAATTATTTAATAAATTTAAATTTTACTGATTTTTATTTTTATTTTTATTTTTGGTAAAATTGGACTGACTTAGAGGGAAAAAGCTTCACAAACGATCATATGTTGAAAAACCCCTAAACAGTATCTATCCATATAATAATAAAAAGAATAAAATGAAAAGTAACAAAAACCAGAAAAGCACAAAAACCAAGGGAAACATTCCTAACAAAAACAGTGGCGCGCAGGTTTTTCTTGATGTTTTCTGTTTTTTATTTTTATTTTTTTATTAAGAAATTATTTAATATATTTAAATTTAATTAAAAATAATATAAATTATAATTTTATCTTCAAATACTTTTTAATTTTATTAATTTAACGATATAAAAATTAAAATATTTATTTCAAACTTTTTTTATTAATTTATTATTTAATTTAAAAGATAAAATATTATTATATTTAATCCAGTCCTATATTTCACCAAACATGGTATAATATTAATTTAGTCTAGTCTAGATCAATTCAATCTCATCAAATCCCAATCACATCTTAATCCAATTCAATCCAATCTCACGCACTAAACGCACCTATCGCTTAGTACAATAGCCAAAATTCTTGACTTTTTGGCATGATCACACCTTTGTACGTCCATAGAACTTCTGTATTTCCTGTGTTGTTTGGGAGAAAAACTTCAGTGGGACGGTCCCACTGACGTGGATATGAGACCGTCCAATCAGAGCACACCACATATACATTAGGAGAATATGTGGCACACTTGTTGCACATTTGTGGCGTGTTCTGATTGGACGGTCCTATATCCACGTCAGTGGGACCGTCCCACTGAAGTTTTTCTCGTTGTTTGGAAGCGACCTTGCGTGGACACCTCCTCAAACTTTTTTATCTTTTCACACCCCAATTAAAAAATTATTTTAATGATAATTTTATCTTTAATTAAAATTGCATATAAAATTCTTACAAATATATAACAAACACTATTTTATTTTTTTTATACAAGGGCGTAGATGAGGAGAGACTAGATTGGGCTACTACCGGTCCAAAATTTTGAAATTATATATAAATTAAATTAAATTATAAAGTTTATAATTATGGATTTCAATTTTTATCCAATTTAATATCTCGTTATAAAAATCATCGTCCAATGTGGTTTAATGGTAAGAAAACTTATTTAGTTTTGCAATGTCTCAGGTTTGAGTTACCGTCACCGCATGTGGAATTTTTTTTGTTGAAAAAAAAAAAAAAAAAAAACCTCTCATCTTAAAGCTCAAACTCACTTTTTAAATATTGAGTTAGAATGTTTGATAATTAACTTAGTTAAGTAAGTCCATTACCCATTAAAACCAAGTAGTTTTATTTAGCATTTTTACTGGGGTTTTTAAATATTTCCTCAAGAATTATGTCATATATTTGAAACTGAAGGGTCAAAATACTTTCACTCGATTGATCATTTAATTCATCTAGTATTGATTCTTTATGTTTCTACTTCAACAACATAGTGAAGACTTTCATCCATGAAGCTTATTAAAATAACATATCGTAATACAATGAAAGATGAGTTTCTTGCAAGTTGTATGTCGATGTATATTGAAAACAACTTTCTAATATCATTGATTCAGATATGACAATTGATGAATTTTGTGTTATGAATCCACCTTGGGTACCACTCAAACACAATAGTGATGCATTTGCATTGTAGGCGAATTATTATATTATTGTTATCTATTTTCAATATAGACGAAATAGGGGTATGTAGTACTTTTTCAATTTGACTTACGTAATTATAACCACTTTAATAACGCTTGTTTATTAGCAACAAAGTAAGCGACGAGACCAAAATGCCCTTTATATATTTCTATCTCTTTCCTCCCTTCTCTCTCTCTCTTCTCTCTCTCTCTCGTTGTCTAAAGAACGAACACTTTGATGAGGCAGAGTTGACGAGAGTTCTCGGCCACAGAACAGTGGCGATTGAAGGCAATATTTCTAGAAAAAAAATCTTTTGTTATGGTTTTGTTTTCAAATTTGATTTTGTTGATTTTGTGATATTAATTTCGTTTTGATTGATTTGAGTTTTTATTGTGAATTTGTTGTCAATTTTATGTGAATGGTGAGTTTGTTGAATTTGAATGGGGGTTTGTTTGAATCTTGAATTGGTGAGTTTGGGATTTGGTTTTGTCGAATCGGAAAAGATGAACAGTAGTCGAAGTTGAGATTTTTATTTATTTAATTTTGAGACTTATTTGTTCCATTTCGAGACTTATTTATAAATACTTGAGACTTATTATGCTTATTTGAGACTTAATTTATGAATACCCGAGACTTATTACACTTATTCGAGACTTAATTTATGAATACTTATTTGCTCCATTTCGAGACTTATTTATTAATACCCAAAACTTATTCATGCGTTTTCGAGACTTATCTATGCTTTTTTAAAGACTTATTACGATTATTCGAGACTTACTCACGAATTTTCAAGACTTATTCATGTATTTTCGAGACTTATTCTGTTTGACCTACATTAATGGTGAAAGTGACGAGCCGACGGCATCGGTTGACTCCAAAGATAGTTGGATCTGGAAGATTGGACGATGCCGAGTTCATTGGCGCCATCAGTTTCGTCAGATTCGTGACGGATTGTCACAGATCTGACGATGAAGATTCGACAATGGTTCGGGTTTGGCTTCGTTTCTCTCTCTACACAGATCGAAACTGTAAATGAACACTTCGGTTACAACGATTGGCACTTGACGAACGTTTTCTCGGTGTTTTGTCGGTCAACTCACTGGTCAGCGACGACAACTCCATGAAGCTCCATCAATGGAGGTTTTTGAAAAAAGAAAAAGAAAAAAATGTAAAGGACTAATAACATAAAAGAATAGAAGAGGGGGTATTTTTGCCCAACTTCCATCTTTGGTGCTATTTAAACTAGTGTTATTAAAGTGGTGCTAATTATTGTGCAAATCAGTCCCCAAAAAGTGCTATATAAATTTTCAGCTCTTTATTTCAAAATATATTTTTTTTTTTTTTATAGCATTATACATTTTGAAGTGTAAGGTTCACATCCCCTTATTAGGTGTAACATATTTTTTTTATATTCTTAAAACTCTTTTAATCATCAAACTTACTTAGAATTATTTTTGAATTAGTATTTAGTTTAGCCCTTAGCTAGAAAATCCTAACTACGCCATTGGAATTTTTTATGCTCTAAACTATACGTTAGGAAACAATTATGAGTAAATATGCTACCCTAAACTATACAATCATAGAACAATTACGAAGAAAGAAATCGAAATTTTCAACTATTTTCTTTTTATTTTTTGCTTGCTCATCTTGTTTATTGTTACAACTCTCTTTAATTGATTTCTTAGGTTGGGGCTAGCTACGTGCATATACTTTTTAACTGCAATCTTGAAACTTGATAGAAAGAAATCGAGAAGGAGATAAAGTTTCATTGTATTTTTATGGAGTTTGGTTTGCATTATATATGCAACGAGGGATCAAAAGTGAAGTAGTAGGAATATTGATTTTATGTAAAATTAGGTCAAAAGTTGGATAATTAATGTCTATCAAATTTGCACATATCGGAGATTGATTTCTACTAAAAAGGAAGAGAGTTAGATGTTGGATGAAATTTAAAGTAAAAACAGTGTGACTAGAAGTAAGGTTTTATTAGAATCCAAGAAGAATTATTATTGAATTGTATGCTCATTTTAAGTAGTTTATATATATATATATATCATAAGTAGTAGTGGTGACTCGAATCTGAAACATTGCTAGTCTAAATAAGCGTTCTTACCACTTTACCACCTAGCCACATTAGGAGGAGTATTTTGTTTAAGTAATCAAATAAATGTAACATTAAATAAGTTTTAATAGTAGAGCATTATAATTTAGTGTAATGCTAGACATCACAACCACTATCACAACTTTTCAATTACAATACATATAGCAGCTGAGATGTCAATTGTTGAGTGGATACATGTAGCACCTCAACTGCCACATCTCACTTACCTATGTATCCACTCAACAATTGACACCTCAATTGCTACATGTGTTATGATTGAAAAAGTTATGATAGTGGTTATGATGTTTAGTATTACCGGGGGCGAAGGTATTAAGAAATTAGCCTGGCTTCGGCCATGTATCAATTAGTTATTTAAAATAAAATATAAAAAAATAATAATTAAAAAAAAAAACTAATGAGTCTAATTGTACTTTCTTTGTTTTAATAAAAGTAAAAATATAAATATAAGACAATGATAGAATTCATATTGTTTGATAGTTGATAAGTCATAAAAATAGTCTATGGAGCATTTTCAATGCAAAAGTGGTTTTCATATCAAAAATCGTTGACATGACAACAATGTCAAGAGACTTTCTTCCTATGTGGCATAAATATAGACTTGATAGACAATCAACTCAAATTTTGGTCTCTAATGTTTCTGTTTAAAACACATTTATTTTTAATGATGTGTCCAACATTTTTTCATTTTATTTTTATTTCTTTACCAAAAATAGATGAAAAATTAAGGTCAATTTTAAATATTTGTTTAGTCAATTGAAAAAATAGTGTGCAACAGACCGTCTGAAAGTAGATGGTCATGTTGACAATGTCTAATTTTTTTACAATGTCAGCGTGAGGTTGAATATGACAACTGCATTAGAGATACATTTTTTAATAGAGTGTCTATTTATCCTATATGACATCTCTTTTTTCACAGATGCATTGGAAATACATTTTTTAATAGATTGCCTATTTATCCTGTGTGACATTTTTTTTTTTTTTTTTTCACAAGCTACAATGGAGATACTCTTATAATTTAATTTAATTGAGATAAAATCTCAATAGATTCATTATGATGATATACTCAATATTTTTATTAACACTCAAACATTCACTATTTTTTTCTTTGTTTTGAAATGAATCATTTTAAATATTTTTAGGGTAAAGATCATTATCTAAGTACATACTTTAAATTGGGAAATTTGTATCATAAGGCTTGTTTAAAAAAACTTTATACTATCACCTATTATGACTTAGATAAGAAATTACGTTCATTCAGCATGATAATGTTTGAAATTCCGAATCATTGCATTGCATATGGTATACCAAAAAAAATTATACTTAATTTACTCCACCTGAAAATAAAAATCTCGGCTTCGCCCCGAGTATTACTCATGTATAATGTACAGTAATATT